>BSEG01000008.1:5137500-6337500 GCA_036245055.1 Diospyros kaki
ACCCAATCCTGACACATCCGGAACAGTAGAAAATTTACAAAATATTGAAGAGAGAGAATAATTTAGGGGAAGGAAGTTAAAAGAAGAAGCAATAACCGAGAGAGAGAATAGAAGAGCAAGAAATCAGGGTGAGAAAATCATCAACTGTATTCGAATCATCTAAGTAGTTAATTTCAGATGACATCATAAGCCTATCAATCAGACAAAATCCTATTGTAATAAAAGTATAATTCACCCCAAGTACGATTGACCAAAAAAAAAAAAGAATAATAAAAGATAAAATAAAAAATCTACATAAAATAAGATAAATCTAAATAGCTAAATATCCTAATATCAAACATCAAAACTTAATAATCATCCTAGAGGACACCATAAAAAATACAAAGTCATCAACAGGATGATGGTCTCATCAGTACCAAACACCACTACTTTAACATAGCAAAATCACATTAAAGATACCGCAATATGAATCCCAAGATGGATGTACCACATTTGATGGAATACGTTATCCTGACTTGACTAATTATCCCTTACTGATTTATTTGGACCAGGTGGTGGGGATAGTATTGATAATCCCAATGCTAGGAGGGTGAGAATAACTTGGCACAAAATCCAACCACCACATATAATTGGTCCCTTAGTTATCCAATCCTTTACCCAGAGAAAAAATCACAATAAATGGAATCCTAATAGATACGTTTAGTGACGGGATATGTAGTCCACTACTCATCCAAAAGATTCCTTATGTTGCTCCAGTCTTATCAAACAAACACGGATACAAAAATATAGAAGCCTTTCACGTTTTCAGTCCCAACACATTAAGAAGCCAATTTAACTAATACTACGGCATAATTGTTTCTTGGTGCAGTGAAAAAAATAATCATAAATTCTGCCACCAGCATCTTTCGATTCTTTAACTCGCCTCAATCATTATTAAGATATCATTCTGTAAAATACTTAGCTGGGGCCAAGACCTTCTGATGTTAACTGGGAGAATAGACAGGCAAATCGACTCCTAGTTACATCACATATAGACCAATTATAATTTCTACATTGTTGAATGGGGGTCTAAGCAAGTTCCAGCAGATTCATTTAGTTAGGCTTTTTTTTTTATTATTTTTTATCTTATGATAAAGGATTTGAACTCCACCTATATAACTCTATCAACAGCTGGTCCCAAACCCAAATAAAAAAGGAGAGCTGCGTTAAGCCAACAACTAACATAAAACTAATCGTATCAAACAACGTGATTCTAGGCAAATGACAAACGAGCTAGAATTTATGTAGCCAGCCTTACATAATAGGACAAATGTTTGATATGTTGTATGATAATAAAGAATTTGAGCCAAGGGAAACACTCATCTAAGAAGCTAAGAAAAAAACAAGATATTTCATGTTTTATTATCGTTGTGTTTCTATATTGTACTTGTTGGTTTCACCATGTCAACTAAGTTATGGAACACAACTATATCAATTATCTTCATTCACCACCATCTCATGAAATTTCTCCATGTGAAGATGGTGTTCAAACTTCATTTCATCATTACTCCACCAGGGGAGATTATCCACTGCCGGTCCCAAGTCCGGATAAAGGAGGAGGGTTGCGTTAGGTAGCCGACAGCCAGCGTAAAACCTAATCGGATCCAAATATGAATTCTAGACAAACTATCTGTTGGGATGTAACCCACATAGAAGTCTAGAATTCATGTAGCCAACCCCACATAGTGGGATAACGGCTGGATATGTTGTTGTTGTATTTCATGTTGTATTACCAAACTGCAGGCCAGAGAAAAGAAAAATAGAGGAAAGGTGTACATAATCAAAAGTATTGTTATCGCGCCAATGTGGAATGAAAATGAGGGTATTTGTGCCTTTACACTCCATTCTAGTGTGTTAGTGAAGAGGGTATTTGTGTCTTTTCACTCACATTATTGTGTTAACAACACTTTTGGGCGTGTTAATAATCACCACTCAAAGGAAAACCAATGTGCAATATACGGCATGCAAACATGGAATACCACAACAGCTACGCTTCCTTAAAGAAGCCACTAATGCATTACAAAGATAATTCTTTCATTCACAACACATCAAATAACAGTACTTCATTTAATGAGTAGCTTTACCTGAACATTTTGGGATATCCCAAACAGCAACAGATGTCAACGTGCACCGAGGATCACAAATTGCTCTGTTATCTTCATGATGGACATTCATGGCAAGCATCCAAGACCCAATAGTGACATCCTCATTGTTAAACATCCTCAAACTAAAAACATTGCATCCATTCAATGAGAAAATAACCAAAGATAAGCAATAACTAAAACTGGAAGAGTTGCTCAGAACCTTGTCAAGTACAAGCAAACAGAAACATGAAAATTTGCTTAAGTAAAAACACGCCATTAGAATGTATAAATGGACCAAGAACCACAAGAGCTTTGGCTAGGCCTAAGCTTTCTTTCAGTTCAATAAGAAGTTTTCATAACTACTGAATTTAAATTGAAGGTATGAAGGTCACAAGATGATACAAGAATAAATTGAATTCTACTCAATGTTTCATGTGCTGCAAAATAGAAAAGTACTCCTATCTTTAACTGTAATGAAAATAATGAAACCTAAAGTTGGAAGGATAAAAAAAAGAGGGAGATGGAGGCCACCAGCTGTAATATACAGCTACAAAACAAAGGGCTAAAATGTTGGGGAATAACCTACAAATGAGTAATCACAAATTGCTAGCGCAAAACTCTTTGTAGCAATGCGCTACATCTCTCATGTGTAGTGAAAAATGAGCTAGAAGCCACTACATGAGCGCCCAAATGTAGTGTTAAATCTACAAGGGTCTTGCATTTTTCATGGATGGATGTGAGTAAAGAAGCTAGTTTGAGATCATAAATTAAGGATTGGATCATGGAAGAATAGGACTTTGACAGGAAATCTAGGTAAGTGATGAATGTGATTATTAAGAAAAAGTTTTAATATTATGTGCCTCAAAGAGATGAGATGGGCAGGAGAGAAGGCCAAAATGTCAATGAATCTAGAAATAAACTGTGGTACTCATGGAAGGATCAAGAAAAATGGAGTGAGGATTATCATGCACAAGGCTTTAAAGAACAGGGTAGTGAATATGAAGAAATAGGAGATAGGATTATTGCAGTTGAAGTAGTTTTAGGAGAATAAACCATGAATTTTGTTAGTACATATGCACAGCAATTTGGTTAGGAGAAAAGATAAAAGGGAAAATTTTGAGAAGATTTTCAGGGGTTGGTACAAGAAATACTTAGAAGATTGTTATAAGAGGTGATTTAAATGGGCATGTGGGTAAAAAAGGGAATGAGCATAGAGATGGACATGAAGATTATGGATTTGGAGAAAGAAGTAATGAGGGAAAAGCTATTTTGGATTTTGCCACAGCATATGAGCTCATCATAGCTAACGGCAGGTCTAAAAACTGAGAAGAACACTTAATTACATATAAAAATAGCTTATCAGCAAACCAAATATATAAAAATAAGATTAATTCAGAAATCTTGGATCAATCAACCAAAAAGATTTGAGACATTAATGATAATGTTACCCATAGTTATAAGATAAGATGGTTAAAATGGAAAAGTGCATCTAACATTTTATATGATAGTAAGATTCCATTAACGTTAAAAGGAAAATTTTAAGACAGTTATAAGACCAAGTTTGTTGTAAAGCATAGAATCTTTGGTAGTAAAACACCAATATGTGTAGAATATGAGAGTAATGGAGATAAGGATGTTATGATAGATGTGTGGCCATATAAGAAAAGATAAAATTAGAATGAGATTATTTGAAATAAGGCCATAGATAGAAATGGTTGACAAACTAAAATTCAAGTAGCCAACCCCACATAGTAGGATAAAGGCTTGAAATACTATATTGTTGTTGTTGAACTTGAGCAAATAAGAGTTTAATTTCCCACTGCTTCAGTTGACATGTAATTCAAGAAAAAAGCTATCTGTTTTAACCTTCAATGGAAAGATGATAGAAAAAGTATAATCTACACACTCAGCAAAATTATATTGTTTCCATACCACATGTATGCATCGGTTCTGTGCATTGGGGACTGCCTTAGAATGCGGTTTAGCATTTAAATAGGAAACCTAACTCCAAATCAGGAGATCAAAAATGTACCCAAGAAGCAAGGAGAGAGGGAAAGTAATATATTTTGGATCACACAATTTTAACAAATCAGCAATGCATCAAAGCATTCTACTTGTATAATGAAAGTAAATATCCAAAAGGTAACCTATTTTAGTAAACAAATGAAATGTGGTAACATAACTAGCCAGAACAAGGTCAAACAAATGAGCAAGCAAATGTAGAAGAATCCCTCGCAATTGATCATCAAAAGGAAAACCATATGACAATGGACAGACCTATCATTTCTTGTAATAGCCAATGATGCCACCACCTCTGCAGAAAGAACATAGATAGGACCATAAGCATGTAAGAAGTATTCACTACCAATCAGGTGTCCTGATTTCTCATACCTGAAAATTTTTGCATTTGAAAAGAAAAACTCATAAATTACGTGCAATCCATATCTAACTTTCAGGAGAAAATTTGCAACACCAAAGCCAAAATTATATTTACAAATTGGGAAAAAACTATTCCATGTACCACTTCATTTTAGGGTCAGTGATCACTGGTCCCTTTTTCATGCATCCAATGTAAGTCCGTGAATGGCTTCTCTCTTTAGCCAAAAGAGTTGCGAGTCGGTCTGTCCAATTGAGAAAATGTTTCAAATTTGCAAAATATAAGACAAGTAGCTTCACAAATATTCGAGATGCTAAATACCTGGGCGCAAATAAATGTCATCATCAGCTTTAACATAATAATCTGCTTCAAAAAGGTCAAAGGCTGCTTTGAAAAATGCCAACCTACAAGCAGGATGGGACGCTACAGCATAAGTTGTCTACTACATAATGAGTTCACCTAGAGTATTGGTTCTTACGTTTTGTATGGAAGCTTTAGATATTCTTCTTCAACATCTATGAGCATAAAATCTTTGTATTGCTGGATTTCTTTCTCAAGCTCTGCCATCCTCTTTGCATCTTTTGATCGGCCAATTACAAACCTAAAGGCTAAACCAGTAGCTTGTTCCAACCTACAGATCCAATGACATTGAATAATTATGTAATATCTTTGACTGTTCATCTACTTGAACACTGTTCGATTTTCATGACAAAATTTGTATGAAAAATAAAATAATAGCATATCAAGGTCAATGTCTATTTGAGGTGACTTTGAAGAAATAAAAAATCAATTCAAAATTTGTTGGATTCCTTAAAAGTAATTCCATTTTGTTAACATTGTAAGTTTGTTCAGTTCTCTTTAAGGAGCAATTACACTTTAAAAAGAAGTGTTTTTGTAGCAAAAGACGCTTTGAAGTTCCAACATAGCAAAACAAAACTTTCAAGCAGTTCAAGTAAAATTGTCAACCGTTTATAATAGAATCGTCAACCAAAATATTGATAGCTCTCAGTTTCTTATTATATGCAGAGTAACTGTCGACAGATGTAAACATATGGTTCGACAGTTTTATCACATGCTCTCAGTTTCTAGCTATATTCTGAGAATCTGTTGACAGATTTCTTATGTGTCCCTGAATCTCGCTAATGGCTAGTTCTGACTCATTTACAGGTTGTCCAAAAGTCTATACACAGCAAGTGCAAAAATATATAAAGGGGGACCACGTTGCAGCCAAAAAAAGGACTTTTGGAAAACACTTGCAACACAAGGATACATCAAACAGAACACTCATTGATTCACAAAAAATCAGCCTCAAAACTAGGCTAAGACCCACACAGTTACATCATAAACCACTATCAGAAGTCGTTGAGTGCTGCTTGAGAATCAGACTCAAATCCACCTAAAATAATGTATATGAGACGCCAATCATATTCTATTAACTACTTGGCATAAAAAAAGAAAAAAAGAAATCATATTCCAATAACCAATACAGATATGAAGTTACTTAAACCACAAAACAATAATAACTGCTAAAACAGAAAGTGTAAAGAAACCAACTTCATTGACAAAATCCTACAATTCTTAGGTTCAATTGCAAACGCTGAAAGATAGACCTTCCCACTAATTTAGCAGTAAATTGCTGAAACTCAGGATTATTGTCAATGAGAAGCAACGTTGACTGTCATTTTTGTTAATTGAGTTCTTTTCAAACTGTAAAAACTTAACATGTTGAGGTTTTTGCATGGAGATTTCTGTCCAGAAGATGAAGAGTAGAACCTGTTAGAAGAATGAGTGTGACTGGATTTTTTCTAAGTTAGAATGTGGTTAACTTAGATGTTATATTATAAGAGATATTCTAGTCTTTGTGTAGGCCAAATAATAAGTCTTGTAATTAACGCCCCTATGGTCTATAAATAGGAGGCGAGGGTTAGGCAGTCAGACATAACATCATTCACTCATTCAATTGTGTCTCTGAATACAAGTGAGATCGCTTAGAGGGAGAAAAAGCTTAGAGAGAACATTTGTCTTTGTATTCTCTTGTGTGAGGGCAGTGAACTTGTGTGATAGAGAATTGAGGGTTCTTGTAATCTTTTTCAACGGTTTCTAGTGGAATTTGCTCTCGAGATCAAGACTAGATGTAAGATTGCATATTGTAATCTGAACCAGGATATATCTGCGCCTACTATTTGGTTTAGTTGTTTCTTTCTTTAATCTTTTTGATATTCTTTTCATTTCTAGTTTATGTTATCTGTTGTGGGTTGATTTCGGGTGAGGAGTGTTGAGAGATTTGGCAAACTAAAGTATTGAATTGAGTTTCTAGGAGCTTTTAATCTTGGGATTATCGCTCTTGCGTGGTCTCCCACCGCTTTGCCCTCAATTTCGACAGAAAAAGTAAATCATAGGTGGAGACTTTGTTTCACTGCGTAGAGCAAGAAATTGAACTCACGACCTATTGGTGCGAATCTTAACTTATTGTGACCCAACCACTTGAAGTGTGCCTGTGGGCCTAAGAGCTCTTAATCTTAACAAAACATCAAGTAGTCCCATCAGTAATATTGGCCTGTAGCTTCCTTGATTATGCACAAATTATGGGTCCACCAATTTAATTGCCTCGTTTATGAATTAGAATAACTTGAAAACCTACAAATTTTACTTTGTATATGGAAATCAGACCTCAATCATTTGTTTCGAAACATATGTAACTCAAAAACTCAAAGATCCACAAATTATACTGTAGAATAAAGACACATAAGAGTCACAATTAAAAGCATTGAATTAACTAAGTCAAAACGGAATGATTCCGTTGAAGAAACTAAAGATCTAACTTAACTAAACTAAGAAAAAGAATTATTAATGACATACCTAAGAAGGCCATCGGGATCGGAAGCGAACCAAGTACTTCTGAGCGCAGCCCGGCGATCAGCGAAAGCAAACCCGGTCTGGATCCCAACGAACCCTAGGAATTTGGGCCGATCCACGGCGGCGCCGGTGTCGCCGCCGAGGCGGCGGGCGATCGGCAGCGAGTAGAACCCCCGGAACGTGTCCTCCGTCCGGCCGCAGCGGAACACTGGGATGGGCTTGGGGCGAAGCGTGACGGAGAGAGAGAAGATAGTTCCGGCGAGGCCGAAGAGGAGGCAGAAGACGGAGAAGACGATAATGGGCAAGGAGGAGCGCGGTTGGGGAGGTTGGGATAGGGGCTTTTTGGTCTTTAGGGATTTGGAGTAATTGTCGGCGGAGAGAGAGTGTGGCCGTTGCATTTCTTCTGCGATGAATTCTAGCGATGGTTGGTTGGGCGGGCGATTACACCACCCGGCTCCGACTTAAAAGGGCTCAGTCAACTGTGACTCAGTGAATCCTGCTATGCCTCCATACGCCCAAAGCTACGTGACATCTGGGGGCTTACCTAAACTAGATTTCTTCGAGAGTGGATGAATCTCAACACTTGAATATGTAAATATTGGTATAAATTGTTATCGACATCATTAAGTATTATAAATGTCTTAAAAAATACTATTGATTTGTTACATAATTCTGAATAAATGTGGTAAAGCAAGATGGATTTGGGGGGGCTACATACATCTCTCTCTCCTCTTCTTTATTTACTGTTTTAAGAATGAAGTTTCCACTTTGAGACATCAGAATTTAACATGTAAATATATCCAACTTAAAAAAGTTTAGTAAAACATTTTAAGGGCAGGATCCAGACAAGAGTCTTCCGGAGGAAGGCTAACCTTCACTCACTCAGTATAAGAGGCACCGTACAAAGAGAAAAAAGGAAGACAGTTATCTATGCCATTTTGCCATCATTTCCAGCTCAAATTATATGGCGTGAAAGAAAAAAGGGGTTTTTAGCGCCAACACGATCAAGCCCAGATTGCTACCAGAGACATCAACCCGGCGCCGAGGAAGAGGGCCAAGTACGACGCGACTAGGAGCTTGAAGTTGCAGCTCATCCTCTTGCTTAGGAAATCGGCGGCAATCAGATCCACCAAAGCCATGTAGACTAGAATCCCGGCCGATACCGAATCCAAGACGCCTTCAACGATGAGTGCTCTCGGGCTGTAGGGATTGTACAACCCAGAGACGCCGGTTCCGACGGCTATCCCCGTCGGCGTTGTGAAGGCGAAAATGCACGCCATTAGAGTCGCCCGGAGGTTCCTGAATTGCGCCTGGGAGATGCAGCCGCCTAGGGCAAATCCTTCGAAGAATTGGTGAAACGACAGCACCGCTATTAGTGGCCATATTGTGCAGCGGCTCTGAGACACGCCGAGCGAGAGGCCGATGATTATGGAATGCGACACGATTCCGACCTCCAAAACCTGCAGTTTCAGAATCATAAGCAAGAAAATAATTAAACCCTAAATCTTAACAGAGAAAGGAGAGAGAGGTGTTGAAAACTTGACAATTACCTGTGAAACGACGACGTGTCTCACTCCGGCGTCTCCATTGGAGTCGGAGTCATGAGGATGCCTGTGCTGATGCCCGGCCACGTGATTCTCAAATGCGCCGGGAACCAGGGGGTGGACTTGTCTATGGTGCGCCGCGTGCGCATGGATGCCGACAATGTGCGTCCCACCGCCTTCCCCTTCGCCAAACACGAGGCCGTCCGACTCGGACAGGTCCAACCGGGCGAGCTGGCCCGCCTGCTTCCTCTTGTAGTACTGAGTCCCGGCGAAGTCGGCGAGGAGGGTTCCCAGAGCGGCAAACATGGCGACAAACCCAGAGAAGGGGAAGTGGGACCAGGGCCGCTTGGGGAGGCAAAGGTCCGTGAGGGCAGCGGTGGCCGCCGGCAGCATGTGGACGAAGCCGGTGGCCAGAATGACGCCGGCGGCGAAGGCCTTGGCCGTGAAGAAGGAGTTAGAATCGGTGCTAAGGAACCGGCGGTTCTTTCCCACCAATGGTATAGCGACACCTGCGACCCCCGCCGCAAGGATAGCGGCGATGGCCACCATCTTCAGGATGAACGCGGTGGGCCCGTCCCGGCACGACTCTAACTGCTGGTCGCCGCCGCCGTGGCAACTGCTGTTTGACATGGACTGGGAGAATATCTGCGAAATGGACCCTGTTGTTTTTGTCCGACATCTGTGGTTAGGTCCGGTACGCACAAAAAATTCTTACTCAAATGAAACATATCATTGTCATAATTCAATTATATTATCTTAACAATTAATACAATCAATTAATAATTATGTTAGGAATCAATTTATAAGCAACAACTTTAATCCATAATCAAGAATGAGAGCCATAGAAGAAGACAGATAGACAATAGAGGAGTGTTATGATCGCATAGATGAAAATACCAAGTTCGAATCTTAATGGAGAAAATGACAAACTTGGAGATCAGATTGCCCAAAATATACCGTTCCATTCGGTTCCAAATCCTCCGCTGGGCGAGAAAACTAGCCAATAAAGAGAATGCTCCAAATCCAGTATACTCTGTATTTTGACAAGCCCCCAATAAGATTTAATTGATCGGGATTCTATGGCCGTTTGGTAACAGGGAAAATGCGCGAGAAAACCAGGAAGTTGCTTGTAAAATGGGTTTTCTTTTCTCACCGAAGCTTCAAGAAAGCGCCTCCAGATTCTACGTTTATGGATTCATACACAGAAATCCCTAGACCATAGTAGGGTTAAATTCCGCTTCCGGGCGAAGAAAAGAACAAGAAGTCTTGAAAGAAAGCATAATTTCTCCCCAATTCAGACTCGCATCAACTACTATTACTTTAGTTTCAGAAATTGAAATTGGAAGCTTCAACTTTTAAATAAATCGGGAGCTGACCAAACAGTGGAATTCAATTCTTACCGGAAAAAACTCGAGCCTTCGCTCCAATTCCTTCCGGACCCAGAAACGCCAAGGCATCCTGAAAAGAAGACATACCCAACTCATCAATCCAAATTCTCGTACGAAGAGAGTGATTGATTGATCGTGCGGTAGGGAGAAACAAACCTCGAAGATCATCGACATGGGCGATGAATTCGAGTGAAATTCCTCCTGGGTTTTGTCGGGAACTCCCGAATCTCTAAGCGAGCTCGAAATAGATGAACTGTTACGAATTTATGATGATGATGATGATCAATCTCCTTGTCCTGAGCACAGCTTGCAACGAGAAAAAGGCAATGGCGGAAGAAAAGAAGGTCAAAGATCTACGCGGTCATTTTCGTCCCTAGATGCTCTTCATTCACTACGCCTATTGCTTCTGGAATTCACTTTTCTTCGAAGAAAGCTTGCTTGCTTCGGCCGCTTCATGGGTCATGACTCATGTATTCGCTGTGCTCTGGTCTGTACTCTACAAGGAGTATGGTACTTTAGTGCAAAATAATTCTTTTTCATTTTTTTATTTGTCTGGTGCTAAACCTAAAGGTATATATTAACCTTTTTGGATAAATATTTATTTTCAATTAGTTAGTGGTTTGAATAAAGTGATTGTTAATAGCTTTAATCTCTTCCTTAGCAATTATTGAGATGAGATGAAAAGACAGCATTTTGGACCTTTATGTATGATGTTTTTTTAAGTTTTAGCATCATAATTTATGAAAGTCAATGCCCGAATGTTAAGGGATATAATAATTTTTTTTTTTAACTTTTAGATAATTACATTTGTTGCTTAACTATTATCCTTTTAAAGGCGATGATTAACATTAACCATAATAAATATTAGGTTTTGCTAACAAATGCCTGTTAAGTTGTATTTAATATATTTGATTTTTAACACAAAATACTTTTATTGGTTAGTAATAAAAAGATTATATCATAAAATGTTTTATTAATTAATAGAAATACTTGGGTGCTAAAAATAAAAAATATTAAATATATATTAACAAGTACCCTTAATTGATGTGTATTTAATAAGATAATAATTAAACATTCTCATTTACATGTCTTTGTTTCATTGGTTGGAATGTATTTATTATATACTACTAAATTAGTCGTAATATAATTCTCTCTCTATTAAATATTTCTTATCATTTATTATTCTAGACACAAAACTAAAAAAAAAAAAAAGATTATTTAAAAGTGAAAATTTGCTCCAACAACATTAAGTCCTCCCTATTATTATCTTATAATAATTCAAAATAGAAAATATCATTATTATATCTTTTTAAAATAATATAAAAAATCATTGTTTTAGCAGCCGTTAGGCCTAGTGGGCCTGCATGGGCAGGCTGCCCAGGCCCTGTCGAACTGGGCTCGGCCTATGGGCTTGAAAATAGGCCTCAATTATAACACAGTTTAAACTGGGTTTTTAATTGGGTGGGTGGCCCACCTGAAAACGTGGATTCGGCTCAATTTGAATTCCTGAAAGAAAGCATTTGTCGTTATTGTTATTTAACAATTTAATTGAAGTTTATGATGTATAATAATTAAAAAATATAAAAATATATATGTTATTAAATGGAAATTTAATAATGCATTATTGCATTTTATAATCTATATATAGATATAGATGGCATGTTTAAATATTAAATTAATATTTTGGGAAACAACGCATGATGGGACTCAGAACGGACGCATCTCGCCGTTGAATACGCACGTGCACTAGCATTTAATGTTCGTCTTCAACGGTCGCCAACCCATCTGTTTCTATATAATTCTTTTCGATTTTAGTAAATTTTAGTTAATTATTTTTGGGAATTTAAAGTATTAATTTATTAATATTTAATTAAAGTATTGTTATAAATATAATAATTAGTATTATTGATTAATTAATATATTAATTAATTTTTAGATAAAGTATAATAATTAAATTTTTTTTATTACTCAAAAAATTTTATTACTTAATAAAATATTTTTTTAAAATAGTATATTTATTTTCAACTACTAATAAGAATTATTTAAGAATATTTATAATTAAATGTGCATATTATTATTATTATAAGAAAAAGATAAAACAAGCATCTTCCAGCGGGCTTTGGAAGGTTCTCGAAGCTCTGATCTGTCAAGTTAATCACAAATTTGCCAGTAAACAGTCCTGCAAAACCACTGCTGCGTTCTAAAAACCAGCTTTATTATTCTCTCCGGTCCCGTTGTAATCTCAAGCAATCAATAAACCCCAAGAGAATAAATAAAAAAAGAAAATCAAAATTGATAATCCAGATCAGTCCAGACCTTACAAGAACAATCTACGAAAGGACACCCATACGGCGTCGTATAATTGTCCAATAGCCTTGCAGGCTGGTTCCGCTGCGCTGTCCCCTTCAGCCTTACCCTTTTATCATGCAAAATATATTTTTTTAATTTTTAAAATTATATTTTTTATTTAAATACTTAATTTTTTTATTATTTTAAAAACATCTTTAAATTTATAATTTTAAATCAATTACATATATCTCAATAAATTTATTAAAAATAATAAATTTAATATTATAATTAAAATAATAAAAAATTCAAATCTCTAAATAAAAAAATCATACAAATACATAATTGACCTTTTATTTTGAGCGCCACAGACTAACCTCTCCCCTACCCACCCACCCTTACCCACCGCGCCCCACCTCTCTCCTCCCTCCCCCTCCTCTCCGCTTGCCACGTGCCTTTCGGGATCCTAAACATTTAATATAAAAAAATGTAATGATGCATTATTAGTTTACTGACATGACATAATATTACAATTTAATTATATATATATAGATAATTGAAATGAAATAGATCACAGTTCACGGTATATGAACGAATCATAATCATACTTGTTCTTTTTGGTCCAAAGTGGTAGTCGGCCAGAGGAGGACAAATTTGATCATAGCAGTTTGCGTGGTGAGACTTGTACCGCAAATGCTCTTAACGCTTAAGTTAATAATAAAGATTAAAAATAATAAGAAAAATATATCTCAATTGATGACAAAATATAAGCTTATATAAGAAAAAGGAAAAGAGCCTAATCCCTACATAATTGCTACCATCATAGGAGGATGAAGAGTCTGAGGATCCTAACGTTGCTCAGATGAAGAATTAAGAATCTCAAGACTACTGAGACCTATTGCAAGTGCAGGGATCTTGAACGTTATTAAAGAGATGAGGATACTGCTAAACTAGCGTGAATCGAAATTGAGTCTAGAGAACAAAATTATACTCATGATTGGAACTATCAGCTTCACTTAGACAAAACAAAATTATAAATTATAAAATAAAGAGACAATTTTAAGTGAATATTAATTTAATTTGAATTCTTAAGTCGAGCTAGGTACATACGATATTAATTAAGCAAGCACTTCTTCGCTAAATTTAGTGGGAATATTAATTTTGAGAATAACTAGAAATAATAAAGATGAAATAAATGAATAAAATATCCTAATTTCTCACACCGCCAGCTTAGCAGTAACACAGTTAAGGGACCTACGAGTTGGGGATATATACGAGTTATCCCTCTGCCCTTTCTCTCTCTCTCTCTCTCTGTACTCTTTGGCCGCTTCATTTGGGGCTTCTTTCCGTCACCATGTTCGAAGACTCTGTATCTTCTTCCATTCCTTCGATCTGGGCCTCCATGAACAGCTGGTTCACCCCACCTGTTCTCTTCGTCGTCCTCAATCTCATGATCGTCACCATTGCCTTCACCTCCAGCTTCGTAAGCCAGAAACAGCAGCAAAGCCACCCGCAAGCTCAAGAGAATCCTCATCAACACCATCGGATGGTCAGATCGCCGTCCGTTCTCGAACGTCTCAAGTCCATCAACCTCTACGCCTACAGATCGCCGGAGCCCCACCCATCTCCGCCCCTCGCCGCCGCCTTCAGCCCGGCCCCGGATTCAGCCACCCATTACGTTTCCGAACAAACCCACCAGCCCCAAAGCTCGGAACCGGCGACTCGGCTGGTTTTCGAAGAGGAAGAGGAAGAGCCGAAGAGTCTGGACGAGGTTTACAGCCAGCTGGGGGGCCACCACTTCGACCGGACCCGGTCGGAGACGGAGCCGGCGTCGGGGAAGATGCCGGAGAGGCTCCCGGCCAAGATGCGGAAGTCGGCGAGCGCCAAGTCGGCGTTCGCCCACTTCGAGGAGGAGGACATCGTGGAGGATCGTAGGCCGGCGACGGTGCGAGAGGGGAAGGCGGCGGCGGAGGTGGACGACGAGGTCGACGCCAAGGCTGACGATTTCATCAACAAGTTCAAGCAGCAGCTCAAGTTGCAGAGGCTCGACTCCATTCTGGGGTACAAGGAGATGATCGCCAGAGGGAGTGCAAAGTAATGTTCCTTAATATCTGGGGTTGTTTTGCAATTTTTTGTTAAATGGGGGGCTTGCTTTTCTATACTAGCGGTCAGTAGGACGGTTCATATATCGGCTATAGATCTACCAGTTAGGGTCGGGTTGAACTTTGCAAGCAAATGTCCAATATGCCCATTGACGGTATTCCCTGGCTGTTTGCGGTAGAAAGGGTCATTCTCGTCATTTTAATCAGCCTAGGACTTGGTCCACGGTGACATAGCATAAAGGTTGAATTTTCGCAGTTTATTTGTTCGGTTGGGTTTCTTTTACTATATTTGTTAAAAGACAAAAATGCCCCCAGCATTTGCTTTATTTATTATATATATATATATATATGCTGTTGTCTCTTCCCAGATATGAGATATCTCGTGGGCACATCATGTGGGGAGAAAGAGGGTTGGAGAGAAGGACCGGTTGATGGGTCATATTCAATTCAGTGCCAGAAGCCATTGTTTTGTTGGTCCTCTTTCATACAATTTACGAGTACTGAGTTAAAATAATCGAGATATAAGTTGCGTGTAGGGCAGAAAAGTCAATTAGGGGGTTCGTGTTTAAGGGTGAAGATAAGATAATCCTGACGGTGATGTCTTGATAAATAAGTAGTTATGTTGTGTTGACTCTACCGAGTTGAAAGGTTTACGATGTTGTTTTAGTTTGTTTAGTAAAAGAAGAAAGATTGAAGGGGGACACTTCTGGCTGTCACGTTGCTAAAGCATGCTTATAGTTGTAGTAGGAATAGGCTGCCTATTTTATGGAAAATGATTGGCATCTTGTAGTGTATAGTCAATTCAATTTGAAACCACAATTTGTGACAATCCCACCTTGGCGCCGGTTGATTGGTGGCCCTGCACATGCATGGCCGCCTCAAAATTGATATTTTTATAAGCACCATTCGTTAAGGGTGGGGCATATGCTTCTGTTGTCTTGAAAATTTATAAGTGTACACTTCACTCAAATTATCACTTACGGGTTTCTTCCTTAAAAGTGATTTAAATTTTGACAATTATATAATCTCTAATGACTAAACTATTGGGTAATGTTAGGGTTTATAATGACTAAACTATCAAGGAAATATAAATATATTTGGGTAACTTTGAAAGGGTTATGTAGTGGAGGGGTTTTCATAATCAAAAGGTCAGCATCTAATTAAAGTTGTGGGGGAGAGAGCAGATGGTCCAATAAGCATCAAATCGGGGCTAAGCGTAAGCAAGGGGTGACATTATGCCCACCAAAAGGGAGTTTGTATTTTAAGAAGCAAGCAGCATTATTGCCATCATTATTAAGGGACCTTACCCTTTTCCTAACTTCATGCCTTGCTTTCTTGAAATTATTTGTAGATTCCATGATGGTTTGTGCTTACTTTGAATTAAATACAGGGTGAATGGCAATTGGGAAGCAAAAAAACAAAACAAAACAATAACAGTAAAAATGACAGCACCTTGGGGTGCATAAAGTTGGCATAAAGAGGGTTGAGATGCCTCCAATCAGTCACGGCAAGAAATTATTTTAGGATGCACTTGAGAAGACTATTTTATGATTATATCAGTGATTTTATAGGCTTAAAAGGGCAAGAAATATAACGGAACTTGATAACAAGATATTTATTTTTAATGCAAAAATCGAGAAAACCCAGTGCACGATGTCTTTTGACGTGGAATGTCACCTTCTCTCTAAAATTGAGAACTAAATCCACACGCGCAAGTAGGTTAAGCTAGGTAGGTTCGGGTCGAAATGGGTGCCTTGACCCCTCGAGTAACAACAACCAATACAGTATTTTGTTGTTCAAGATTCGAACACTTAATTTTGACATATTCAATACTTAGATCTCACAAAGACGATCACTTGTGCTACTATAAAGGGTTATAACAAGATATTTTTATGGTGTGTGATTTATGGTAGGGGTATCAAAAAATATCTAAAAATCGGTGAATTGAACTAAATCAAACTAAACCGTGCCTTTTGGATTGCTTGTATGGTTCAAATGTTAGGTTTTGATTTAAAAAAATTAAGAATCGATATATTTGATTTAGTTATTGATTTTTTTTTAAATTTGTGGTTCGAATCAAATCGAAATCGATATTATATTTATATATATTATAATTTTTTAGAAGATGAATGTATTGATGTTGCTATTGAATTTTTTGGACTGTTGTTAAGATTTTGAGTATTTGAATTGTTGGGAATACTTTCTCATGCTGTTGTTGGTGGTAGTGAAAATTTTGTTTTGATTATGTTGCTTTAATTTAAATATACTAGTTTTTGCTTATTTCTTTTTTGTTAATAGTTATTATTATTTTTGAACTCTTTTATTTCTAGAGTTTTATGCGCTATTGTTATACTAAATAATCGACGTAATCTCATTTGATGAGCTAGTTTATGAATTATTTTGTTCTATTTTTACTTCAAGACTTGAAGCATTAATGAAATTATAGGTTTATTTTAATTAACAAATTTGTTTGTAATTTTATATTTTACAAAAATATTTAGAAGTTAAATATTAATTGGATAGAATCAAAATCAATCCAGTGTGACGGATTGGTTATGATTTGGTTTTAAATATGTAATAATTCGATTAAGATTTTTATTTTTTTGAAACCACTAAAAATGATTCGATTACTGAATTTTTATAGAATCAGACCAATGCGAACCGTTGACACCCTAATTTATAGATTACTAGGTATTTTTAGGCTTCATTTGTTTAGAGGAAAGTGTTTTTTTAGGGAAAAATAATTTTTTAAAATGTGTTTTTTGTTGTTTAGCTGTAATTTGAGAATGTTATTGAAAACCACTTCTAGTGTTGGTACTTTTAGAAAATTATAATATATTTTTCTTTATCATCAAATTTATAAAATAAAAATAGAAATATGTAATAAACACACAATACCAATAAAGATCAAAACACAATAATTTTATATATCATCCAAACAAGTTTGTCAATAAGTTTTACAACATTAAAAGTTTTACATAAATAATCCTAATAATAGTAATAAGTTAAAGAAACTCGAGTTTAAATTCTCCAATATTAATAATTGCATGTCACCAATAAGATAAAAAATAAAATTTTAAATTCAAGTAATTTCATTGATAATTTCGACTTCTTATGATACCAATCTCGATCCACCATATCTCTTAATAAAGTTCTACATTCAAAGAGCTAATAAAACTTTTACAGTTTTCTCATTCTTAGTCAAGTAATCAAAAATAAAGACAAAAGTAATATGATATCAATCTTGATCTACCATATCTCTTGATAAAGTTTTACATTCAAAGAGCCAATAAAACTTTTACAGTTTTCTCATTCTTAGTCAAGTAATCAAAGATAAAGATAAAAGTAATATGATATCGATCTTGATCTACCATATCTCTTGATAAAGTTTTATATTCAAAGAGCCAATAAAATTTTTATAATTTTCTCATTCTTAGTCAAATAATCAAAGATAAAGATAAGAGTAAAATCGTCAAAATCTTTTACTTTCATCACCATTTCAAATAGAGCATCACATCGAGTTGTTGTCTACTTAGCTCTTGAATTGCCTTGGTTATCAGCTAAGGTTGAAATAGTTGTCTCCTCAAAGTTGCAAAGGTGAATTCTAGTTGCAAAAGGTACATTAGATATTGATGTGTCTTTTGTATCTCTTGCATGTCAACATCTTCATAATCAATGAAAGTGCATTAAATTTTCAAGATTCCATCAAGCTTGATATCATAGATGATTTGGCCAAACTTCTAATTACCCTTTTCTTTCTTGCAACAAGCAACATCTCATTTCACATCACTATTCTTTTTGTTTAAATACTTTTTATAATTAGGATGTGTCTAAAAAAAACACAAATAAAGTTCAAACTTAAATTATTAATATGATGCAAACAGATAAAATATGTATAAAAATTAAAACAAAATAGTTATCATTATTTTTTTTTATAATTCAAGTGTCAAAACTTGCACCTCACTATTCTTAAGGGTGATAGGGGTCACCTCAACTCACTCTTAGATAAATTATGATTTAATTTTTATATAACATTTTCAAAAAATTTTAAACATCAGACCTCAAATATGTCCACCACTTCCTTTTGCCACGAGCCATCCATGGGGTGTGTTACTATTATTTCTTCATCATATACATCATTTGCAATAGTTATTATCTTTATAAAATCATGCCAACCGAAACCATTTTTCTCCCTATGTTGGGTTATAATTCTCCATTTCTTCTTCAATGTTTTCAAATGGTTTTCGACATATCAAGAACACTATTCATCCTAAATTTCAAGTCGATTTCTCTAACAATACAGTGAAAATTCTGAGTTTTGAAAAAGAAAAAGTTCATTATCTTTCATAGCCTCTTTAACTAAAATTTGAAATAACATGTGAGATATAAGTTTAATCTACCTAAAATGTTTCACTTTATCTTTATCCTTTTTACTTTACTCATATCTACAACTATCATAAAAAATTATAGATAAAAAAAAGAATGTTTTATATGTTCTATGGTTCCACATAGTTAAGGCTATCATATCTTTTTTTGGTGCCCATTCCCTTTGTTCTTCTCTCTCATCTCCTTAACTTAAAAAAGATTCTTTGTATGTTGTTTTCATTTGACGTAAAAATTTTTTTTATAAAATTATTAAAATCTACTCCCTGTATATGGTTATGAGAAGCTCAACTCGAGCATCATGATATAGAGTTATTACTCTATTTCGGGTGTCATAACCAACATTGGCAAGATAATATTTTCTTACACATTTAATACAAAATATATTACAACTAAAACATATCTATATTTGTATGATTATATGTATAAATATAATGAATTTTAAATCTACGAATACCTTTAAAAATCTGAAACCCTCCAACTCTTCATAATATATCATTGAAAACACGTAAATCATATGTACTTCCTTCCCAACCAGCTAAAACATAGGTAAATTTTAGATCAAAATAGATGACTACCAATACATTTTGTATGGTCATCCTTTCGACAACGAAATTTCTCTTGAAGTTCGAAAGGTACAAATGCTTGAACATGAGTTCCATCAAATGTTCCAACACAATCTCAATTAAGAAAAAAAAAGGTATTTGATGAGAATATTTTTTTTTATTAAATTAACAAGCCAAACATATAGAAACAACTGTTTACCTTAAAAATAAGAATAATATCTTTTGCTAACTATTTGTGCAAGGGCTGCGCTTTCAGAGTCTTTAACGGCATATTTGTATAATTTTAAAATTGCACTTAACACAATTATAAAATAATGATGTACAGTTTCAATCGATTTGTAGAACTTTTCACCAATAATTCAAAACTTAATATTGTGTCTTACTATTTGCAAGAAAATTATCATTTGCTCCATGACACTTAGATTTGAAGTTGGTTGTAAAAATTTGAGTCACACAACTGGTGAATGATTTTGGTGTCATACAAAGTTGTTCAACATAATGCCTATCACCTTGATTTAATAAGCTAATTACATAAAAAAATTTGAAAGAGGTTGCATCAATTCGAGGTTCTCTTAGTATGCTATTACCATTATTACACTCATCAATGACTAAACCATTTACAACAATTATACCTACAACAACCCCTTTGCATATGTCATGAATAGATTGGTTGTCCATCTATATGAAACAAATTGATACAATATCACAAACTATTATTAAAATTTAATCAAATTAAACCAATACTACACAATGAAGTATTAAAAAGAGTTTCAATTTAATATTTTAAGGCAACAACAAGAGCATCAAAAGTATTACAAATCAAGAATGGAGCATCACCAATAGGAAACAACAACAATAGATTAACAATAATAACATTAGTAATATTTTCAAGAAATTCATTTCCAAAAAATCATTAATCTAGAAACATGCTTAGTCATCCTAGGACTGGGCATCGTGATAGGTTGCAGTGGCTTCTTGCCTCGAATAGGGTTTTTTCTTTTTGTTCTGCCTTAGAGGGTCTTTTGATGTAACACTTGCACATCTCCAACATCGTTTGATATGGCATAATTATGGTATTCTTTCTCATATCTTTATTTTTTGGTTAGCGAATATAGAACATTTATCTACTTTTGATTGTATTAACCTATTTTTGACTTTTTTGAATAAATGCTTTCTTTGCAAGGTGGCAATGGAATGGCTCTTAATGTTATGTGCCTTAATGTTAGATTTGTATGACACCTAACGAGTTTTGTTTTATTTATTCATTGTATTTTTGTATAAATCTATAAAAAGTAAGGTTTTCTTCATTCATATTTTCTCCAATCAATTATATAAATGACTCCCTAGATTTTCTGTATAAGAATATTATTCTCAAAGTGTTGAGACTGTGTGACATGATTATCTGATAACAAAATTTCTTAAACTATTCCTAATTCTTATATTCTTTAGATGGGAACTCTAATTAATCGAGTATGGACTAGCATAGGAGTTACTGTCTCATTTGGTATGGGGTTACTGATGGGAGGGTGGTGTGTCACCCACCATATGACATGAGATATTGCTAATAGACCTGAGGGTGGTCGTTGGGGAACGATCAGTCGAATGTAACGCTAATGACAAACCACATGACATGGTAGATAATGGTCAAGTCATCAGGTTGCGATGGTGTGTTGATCCTTAGACTTGAACCGTCACGAATTATTTTGTGTATTGGTATGCGAGATTTGCTAATAAGTTAAACCATCCAATTGAGAGATAGAAACGTTCATGCATGTGATTTCGTATTGCTGAAATATGGAGACAAGTATTGAAAATATGATCTGTCATCCTCGTCGGTATGTGATGGGGTGAATGTCCTATGTAATTTGTTGTTAGTGTGACAGGACAATCCCTGGACATGACAAATTGAAAGTCAGAAAAGGTGTTACTTGAGATGTCATCTAATCACATTGATGAGATCTGATGCATAGTTACTGAGTTTGTGAGTTTGTTACTCAATGTCTCTTGCTCTGTTGGGATGTTAGGTCATGGAAGGATTATAACACATAGTAATCGTCAGCCGTAATAAATTCACTTAAAATGAGACTTCACTGCTATCTATATTTTCTTGAATTGCTGCTAAGTGCTATTTAAGAACTCTCGAAACATCATAAGAATTTGGAGAAGATTTGGTGATGAGTCAAGAGGTTGACTAGTACTGAAAAGGGTTTTGGTATTATCCGATTGCTACCAAGTAGTAAATTTAGGAAGTCACACGCCATATAGTGTTGCGTTTGGTATCAACATTGTGTGCTCGAAATATCTTTAAAAGTTGTTGGTTAAATATTAATCCTTGGCCCCCAATTACCAATAACTTAAGTTTAATTATTAGAGCTGATGGGGGTGGCGACGAATTTCAATTGCAATTGACATTGGATGAAGGCAATTGAAATTGTTAAAGAGATAGAATAAGTAGAAAGAGAGAGAAAATTATTTGAAAGAGTGGGGGTGGTTGGTATATGTAAGAAAATTGGAATTGGAGAAGGTAAGAATTTTATAAAGGGAAGCAGATTTCTCTGCTTTTTCTACATAAAATCTTCTACTTATTTCTCCTCTATTTCTTTTAATAATTTCTATTGATATTATAAATTATACGTATAAAGGTCACGTGTATAATTTAGTAAAATATATACACATAACCTTTTCTTTTACAGTTAAAAAGCCACTTTTCCAAAATAGTTCACATTTTAACATTTCATTTTTTATTGATTTAGAGAGTCATCTCCTTTAATTTTATTATTTTCCTAGTACTAAACATAGAAAAATATGAAAAATGTTTTCAAAAAAAATATTTTTCTCCAAACAAAATAGTGGCTTAAAATTTATTCATTGTGCAGTTAAAGATAGTGACTATAAATTTGTCTTCATTAAAGAGAAGAAAAAAAAAGTAGACATTATAAAATATCATACCTCGACAAGAAAATGACAAATAAGTGATGAAACCTATCTTAACAATAGAGCCGACCCTAGGCTAGGGCTACAGGCTGGTGCCCACAACTGAGGGGGGTCCAAAAAATTTTTTTAAACCTATGTATATATGTATATAAAAAATTGAAAAATAATAATAATTTTTTTTAAGCCGGCCAACGTTAGGGATTTTGTCCTAATGAATTTTCCCCAAACAAGGTTTTACTGAGGTCTAAAAATATCTTTCTTTATATTTTGTAAATTCTTATAATTTTAATAAAATTAATTAGTTGATAAATTTTATTTTTTTATTTAATTTATATAAAGGGGCACATTTGAGAAAATTTGTCTTGAGCCTTAAAAAACCCAGGATCGACTCTTCTTAACAAGAGCCTAAACTTTTTCTAATGAAATCAACCTTTTTGTAATACGTTGCAACAAATTTTACATATTATTTTCACATGAACCTATTCTTTTGCTCATAAACATTTATCAAAGGTTTAAATTTATTTGTTACACTAATAATATAACTATAAATGGCCATTCTATCAAACTTCAATATTTAATTTATATATGTATATATGCACACAAAATATATTTTTTATTATACGATATTGCAACTTCAAAGTTTGGTCACCTAGCTGAGAATCAAGTTCCAGAGGTTGTCTTTGTTTTGTGACATAATAATCCTCCTAAATATGGATGTGGTTTTGGGCCACAAATGTGTCACGACTTATTTAAACCAATATATTGTAAATGTCCAATTATATTTGAGTCGAGTTAGAGTTATAGATGGATCGGGGAACTCCGAACTCCCCCAGTTGAAGGATAAAACGGGTATTTCAAGTGCATTGGAGGGTCAAAGTGATATTCTATTTAGTATTGAGGGTTTAAGTGCCAGTGGTGGTAGCTGAGGGGATAACACCAATTAACCTAGAAAATGAAGACGTTCAAACGAATCTAATCGAGGAGGAAAGGGGAAAGACAAGACTGATGAAAGAGCGAGACGACGAACAAAAGCAATGAGCAGATACCGGTAGAGAGAGAGAAAGAGAAAGAGATGAATCATCAATTTAGTAGAAGCAGATTGTTTGGGGCAGCATTTCTCTTGCAGCTCTTTGTGATGGTGGCAACCTCCCAAAATCGTCCACTCTCCCATTCACCATCTATTTGTCGACAAGCGCAATTTTCTTGGTCGTTCTTTCTCTCTCTCTCTCTCTCTCTCTCTCTCTGTACTTGTATTATTGCTTTTTGATTGTGTAGAGATGAAGACACCTCGTAAACAGCCACAAGAATAGATCGTTAGTGCAGAGAAAATAGTAAAATAGTAAGTAAAATAAAACGAACAGCAAGCTGGAAAAACAAGAGCAACAAACTCCCTTTTGACGCTCGACAATGGAGAAGAATAAGGTGGATTTGCAAGGCTCAGCGTTGATCGGTTTGACACCCACAAGAGGTACCCTAGAATAGGTTCCAAGCACAACCCAAGAACTGCATTCAATCAACACCCAAAACGGCTTCAAACACAAAACCCACAACCGAGAATCACACACCCACACACAGACGAAGAAACCTCACCAAGGAGAACCCTCTTCTCATTCTCGGCTTTCTCTCTCTTTTCGCATTCTCTCTCAATTCGGCGCCCTCTATTTCCCCAATATATCGATACCCATAACCTCCCAAGAATCAGATAGAGATCTCCAAGGATGAGGATAGCCATTGGGTTATCCGATAGATTGGGATAAGGTAGGAGAAACAAACCTGCATGGAATCAATTAGAGGAAGCAATCCAAACCTCCGTTGGAATCGGCCAAAGAAAAAAACTGAAGAAGCTAGGTCAAATAAGAGAATAAATATGTGGGCTTTTAGATAAGGCAATGGGCTGTGGAGAAAATGGGCTTGGTCTTTCGGTTTGAGCAGCTGGGCCAAGCCCAGCTTTTCTCAAACCCAAAGTAAATGTACTTGGGCCATCTTCTTGTTGGGCCACCTATTTGTGAGATTGGACCTCTCAATAAAACTATCAATCCTGGGTCAAGGCCTATGATAGACAACTTACCCGACCAAAACATCATCGCCTTGGACTTGTTAGGTATTACACCTCAACAAATCTCTACTTTGATACCTAACAAGCTTTGCACACAAGCAAATGAATTTATTAGTTGACACAAGTACCAAACAAATTGAAAGTTCACTTACCTTTACCAACGTTTAGAAGTGAAAGACAGTTTCTAAACTTGGCCAACGTGAGAACCTTAGTTCCCATATCTGAAGGATTATACTCAGACAATATTTTCTCAAGTTTAACAATATCTTGAGACACAATGTCACATATAAAATGAAGTCTGACATCTATGTGCTTAGTGCGTTCATGAAACACATGATTTTTGCACAAATGAATAGCAGATTGACTATCTGAATATAAAATCACGACATCACTCAAAACACTTAGTTCTTTGAGTAAACCCTTAAACCACAATGCTTCTTTAATTGCTTCAGTGGAAGCTATATATTCATATTCGATAGTAGAAAGAGCAACTGTGTTGAAGTTGTGACTTCCAACTAATGCAAGCATCACATAAAGTAAACACATAGGACAACATGGACTTTCTATTATCCCTATCATCGGCATAATTAGAATCTGTAAATCCTTTTAGTTTCACTCCTTCAGTTTTATGTTTATACACTAAGCCAATGTCACATGAACCTTTCAGATATCTTAACAACCATTTCAGAGCTTCTTAGTGTTTAGGACTAGAGTTAAACATAAACCTGCTAAGTGTACTAATTGCGTGAGTTAAGTCAGGTCTAGTACACACCATTAGATACATTATAGATCCAATGACATTAGAGTACGGTATTTTACTCATATATTCTTTTTCTTCTTCATTAGCAGGTGACTGTTCTTTAGACAATATGAAATGGCTAGCCAAAGGTAAGGAAACAGGTTTACAATCATGCATATCAAATTTTTTCAATATTTTCAAAACATAAGATGATTGGTATAGAAATAAACATGAATTTGACCTATTCTTCTCAATTTTCATTCCTAGGATTTTTCTAGCATTTCCTAGGTCTTTCATGTCAAATTCTTTATCTAGAATTATTTTTATTTCATTTATCACCTTCAAATTTGGGCCAATTAAAAGCATGTCATCAACATATAACAATAAGAACACACAATTATTAGTATGTTGTTGAAAGTATAGGCAGTGATCAAATTCACTCCTCTTAAACCCAATGGAATGCACATAAGAAAAAAGCGTTTGTACCATTGCCTAGGGGACTGTTTCAAACCATATAAAGATTTCTTAAGGTAACAACCATGATTAGGTTTATCTTTATCTTCAAAACCCCTAGGTTGACACATATAAATCTTTTTTTCAAGGTCCCTATGCAAGAATGCAATTTTTACGTCTAGTTGTTCAAGTTCTAAATTAAAATGTGCAACTAAGGCAAGCATTACTCTTATAGTGGTATACTTGACAACGAGAGAAAAGATTTCATTATAGTCTACCCCCTCCTTTTGCGTGAACCCCTTAGCTACCAATCTAGTTTTAAATCTTATTAGTTCGTTCCCACTAGTACCCTCTTTCACTTTATAAATCCATTTGCAACCCACTAAGGATTTGTCTTTTAGCTTAGGCACTAATTCTCAGGTTTGATTTTTATAAAGTGAATTCATTTCTTCTTTCATTGCCTTGACCCATTCCTTAGAGTTTTCACTTTTAATTGCCTCATCATATGTATTTGGCTCTTTGTCAACTAATTCTTGATAACTGGCATAAGCAAGACTATAGTCAGTTCCTAATCTTTGAGCAATCCTATGTGGTCTTCACTCTCTATCTCTAGTCAATTGGTAATCGGTTAAATTGTCTTGGTCAACAAGATGTTCTTCTTCCATATCCTCACTACTCTCTTCCTCAATAATAGGCTGATCTTGAGTATCATTCTCCACCTCACTATGGGTAACGGGAATGTGGGTACTCACTCTCTCCACCTCAACCACAGGCTCTTCACTATCTTGTTATTTCTCACTCACCAAATCAGACTCATCCTTAAGACATGGCATATCTACTTCATTAAATGTGATATTCCGACTAATAATGATTTTAACACTCTTTTGGTTTCTATCCCACAACCTATATCCCTTAACACCTTCAGGATAACCTAAGAAGACACACTTCCTAGCTCTAGGTTCTAGCTTTCCCTCACTCTGATGGGAGAAAACGGCACAACCAAAGGTCCTCAATGCAGAATAGTCCGCACATTTACCATACCAATGTTCATGAGGAGTATCACCATTCAAAACAAAAGAATGAGTCAAATTGGTCAAATAGCAAGCAATCATAATAGCCTCACCTCAGAACGACTTAGACACACCAGAACTCAATATCATACACCTAACTTTGTCAAGTAAGATCCTATTCATCTTCTCGGTAACTCAATTTTGTTGTGGAGTATAAGGAACTGTTTTATGTCTAGTGATGCCACTCTCAATGTACATATTGTTGAAATCAGCATTACAAAACTCAAGACCATTATCCGTTCTCAAAAATTTTATTTTATTGCCAATTTGATTTTCAAATTGAATTTTTTAATTTTTAAATTTTTGAAAAGTATCAGATTTTTCTTTTAACAAATAAACCCATACTCGCGTAGAGAAGTCATCAATAATGGACAAAAAATACTTATTGCCTTCAAAAGTGGGATTGCTCCCTTGACCCCATAAGTCCGTATGAATATACACTAAGACTCTAGACGTTTTATGACTGCTAGATGAGAAAGAAAGCCTATGGTGTTTTCCAAGCACGCAGTGGTCACAAAATAGCAAATCTGATACCTGATCCTTACCAAACACACTTTTATCATTAAGAAATTTAAGTCCCTTAACACTTACGTGTGCTAACCTATTATGCCACTTTTGTGTGTGATCAGTGTCAACTGATGCAATAGTGGGAGCAGTGCTACTAATTACTTCAACATAGGTGATATATATGTCATTTTTCCTAACTGCCTTAAAGGCTCTAAGAGCGTCTTTAAACATTTTAATCATGTCACCGCCAACCCCACCTGTGAAACCTATCTTTTCTAATTCCCCTACTGAAATTAGATTTCTACCCATTTGTGGAATGTACCTGACTCCATTTAGTGTATGCACAAAGCCATTTTCAAATCTAACAATTATGTCACCAACACCAACAACTTTATAAGCCACATTATCACATGTAATGACATAACCATGATCAGACTCATGCAAGTTTTCAAACCAGTGTTTATGAGATGTGACATGAAAAGATGCACCAGAGTCTAGGATCCACTCATGCATATGGGAGTTCATAGATAGATTAATTTCAGATGATTCTTGGTCCATCAACATATATACCTCCCCAATATCACATTGAGAAGATATAACATTGGCCTAACTCGTTTCTTTCTCTTTTTGTTTGTTTTTCTCCACGTAGCAGTCTTTTATAAAATGCCCTAATTTTCCACAACCATAGCATTTTTTACCTTTTGCCTTCCCCTGTGACTTAGACCTACTTCTACCTTTTTTCTTGCCACCCTTATTTTATCCCTCACCACCCCTATTTTGAGGCATTTCCCTCACAAGATGTATTTCTCCACCTCTTCTCTCGTTTCTTTCAGTTTCATTTCTCTTTCCTTACACTTAAGAGATTTTACTACAATATCTGGGGTAAGGGTTTCTCTCCCATATTTAATAGCATTTTTGACCTCCTTATATATGTCGGGAATAGCATTTAAAAGAATAATAGCTTTATATTCTTCAGTAATTTTTTTCCCACAATTAGTAATATTTTTAACAAGTTTACTAAAAATATCAAGATTATCATCTATATCTTTCGAGGGATCAATTTTAAAGCTAAAGAAACTTTCAAGTAAGAAGAGTTTGTTAGGAGTGAACTGGGTTAAATAGAGACTTTCTAGTTTTTTCCAAAGTTCTTGAGTAGTGTCATGTCTACCAACTTTGCGTAAAACTGAGTCAGATAAATGCAAGATGACAGAAGTATATGCTAACTCATTATTTTCTTGTTTTTCTTCTTTAGTGAGAGATTTATCAAAAGTGTTATCAATTGTTTTTGAAACTTTTTGTTGAACTAATATTCCTTTCATTTTCTGTTGCCAAATTGCAAAATCACGTTTTCCATTGAACACGCCTAACTCAAAGTGATGTGTAGCCATGATATGCATAAAGCACACAAGAATGCAACACAAAAACAAGATAAAAATAGATTCAAGTAGATTGTTTTTAGGTCCTCTAAATGTCAATGGAAACGAATTCTAAAGACATGGAAAACACTAATTGTTAGGGTGCAAATTTTGCAGCAATTTAAACAAACAGGAAATCAACAAAAAATAGCAACCACACTGAAGATTGAATCATAGCTGATGCAGACAAGTAATCACATAATAATCCTAGTTCTAGCAACACATATTGGTTACCACCACAGGGTAACCCCCAACCTAATGGGCACCCCCACCTGATGGCTTGCTAGTTGCTGAAAATTTAAATAGGGTTAAGAAAGTTCTCACCGAGCGGACTAATAAATCAATCCGTAAATGGAAAGGGAGTTTGAAAGAACTGATCACACAGGGCTAATGTGCTCTTCAGTAGAGCACGCTGTTTAAGAGTTGCAGTTGCTGAAGCCGCCGCTCGCCACCGCTGCAGTCACCACGCTTCGCTGCTGCTAGTGACGTTGAGTGACACGCGCCACACCCACAGGTGCGCCTCAACGTCGAGAAACCCACGTAGGGTCTCACGCGCTAAGTTTTGAATGGAGCAAGGAGATCTAGCTAGATCTTCAAATCTGGGTTACGTTTTTGCAAAAAGTTCCAAATCTGAAATCGGCCAAGAAATTGCTGATTTCTTCCACCCACGAAGCCACGAAGGCTCTAATACCACTTTGTAAAGATGAAGACACCTCGCAAACAGCCACAAGAACAGATCGTTAGGGCAGAGAAAATAGCAAAACAGTAAGTAAAATAAAACGAACAGCAAGCTGGAAAAACAAGAGCAACAAACTCCTTTTTGACGCTCGGCAATGGAGAAGAAGAAGGTGGATTTGCAAGGCTCAGCGTTGATCGATCTGACACCCATAAGAGGTACCCTAGAATAGGTTCCAAGCACAACCCAATAACCGCATTCAATCAACACCCAAAATGGCCTCAAACACAAAACCCACAACCAGGAATCGCACACCCACACAAGGATAAAGAAACCCCACCAAGGAGAACACTCTTCTCACTTTCGGCTCTCTCTCTTCTTGCATTCCCTCTCTGTTCGGCGCCCGCTATTTCCCCGATATATCGATACCTCCCAAGAATTAGATAGAGATCTCCAAGGATGAGGATAACCATCGGGTTATTCGATAGATTGGGATAAGATAGGAGAAACAAACCTGCATGGAATCAGTCAGAGGAAACAATCCAAACCTCTGTTGGAATCTGCCAAAGAAAAGAACTGAAGAAGCTAGGTCAAATAAGAGAATAAATATGTGGGCTTTTAGATAAGGCAGTGAGCTGTGGAGAAAATGGGCTTGGTCTTTGGGTTTGAGCAGTTAGGCCAAGCCCAGCTTTCCTCAAACCCAAAGTAAATGTACTTGGGCCATCTTCTTGTTGGGCCACCTATTTATGGGATTGGATCTCTCAATAAAACTATCAATTCTGGGTCGAGACCTATGATAGACAACTTACCCGACTAAAACATCATCGCCTTGGACTTATTGGGTATTACACCTCAACAGATTGTTTTTATGCTTCTGTCATTTGGTTTTTTTCTCCATTCCAGGAGTGCACAACGCTTTGAATGTGGTCACCAGCTTCCCTTTCTTGATTGTTGGCGTTCTGAGTTTCGTCTTCTGCCTCTGGTCCGATTTCTTTGTCATCTGTTTTGTAACTCTCTCTCTCTCTCTCTCTATTGCTATGGTTTTCTTTTACCTTACTGGGTGTTTCTGTGGAAATGCGTTTTTGTTGTAGTTTGCAGGAATAGTAGCAGTGGCTTTTGGCTCTGCATATTATCATCTCAAGCCAGATAACAGTAGAATAACGCGGGACTCACTGTCGGTTCGTAATCCTTCCACACATTCGTCAATTATAACATTTAATACGCCTCAATTAATAACTTACGACTGATGAAGCGTGTGCATATAATTGAGGTGTATTTAATATAACTCAATTAGGTATTATCACAATGTATTAATTGAAATATATTAAATGTCGACATCTCATTGAAATATATTAAATGTCGACATCTTATCAATGAATGTATGTATTTCTCCCCCAAGCACTAAGCATAGTCTTATAGGGCTGTGCTTTCTCATCAAATCCATCGCTTTCAGAGCAGATACAAGACACTCTAATTTATGTAATGAAATACTTCTTTCTCAATCCGATAGAAAATCCCTAGCTTATTTGGCATTTACCACACTTCTAACTTAAGGTGTTTTCTCCGAAATATGTGTGTATAATATATATATATATATATATAGTTTTCTGAATTTAGTTTTTTCTCTAATCGTTGAGAGAGTGGGGGCAACCGGGCAAGGATTGATTGACTTGTTTGGTTGCCTTAGTTTTCCTTGCTGTCATTGGTGTGGCTTGTAAAAGGTTAGTTATGCAGAACTTGTTCATTTTTTTTTTTTTTATTACGTTTCATTATTGACATCCTCAATCACCCCACCTATAAAACTACATTGAGAAGATAAATCGAGGATATGTCCCCACCGGCAAGGTCAAGGGCCATGAAGCACTCAGGCAGAACAGCCTTTGCCAGTGGGGATGTGCCTTGGGGGCAGAACTTGTTCATTTTCTCCTGTACTAATCTGTTCAAGTTTAAACTTTGAGGCTGGGAGATTATTTGACTCTTTCTTTGAATGTTGCTAGCTGTTTGCAGAAACTTCAATGATCTAAGATTGTGCGTGATGTTCGATTTGATTCCATGTTTGTCTTTCCCATGTATGACACTCTTGTACACACCTAAATATACTAATTCAAGATACTAGCGTTGGGCAACAGGCAAGTAATTTTCTTGCCGTCAGTTCTTAATCTCTCATTATTAGTAAATTACAATGCATTGTTTTGCATATTGAGATATTTCTTTGCTATTAATGTTTCTGCTCCAAATCAACAGGGAAATCATAACGGTTGGTGAAGAAAATGGAACATTTTCGAAATTTACTTTTAGCATTAAAAGACAATAAGAACATACATTATCCCAAATATGGTTGGCATCTCACCTCCTAAGTAGACTGATGGAGGGTATGCATTATTGCAGTAGATATTTTTGGATGATAATCATCTAACCTGAACTTTATATTCAGCCTGAAACCAAAAAGAAAAAGGATAGCTGTTAGGCTTAGTGTCGGAAAATTCCATTACTGGGAAATAATTTGGCCGTAATTCGTTAAAATTAGTTTTTGTTCTTATTTAGTTTATTTTGATTGTATTTTGATCACAAGAAGCTGATGTTAGGATATTTAGATCTCTAGTTTGCATGTTGGATGTGCCTTTTTGTCTTAAGATTCTCTCTTCAAATTAATCAAAGTAATGATTCTCCATCCATACGTGACGAACCTCAACCCCAGCCTCCATTTAATAGGGGCGTGATAGTTTTGTGAGGAGATCCTAGGCAATGCCTGACGTAGCTTGCCAAAGCCATTGGTGTTTTGCAGTCACTGCGGGGTAGGAGCTAATGTGGGACTGACAAGTAATAGCGACCAGTGGAGTAGCTCATGGTGTAGTGTAAGGAGCAACTTGTGGAGTAAGACATGGAGTGGCTTGTCATGTGGCCTTAGGATTGGCCCTGTTGTGCAGTGTGTGTGGAGATCTTTACTCAAAGATGGTGATCCATAAAGTGCTTGGGTGGAGACTTCCTGCGACTGATCCAAGGGATATTGCTGGTATCATTATGGTGAGTGGGCAATGTACTAGATGGAGAAATCCTGCCACTGAGTAGAGGGGTTGAACAAGTGCTTGAACTTGGTACAATCAATAAAATAACACTTTGCTTTGTAATTGGCCAATAAATGGAGATGAGCTTGTTACTGAAGATAATTATGGAGACACCTTGATCCCCTATAAAGGGGCTATAGAGGTACGCTTCAACTCCAAAAGGAGAGAACCTATGGAGAGTTGCTTGTGCCCTGCACATTGATGGCGGTTGATGGCTCAGAGTGAAAAAAATTACCAAGACAGATTAAGCACTGTAGCTTCATGTTAATTAAACGTTGTATCTAAAAAAGCTGTGAGTGGATTATTAGCATGTTATGTGTTGACCAGTACCTTTATGTATTTTATCTGTTGCTAACTGAGGAGCCTCAATGCTTAAGTCTGCATTTATTAGCAATTTTGCTTAACTTTCAGATAAATGACCAAGTGTAGTAATTCTGCATGCAGTAGCAAAATTATGGTTTATATACAATGTTCTATATTCTTACCATTTAGCATATCATTTTAATAATTGAAGCTTCCTTGAACTTGAGTTGGCCATCCATGCCCTAAATTATTAACATGTCTTTTAATATCTGGCGTTGATGTATGTGCGAAAAAAATTATCTAGAGCAGGTTTTTTTTTTTTTTAATGATGCTGATGGATGAACCTCCACATTTCTCTTTCCCCCTCAAATTTTTATTTTTTCCTGCCCTTTTTCTGTTGGCAAGTTAGTGTAACTATGGATGCCAATTTCCATTATGGTGTGATGCCTAACTGCAACGAGTTTTTTTTCTTCTTTTTTTTCTCTTTGAACCCAGAAATGTGTTTGATTGAACTCAGAAATGTACTCGATACAGGGGCTTACCTTCTAGCAAAATTTGAAGCTTATACTGACAACAGAATATACGACCCGAATTACTATATAATAAGTGGACATTCACTGGGGCACTTGCGCGCTGTGATGGTTCCCATTCCGCTCACTCTTATGCTTTTGTGCAGAAGTATTAGAGCTCCAAGGTATGTGATCTTTTTCATTTACTGGGCACTTGGATGGTATTGTGTACAAATCCAGCTCAAGTTTATAGAATTGAAATTGGATGAGTTTCATAATATTGGTGACACATTGATCTTTGCTCAAAGGTTAAGGACACATGAATCCTGTGATGATTATGTTGGAAGTGTGCGGGGCGTGGAACCAAATGTGAAGAAGAGACCAGGGGAAGATTAGAAGAAAAGAAAAATCAAATGGGAGAGTGCAATAACGACAATCTCTAATAATAATCAATGATCAAATCTTAAAATTCCGCATACTCGTAAGGTATTTATAAACTCCCAAATCCCTACCAAAATGGGGAGCTGAATTATACTAAACATTCCTAGTACAAATAAATTAGGAATCTAAAATTAAAGAAAGAAACAAAAAACATAAAAATCCTACACCTCTAATATTCTTAAATTAGGCTGCACCCTGAGTTTGAGTTGTCGAAATCCCCTTCTTGAAAAGTAAGGGGAAGACTGTTATAAAACTGGTTCTCCCCTAACTCTTTAGATGAGGAGCCGGGTACAAGGAGACTTTTTTTATGATCCGATTATTTATGGACAAGGATGATGTTTTAGCAGTTTGGTTTTGCTCCTGGGTTGTCTGCTCCCATGTTCGCCCAAAAAGAAGACAGAAGCACAGTGCTTTTTCCCCCCTTAATGTTTTTTCTTTGTTGGCCGTGCCTTTGTGTGTAGGGTCCTCACACTTTGCAACATCAGAAAATTTGTCTAGAGAAAATGAAAGAGTCCTAAAAAATTTTAAATTGGGCCCTTAAAATCAATTAATGCCCAATATTTATTTGTTTCCTCTATCTCGTTTCTTTTTTGCAGGATTGCAGTTTGATTTACCTGGGGCCTTGATACCTGTATTGATCCGTTAATTGAGCTGATAACAGGTTGGGCGATTTCAAAGAGTGTCCGCAATGGCTATAGACAAGTTCCAACGGGTGCACTCTCTCTCTCTCTCTCTCTCTCTCTCTCTCTCTCTCTGTGCAGCTTCTAGGTACCTGAAATTTTGCAAGATCGAGTTGAGTCTAGTCGAGTCCTTTTTTAATTGCATCCATGCTCTTTCTCCTTTTCCTACTACTCAATTTATACATGCTTGAGTTCTCTAGAACCTTTATTTTCTTTTTCTTTTTCCCCTCATTATGATAATTTTGATAATATTTTTCTCGACAGATTCACCTGTTTCTACCTGCAATGGCGGCTTTGTTATTGTTGCTCTTGTTGGGAACTTATAATCTCGCACAAAGCCAAAACACTTTCTGTTAGTAGCGAACAAATCGAATCACAAGTGATAGCAACAAAGATGCAAGAACATAAAGTATAAACTTCCCTGAAAAATATGAACGAAGGTTATTGCTTATTCAAGGCTCAGATCTGTTTATCGTCACCTACAGCGAACCAACGAGAAGCTCTCCCAAATCCAAAATCCAATCGGCCCAGCTCGGTACCAGCACACAGCAAGAAGATCACACAGAGATGGTTTACACAGAGACCAAACGAGATCAGCTAGGTTTCTCTTAGTTTTCACCCACCCGACCCATCGAAACCACACAGGTTTTATAGCCATCAAGAGATAAAACCGAAACCAACAAAAAATCCGTCAAAAGAGGATAAAGGAACCAGGGTTTCGGAAAAGATAGGAATGGCGAGATAGGAGGAGAAGATAAGCTAGGGTTTGGACGGAGTCGCAAACGGCCAGAGAAGAAAATAGGTCACAAATGAGAAACGCACATTATACACCTGGGAGGGGCTGGCCGAGCTGGGCTTCATTGTGGGCCTGAGCTGCTGGGCCAAAATTGGCCCTGCCTCCTCAAAGGCCCTTTGGGCGCCTCTCTTATTTGGTGACCTGCAAGATTAGGTTATATCCACACAACAGTGGCCCACACAAGATCATCACAGCCTTGGGAGTTTGGTATCACAAACAACAAATCTCCACCTTGATATCAAACATCCAGCAAATCGGAAACCCACCGAGAATGCACAGAAAACACGTATAATGCACTAAGCAAAAGCAAACAAACAGCACATAGCAATATAATAGCAAGTAGCACACAGCAACAGCACATAGCATATCAGTACTTACACAGAAACTGATTATGTTATTTTACCAATATTTAAGAGTGATAAACAGCTCCTAAATTTTGCTAATGTGAGAACCTTAGTACCCATATCTGAGGGGTTATAATCAGTCATAATTTTCTCCAAATTAATAGTATTTTGAGACACTATGTCACGTATAAAATGGAGTCTGATATCTATGTGTTTAGTGCGTTCATGAAACATGAGATTTTTGCACAAATGAATAGCTGACTGGCTATCTGAATAAACTACTACATTACTCTTTAAAACACCCAATTCTGTGAGTAAACCTTTAAGCCATAAGGATTCTTTAATTGCTTCAGTTGCAGCTATATATTCTGATTCAGTGGTGGATAATGCAACAATATGCTGAATTTGGGATTTCCAACTAACACAGGATTTACTTAATGTAAACACATAAGAGGAAGTTGATTTCCTGTTATCTCTATCACCAGCATAATCAGAATCTGTGAATCCTTCTAATTTAACTTCTTCATTTGTGCTTTTATACACTAAACCTAGATCACAAGATCCCTTCAGATATCTAAATAACCACTTTAATGCTTCCCAATGCTTAGGACCTGGGTTTGACATAAACCTGCTAAGTGTGCTAACTACATGAGCTAGGTCAAGTCTAGTACACACCATTAAGTACATGATTGACCCTATGACATTAGAGTATGGCACTTTACTCATATACTCTTTTTCCTCTTCATTAGCAGGTGATTGATCTCTAGATAAAATAAAGTGGCTTGCTAAGGGTAAGGAGACTGGTTTACACTCATGCATGCCAAATTTCTTTAAAAAAATTTCGATATAAAATGATTTATGCAAAAACAAAACAGAAATAGACCTGTTTCTTTTGATTTCCATGCCTAAAATTTTCTTAGCATGTCCTAGGTCTTTCATTTCAAATTCTTTGTTTAAAGTTGTTTTGATTTCATTAATCATTTTTATATCTGGACCTATTAAAAGCATATCATCAACATATAGCAGCAAGAACACACAGTAATTGTCATGATGTTGAAGATAAAGACAGTAATCAAAAGCACTTCTTTTAAAACCAATGGAATGTACAAAAGTATCGAAACGTTTGTACCATTGCCTGGGAGACTGTTTTAATCCATATAAAGATTTTTTCAGGTAACACACATAATTAGGATTATTTTTATCTTCAAACCCCTTAGGTTGAGTCATGTATATGTTTTTTTCTAGATCACCATGCAAAAAAGCTGTTTTGACATCCAATTGTTCAAGTTCCCAATTAAAATAAGCAACCAATGCTAACATAACCCTTATTGTGGTATACTTAACAACTGGAGAAAAAATTTCATGGTAATCTACTCCTTCTTTTTGTGTGAAATCCTTGGCTACTAATATAATACCCAAGAACTTTGGGTTATTAATTTGAAAGAAAATCAAAAATTCGGGGAAATTCGGTATCAGAAAAGCCTGAAAAATTTACCGAATCAGTCGAAGGGAGTACCCTGAAGCTTAAATGATTAAGGAAATAGGGACGCCTTTAACGAGCATACCAAGGCGTGATTTTAAGGACTGAAAGAAATGGAATTGAGAACGGTTTTCGGTACAGCAAAAATGCAGCTGCCATTTAGGCTATAAAACCGAATCTTCGTAGGAGACTCCCGAAATGATAACGGAAGCTAAGGGAAGCTTCGGTTTGTCGAGTAGAACAACCCTTCGAAAGTTTCAGGAAGAAACAAGTACATTTAGAGCCAAAACGAAGAAACGGGCCAAAGTGTAATTTTTCAAAGTTGCCCGAGGGGGGTCAAAATGTCATTTTTTGAAAAAGTTGCAAAGAAGAAGTTGAAAGAACAAAGATTAAGGGACCTAATGGTAATTACCAAAAGTCTAGGGGTTGTGAGGAAATGGGCCAAATCGTGAAAACCAAATCTGATGAGGCAAAACTGTAAAAAATCAAAAATGGCAGCCATGAAAATCGACCAGGCCACGCACGGTCGCCGACCGGCCAAAATGAGCCATGGGCATTCACGAGGGATGGTCGGGGAAGGCCAAGGATCACTCGAGTGCCATCGTTGGGCCTCGAGTTGGTCGGATTTTGGAAACAAAATCCGACCAGAATGCAGGTCGCGATGTCGCGACCTGCAACCCGATGTTTTGGTCGGGTGACGATGGTTTTGGGTCGATCCGGGGGAGGGGAAGAAGCTTAAGGCAATGGGCAAGCTGCCCAAGGCCATTTGGTAGCCCAACGATTGCCTATAAATAGCGGACGAAGTGGCCGAAAGTTTTCAAATTTGGAGCTTCAAATCGGTCCGTTTTTCGAACAAATTGAGAGGAAAGGATAGAGGGCTTTTGTTGCCCATATCTTGAAGGCCATTTCTGGAGATTTTCAGGCGTTTTGGTTGCGATTTGAAGGGGAAATCGAAGCTCGCCGGAACCCTAGGCGGACCGCCTGGCCGAGTCTTCAATCGCTTCGTTGGACGGCTTCCGGACCTCTTTTGGAGCCCAATCAGGTACCCCTAGGATCGATTCTTCATAAGCTTTCAATTGGCATCGGTTTTGTAATTTTCCGGCGAGGCCTTCACCGGAGAAGACGACCGGCGCGTGGGCCCCACGCGCCAGTCTCACTCGCCCTAACACGCGCCAGCGCGTGTGGGCGCGTGCAAGCTTGGTTTTTTGTGCAATTTTTTTTAAATGTCTTGGAAAATTATTTTAGAATTTTCTATATAAAAATATTTGAAAAAAATTAAGTGTAGGTATTTAATTTGGAATATTAGTAAGGAAAAATAAAAGAAAAATAGAGAAAAAGGCAAGAAAATTGAGGAAAAATAGGTTTTATTGATTAAATAAATAAATATCTTGCCTAGGGTGCTTTGGGAAGTGTGGTGAGACATTTGGTGCGAAAATCGAGATTGGCACGCAAATCGAGACGAGTTTCACGTTTTTCGAGGTAACCCAAAAATCAGAAAAGGTGAGTGGTTTTGTCCTATTAGCCCTTATATGATATAATTTCCTTTTCATGGATGATATTTTCTTATGATATGATCATTTTCATTCATATACTGTTGCATGGAAAAGCGTGATGTATGCACAACACGATATTTATTTGTCATATTGATCTTGTGCATGGGGTTGGGATGATACCCTCAGAGTGTAGCCGTAATTCCCCTAGGGCGTTGAGGGAATAACGTTAGGCCTATTCCGCAGAGGTTCGGGATTTGCCTAGGATTCCTAGCCGGGCTGGGGATGCCTGGGAAGTTACATTATGGGTATATATTGTTCATATAAGTGCATCATGCTTCATTCATACATGTTTATCTAACCCTCACTTAGAAGATTTCATCTTCTAATATTGGACTGTGTCCCTGGAATATTCCACGTTCCAGGTGAGGCAAGCGGCCGGAAGGGCAAAGAAGTGGTCGAGGCATGATCGTGGTGGAAATTTTGAGGGTCCCATGTGGGACTAGAATTATATATTTTATTCGGATGTATCGTTTAGAGTTTTATGTTGTTTGTAATGCTATGTCGGGTGAACAGTATGTATGTACCCGCATAAGTTATGTTTTTAAGGTTCTGATCTTGCTTCCGCTTATGTAAAATAAATGTTTCATTCCTTTGTTATATTTGGGAGTGATTAAATAAATGTTATGTTGAGGATTTATTATCGGTTTATGCTCGATGTAAATAAAAAAAAAAAAATCCTAACATATACTAATGCCCTGGAAGGCGGGGTGTTACAGTTGGTATCAGAGCCAAATTTTTATTTGGAGAATCAGGTTAGATCTTTAGGAATTTTCGAACTTGATGATTAGATAACTTAGACTTAGAAATCCTTATCTATAGATTAGGAGATCGATGATATAGAGATTATGACTTAAATGACTTAAGTGTGATGTACTGGGATGTGCATGTCTAGGCTAGTTCTGGCTAAGGAAAGATTTGGTACTTAAGTGTGTCCATTGTGACCCACCACTCTTTCCTGGGAACTTACCTGGTGCACTATTTCTGTACGGAACACTGAATGGCTACTGTTCTCGGTGAATAGTAGAAAATCTAACTGGTTTCTTGATGCAGCATGGAAAACGATTATCTTGAGCAGTTCTGGGTAACGCATTGGATCAGTCGTTGGGCAGATAACGAGCCTATAGTGGTGGATGTCTTCGGACGCTTGGACCTTCTCGAAGGGATATTAAGAGATGTGCCGCCAAGCAGTTTTGTTCGGCCAACCCTAATGACCGCTCAAGTAAACTTCCTTATAAATCATATGGAAGGAGTATGGAGAGACTTGGCTGAGGGACTTTACCTCCAAGGCAACTATGCATCTTTGTTCTTCTTCTGCCAGCAGTTCCGTGATCATGCCCTCAACATGCTCGAAGATGAAGGTGAACTCGAGGGAGATGAAGATCCTGAGGAAGACGAATCGTCCGAGTCCGAAGGAGATTGGGAGGACATGGTGGTAGCCGATATGATGGCCGCCGGCTACCTTAGCTCGGACGATGATGAAGAAGAAGAAGGAGTGACCGAGCACGATAACCTCGAAGGACCCGAGGTCGAGTCTGATGACGATACTATAAGCGATGATGTTTGGGTCTGGAAGCCAGCCAACCCATAAAAAGAATCGTGGACGATTTACTTCGCTTACTGATGTTTTAGATGTGTGCTTTACGTTTCCCATAAAACGATGTTATATATCATGTTATATATATAAAAAGAAGTTTCCTGTTGAAAGAAATTCTCGTGGAATAAGATTTTGTTTTGCCTTGCCTTTTCAGATGGTAACAACAAGACAACAAGGAAATATGACTCCTGTCAGCCCCAATCGGGGAATAGAAGACGTAAGAAGTAGTGGTAATCGCCGCTACAGTGGCAGCATCAGGACAGATGAACCAATGACAGAGTCAACAGTGCCTGAAGGACGTTTGGATCGTATTGAGAGGGTTATAGAGAACCTCTTAACCCATACGACGAGAGGAGAACCAGCCAGACCTACCGAGAAAGTGCTGGAACAATACCGACGTCAACGACCACCAATATTTAAGGGGAAAACCAATGATGACCCTAGTATGGCTGAGTATTGGTTGGAGCAGACAGAAAAGTTGTTTCGACATCTCCAGTTTAACGATGAGGACAAGTTAAACTGTGCCACTTTCATGCTAGAAGAAGAAGCTGGAAAATGGTGGCAGACTGCAGAACGAGCGTTGCAAAGGACCCGCTCGAGGCATGGATCCGAAACTGATGAGACTCCAACGTCAGTCTGGGAGGCCTTTAAGAAAGCCTTCAATGAGAAATACTTCCCTCTTAGCTGGAGGCAAGAGAAGAGCTGGGAGTTTGCAAATCTGAAGCAAACTGAAGAAATGTCGGTATCTCAATACGACACTAAGTTTAATCAGCTCATTAAGTATGTGCCGATGTACGATGCCGATGAATGGCAGAAGGCTCAGAAGTTCATGTCAGGACTCAAAGTGGATTTGTTGCAGGCTCTGAGCACCTGGTCAATTGAATCGTACGAAGAAGCTTTGAGTAAAGCTTTAACAACAGAGAGAAACCTTCTGCAGGTGAAACAGATCAGGTCAGTGGAGATAAAAAGGGATCCAGAACAGAAAACGGGAAACAAAAATCCTCAAAGTGGCAAGCCTTGTTTTAAGTGCAAAAAGAACCATCCAGGAAGAAAGTGCTTAGCAGGAACGACTGTCTGCTACTTCTGTGGAAAGCAAGGGCATATCAGCAGGGATTGCCGCAAAAGAAAAGAGACGCCTCCAATGCCAACAAAAGATCTGTCAAGGGTAGTGTGCTTTCAGTGTAATCAACCTGGGCACTACTCGAGTAACTGCCCGAAAAGGCCAAAACTTGGACAAGCTACTGGACCAGCAGAAAAGATAGACGAGGCTCGTGGGACTCGTCAGGGACGTGTCTACAACCTCACCAAGGAAGATGTGGGGACCAATCCAACAGTCGTTCAAGGTACGCTCTTCATATTGGATACCCCTGTTCATGCATTGATAGACCCTGGGTCAACGCATTCATTTATGTCTTATGCTTTGGCTGGAAATTTGGGGGTAGAGACTAAACCTATGGAATTTTCGATGATAATTTCGACGCCCATGGGTAAGAGTGAAATGTCTTCTAAAGTGGTAGAAGAATGCGAAATTAGTTTAAGTAATGCTCAATTTAAAGTCAATCTAATTTTGCTAGAGGTGTACGATTTCGACGTAATCTTAGGAATGGATTTCTTATCCAGATATGACGCCAATATAGATTGTCGAAGAAAGATAATGACCATAAAGAAACCCGAAGGGGAATGGGTCAAATTTCGGGGACAGGGAGACCCCAAAAATGGAAACATAGTTTCAGTCGTTACGGCAGAGAAGTTAATGAATCGAGGAGCTCGTGGATATATAGCCTACGCACATTTGGAGGAAAAAGAAATACCAAAGATCAAGGAGGTGCGGATAGTACGAGATTACGAAGATGTGTTTCCAGAAGACCTACCAGGACTACCGCCACCTCGGGAGATTGAGTTCTCAATTGAACTGGTGCCAGGAACCAAACCGATATCGATTCCTCCATATCGAATGGCTCCGGCTGAAATGAGAGAGTTGAGGAGTCAGTTGCAAGAACTTACTGATAAAGGATTCATTAGACCAAGCACGTCGCCGTGGGGTGCGCCTGTGCTATTCGTAAAGAAGAAGGATGGAAGTTTAAGGATGTGTACTGACTATCGTCAGTTGAACAAGGTCACGATAAAGAATAAATATCCACTTCCAAGGATCGATGAGTTGTTCGACCAATTGAAAGGAGCGAAAATATTTTCAAAGATTGACTTAAGGTCTGGATACTACCAGTTAAGGATTAAGCCGGAAGATATTTCGAAAACCGCTTTTCGGTCAAGGTATGGCCATTTCGAGTATTTCGTGATGCCTTTTGGGTTAACGAATGCTCCAGCGGCATTTATGGATCTCATGAATAGGGTGTTCAGACCCTATTTAGATCAGTTTGTGATAGTTTTCATAGACGATATATTGATATATTCCTCAAATGAGAGCGATCATGAAGAACACCTAAGGTTGGTACTAGGAACTCTCAGGAAACATCAATTGTACGCCAAGTTCTCGAAGTGCGAGTTTTGGCTACCTCAAGTTGCGTTTCTTGGACATGTAATCTCTGAGGAAGGAATCTCGGTAGATCCGACAAAAATTGAGGCTGTTCAGCGATGGAAGCAACCAACAAATGTGACTGAGGTACGGAGCTTCTTGGGATTGGCAGGCTACTATCGAAGATTCGTGGAGGGATTTTCGAAGATAGCTGCGTCGATGACAAAGCTCATTCGAAAAGATGTCAAGTTCGAATGGACTGCCAAATGTGAAGAAAGTTTCCAAGAACTTAAAGATAGATTAACCACGGCACCTGTTTTAGCAACGCCGGGTGGGCCCGGGGGATTCGTTGTGTATACGGATGCCTCTAAAATAGGTTTGGGATGTGTGTTAATGCAACACGACAGAGTGATCGCGTATGGATCACGACAGTTGAGAAGGCATGAAGTAAATTACCCGACTCATGATCTGGAATTGGCGGCTGTGATATATGCTCTGAAGCTATGGAGACATTATTTATATGGTGAAACCTTTGAGGTGTTCACAGACCACAAGAGCCTACAGTACGTGTTTTCACAAAAGGAGTTGAACCTTAGGCAGCGACGATGGATGGAGTTTCTGAAGGACTACGACTGCACCATACGATATCACCCAGGGCGTGCCAATGTGGTGGCTGACGCACTGAGTAGGAATGTGCCTATCTCTATGGCCGGAATGATGGCTTGTGAGTGGCAAATGTTAGAGGCTTTTAGCCATCTAACGGTGAGTGTAGTGCCCAAGGAATCGTCCGTTCTTATCGCTGGCATGGTAGTTCAACTAGATTTGATGAACGAAATACGAGAGGCATGTGTGGATGACAAACGGTTATGTCTATGGGTGGACGAGCATGGCCAGCCTAAAAGATCTGATTTTGAAATGCATGATGGCATACTGAGGTTTCAGGGAAGGATTTACGTGCCAAACTCAAAGGATTTGAGGCAAAGAATTTTGAATGAAGCTCACAGAACTCGCTATACAGTACACCCAGGAGCTACAAAAATGTATCGGGACCTCCGAGAGATCTATTGGTGGCCGGGAATGAAGATGAGTGTGGCAAGGAAAGTGGCACAATGTGATACATGCCAGAGGGTAAAAATCGAGCACCAGAGGCCAGCTGGACTTATGAGACCCTTAGATATTCCAGAATGGAAATGGGAGCATGTCACGATGGATTTTGTGACAGGGTTTCCCAAGGGTCAGAAAGGCAACGATGCAATTTGGGTTATCGTAGATAGGCTAACGAAGTCAGCCCACTTCTTGCCTACAAGGATGGATAAGCCGGTACGAAAATTTGCGGAGCAATATATTAGTGAAATAATTAGGCTTCATGGTACGCCAGTAAGCATAGTCTCCGATCGAGATCCGAGGTTTACCTCAAGATTTTGGGGAAGCTTGCAGGAGTGTATGGGGACGCAATTGAACCTTAGTACGGCTTATCATCCGCAGACAGATGGACAGTCTGAAAGGACCATTCAAACGTTAGAGGATATGCTGAGGTCATGTGCCTTAGATTTTGAGGGTAACTGGGAAGAGCATTTACCCTTAGTAGAGTTTGCTTATAATAACAGCTACCATAGCAGTATAGGAATGGCACCCTATGAGGCTTTATATGGAAGAAAATGTCGATCACCTATCTGTTGGACTGAGGTAGGAGAGAGACAAATACTGGGACCAGAGTTGGTTCAGCAGACTACAGAAAAGATTCGAAAGATCCAAGAGAGAATCCGAGCCGCACAGAGTCGTCAAAAGTCTTATGCGGACAAAAAGAGGCGAGATTTGGAATTCGAGATAGGAGATCTTGTGTACCTAAAAGTATCGCCTCAACACTTAGCAACTCGAGGAAAGAAGAAAGGTAAATTGAGACCTCGATTTATTGGACCTTATCTTGTTAAAGAACGAGTCGGACCATTAGCTTATCGTCTAGAACTTCCTATTAGCTTGTCCAACATCCATGATGTCTTCCATGTGTCTCAGCTTCGGAGGCATATTCAGGACCCGACCCAAGAAATTCGGGTGGAAGCAATTGAGCTAAGAGACGATTTGACTTATCCAGAGTCGCCCGAGCAAATCTTAGATCGGCGTGACCAAATCTTGAGGAATAAAGTTATACCGCTGGTAAAGATCCAATGGAGAAATCACACTGAGGAAGAAGCTACGTGGGAACTCGAGGATACGATTAGGGAAAAATATCCTCTGTTGTTCGAGGAAATAGAATGAATGTAGCAAATGTTTGTAATTTTCTATGTAAGGTTGTCAAAAATATTGTGAAATGAAGAGATGATTGCGAATAGTATGTTTGTACTTGTGATATTAATGGTTATTTTTTATGTATGTGGCCGATGGTAAAGAGCTACAACGGGATATTCTGTTCAAAAACCCAATATACCCGATAGACCTTACATATGTTAGAGATGCAATTGATGTGTTTAGAAATGCATAAATGATAAAGCTCGATTAAGAGATAAAAGTCGTTGTTTTTGCGAGATTATTAGTCCAGTACTGATGTCTTAGTAGGTAAGAATACGAAAATTTCGAGGACGAAATTTCTTTAAGGAGGGGAGAATATAATACCCAAGAACTTTGGGTTATTAATTTGAAAGAAAATCAAAAATTCGGGGAAATTCGGTATCAGAAAAGCCTGAAAAATTTACCGAATCAGTCGAAGGGAGTACCCTGAAGCTTAAATGATTAAGGAAATAGGGACGCCTTTAACGAGCATACCAAGGCGTGATTTTAAGGACTGAAAGAAATGGAATTGAGAACGGTTTTCGGTACAGCAAAAATGCAGCTGCCATTTAGGCTATAAAACCGAATCTTCGTAGGAGACTCCCGAAATGATAACGGAAGCTAAGGGAAGCTTCGGTTTGTCGAGTAGAACAACCCTTCGAAAGTTTCAGGAAGAAACAAGTACATTTAGAGCCAAAACGAAGAAACGGGCCAAAGTGTAATTTTTCAAAGTTGCCCGAGGGGGGTCAAAATGTCATTTTTTGAAAAAGTTGCAAAGAAGAAGTTGAAAGAACAAAGATTAAGGGACCTAATGGTAATTACCAAAAGTCTAGGGGTTGTGAGGAAATGGGCCAAATCGTGAAAACCAAATCTGATGAGGCAAAACTGTAAAAAATCAAAAATGGCAGCCATGAAAATCGACCAGGCCACGCACGGTCGCCGACCGGCCAAAATGAGCCATGGGCATTCACGAGGGATGGTCGGGGAAGGCCAAGGATCACTCGAGTGCCATCGTTGGGCCTCGAGTTGGTCGGATTTTGGAAACAAAATCCGACCAGAATGCAGGTCGCGATGTCGCGACCTGCAACCCGATGTTTTGGTCGGGTGACGATGGTTTTGGGTCGATCCGGGGGAGGGGAAGAAGCTTAAGGCAATGGGCAAGCTGCCCAAGGCCATTTGGTAGCCCAACGATTGCCTATAAATAGCGGACGAAGTGGCCGAAAGTTTTCAAATTTGGAGCTTCAAATCGGTCCGTTTTTCGAACAAATTGAGAGGAAAGGATAGAGGGCTTTTGTTGCCCATAGCTTGAAGGCCATTTCTGGAGATTTTCAGGCGTTTTGGTTGCGATTTGAAGGGGAAATCGAAGCTCGCCGGAACCCTAGGCGGACCGCCTGGCCGAGTCTTCAATCGCTTCGTTGGACGGCTTCCGGACCTCTTTTGGAGCCCAATCAGGTACCCCTAGGATCGATTCTTCATAAGATTTCAATTGGCATCGGTTTTGTAATTTTCCGGCGAGGCCTTCACCGGAGAAGACGACCGGCGCGTGGGCCCCACGCGCCAGTCTCACTCGCCCTAACACGCGCCAGCGCGTGTGGGCGCGTGCAAGCTTGGTTTTTTGTGCAATTTTTTTTAAATGTCTTGGAAAATTATTTTAGAATTTTCTATATAAAAATATTTGAAAAAAATTAAGTGTAGGTATTTAATTTGGAATATTAGTAAGGAAAAATAAAAGAAAAATAGAGAAAAAGGCAAGAAAATTGAGGAAAAATAGGTTTTATTGATTAAATAAATAAATATCTTGCCTAGGGTGCTTTGGGAAGTGTGGTGAGACATTTGGTGCGAAAATCGAGATTGGCACGCAAATCGAGACGAGTTTCACGTTTTTCGAGGTAACCCAAAAATCAGAAAAGGTGAGTGGTTTTGTCCTATTAGCCCTTATATGATATAATTTCCTTTTCATGGATGATATTTTCTTATGATATGATCATTTTCATTCATATACTGTTGCATGGAAAAGCGTGATGTATGCACAACACGATATTTATTTGTCATATTGATCTTGTGCATGGGGTTGGGATGATACCCTCAGAGTGTAGCCGTAATTCCCCTAGGGCGTTGAGGGAATAACGTTAGGCCTATTCCGCAGAGGTTCGGGATTTGCCTAGGATTCCTAGCCGGGCTGGGGATGCCTGGGAAGTTACATTATGGGTATATATTGTTCATATAAGTGCATCATGCTTCATTCATACATGTTTATCTAACCCTCACTTAGAAGATTTCATCTTCTAATATTGGACTGTGTCCCTGGAATATTCCACGTTCCAGGTGAGGCAAGCGGCCGGAAGGGCAAAGAAGTGGTCGAGGCATGATCGTGGTGGAAATTTTGAGGGTCCCATGTGGGACTAGAATTATATATTTTATTCGGATGTATCGTTTAGAGTTTTATGTTGTTTGTAATGCTATGTCGGGTGAACAGTATGTATGTACCCGCATAAGTTATGTTTTTAAGGTTCTGATCTTGCTTCCGCTTATGTAAAATAAATGTTTCATTCCTTTGTTATATTTGGGAGTGATTAAATAAATGTTATGTTGAGGATTTATTATCGGTTTATGCTCGATGTAAATAAAAAAAAAAAAATCCTAACATATACTAATGCCCTGGAAGGCGGGGTGTTACAGTTGGTATCAGAGCCAAATTTTTATTTGGAGAATCAGGTTAGATCTTTAGGAATTTTCGAACTTGATGATTAGATAACTTAGACTTAGAAATCCTTATCTATAGATTAGGAGATCGATGATATAGAGATTATGACTTAAATGACTTAAGTGTGATGTACTGGGATGTGCATGTCTAGGCTAGTTCTGGCTAAGGAAAGATTTGGTACTTAAGTGTGTCCATTGTGACCCACCACTCTTTCCTGGGAACTTACCTGGTGCACTATTTCTGTACGGAACACTGAATGGCTACTGTTCTCGGTGAATAGTAGAAAATCTAACTGGTTTCTTGATGCAGCATGGAAAACGATTATCTTGAGCAGTTCTGGGTAACGCATTGGATCAGTCGTTGGGCAGATAACGAGCCTATAGTGGTGGATGTCTTCGGACGCTTGGACCTTCTCGAAGGGATATTAAGAGATGTGCCGCCAAGCAGTTTTGTTCGGCCAACCCTAATGACCGCTCAAGTAAACTTCCTTATAAATCATATGGAAGGAGTATGGAGAGACTTGGCTGAGGGACTTTACCTCCAAGGCAACTATGCATCTTTGTTCTTCTTCTGCCAGCAGTTCCGTGATCATGCCCTCAACATGCTCGAAGATGAAGGTGAACTCGAGGGAGATGAAGATCCTGAGGAAGACGAATCGTCCGAGTCCGAAGGAGATTGGGAGGACATGGTGGTAGCCGATATGATGGCCGCCGGCTACCTTAGCTCGGACGATGATGAAGAAGAAGAAGGAGTGACCGAGCACGATAACCTCGAAGGACCCGAGGTCGAGTCTGATGACGATACTATAAGCGATGATGTTTGGGTCTGGAAGCCAGCCAACCCATAAAAAGAATCGTGGACGATTTACTTCGCTTACTGATGTTTTAGATGTGTGCTTTACGTTTCCCATAAAACGATGTTATATATCATGTTATATATATAAAAAGAAGTTTCCTGTTGAAAGAAATTCTCGTGGAATAAGATTTTGTTTTGCCTTGCCTTTTCAGATGGTAACAACAAGACAACAAGGAAATATGACTCCTGTCAGCCCCAATCGGGGAATAGAAGACGTAAGAAGTAGTGGTAATCGCCGCTACAGTGGCAGCATCAGGACAGATGAACCAATGACAGAGTCAACAGTGCCTGAAGGACGTTTGGATCGTATTGAGAGGGTTATAGAGAACCTCTTAACCCATACGACGAGAGGAGAACCAGCCAGACCTACCGAGAAAGTGCTGGAACAATACCGACGTCAACGACCACCAATATTTAAGGGGAAAACCAATGATGACCCTAGTATGGCTGAGTATTGGTTGGAGCAGACAGAAAAGTTGTTTCGACATCTCCAGTTTAACGATGAGGACAAGTTAAACTGTGCCACTTTCATGCTAGAAGAAGAAGCTGGAAAATGGTGGCAGACTGCAGAACGAGCGTTGCAAAGGACCCGCTCGAGGCATGGATCCGAAACTGATGAGACTCCAACGTCAGTCTGGGAGGCCTTTAAGAAAGCCTTCAATGAGAAATACTTCCCTCTTAGCTGGAGGCAAGAGAAGAGCTGGGAGTTTGCAAATCTGAAGCAAACTGAAGAAATGTCGGTATCTCAATACGACACTAAGTTTAATCAGCTCATTAAGTATGTGCCGATGTACGATGCCGATGAATGGCAGAAGGCTCAGAAGTTCATGTCAGGACTCAAAGTGGATTTGTTGCAGGCTCTGAGCACCTGGTCAATTGAATCGTACGAAGAAGCTTTGAGTAAAGCTTTAACAACAGAGAGAAACCTTCTGCAGGTGAAACAGATCAGGTCAGTGGAGATAAAAAGGGATCCAGAACAGAAAACGGGAAACAAAAATCCTCAAAGTGGCAAGCCTTGTTTTAAGTGCAAAAAGAACCATCCAGGAAGAAAGTGCTTAGCAGGAACGACTGTCTGCTACTTCTGTGGAAAGCAAGGGCATATCAGCAGGGATTGCCGCAAAAGAAAAGAGACGCCTCCAATGCCAACAAAAGATCTGTCAAGGGTAGTGTGCTTTCAGTGTAATCAACCTGGGCACTACTCGAGTAACTGCCCGAAAAGGCCAAAACTTGGACAAGCTACTGGACCAGCAGAAAAGATAGACGAGGCTCGTGGGACTCGTCAGGGACGTGTCTACAACCTCACCAAGGAAGATGTGGGGACCAATCCAACAGTCGTTCAAGGTACGCTCTTCATATTGGATACCCCTGTTCATGCATTGATAGACCCTGGGTCAACGCATTCATTTATGTCTTATGCTTTGGCTGGAAATTTGGGGGTAGAGACTAAACCTATGGAATTTTCGATGATAATTTCGACGCCCATGGGTAAGAGTGAAATGTCTTCTAAAGTGGTAGAAGAATGCGAAATTAGTTTAAGTAATGCTCAATTTAAAGTCAATCTAATTTTGCTAGAGGTGTACGATTTCGACGTAATCTTAGGAATGGATTTCTTATCCAGATATGACGCCAATATAGATTGTCGAAGAAAGATAATGACCATAAAGAAACCCGAAGGGGAATGGGTCAAATTTCGGGGACAGGGAGACCCCAAAAATGGAAACATAGTTTCAGTCGTTACGGCAGAGAAGTTAATGAATCGAGGAGCTCGTGGATATATAGCCTACGCACATTTGGAGGAAAAAGAAATACCAAAGATCAAGGAGGTGCGGATAGTACGAGATTACGAAGATGTGTTTCCAGAAGACCTACCAGGACTACCGCCACCTCGGGAGATTGAGTTCTCAATTGAACTGGTGCCAGGAACCAAATCGATATCGATTCCTCCATATCGAATGGCTCCGGCTGAAATGAGAGAGTTGAGGAGTCAGTTGCAAGAACTTACTGATAAAGGATTCATTAGACCAAGCACGTCGCCGTGGGGTGCGCCTGTGCTATTCGTAAAGAAGAAGGATGGAAGTTTAAGGATGTGTACTGACTATCGTCAGTTGAACAAGGTCACGATAAAGAATAAATATCCACTTCCAAGGATCGATGAGTTGTTCGACCAATTGAAAGGAGCGAAAATATTTTCAAAGATTGACTTAAGGTCTGGATACTACCAGTTAAGGATTAAGCCGGAAGATATTTCGAAAACCGCTTTTCGGTCAAGGTATGGCCATTTCGAGTATTTCGTGATGCCTTTTGGGTTAACGAATGCTCCAGCGGCATTTATGGATCTCATGAATAGGGTGTTCAGACCCTATTTAGATCAGTTTGTGATAGTTTTCATAGACGATATATTGATATATTCCTCAAATGAGAGCGATCATGAAGAACACCTAAGGTTGGTACTAGGAACTCTCAGGAAACATCAATTGTACGCCAAGTTCTCGAAGTGCGAGTTTTGGCTACCTCAAGTTGCGTTTCTTGGACATGTAATCTCTGAGGAAGGAATCTCGGTAGATCCGACAAAAATTGAGGCTGTTCAGCGATGGAAGCAACCAACAAATGTGACTGAGGTACGGAGCTTCTTGGGATTGGCAGGCTACTATCGAAGATTCGTGGAGGGATTTTCGAAGATAGCTGCGTCGATGACAAAGCTCATTCGAAAAGATGTCAAGTTCGAATGGACTGCCAAATGTGAAGAAAGTTTCCAAGAACTTAAAGATAGATTAACCACGGCACCTGTTTTAGCAACGCCGGGTGGGCCCGGGGGATTCGTTGTGTATACGGATGCCTCTAAAATAGGTTTGGGATGTGTGTTAATGCAACACGACAGAGTGATCGCGTATGGATCACGACAGTTGAGAAGGCATGAAGTAAATTACCCGACTCATGATCTGGAATTGGCGGCTGTGATATATGCTCTGAAGCTATGGAGACATTATTTATATGGTGAAACCTTTGAGGTGTTCACAGACCACAAGAGCCTACAGTACGTGTTTTCACAAAAGGAGTTGAACCTTAGGCAGCGACGATGGATGGAGTTTCTGAAGGACTACGACTGCACCATACGATATCACCCAGGGCGTGCCAATGTGGTGGCTGACGCACTGAGTAGGAATGTGCCTATCTCTATGGCCGGAATGATGGCTTGTGAGTGGCAAATGTTAGAGGCTTTTAGCCATCTAACGGTGAGTGTAGTGCCCAAGGAATCGTCCGTTCTTATCGCTGGCATGGTAGTTCAACTAGATTTGATGAACGAAATACGAGAGGCATGTGTGGATGACAAACGGTTATGTCTATGGGTGGACGAGCATGGCCAGCCTAAAAGATCTGATTTTGAAATGCATGATGGCATACTGAGGTTTCAGGGAAGGATTTACGTGCCAAACTCAAAGGATTTGAGGCAAAGAATTTTGAATGAAGCTCACAGAACTCGCTATACAGTACACCCAGGAGCTACAAAAATGTATCGGGACCTCCGAGAGATCTATTGGTGGCCGGGAATGAAGATGAGTGTGGCAAGGAAAGTGGCACAATGTGATACATGCCAGAGGGTAAAAATCGAGCACCAGAGGCCAGCTGGACTTATGAGACCCTTAGATATTCCAGAATGGAAATGGGAGCATGTCACGATGGATTTTGTGACAGGGTTTCCCAAGGGTCAGAAAGGCAACGATGCAATTTGGGTTATCGTAGATAGGCTAACGAAGTCAGCCCACTTCTTGCCTACAAGGATGGATAAGCCGGTACGAAAATTTGCGGAGCAATATATTAGTGAAATAATTAGGCTTCATGGTACGCCAGTAAGCATAGTCTCCGATCGAGATCCGAGGTTTACCTCAAGATTTTGGGGAAGCTTGCAGGAGTGTATGGGGACGCAATTGAACCTTAGTACGGCTTATCATCCGCAGACAGATGGACAGTCTGAAAGGACCATTCAAACGTTAGAGGATATGCTGAGGTCATGTGCCTTAGATTTTGAGGGTAACTGGGAAGAGCATTTACCCTTAGTAGAGTTTGCTTATAATAACAGCTACCATAGCAGTATAGGAATGGCACCCTATGAGGCTTTATATGGAAGAAAATGTCGATCACCTATCTGTTGGACTGAGGTAGGAGAGAGACAAATACTGGGACCAGAGTTGGTTCAGCAGACTACAGAAAAGATTCGAAAGATCCAAGAGAGAATCCGAGCCGCACAGAGTCGTCAAAAGTCTTATGCGGACAAAAAGAGGCGAGATTTGGAATTCGAGATAGGAGATCTTGTGTACCTAAAAGTATCGCCTCAACACTTAGCAACTCGAGGAAAGAAGAAAGGTAAATTGAGACCTCGATTTATTGGACCTTATCTTGTTAAAGAACGAGTCGGACCATTAGCTTATCGTCTAGAACTTCCTATTAGCTTGTCCAACATCCATGATGTCTTCCATGTGTCTCAGCTTCGGAGGCATATTCAGGACCCGACCCAAGAAATTCGGGTGGAAGCAATTGAGCTAAGAGACGATTTGACTTATCCAGAGTCGCCCGAGCAAATCTTAGATCGGCGTGACCAAATCTTGAGGAATAAAGTTATACCGCTGGTAAAGATCCAATGGAGAAATCACACTGAGGAAGAAGCTACGTGGGAACTCGAGGATACGATTAGGGAAAAATATCCTCTGTTGTTCGAGGAAATAGAATGAATGTAGCAAATGTTTGTAATTTTCTATGTAAGGTTGTCAAAAATATTGTGAAATGAAGAGATGATTGCGAATAGTACGTTTGTACTTGTGATATTAATGGTTATTTTTTATGTATGTGGCCGATGGTAAAGAGCTACAACGGGATATTCTGTTCAAAAACCTAATATACCCGATAGACCTTACATATGTTAGAGATGCAATTGATGTGTTTAGAAATGCATAAATGATAAAGCTCGATTAAGAGATAAAAGTCGTTGTTTTTGCGAGATTATTAGTCCAGTACTGATGTCTTAGTAGGTAAGAATACGAAAATTTCGAGGACGAAATTTCTTTAAGGAGGGGAGAATATAATACCCAAGAACTTTGGGTTATTAATTTGAAAGAAAATCAAAAATTCGGGGAAATTCGGTATCAGAAAAGCCTGAAAAATTTACCGAATCAGTCGAAGGGAGTACCCTGAAGCTTAAATGATTAAGGAAATAGGGACGCCTTTAACGAGCATACCAAGGCGTGATTTTAAGGACTGAAAGAAATGGAATTGAGAACGGTTTTCGGTACAGCAAAAATGCAGCTGCCATTTAGGCTATAAAACCGAATCTTCGTAGGAGACTCCCGAAATGATAACGGAAGCTAAGGGAAGCTTCGGTTTGTCGAGTAGAACAACCCTTCGAAAGTTTCAGGAAGAAACAAGTACATTTAGAGCCAAAACGAAGAAACGGGCCAAAGTGTAATTTTTCAAAGTTGCCCGAGGGGGGTCAAAATGTCATTTTTTGAAAAAGTTGCAAAGAAGAAGTTGAAAGAACAAAGATTAAGGGACCTAATGGTAATTACCAAAAGTCTAGGGGTTGTGAGGAAATGGGCCAAATCGTGAAAACCAAATCTGATGAGGCAAAACTGTAAAAAATCAAAAATGGCAGCCATGAAAATCGACCAGGCCACGCACGGTCGCCGACCGGCCAAAATGAGCCATGGGCATTCACGAGGGATGGTCGGGGAAGGCCAAGGATCACTCGAGTGCCATCGTTGGGCCTCGAGTTGGTCGGATTTTGGAAACAAAATCCGACCAGAATGCAGGTCGCGATGTCGCGACCTGCAACCCGATGTTTTGGTCGGGTGACGATGGTTTTGGGTCGATCCGGGGGAGGGGAAGAAGCTTAAGGCAATGGGCAAGCTGCCCAAGGCCATTTGGTAGCCCAACGATTGCCTATAAATAGCGGACGAAGTGGCCGAAAGTTTTCAAATTTGGAGCTTCAAATCGGTCCGTTTTTCGAACAAATTGAGAGGAAAGGATAGAGGGCTTTTGTTGCCCATAGCTTGAAGGCCATTTCTGGAGATTTTCAGGCGTTTTGGTTGCGATTTGAAGGGGAAATCGAAGCTCGCCGGAACCCTAGGCGGACCGCCTGGCCGAGTCTTCAATCGCTTCGTTGGACGGCTTCCGGACCTCTTTTGGAGCCCAATCAGGTACCCCTAGGATCGATTCTTCATAAGCTTTCAATTGGCATCGGTTTTGTAATTTTCCGGCGAGGCCTTCACCGGAGAAGACGACCGGCGCGTGGGCCCCACGCGCCAGTCTCACTCGCCCTAACACGCGCCAGCGCGTGTGGGCGCGTGCAAGCTTGGTTTTTTGTGCAATTTTTTTTAAATGTCTTGGAAAATTATTTTAGAATTTTCTATATAAAAATATTTGAAAAAAATTAAGTGTAGGTATTTAATTTGGAATATTAGTAAGGAAAAATAAAAGAAAAATAGAGAAAAAGGCAAGAAAATTGAGGAAAAATAGGTTTTATTGATTAAATAAATAAATATCTTGCCTAGGGTGCTTTGGGAAGTGTGGTGAGACATTTGGTGCGAAAATCGAGATTGGCACGCAAATCGAGACGAGTTTCACGTTTTTCGAGGTAACCCAAAAATCAGAAAAGGTGAGTGGTTTTGTCCTATTAGCCCTTATATGATATAATTTCCTTTTCATGGATGATATTTTCTTATGATATGATCATTTTCATTCATATACTGTTGCATGGAAAAGCGTGATGTATGCACAACACGATATTTATTTGTCATATTGATCTTGTGCATGGGGTTGGGATGATACCCTCAGAGTGTAGCCGTAATTCCCCTAGGGCGTTGAGGGAATAACGTTAGGCCTATTCCGCAGAGGTTCGGGATTTGCCTAGGATTCCTAGCCGGGCTGGGGATGCCTGGGAAGTTACATTATGGGTATATATTGTTCATATAAGTGCATCATGCTTCATTCATACATGTTTATCTAACCCTCACTTAGAAGATTTCATCTTCTAATATTGGACTGTGTCCCTGGAATATTCCACGTTCCAGGTGAGGCAAGCGGCCGGAAGGGCAAAGAAGTGGTCGAGGCATGATCGTGGTGGAAATTTTGAGGGTCCCATGTGGGACTAGAATTATATATTTTATTCGGATGTATCGTTTAGAGTTTTATGTTGTTTGTAATGCTATGTCGGGTGAACAGTATGTATGTACCCGCATAAGTTATGTTTTTAAGGTTCTGATCTTGCTTCCGCTTATGTAAAATAAATGTTTCATTCCTTTGTTATATTTGGGAGTGATTAAATAAATGTTATGTTGAGGATTTATTATCGGTTTATGCTCGATGTAAATAAAAAAAAAAAAATCCTAACATATACTAATGCCCTGGAAGGCGGGGTGTTACAACTAACCTAGCCTTAAATTTTACTGGTTCAGCCCCACTTGCCCCTTCTTTTACTTTGAAAACCCATTTGCAACCCACTAAGGATTTGTCTTTAGGCCTAGGGACTAATTCCCATGTTTGATTTTTATGAAGTGAATTCATTTCTTCTTTCATTGCACCAATCCATTCTTTAGCATTTTCACTTTTAATAGCTTATTCATAAGTATTTGGCTCTTTATCTACTAGATCTTGGTAGCTAGCATACCCAATGCTAAAATCAGTTTCCAATCTTTTAGGGAGTCTTTGTGGCCTCCTTTCCCTATCTCTTGCTAATTGATAGTCATTTAAGGAATTTGAACTTTCTGTTTCTTCTTCTAGATTACTCTCATTTTCATTAACCTGATTTTGTGCATTACTCTCCACCTCATTTGGGGTATTATGGATAAAAGTACTAACTTTCTCCACCTTACTTCTAGTGTTTTCTAGCTTGTTTTCATTTTCTAAGTTTGAGTCTTCCTTAAGGCATGGCATTTCCGATTCATTAAAGGTGACATCCCTACTGATTATGACCTTTGCACCCTTTTGGCTTCTATCCCATAACCTATATCCCTTTACTCCTTCGGGATACCCTAGAAAGACACATTTTCTAGCTCTAGGTTCTAACTTGCCCTCATTTTGATGTATAAAGGCAGCACAACCAAAGGTTTTTAAAACAGAATAATCTGCACATTTTCCATACCATTTCTCATAGGGTGTATCACCACCTAAAGCCACTGAAGGTGTCAAATTAGTTAAATAACAAGCAGTCACTATAGCTTCTCCCTAAAATGATTTTGGCACACCTGACCCTACCATCCTGCACCTAACTTTATCTAACAAAGTCCTATTCATTCTTTCGGTCACTCCATTTTGTTGTGGAGTGTAGGGTACAGTCCTATGCCTGGTTATGCCACTTTCAGCACATAAGTTTTCAAAATCAGAATTACAGAATTCTAGGCCATTATCGGTTCTTAAATATTTGAGTTTTCTCCCTGTTTGATTTTCAAACTATATTTTCCATCTTTTGAATTTTGAAAAAGTATCTGATTTTTCTTTTAAAAGATAAACCCATACACGCCTAGAGTAGTCATCTATTATAGATAGGAAATATCTATTTCCTCCAAAAGTAGGATTAGATCCTAGTCCCCACAAATCTGCATGAACATACTCTAGGATTCTAGATGTTTTATGATTGCTAGAGGAGAAGGAGAGTCTATGGTGTTTACCTAGGACACAAAAGTCACAAAATGGCAGGTCTGACACTTGATCCTTGCCAAAAACACTCTTATCACTCAGATATTTGAGACCCTTTAAGCTAATGTGTGCTAACCTATTGTGCCATATTTGTGTGTGATCCATGTTAAGGGAGGCAACAGTGGGAGTTATATTACTTAACACTTGTACATTAGTTAAATAAATTTCATTCCTCCTTACAGCTTTAAAAGCCCTAAGTGCACCCTTAAATATTTGGATCATACCATTTTTAATCTCACCTGTGAACCCCAATTTTTCTAGTTCCCCAACAGAAATTAGATTTCTACTCATTCGAGGGATATATCTAACTCCAGTTAATACTAGCACATAGCCATTTTCAAATTTAACAGTTATATCTCCTACACCAGCTACTTTGTATGCCACATTATCACAAGTAACAACATGCCCATTATCAGAATCATGTAAATGTGCAAACCAGTGTTTTCGAGATGTAACATGAAAAGAAGCACCAGAGTCTACAATCCACTCATGCAAATAGGTGTTCACAGACAAATTAATTTCAGGTGAATCAGAGTTTACTAACATATAAACCTCACCAGACTCACCTTCAGAAGACACTACATTAGCCTCATTATTTTTCTTTTCCTTTTGTTTATTCTTTTCTATATAACAATCTTTTATATAGTGCACAGGCTTTCCACAACCATAACATTTTCTCCCTTTCATTTTTCCTTGGGACTTAGACCTACTTCTATCCTTTTGCTTGCTATTCTTCTCATTTTTCTCAGAATTCCTAAACTGTGATCTACCCCTTCCTCTTACCATATGAACTTCACATTTTCTTTCTCATTTTTTAGTTCCATTTCTTTACTTCTAAGAGAATCAATAACAATTTCAGGTGACAATGTATCTCTACCATATTTTATTGCACTTTTAACTTTTCTATAAGTTTCAGGTATGGAATTCAATAAAATAACGGCTTTGTACTCTTCGGACACTGTTTCACCACAATTTGTTATATCTTGAACCAATTTATTGAAAACATCTAGATTTTCATCTAAGTCCTTAGAGGATTCAATTTTGAAACTAAAAAATCGTTCAAGTAAGTAGAGTTTATTAGGAGTAGACTTCACAAGATATAGAGACTCAAGCTTTTCCCACAATTCTTTAGTTGTGTTTAATTTCCCTACCTTTCTTAAAACAGAATCTGAGAGATGTAAAATTATGGAAGTGTATGCTAATTCATCCATTTCCTTTTGTTCTTCAATTATATCAGAAATTTCAATTTCTTTTCCTTCTGTAGATGTTCTAGGTTTAGCAAAACCGATTATAGCTTTTGAAACTTTCTGTTGTACTAAAATTCCTCTCATTTTTTGTTGCCATATTGAAAAATCACCTTTACCATTAAAAACACCTAGTTCAAAATGTTGTGTTGCCATTAGATGCACAGAGCAAAACAGATAATGCAACAGATAGATTTTTCAGAATGCAACCAACAACTAAACAGTCAGGAAATAGCAAATTACACAATTCCAAAATCAGCAAGTTCACAAAGAAAACACAATTCCAAAATCAGCAAGTTCACAAAGAAAACAGCAAAGTAGATAATCCTATATCTAGCAACACGTAATGGTTACCACCACAGGGTAACCCCCAATCCTAATGACCACCCCTACACGATGGTTTGCTACTTGCTGAAACAAAATTAGGGTTAGAAGAGTCTTACCAAACTGACCGGATTAACCGTCAGTAAATTAAGAGAAACAAACCACTGAGGTTGGGCTGATAGTCGAAAAGCCTCGCACGGCCGTTGATGCTGCCACGCACTGTCGCCGGAGCTGCACGCGCCGTTGGCCGCCGGTTGGCCGCCGGTTGGCCCGAGCTACACAAGCCGGTCGCTAAGACTCACCTCAACGTCGGGAAGCCGACGAAGGGCCTCACGCGCCTTAGAACAACCGGAGTGGAGAGATCGAGTAGGATTTTTGAATCGGGTTAGGGTTTTGTGAACCTTCCCCAGATTCGAACGCAACCAAGAGATCGATGATCTCTTAGTCTCCAAACTCAGCTCTGATACGAGTTTGTTGGGAACTTATAATCTCGCACAAAGCCAAAACACTTTCTGTTAGTAGCGAACAAATCGAATCACAAGTGATAGCAACAAAGATGCAAAAACAGAAAGTATAAACTTCCCTAAAAAATATGAACGAAGGTTACTGCTTATTCAAGGCTCAGATCTATTTATCGTCACCTATAGCGAACCAACGAGAAGCTCTCCCAAATCCGAAATCCAATCGGCCCAGCTCGGTACCAGCACACAGCAAGAAGATCACACAGAGATGGTTTACACAGAGACCAAATGAGATCAGCTAGGTTTCTCTTAGTTTTCACCCACCCGACCCATCGAAACCACACAGGTTTTATAGCCATCAAGAGATAAAACCGAAATCAGCAAAAAATCCGTCAAAAGAGGATAAAGGAACCAGGGTTTCGGAGAAGATAGGAATGGCGAGATAGGAGGAGAGAATAAGCTAGGGTTTGGACGGAGTCGCAAACGGCCAGAGAAGAAAATAGGTCACAAATGAGAAACGCACATTATATACCTGGGAGGGGCTGGCCGAGCTGGGCTTCATTGTGGGCCTGAGCTGCTGGGCCAAAATTGGCCCTGCCTCCTCAAAGGCCCTTTGGGCACCTCTCTTATTTGGTGACCTGCAAGATTGGGTTATATCCACACAATAGTGGCCCACACAAGATCATCACTGCCTTGGGAGTTTGGTATCACAAACAACAGCTCTCAATGAAGGTCTTATTTCTTAGTGAGGGAAACCTCAAAGTTGATTTTAACTATCACTTTCCTGCTTGGATCTGTGGTGTTGCATTAAACATAGACCAAGCTGAACATAAATTTGTTGGGGGCAGAATCAACCTACAAAACAAAGTTAGTGCACAAAACCAAAACCAAAATCAAAGAAAGTAAACCGATAGCAGCAACAAGAAGAACACGAAGTAAACTCCCTATTTTGGCCAACAAATGGCAGTCACAAAGACAACGGATGAAAGTTTAGTTCTGGACTTGTCAACACCACTTAGGTAACTCTAAGAGTATGGGCACCAAGCCACAAAAGAGCCCAAACCCCCAAGAACTAAAACCCTCAAACCCCCAAGCCTCTTGGCCGATCAACACCCCTTACCTAAGTCACTCAAGCTTCCACACACAGTAGGATCCACCAAGGAACGGAGAGTAATCACGAAGATATGGGTTTAACAATGGCCGAGAACACTTCCTTATAGAAGAGGCGATTGATCCCCATAAATACACCTCATCGACAAATCGTCTAAGACGAACAAGGAAAGGCATGGCACTCAACAAGGAAATTATCGCCGGACCAAGAAGGAAAAACAACCCAAGAAGGATCGGCTATACAAAGAAAAAAGCAAGGCATGATTGGGCCACAAGAGGGGAAGGAGAGAACATAATCAACCGCCACACCTAGGGCACAAATAAGGGAACAAATCCCTTATATATGGGAACCCTAGGGCAAAGAGTAATGGGTTTAAGGACTTACACTTCATGGACTTCCCCCTCTCTTGAGCAAATGGGCCAAGAGCCAAGGCTCATTTCTCCTCCAAAGAGAGGGTTAAGGGCTTATGGCCCGACTTCTATTTGGGTTGCCAATAAGGGTGTTGAATCATTATTTCAATCTTGGGCCGAAACCTATGAAGTTAACCCAAAATATCATCGTCTTGGGCCTCATTAGGAAACTCAAACCCAACAAAATTATATCAATGTCATGTTTAATTTACTCATATTAATTGTTAAAAATGCCCGCTCACCACCTTGGATACTTGATGCATTTGCTCCATCGCAACATCAAGCAACAAGTATAAAGATTTAACATATTACCTTTTGAATATAGTCGTCAGCTTGTAACGACTATATTCAGTAGTATCATCACCAATTGTCACAAGTCATCAAGATTTTCTTCCCCTGGTTCGATCTGATCGTGTAAGTCACATTGCCGTCCGGACATCACACATTTCCTGTGCACCGGTTCTTTTGAGGTGACATTAATATTCATCAGATCGTTCACACACCAATTTCTTTCTCCGGGATTTTGCTTTGTTGTTTCTTTCTGGGACATGGTGAGCTAGAACCCATGCAACTATCCCAAATAGTAAGATGAGATAAAAGTTTGATATGTTGTTTTTTTGCAGAGAGATCAACGATGAAATGCCATAAACCCGATTTGTGAGTATGTCTAAGTTATTAAATTGCAGCTGCAAACAGGGCTTGGGAAGGCAATGATTGAGGAAGAAGGAGGAGGAGGGGGAGGCACATTTTGAAGGGTCATGAACACATGGATGGCAGAGGCTAAAACATCTGTGGATTGGATGAAGTTGAATTTGGGAGAGAAGGGTTTTGGCTTCTCACATGCTTCCGGGGGGGTTTGCTTGGATCCTTGGACTGTTCTATTGTGGGTGTTTATGCTTCATTTGATGATAAACTTAAATCATGTGTACACATGTGCTTCTAGGCCCTTTGTCTTGCTATTTTTTTTATGTTTCTTCCAATTAACTATCTTTGCGTTGTTGATTATGATAAATTAAGGTCCCGTCTTGTTTTCATTAAAAAATATTTTTTAAAATAGAATAAGTTCTTATTTATTTATTTTAAGACGCTTGCTCTTTTCTATATAAAATATCTGCATAAAGTACAAACACTAAAGCAAATGGAGTTCTTATTTTTCTGGGTGATGAAAATCGCGGCACCAAACGTGGCCTTATGAGGAGAGATCCATGGACGCATTTTGCGAGCCGCCAAACAAACGTGAATCCACCTGCTCTCTGCGTTGTGTGATTGTGTGTTGCAATGAATTGAATGCTCCCAAAAGTGTGAATAATGGTGGCCCCCTGGCCAGCCCACCTCCTTCTTCTTCTCCTTTACTCTCTTTTAATTAACTTTTTCACTCGAAGGTGTCGGTGGCATCGGATTAAATGCTAACCCAATCCAGCACGCTTTTCTAATAGGCGCCCTAAGCATCTTTCTTTCTTCTTAATTATTTATTATTATTATTATTATTAGCTCTGCATTTCAATCTAATTCATCTCTCATTAACTCTGCTTTGCAGTATTTAGGCCGTCATCGTAAGACTTATAACCCTACTGTATTTTTGCATTTATCAACTTATGTTAATCTTTTGGGTACTTGGTGGTGTTTTTTGAAAATAATTATAAATTTTGGTTATTTCAATTAAAAACAAATTTCTTAGAAACCCACGTCAAAACCGAAACCTGAAATTTTTAGAAATCTAAAATCAAAGGGAACTAAACCCGAATTAACAAAAAAAAATTGAACTAATTAACGAAAATGTGCCATTATTTTTTACCAAAGAAGGCTAACCTTTATATCATTAGTCAAATCAATATAAAACTGTACACTTGGTATAGAAGTTAAGTGCTTACCAACCCTAAGCTCCTCCCAAAAACCAAGGCCATCATTTATATTCTTTGGTCTCAAGCCAAGCAACTCCCCCTACAGTCCAACCTTTTTGCTCCGATCCTTGGCAGATTCATGGCTAAATCACACTTTTATTTATAAAAAAATAAGAAAAAAAGTTTTCTACCACCAGAATATGTGTAAAGAGTATTGTTCAAAGGTGGAGGCCATAGTAATTAAGGTTTAACCTTCAACAAGCTCACACACACACACACAGTAATTTATGCTCTAATGATAAAAGATTATAATAATTTAATTGACAATCATGATTTAATATTATTTAACCAGTTTACGTATAAATTGTTGTATATTCGATATTTTGCGAAGTATATATATATACTAGTAAGTGAAGGGAGAGGGAGAGAGAGATTTTGTTTTGACTATTGGTGAAGAGGAGGCATCCCTTGTGGGTGGAGGGTTTCTTTCCCAGCGGCCAGCCAGCCAGCCAGGGTCTGCCTGCTTTTCTTTTACTGTTCTTTCTTCTCCAAACTCTCTCTCTATACATTCATCTTCTTCTTCTTCCTTTCTCTCCCACTTCTTCTTCTTCTCATTTTGCTCATCACAAGCCCCCACAACATATTCCAGGAAAATGACTGACAGAGTCCACCCCTCTGCCAAGCCCAACGGCAACGGTGTAGCCACCGCCGGCGCCACCAACCCCCCGGTGTTCCCGCCGGCCAAAACCCATCTCCCAAACCCCACCCGGCCCCCCTACCGTCCCCGCCCCAGCCACCACCGCCCCCGCCGCAGCCGGCGGAGCTGCCTCTGCCTCTGCTGCTTCTGGTCCTTCCTCCTCCTCACGGCCCTCCTCCTCCTCGGCGCCATCGCCGGCTGCGTCGCCTACGTCCTTTACAGCCCCCGCCGCCCCGCCTTCTCCGTCGCAACCCTGAGAATCTCCCGCTTCAACCTCTCCACCACCCCCTCCGACGGCACCACCCACCTCACCTCCAGCCTGAGCCTCACCATCTCCGCCAAAAACCCCAACAAGAAGCTCACCTACTTCTACGACCCTATGGCCATCTCCGCCGTCTCCGGCGAAGTCTTAATCGCAAACGGGTCGTTCCCATCCTTCACCAGCTACCCAAATAACGTCACTTTGGTCCGCTCTTCACTCTCCACCACCTCCCAATTCATCGACGCTGACTCTGCGAGTTCTCTAAAATCAGATCTAAAGAAGAAAAACGGTTTGCCGCTGAAAATTGTGATGGACACGAAGGTGGTGGTGAAGATGGACAAACTGAAGGGCAAGAAAGTGGGCATCAGAGTCACATGCGAAGACATCCACGGCGTTCTCCCCAAGGGCAAATCTCCGGCGATTGCTTCCATTTCCGAGCCCAAGTGTAAGGTTGATCTGAGGATTATGATCTGGAAATGGGCCTTCTGATCTATCTGCCATTCGTGCACTCTCGGTTGTTTGTCGGCAAGTTTCTTTTTTTTCTTTTTTTAATTGGGTTTTGTAAGCTTTTCTGGGAAATGAAGGTGTTAGTAGAATTAAGGGAAAAAGGAGGGTCAAATTCCTGCAAATTAATACAAGTTTTTTGTGGGGGTCTTATGTGAATTTGGAAATTTTTGTTCAGTGACAAATATGTGAGAATGCTTTGAAAGGAAGGAACTAACTCTTCATTCGCATTTTTCAGATTTTGTCACGTTCATTAACCTTAAAATAATTTCTTAAATAAATGATAATTCATAGAGAAAGGGAGAGAATAAGCTAAGCTATAAATAACTAAAAGATATGGTGTGGACAGTGATGTGATAGTGAGCTTTTATCATCCTGACGTGTCACTGACTCTGCTTTGTACTTTAACCTCACTACAAGTATGCAGCCTTTCATTTGCTAGATGGGTATATTAATTAATAATAATATAATTAATCCATTAAAATTAATTCATTCACTACATTTCTTGTCTATTTTTTTTATTAGTACAAATTGATATTACATCGTCTATTTTGAGACATTTAATTAATTAACAGAATTATTTAAAAATTTAAAATAATGCACGTTTATTATGCTTTAAACATTATTCTTAAGATAATTATTAATCTAATCCAATTATAAAATATCATTAATGCGTTATTTTGATTATTGAATGTACTTTTTTATGAATGAAAAATGTAGTGTACTTAAGATGTGTATTTATTGATTTTGTAATAATTACACAGATGTGGTTGGAACATTTGGACATTTTGTTGATTTACGTCGTAATAATTGATCCACGTGAGGTTTCGTATTGGGGGTTAGTTTCACACTTTGTTGATTTACGTCGTATGCTATATTTTTACATTTAAATTTGATTTAAACATGAGGATTGACGAAGGAGCAATGAAATTTTACTGGCAAAATATATACTTTAAGCCCTGTTTGTCACATTTTTCATGAAAATTAATTATTTTTTATCTAAATTTTAAATTTTGATGTGTTTAATTATTCAAATTTTTCATGAAAAATGATTTCTATCTTTGTGGTCACACGAATCTTTTTTTTCACTTTTGTTGGAAAAGAAATTTCTATGAAAAAGAAAGGGAGAGAAATTATTTTTTAGGTAATTGCACATTTACTCTCAACCCTCATTCATTTTCAAAAACTCCCATCTCTCTATTTCATCAACAACAAGAGAAAGGAACTCAGATGAATGGATCATCCCCAACCTTCACACAACATGCATGCGTGCGGTCACATATACACACATATAAATATAAATATATATATATAGAAAGAGAGAGAGAAAGACAAAAAAAAAAAAAAGAAAAGCTGTTGAATTTGTGGAGGAGAAATCACTGACTCCGACAATCTCCGATCATCGTTGTTGTAGAGAAGGGCAACCACCCTCGAAATCTCCCGTCTCTCTACTTGAGACTTATTTTCTTGAGCAATAAACCTCAGCCTTAGTTTTGATTGGAGCCCACATCGGGAGCAGCTTCTGAAGGCAAAAATGGCGAGGGCATAAGGGAGTACAATGGCGAGAAACAGAGAGAGAGAAAAGAGTTTCATGAAATGGATAAATTAGGGGATGTATATTTGTTTATGTATATTCGCAATCAAACATTAAAAATTGAAAAAATATAACAATTTATAGGTAGAAAATTAACTCAATTAAACACTTTCAATTAACATTTTCTCTGTAATTTAATTTTAGATAATTTAATTGTCTAAAAAATATTTTCTTCCCATGCAAATTCTATGTTTGCAATCAAACGCACCTTAATATCTATAATTATATTTTTTTATTTAAATATTTAAATTTTTTATTATTTTAAATATATTCCTGAGCTTATAATTTTAAAATAATTGCACTTTTAAATTTTTTTATTATTTTAATTATATTTTTAAATTATATAATTTCAAATCAATTGTGCACATTGATAAATTTGCTAAGAATAATGAATTCACGTATATATTTGATTCGAAATTATATAATTTATAAGTATCTTTAAAATAATAAAAAATATGTAAGTATAGAGATTAAAATATAAATTTTACCAAATATATTTTGGACAAGGGCACTTATGCATGGGCGCATGGGTGTTGAGTTGATGTGAATGGAGCGATGCGGGTGCGGGTGGGGGTTCCCACGCCAGCAAAGGCTTCTGTCAGCCATATCTTGGATGCTACTCTATCTATAGTCCCTGTTTGTGTGGACAGCGTCACCAACAACCAATGGTTGCTTTCCATGCTCGCTCGCTTCACCTACTACCAAATATATGAATTCATTCAGGGTTTTCTTTATTATTTATTATTAATGGATATTTTAAAACCATATAAGTTCCAGTTTTATTGATAATGATTTCCAAAAATAGCAAAAACAATTACAATTTTGCTGTTTAAATTGTCACGTGTTAATACACTCTAAACATGATAAATATATGTAATATTTGTCTAACACAATAATTACAAATTTAATAGAAGAAAACTTAAAGACTTACCTACTCGTCTTTAGTTGGAGTCAATACTTAACATTTAGGAAGCACATAAATCTAAATTTATCTACTTGTCTTCAGTTGTATTTTGAAAATGAACCAACGTTTGATTAAATCTGAATTTAATTAAGCTAAATTAGTTGGGGTTTGTTTCGAAATTGAGTCAAGGGGTTCTAAGAGTTTAAAATTTATAAAATAATTGAACCAACTCCAACTGAAGATGATGAAGAACCCAATCCAAGTCCGAAGTCGGGTAGCGTGAGACAAAGCTTTTATTGCACAGCCATTCGTACCAACCCGTCAGATTGGCCCAAAGACATTGACAATTTCTCTACACAGACTGCCTTTGAATGGGACCTCCTGTCCTCTCCTCTCTCTGCCTTTCAATCTAAGGATGGTTATAATACCAGCGGCGAGAGACGCGCGATCCGTCTAATTTAGGCAAAATATATATATATTTTTTAATATCAGTAGTTGTATTTTTTTATTTATTTATTTAGGATCACTTAAGGGAGGGTGCAGAGCACGTGGCATCCCAGTTCCTTGGTCTGGTCACTCAGGCCGGAGCAGTTGGGATATGGTGTCAGCTTGTCACGAGTCTGCCCCCTTTTCATTATTCATTTTGGGCCGGCCCAGTGAGGTTGATCCAAGTTTAAGCTGGACTGGACTGCCTTCGTGACTTCTTCATCTTCACAACTCAAAAAGGCGGGCTTCTTAAAGAGTGATTGATTTAAGCAGTGATTCAATCCCTAAAATTAAAATATGATATGCTGTTGCTACAATTTATTTTTCTCTTTCTAGTTATTTGTGGATTTTGAGCTTAATTTGCAATAAATACTTAAAGTGACATAATTTGTCATGTTTAAGTCCAGTGGTATATGTCCTCTCATAAGAAATCACATTAAAAAATAGAAAGATCTTAGCAAAAGACCAAAGAGAGTGAGAAGCATATAATTGTACGAGTGTCGCAGGTGAAGGCGACAAAAGAGCAAGAGTAGGGCATTTCGTGATTCCCCATTTCACAAGAAATGTAACACCATTCTTTTTCTTCCGCTATGTTTGTAAACCCATCAAATTAATCAACTTCAAGAATCTCAAATCCAAATTAATTAATTACGTACGCTTAGGCTTGTAAGCAAAGCAAAGCAGAATATTGTGCTATAAGCTGGGGGAACAGTGGTCAAGTACTTGAAAGCACCTTTTCTTTTTCACTTTTTAAATGGTAAATTGCTCTTGAAGCTGTCCATATATTGTCACTTTTTATATAGATGTGCGCCAGGGAAAGTAGTCGAGATTCGCTGTCTTTTTTTATATTCTTTTTTACTGTTCCACCAATTAAGTTAATTCGTTTTATCAAATTATTTTTCGGGCACGATCAAATAGCTAAAATTCATATCAATAAATCATAAATTCGACCATTTATCTTACATAATGGAATAAAATCTTTACCTGTAATTTATTTTCTCTATTAAAATTGATGACATGAACGACAAAAATCACAACAATAATCCAAGTCAATCTATCAAATTTATATATAATAATAATACTAAAAAACTCAACATTTTTCTTCTAAAATTTATTCTGTAAGTAACAAAAGATTTGACAATAAATAGTAATAATAAAGAATCTCTTTGCTATTTAGTTTACGTATTTAAACGTACTGTTTCTGTCTTGCCTTTGAGACCCACCACCATTTATTTAGGCAGCAAGGTTTTCCTGAATGAAACTCCATGACCTGAATCCGAGGTGGAGAAATAGTGGGTCCCACCCCCTATTCAACGGTCGTAATCATTTGATGGACGGCGATAAACTCGTCCACGTCACCAGGAAGCACGTTAACCCCGACCCCCGAGTGCAACACCGTATCCTGTCCTCTTGTTAATATATATATATATATAAACCTCTGTCTTCTTTCTTTCTTCTCCATTTCATTCATTCATTCCATTTTCCCGGAAGCAAAGGGAAAATGTCAGTGAAGCTGAAGCACTTCTGTCTCTGTGTTTCACTCACTTTCTCGTTCCTCTCTCTTTCTCTCTCTAACCCAGATTTGGCTGCTCTTTTGGCGTTCAAATCCGCTTCAGACCCATCCAATTCTCTAGCTGATTGGTCCAACTCTTCGTCCGACCCTTGTTCATGGCTGGGCGTCGCCTGCAACCCCTCGACTCGCCGAGTCACGAAACTCGTTCTCAACGCGCTCAACCTCACCGGGTCGGTCCAACCACTCACTCGCCTCGCCCACCTTCGCCACCTCAGCCTCCACCACAACCGCCTCTCCTCCGCCACCGGGAGCCTCGCCGCTTGGCCCAACCTCAAGCACCTCTACCTCTCCCACAACCTCCTCGCCGGCGTGTTCCCAGACGGGATTTCCTATCTCCGCCGCCTCCGCCGGCTCGATCTCTCCTACAACAGACTCACCGGCGAAATCCCCCTCCCCGAGTTGGCTCAGCTGCCGCACCTCGTCACTCTCCGCCTCGAATTCAACTCGTTCACCGGAAATCTTGACTCAAGCCAGCTGAACACGACCTCCATTTCTGATTTCAATATCTCCGGCAACGACCTCGCAGGGAAAATCCCTGCTTGGCTGTCAATTTTCCCGGCGACATCGTTCGCCGGTAACGAGAAACTCTGCGGCTCGCCACTTCTGTCTCATTGCCCTAACGACAAAATAAACACCAATCGCACCGCTAAGAGTGATTCCGTACAGATAAGGGCTTCCTGCGAGGAGAAAAAGGGGTTAAGTACTCGAGCGATGCTGACGATCGTCGGCATCGACGCCGTGGCAGTTGTGGCGGCGCTCGTGACGCTCACGTGCTGCTGTTGCAGTCGTGGCTGCAGAAACAAAGAGGGAAACAGAGAAGCAAAGAAAAACGACAAATTTCGCAGTACAAGCAGAGTCGCAGTGATGAGAGAGAGCGAAGAATATCAGATGGTGTTTTTTGAAGGGTGCAAGGGTTTCACGAAGGTGGATGAGCTTCTGAAGGCCTCGGCGGAGATGCTGGGGAAGGGGGCCATCGGGACTACCTACAAGGTGGTGCTGGACGGCGGCGACGCAGTGGTAGTGAAGCGGGTGAGGGAGAGGCGGCGGAAGGCAAAGGTGGTTGATGGGTTTTTGAGGGTCATTGGTGAGTTGAGACACCCCAATGTGGTGAGCCTCAGAGCTTACAGTTCTTCCGTGGACGAGTTGCTTTTGGTCTGTGATTTTCTCCCCAATGGCAGTCTCCATTTCCTCTTACATGGTTCGGCCCTTCCCTTTATTTTATTTTTTTTCGTCATCTCGATAATAAGTCGCTACCATTATCTTTTTGAGAGCCATATAGATAGGACTGAGATAGCTTGTTCACAATCACACACTAAAATTAGGAGTATAAAACACACTCAAAATTAACCTAATTAAACTTGAATTCATGTGTTCATGCTATCATAACAATAGAATAATTTACTCAACTGTAAGTTTTAGATGAAAAGGCTTAGAACTTAGTTTTTGTAAAATTAGAAACTCTAGACATCTTCACAATTTTAGCGATGATTATAATTGTTAACCTTCGACAAATTTTGGGATGTTTCCCCTTTCAAGCTTGATGATTTAATGTTTAATTAATTCATGTTCTGTTTAAATTTATGCAGGAAACAGGGGACCAGGAAGAACACCATTGGATTGGACAACAAGGTTGAAAATGGCGGCAGGCTCAGCCAGAGGTCTGGCCTTTCTCCATTCCGGAAATGGCGGCAAGCTCTTCCACGGCCATCTCACAACCTCCAACATCATCGTCGACTGCTTGGGCAGCGCCTGCGTCTCAGACGCCGGCCTCCACCATCTCTTCCCAATCCCACCCCCCTCTTTCCCAGACGACGCCTACAGAGCGCCGGAGCTGGCCCACAGCGCCCCCGCCGGCGGCGCTCACAAGGCCAAGTTCTTGCAGGCATGCGACGTCTACAGCTTCGGGGCAGTGCTGCTGGAGATCTTGACGGGGAAAATCGCCGGCGGCGGCGGAGCAGGAACTGGCTTGGCCAAGTGGGTTGAGCTCGTGGTTGAAGAGAAAGGTCTGTGGGAATTGCTTGATTTCGAGCTGCTCAGGTACAGAGAGATGGAGGAGGAGATGGTGGCGCTTTTGCAGGTGGCTTTGCTCTGCTTGGCTGGTTCGGCTAAGGATCGGCCGAATATGGAAATGGTGGAGAAGATGATTGAAAATATGATGAAGAAAGGTGGCAACGGAGGAAATGAGTCTCCTGCCGTTGATCCGTCCTCTGATTCTTCTTCTGTGTCAGAAAATATTCCCAATTTCGCCAGCAGCTGATTGGTTATATCTCCTGCTTTTTTATTATCTTAATTGCAGTACTTAAGAGATGCCTGTACGTAGGTTCATGTTCATGCACACTGTTGAGTCCTGTGAAGTAATTTATGGTTTGAGAAATGATATATATAGAACCCAACATTTTACTCAAAAAGGAAAATGATTCTTAAAAGCAAACAAGGGGGGGTCCAACCCCATGGCCATGGGACGAGGGGCTGAATTGGGTCACACTATCTCATTAGACTGTTTCAGGCTATCTCATTGAATGATCGATGCGACAGATTATATTACTAAGTTTTACTTAAAAGGGGACGACTATCAGACTAAGAAGACCTAATAGTCACGTGGTGTTACACCAATTGTGTGCATGCACTGTTGCTAGAAGGATCAGCAAAGCTGAAAATGCAGAGGCCTTCATCCTCTGCATCAATTAGGTTACAGTGGAGCAGGCAGGTGAAGATGATTCATAGGCAACAGCTGTATTGCAGCCCCGTCGTTAAAGACAAAGTGATGATTCGCATATCAGAAAGTAAACTGCCATTTAAAAAAAAAAAAGAAAAAAGAAATTTGCGTTACCCATCAATCTTCAATGGGAGCCAATTATTCTTTTTTCTTCTTATTTTTTCTTTTTTTTTCCCCTTAAGAAAGGGGTGTCAATGGGCTGGCATGGGGTCCAAAGGGGTGGGTATTTGGCAAAGAAGCAGGCAACTAGTCGGAAGAGTACAAGTCAGGTATGCATATAGCCTTGTTATTTGATGGGTGTCTATGTACTACTAGAAACTTTCATGGTTGCTACTTTTGATTAAGTATCATCGGGACGTTGTCTGAGTTCGCACCGATTTGTGAAAACATAAAACATGAAAACAAAATAGTAAATTGGTTTTTTCTTACACAATCATGAGATTTGGAGGTAAAGGATTAGTGCTTCTAGAAGTATAGGTTAATCGGGAGAGGCACGAGCTACAATCTGTGTCAGTCTCAACCCTCTTTAAATTATTAGGAATTATAAAATTGTATATGCATAAAAATAAAAAAATAAAAACATCACAATAGAATATGCATTGTATGCACCTGACTTTTAATTTTAAATTTAAGAATCAATATGAGTATTGTTTGTCATGTGAATAACATCTAAGTATAAATATTAATAGCACACGACTAATATTACTAAGGCTAACTTAATGGATGATGCATTAGACTCAACTCATTTTTTAGATGCACAATAATTTTTAAAATCCAAACTTATATTCTTAAATACGAAAATAGAAACTCTTCAAGTAGCTTGAGTGTGCAAATCATGGTGATGATGGGCTTCACAGCCAACATGATTTATTTTTTTTTATTTAGAAAAAAAAATAGATGTAAAATGACCAATACTTCTAACACTAAAAAATGGTTTATATCCTTTTAATGTTCATGATGTAATTCATTCATGATTCGACATCACCTTAATGTTCACTGTGAAGTGAACTTTTGTGCATACAAGGCATCTCAACTTTATGTCACTTCTACATATTTTTAATATAAGAAAAATCATCATAAGTGAACCAAATTATTATGTAAAATCATCAAAAGTAATTTTGGTGAAATAAAGTTGCTAGTGAATGAATATTTTTACACATTTTTATTTGTATGTGATAACACATTTAGTTAATTAATATTAGGAGAACATTGTTCTCAATTATGAATTATCACACTTTATGGTGGTTTTGTTTGTATAACATTAACCTTCCAATTCATAAACTATATATTTTAACAATTTGAACAGCCAGTCCTCTTAACATAATATTTATTTCATTCGTGCAATTCTATTCTCATTTCCTTCACAACCACTCCATCATCAAACCAAACGTGACGTTATAGTAATTAAGGTGGTGTTAGCCAAACACGTGAACACAGATTTAGAAGCAGGAAAAGCAACGTGTGGTGCGGTGTATCAGTGGACTTTGATGATTTTGTTGGGTGTTAATCTTATGCATAGTTTGGGGGTGGGTGGGGGAAACGGACAACATCATGATTTAGTCAATGTCGATTTCCACATGGGTTTCATAAAGAAAGCGATTGAGAACTTTGCCATAAGGGTTTTGAAGGAGAAAACAGACATCTTCTATTATCTTTGGGTATGCATGATCCTTCTTCTATTATCCTTAATGCCATTCAACAGCTGTTGTCAGTAGAAACGCATACACTACTAGTCAATTTTCCCAAAATAACCCCAACTTCAAATTTCTCTCTTAAAAGAGCCTGCAAAAGACGCAGCTCTCCAAAACTTAGCCAGCATTCAGCACCCCAAGAGATACATTTACCACTCAATTCAAATCAACCCAACACACATATATAGCTTGAGCGTGTCTACATACGTCTAGTGAGTCAACTTGAAGACTGGGATTTCACTAGTGAATCTATGGTAGTAGGAGAGGTCGAGGCGGCAAAGCAAGATAGCTAGAGGTGGCTTGCAAGTGAAGCCAACCCATGAAGAAAGGGTTTGGTCGAGGAAGAATTGGGGACCAAGAAGAGAGTCAAATGAGTCTGAAGTACATCTAAAAGCTAGTAAAGCAGCCAAATTTGGGCCAATTACACACACAGAGACCCCCGGGGGGGCGCTTATGTCTTTCTCCATACGAACCTCTCATTTATAGACTATTAAGTTATTCATATGCCATATTTTACTCTAATTTTACATTCGAACGGGCGTCGGAGCTTCAACGTCAGCCCGAGAAACAAAGGTTTAAACCATCAGGCAAAGCAAATGAGAGCAGCGGAAAGGAGGTTGAGAATGAAAGTGAACATGAAGCTCTATTACTACAGAATATTAAAATGGTCGAACAGAGTTGTCATATAAACTTAAAACATAACAGCTAACTACACTCAACATGGTCATGTTACTGACATCAATCATCAACCACCTTCTTCAGCCGAGCTCAAGCAGAACCACATTGGCAGCAGTTGAAGTCGATTCTTCTCCAGAAAAATGGGCTTGCATTTAAAATTAAGTATATGCACATTGAATTATGGAAAATAATCACCTAATGTATGTTAAAAGTACATTTTACCTGCTAAGATCCCACAGGGGCGATTCCTTTAGACTTGGCGGCTGCAGTTGCGGCAGCTGCTGCAGCTGCAGCAGAAGCTACTGGATTGGGTGTCGAAGGTGGCAATGGGTTGGATTGAGAAGTGTTCTGTGGTACAACAATTTGATGTTGCTGTTGCTGTTGCTGCTGCTGGGAGTTGACTTGAGCAAGTAGAGCCTTTATCTGACTTCCTGTCAGTGTCTCGTGCTCTAGCAGAGCATTGGCAAGAGCATGGAGCTCCTTGCTATGGGTGGTGAGAATGGTTTTTGCATTCTTGTAAGCCCTTTCCAAGAAATCTTTGACTTCCTTCTCGATCAGGAGCCTTGTCTCGGTGCTCATGCTCTTCCCATGGTAGTTGTGAGTAACCACTCCAACTTCTTTGCTCATGCCATACTTGGTAACCATAGCTCTGGCAAGATTAGTTGCTTTCTGGAGATCAGATTGTGGACCTGAAGTAACTTCACTTTCTCCGAAGATGAGCTCTTCTGCAACTCGTCCTCCCATGCAAACATCAAGCCCGGCAAGCATCTGCTTCCGAGATCTACTTGTCTGATCAATCTCTGGCAATTGGGTAACCATGCCGAGAGACATTCCTCTTGGCACAATTGTAGCCTTGTGCACTGGGAGAGCACCATCAGTATAAATGGCCACAAGAGCATGACCACCTTCGTGGTAAGCTGTCATACGCCTAGTCTTATCAGATATAAAAGCTGACTTGCGCTCACTACCCATCATGATCTTGTCCTTTGCATACTCTAGATCAGACATGCTCACAGCTTTAGCACCATCCATTGCAGCCTTGAGAGCTGCAATATTGACCAAGTTAGCAAGATCAGCACCTGAGAAGCCAGGAGTTCCTCTGGCAATGATCATCATATCAACATCATCTGCCTTAAGAACCTGTCAGTCAGTTTTGAATCATAAACAAGAAGTTAGCCCCGAAAACCTTTTTGTTTTAGTATTTTTTCCATGAGATATTAGTACTTCAACTAGCACGTAGAATCTGTTATAGTAAGTCCAGAAGTGTAAGGATACACTAAATCTCTTATTCTTAAACGCTACTGTAATCATTTAAAATAAATTATTGTTTCTAACTAATATAGCTTTTATGCATAGGAATGGAGTTCTTATACATAATTTCATCATCATCAACTGCACTTTATCTAAACCAAGTTAGGGTTGGTGGCACTACATTCATAATGCCAATTGACTTTTAAAAGTCACATTGACAATACAAATCTATATAAAGAACAATGTGGCGAAATTTTACAATAAATACCCTTCCTGACGCAACCCTTTAGCGAGGGAATGATGAAATAAAGCTTTAGTACAATCTTCATATGGAAAAGAGTTTCATGAGATGGCCTTGAATGAAGAGAATTGATATGATCATGTTCCATCACATAGTTATTGTGAAATCAACTTGTAGTTCTATATACATAATTTCATTAAAAAAATTCTAACTTGAAAAATTTGTCATGCGCTTGTCAATCACGTGTTGTGTAAATGTAGAACAGATCCAATCAGAGCCTACGAAAGATGGAGAAGAAGAGCAATCAACAAACAAAATAAAAATAAAACAAACCTAACATCTTCCAACTAGTATCAATCATGATACCTATTCTTTTTTTCAGTTTATGATCAATAATGAAGAAGACCAATAGCTGTGCTTGGGGAGCAAATGGATTGAACGGAAGAAGTTTTAACATTATAGGTAGAGGAACACCAAAGAAAGAAGGAAACCATTTTATGAAGGACACCAGTAACAACGTCTAAAGACATATAAGAAGCATCTTAAAATTGGTGGTAGAAAGGCCCAACCTATTGCCAAGATCTCAAGTATAACAGATTATTTCTCAGGAGTAGTTACCAGCTGTTAATTTCTGTTATTTTAGTTGATAACTGTACACTTTCAGTTACAATAGTGTTCAAAAATGTGTTAGACGCTAGTCGGGCGGCAAGCTGGCACCTAGCGCCTAGGTGGTGACTAGATCAACAGCAAGCTTGCTGCTGCAACAAGGAGCAAGCAGCAACGCAACAGACAAGATCGGTGGAAGATGGATACATACCGGAGGAAGACGAGATCGGTGACGAGAGATGACAGCCAATAGATGAGATCGGTGGCGACGGCAAACGACCAACATACGAGATCAGCCGCGAGAGAGAGAGAGAGAGAGAGAGAGAGAGAGAGAGAGACTACCCGCGCTGAACGACTAGAGAGAGAAAGGCAAGGGGAAAATTGGTCGGCCCAGGACACGCACGATCTAGGCGGTTAGGTGCCACCTGGGTGGCCTAGGCGCCGCCGTGGCCCGATTAATCAGGCCCAACAACTAGGGGTGCCGAGCAGCCCTTAATCACCGCAGCCAATGGCCGCCTAATGCCTAGGCGGCCGGCTAGGCCGAATTTTCGAACAACAATATGTAACTGAAACAACTGCCTTAAAGAGTAGCTATATAAGCTACTCGAGACTGCTTTGGAGGTTGTTGAGTAATAACAAAACTGAATTCATCTCTCTCTCTCTATCTCTCTCTCATTTCTATCTTCAAACAAACCCTAGGTCAGGACTGGTTCTTTAAAATTTGGTATCAAAGCAGCCAATCCTCGGTTTGCTTTTGTAGAGGCCGAGTAGGATCGGAATTGTTGGAAGGAGATAATGGCGGAAGCAACAAGAATGAAGCAGTGGGAGGTGCAGATGAGTAGCCTGCAGGCAAGGATAGAGACGATGGAGACAGGACTGTGCCAGACTCAGGAAGGAATGAGTTGGAATCAAGACGTGATTCAATCTTTGGAGAAGAATCTAGATGCATCTATGGATGGTCTGGCAAAAAGATTGGATAGATTCTTACATATGTTTTCTAAGCTGCCACAGGTTAGCATTCCGGTGGATTTTCAACCAAGAGATAATGGTGAACCGATCATAACAGGTAATGGATCTCTCCCTAATACCTCTAGGTTACCTGTAACAGAGGTTAATCCTGATAATGAATTTGAGAATCCAATTGTTAGTTCTTCTCAGACTGACATTCATACTCGGCCAAAACTAGAAATATCTATATTTGAAGGTCATAATCCTAAATTGTGGATTACATGATGCCAAAAGTTTTTCCAATTCTATAAGGCACCTGAAAATCAAAAGGTAAATCTAGCTTCAGCCTATCTTAATTATGTGGCTGATGCTTGGTTTCAAGGCTGGTCATGGCTGAAGGTGGATTATATATGGAGAGAATTTGTCGATGAATATTGTGAAAGATTTGGTGATCGGAATATGATTGATGTCATTGAGGAAGATAACAAGTTGAAACAAGAAGGATCTGTACTGGATTATCAGATCAAGTTTGAAGAATTAAAATCATTGATGATTGTGGCACATCCTACATTAACAGAAGCTTATTTCGTTTCTAGCTTCACTTGTGGACTGAATGAGGAATTAAGGCCTACTGTAAAGATGTTGCAGCTTGTGACAGTTGAACAGGCACCCGAGAAGGCTAAATTGCAAGAATTAACAGTAGAAGCCATCTTTAAGAAGCATCAGATTCCATACAAAGGAAATAATTCTGGCCATCAGTAGCCTTTGAATAAATTTTGGGCTAATAATCAAAGGGGTGACTTAAGGGAAATCTCTGTCTTAGGGTTCCTCAAGGTCCTAGTATGGAGAAATCCTCCACACAGCTTGGTTTGTGCTTTAAATGTGGAGAGATTCTCCACACAGCTTGGTTTGTGCTTTAAATGTGGAGAGAAGTATAGCCCTGGACATCAAAAATGGCTGCTGAGAATGTTCCTAAAACTGAAGATGGAGAAATATCATTACACGCATTTAAAGGTTTCCCAACCAACAAGTTTATTAAGGTGGAAGGATTGGTTGGGAATAGAAAACTGATTGTATTGATTGACAGTGGCAGTACTCATAGTTTTTTGGATGAAAAGACTGCCAAAGAATGCACTGTAAGGGGAAAACTAATTCTCCCTTGTCAGTAACAGTGGCTAATGGGATCAAGATGTATAGTAAGTCAATATGTGTGGATTTCTGTTGGAAGATGCAAGGGCATGAATTTACTGCTGATTTGCAGGTTCTCAAACTGGGGGGCTGTGATATTGTGTTGGGAGTGGATTGGATGACAGACAGTCCCATTATCTTTGATTTCAATTAGCTTGAGGTGACATTTGAAATCAAAGAAAAGAAGTTGACTCTTGTTGGCAACTTGGAGACGGGAGATTGTAAGTTGATTTCAGGAAAGAAACTACAGAAATTCCTCAGAAACAAAATAAATCAAGTGGCTCAGTTTTTTCTGTACAAGCTATGGAAGTGGAAGGATTTGCAGAAATGGAAAATTTGGAGCAGTGGATTTGAGAAGCAGATTATTCAGTGGCAGCCTGCAATGCTGCACTACAGTCCTCAGAGGTACAACAATTAGACTCTTTACAGATACTCTTGGTAGAATCTGAGGACTTGTTTGCTGAGACTACAACCCTACCTCCACAAGGACCTTTTGACCATGCTATCAACTTAAAACCAAACACTGAACCAGTTAAATTCGCTCCTATTGTTACGCTCCTATTGAGAAGGCTGAAATTGAAAAATTAGTCAAAGAAATGTTGGCTAATTCTATTATACAGCCTAGCCACAGTCCTTTTGCATCCCCTGTTCTCCTTGTTAAAAAGAAGGATGGGATATAGCAATTTTGTGTTGACAATTGTCAACTTAATGCCATTACCATCAAGGATAAATCCCCAATACCCATCATTGAAGATCTCCTTGATGATTTAAAGGAGCTACTATTTTTTTCTAAACTAGATCTAAGGGCAGGTTATCATCAAATAAGAATGAAACCTGCCGACATACCAAAAACAGCCTTTTGTACTCGTCAAGGCCTTTATGAATTCAGGGTCATGCTTTTTGGTTTGACCAATGACCTTGCCACTTTTCAGTCCCTCATGAATCATATTTTTAGTCTTTACCTGCGCGATTTCATCCTTGTATTCTTTGATGATATCCATATATAGTCAATCTTTTGATCAGCACCTTGTTCACCTTAGGACAGCATTTGAAGTCCTTAGGTTCAACCAACTGAATGTAAAGCAGTCCAAATGTACCTTTGCCAAACGACAAGTGGAGTATTGAGGGCATGTTATATCAGGTGGAGTTAGTACAAATCTGAAGAAAATTCTTGCAATGGTTGAATGGCCTAGACCAACTACAGTTAGGGCTTTGAGGGATTTTTGGGATTGACAGGATATTATCGGCAGTTCATTCAAAATTATGAGATCATCAGTAAACCATTAACAGAACTGCTTAAGAAAGACTGTTTTCAATGGAATCCTCAAAAAGAGGCAGCTTTTATACACTTGAAAAAGATTAGGACACAAGCTCCAGTGTTGGCTTTGCTGGATTTTAAAAAGCCTTTTGTGTTGGAAACAGATGCCAGTGATAAAGGAGTAGGGGCAGTCCTGATGCAAGAAGGCAAACCAATAGCCTTCATTAGCCAAGCTCTTGCACCTAGACATTTAGGCCTAAGTATTTATGAAAAAGAGTTGATTGATGTCTTAGTGGCTGTGAAAAAATGGCGACATTGTTTAGAAGGTAGTCAGTTTGCAATCAAAACTGACCATGAGAGCCTTAAGTTTCTCGTGCAACGAAAACTCCATACACGGCTGCAAAGGAAGGGAATGTCACAGCTCTTAGGCCTTGATTACGTTATTCAGTACCGTCAAGGAAAAGAGAATGTGGCAGCTGATGCTTTGTCTAGGCAGGTGGAAAAAGGGATTTGTAATGCCATTACTTCAGTTGTTCCAGATTGAGTGAGAGAAGTTACTGCTAGTTATGAAGTAGCAGGGTGGGCCAAGATCTTCTGGCCCAGTTATCAGTCAGCCCTAACAGTAAACCTGGATAGATATACCTTATCTAATGGAATAATCCAATTTAATAGAAGAATGGTTATAGGTGATAATGTACAGCCTAAAAGACAGATAATGCAGTCTCTACATGGCTCACCTTTGGGGGTCATTCAGGTATAAGGGCTACTTATCGTAAGGTTAAGCAGCAATTTTTTTGGCCTCGCCTTAAGAAGATGGTTACAAAGTATGTGAGGGCCTGTGAAGTTTGCTGCAAGCATGAATTGTTGAAGCCATTGGACATTCCTGCACAGACTTGGGCAAGTATTTCTATGGATTTCATTGACTGGTTGCCTAAATCTGAAGGTAAGAATGCTATTCTAGTGGTGGTGGACAGACTAACCAAGTTTGCTCATTTCTTGAGCCTTTCTCACCCATTCACGGCCCAAGAAGTGGCAAGAATATTTATGGATTCAGTGATTAAGTTGCATGGGTGCCACAATCTATTGTCTCTGATAGAGATAAGATTTTTACCAGTGATTTTTGGCAGCAACTTTTCAAAAGTTTGGGAACTGGTTTGCATGTCTATAGCTTATCATCCTGAAACGGATGGTCAAACTGAAAGAGTAAACCCAATGTGTGGAATCTTATTAGAGATGTATTTGTTTCCCAAAATAGAAGAGCTGGCATAAATGGTTATCTCTTGCCCAATGGTGGTACAATTCCAGTTACCGCAGCTCATTACAGATGTCTCCTTTTGAGGCACTGTTCAGTTTTAAACCCCCACTTCAACCTGCCATTGTGGACTATACACCAACAATTGCAATGGTGGACCAATATTTACAGTAGAGGCAAGAAATGTTGCGATTGCTTAAAAGGAAGTTGGCTGCTGCACAAAATAGAATGAAGTAATATGCAAATTGACGCTGCAGTGAATGGGTATTTTTGGTGGGGGATTTGGTCTATCTTTGGGGTCAACTTAATAGCTAAAGTGGGTCCTGTTGCTTACAGATTGCAACTGTCGTCCAACGCTATTATACATCCAGTCTTCCATGTTTCTTTACTCAAGAAGACAATTGGTCCTCAGGATTTATCTAGCACTACCTTACCCCTATACCTGATGGCCATCAGGTTGAGGTTGAGACCCTGGCTATCTTGGACAAACAGGTGACTTATAAGGATAGTATACCACTTATACAGGTGTCAGTCCAATGGTCCAATTTGCATCCAAATCATACCACTTGGGAGTATCTGTCGTGTCAGCTTCTCAGAGCTGAAAAGGGTATTTTAGGATTCTGATGAGAGAATCCTGAAGGAATTCAGAGAAGAAAGAGAGAAAGGAGGAGAGAGAGAGAGAGAGTATAACAGAATTTGGAGAGAGAAATTAGATTCTTTTCATTTCATCATTTATGGCTGAGCCTCAGTACAGGTATTTATAATCTGTTAGCTGCTGTATCTTCTGGAATGTACACCAGGAGAAGCAAGCTAATAACTGCCTAGGTACAACTCTAGCAGCTTACAAAAATTTTGGACTATCCTACCCTTAGGACCATGACAATACCCCTTTCCTTGAAGACATTTCTTGTCCTCAAGAAATTACAAAACCTCAGCAACTCAGGGAAATTGCTTGAGGAGGTCATGTAGGTACCCCCACATTGTGTGATCAAGGTAATAGTGGATCCCTTGCACCAGCACCGGTGTAATGGGAATAGAATTTTGATAGATCACCCTCTTGTCCAACACTGCAAGGGGTTCCTCCCTTTCTCTTAAGTCCGCTTCCAAGGGAGGAAGGTATGAACTTATGTGGTCAAGGGGCCCTAGTGCCCCACTGACCACTGCAGCAAGGAGACATAGAAGACGGGATGAATCGCTACTCCTTTAGGTAGTTGCAATCTGTAGGCTACTTCCCCACTCTGGCTGCCTCCGGAAAGGACTCACAATATTTCAGGCTCAACTTGGTGGGAGGATGTCCAGCCAATATAGTTGCTGCTGAAAGCTCTTAACCTTCAAGTAGACCATGTTGCCCACCTCAAAGCTTCTCTCACTCCTCTTCTTGTCAGCAAGTTGCTTCATTCGGTTATGTGCCACAACCAATTCTCTCTTGATCACCTGTAATGCTTCTTGTCTCTGTTGTAAGTACTGATCTGTAGCCAACTCCACATAGTATTGCATGACTGCGAGTATCAATGGGGGTTTGTATCTGAAGAGGACTTCGATCGGGGAGCTTTTTAACGATTGATGATAATTAGAATTATACCAACATTGAGCCAGGAGCAGCCACTTGCTCCAACTCTTCGGTTTAGAGCAGCATAGGCACCTGAGATACAATTTCAGGCATTGGTTGACTCTCTCGATCTATCCATTAGTTTCCAGATGATAGGCCGTTGACATATGCAGCCCCACTCCTAGTTGTTTGAACAATTCCTTTCAAAAGTGACTGGTAAACACCTTATCCCTGTCCAATACAATTGATAGGGGTAACCCATGTATCTTCACGATTGTATCCAACAGCAATCTAGCTACTTCAGGGGCTGTAAATGGGTGAGCTATGCTTAAAAAATGGTTGAACTTCGTCAATATGTCCACTACCACCAATATTGTATTCTTTCCCTTTGATCTAGGCAATCTTTCCACAAAATCCATTGAAATCTGCTGCCACACCTGCTTCAGAATGTCTAGAGGTTGAAGCAGGCCCAGGTAAGGAACCTGCTGGTGTTTACAACGTTGGCAAATGGAACACTTAACACAAACTCAGTCACATCCTTCTTCAATCCTCAGCCAGTGAAAGAGTTGTTTGACCTTGTTGTAAGTGACATTCATACTTGAATGTCCTCTAATGGGGGAGTCATGTAAGGAATGTAAAATCCTCCTTTTGAGTTAAGCATCATCTCCTATAACCGACTTCCCTTTGTATTGCAACAATCTGGCTTTTAAGCTATATCCTTTCTATTCAGTTCCCAAGCAGCCAATTGGGTCATAAGATCCTTTGCCTAAGGGGTTTGTTCATAGCTGTCTGACACTTCTTTCACCCAATCCGGTACCAAGGCTGAAACTACCCAACATTCTCCTGCCTCCTCCCTTCTCGACAGTGCATCATCCACTATATTCTCCTTTCCTTTTCTATATTGTATCGGGTAATCCAATCCCAACAGCTAGGTTACTCCCTCTTTTTTGTAACTAAGTGTGCAGCTTTTCTTGCATTAAGAACTTGAGCCTCTCATGGTCCGTTTTTATCATGAATGGACTCCCTTCCAAATACTATCTCCACTTCTCCACTACCATGAGTACTGAGATCAATTCCTTGTCGTAGATGTTCAGCCCCAAGTGTTTTGGGGCCAAGGCTTGGCTGAGAAAGGCTATTGGTTTTCCTTCTTGTACTAGCACGACGCCCACCCCCGACTCACAAGCATATGTCTCCAATGTAAAGGGTTTAGAGAAGTCAGGTAAAGCTAGGATTGGAGCTTGTGTCATGGCCTCTTTGAGGGTGCTGGAATTTCATTCAAAACCATTCTTCTTGAGCAACTCCGTAAAGGGTTTGCTGATAATCCCATAATTCTTGATAATTTTTTTTAGTACCCTGTCAATCCCAAAAATCCCCACACTTCCTTCAACATCTGCATTGTTGGCCATTCCACCATGACTGCAATTTTTCTTAGATTAGTGCTAACTCCATCCCCGTGATTATGTGACCCAAATACTCCACCTACTTCTCTGTGAAGGTATATGTTGAAGCATTTGTTCTAGATTAGAGCTTGTAAATATAAGTAGCATTGTTTATGTAATATGCTGGCTGTATTCTTTTGTCTTTTAGAAGATTTTCTTTTATTCCATTTTTAGGGCTGACCGAGGCGGTTTGTAACTGCCGTTTGGGCAGCTCGGTCAGGTAGAAGTCTCCCACTTATTCCTTATAAATAGGGGCCGTAGGGGATGACTTCAACAGAGAGAGTGAGTGAGGCTTTCTTTGTGGGTTAGCAGTCTATCTTGGGTAGAGATTAAGCACTTAAGAAGAGGGTATGTCTTCTTGTATCAACTCAATATAGTTTTCAGGTTATATGGGCTAGGTGTGAGTTGAGTGTGGAGTGCATTTGTAATCTTGTACAATCTTTCAAGATAGTGGAGGCGAAAGCCAAGCTGGATGTAGGCCTTTCTTATAGGCCGAACCAGGGTAACTTCTTGTGTTTGAGTGATTCTTGATTGGTTCTTGATATTGGTTCTTAATTGTTGTTTTGTGTATATTCAAGAGAAATCTACTTAGAGAATTGTGTGATCCTATAAAGGGTGAGGTCTCGGCTAACAGTATATATAGACCTCTTCACAAACAATTGGTTAGATCTGAGAACTTGAAAGGCGGTTCGTAGGTGGCTCAAGTGTTGATCGAAATTAGGGTTGTATATTAGTATGTCATCAAAAAAGCAAGAATGAACTTTCTGAGATGAGGACCAAAGATGTGATTCATTAGGGTTTGGAAAATGACGGGTGAAATGGCATAACCAAGAATTCATATGGGCCTTGGTGGGTTTTGAATGCGATTTTAGAGATGTCTTTGGGGGCTCATTCTAATTTGGTGGTACCCAAACCCTAAATCAAGTTTCGAAAATATAGCGGCCCTAGACAATTCATCAAGTAGGTCCTTTATGATAGGGATGGGAAATTTGTTTTCGATTGCTTGAGAGTTTAGTTAGCGATAATCGATGCAGAATCTCCATGATCCATCCTTCTTTTTTACGAGGAGGACAGGGGAGGCAAATGGACTTCGGCTCGATTGTATTATTGATTTGGACAACATGTCTTTCACCAATCTTTTGATCTCTGCTTTTTGGAAGGGAGAATACCAGTAGGACCAATCTTTTGATCTCTGCTTTTTGGAAGGGAGAATACCAGTAGGACCTAATATTAATGAGTTTGGTATTGGGTCGTAAATTCGGTTTGGAGGTAAGGTAGAGGGCTCAACTGTCATGGTATAAGTCACGGCAGGGGAATATAACATGCAAGTGGCGAGGCTGTCACATGAACAGTTAGGAAGTTGGGTAGTTATTTCTAGAAAGGGGTACTAGTGTAAATAAAACTTCCCTTTGGCAGGAATTGAAGCGCGTATAAAGAACCCACTTGATTGTATTCAGGCTTGCTGAAATTTGAATCAAATTCATTCTAAATTCTTCCTTAATTCTCTCTCTCTCTCCCTCTCTCTCTCTTTCTTTTCCAAATTCTATCACCCTCCCTAATTCTCCAGAATTCTCACAAATTCTCTGGAGTTCGCAGTCAAATCCTTCAAGATTTGACATCAATAAACAAATCCTCAAATTCAACCAATAATGAGTGTAATGAGTCATAAGATTGTACCTCGCTTGAAGGGATCACTGTAGCATCCAATCTGAACCAAGAATGATCAACTGTCGCCATTCCCTCAATATCCCCTCGTTTCTCCTCCAACTCAATTGCATACAAGGAGTGCAATTGAGCTATGGCAGCCTCTCCATGCTTGAATAGTTTTTTTTTTTTTTTTTTAATTTCTGCCAAATACAACTTTACATTCTCCCTTCTCCAAGCAACCAGTTAACGTCAATCTCTTACCTTCCCTTCCAAAAGCCACTTCCAATGTATTAAAATCAAATATCAATGGACTCATTATTCTCATCCAATCAATGCCTAACACAATATGGTAGCCTCCCAAACGCAGAATTCTTAAATCAGTGGTGAACTCATGCCCCTGCATCCTCCATGTGAAATTTTTGCACCTGTACTTAGTTAGTTACTGATCAGTTTGCTACCATTTGCAACAATAACAAATAGAGGAAGGGTGGCCTGCAAGGGGCATTGCAACTCTTTGGCTATGTCCTCATCCAGGAAGCCATGAGTGCTTCCGCTGTCAATGAGGATTATCACCCTCTTCTTTCCCAACGTCCCCCTGGTCTTGATTATTTTCTCCGATGGGCAACCTTCTAGGGCGTGTATGGATATTTGTCTGCCTTCCTCTTCATTGGCTCCATTTCCTGCCTTTTCTTTCTCCCCGGTCTCTTATCCTTCTTCATCTTGCCCTTCCTTCTGCATTAGCTGCTTTCTACATTGATGTTTGGATGCAAACTTTTGGCCGCATCTAAAAAACAGCCCCATTTGTCGCTTCTACTCTATTGTAAGAGGCTTTAAGGGGGATTGATTGAGGGGTGCTTAGGGTGCATAGGTCCCTTTTGTGATTGGTAAGTTGCTGCCCTTGAAATTTCTCCCTGCACTGCCCAGCCAATTATTTCCCCCATATCCCTTTGATGTTATCTTGTGCTTCTTAACAAATGCATCCAATGACAATTCATGCAAGCAGGCCTTTCCAACCACTTGTCTTACAGAAGTAGATTGTAGCATTTTGACCATCAGTCTTGGTTCATCACTCAGCCCACTAATGAAGCTAGACACAAATAATGTTCATCTAGAGTTGGGTGAGCTTGTCTTATTATAGACCTAAGAGCCTCAAACCTTACTTGATATTCTTCCACTATTCCTTCCTGCTTCAGTTTGTTAAATTCTTCCACCACATCAGTTAGGTTTTGCTCCCCGAAACGAGCGCAAAATTCCTCTACGAATTTGGGCCACCTCCATTCCATTCTCTGCTCAATCCACCCTTGAAACCATGAATCTGCCACATCATTAAGAGAGGCAGTTGCCATGTTAACCTTGCTCCCATTAGCTATTCGGCAGTGGTAAAAAAACATTCACGTTTGATCCACCATCAGGGTTTATCTCCTTCAAACATTGGAATTTCTAGCCTCGGCATAGGTGGATTATTCTGGTTCATCAAGGATCACTAAAGAGAGCCTTCAGCAGCATACTCTGTTCATTCATCCACTTCTGGCTGACATCTCAATCCGACGAAGATGGGTGCAGCCGTGGCTTGCGGCAAAAAGTCCACCAACAGGCTTGCGTTAGGCTGCCAGGAAAACATGGCGAGGGCAGCACTCAGCTACTAGCTTAACCCCAAGAATTCTTCTCGGAGGTTCCTCTCCATCATAGACACGTCTGCCTGAATGTGGTTGACTTCTTCCTGGGTGAGTTGGATTCCTGCCTTGACCCTGTCTAGCCTCTCATCTACTTGCTCATGGTTCTACTAGAGGCCCAATTCCAAGGCATCCAACCTTGACTCCAACTGTTTCATCCTTGTGCCTTCCGCCATCCACCTCTCCGTTACTCACCGCACCTACTCCTTCGTTGGTCGGAATCACCTTACCTAGGTCTCCATTCTTAAACCTCATGTTCTACCCTCCTTCATGACTGAGTCCTGCCCAACTCAATCGGTCTATAATTCTGATCGGTGTGATCTCCACTTCATTCACCTAGACTGAGTGGTTCACCAGAAGGCTACCTAAGGCCGATGACCGCCTTGCTTCGATACCAAGTGTCAGCTTCTTAGAGCTGACAAGGGTATTTTAGGATTCTGATGAGAGAATCCTGAAGGAATTCAGAGAAGAAAGAGAGAAACGAGAAGAGAGAGAGAGAATAACAAAATTTGGAGAGAGAAATTAGATTCTCTTCATTTCATCATTCCCAGCTGAGCCACAGTACAGGTATTTATAATCCATTACTGCTGTATCATCTGGAATGTACACCAGGAGAAGCTAGCTAATAACTGCCTAAGCACAACCCTAGCAGCTTACAAAATTTTTTGACTATCTTACCCTTAGGACCATGACATGCCAGACCTGCTCGCCCAATTTCCTCAGGCTGCCCAGTTTCTTTAATTTCTTGTGGACAAGAAAATTTTTAAGAGGGGGGGGGGGGGATGTCAAGATCTCAGGAGTAGCAGATTATTTCTTAGGAGTAGTAGTTACCAGCTGTTAAATTTTATATTATTTTAGTTGATAGCTGTACACTTTCAGTTACAATATGTAACTGAAACAACTGCCTTTAAAGAGTAGCTATACAAGCTACTCAAGACTGCTTTGGGGGTTATTGAGGAATAACAAAAATGAATTCCTTTCTCTCTTCAATTCTCTCCCTAATTTCTCTCTATTTCTTCCTCATTTCTCTCTCTCTCTCTCTTGTTCTCATTTCTATCTTTAAACAAACCCTAGGTCAGGACTGGTTCCTGACACCTATTTGAGATGTTTTGGATAAAGAAGGGCCTTCTAGGAGCTGTGTTAGGCTTAAATCTTCATAATTTATACATCAAGGGTATTTTTATCATTCTGCATATTTCTCCTGGGGCTTTTTAGTAACAAATTATGTCTTAGGAATTTATTTATAGTGTTTAGTCTTGTTTTATCTAAAATCTTTTCCTTGTCTTATTAAAAATTTTAGTAGTTATTTAGTTCCCTAATAGGAAAAGGATTCCCTAATCCTTGTAAGAATAGGATTACTAGAACTGTATAAAGAATTAAAGATCATTGTAATCTCTCTTTTTTTTCAATAGTGAATAGAACAATGATTGCAGTTTTCTTTCAGCATCATGCTTCCTTTGAATTGCATGATGCAATTCTAACCCTAGGTGTGACGCCTTAGAAGATATTTCTCTCTTTCTATCTAATCTTTCAATATCAAATTCGTATTTCCATAACCATTTCCAGACCTAATTCAGACCCCAAATTTTCATCTTTTCAGCCATATTTTACCTCTAAACTGCCTACCAACCTGTTACATACCAAAACTGTAGGCCCTTCAACAATTTTCCCTAGCCTTCCAACCCTAATTAGGTCTCCAATCAATCGGTATTAGCAGATTCCAGAGCTATCCTACATCACCCTTAAACACATGACATGGGATATAGAATTTCTTACAAAAGATACAACCATGAATAGAAATAGTTTGAAAGCTAAAATTCATTTAGTTTTCTCCATGTAGTGATATTAAGGCGTGCCTGTGGTCAGGATAAATACTGAGGACAAGAATCACTGCACAATGAAAATGCAACAAAACTAAACTATTGGACTCATCACACAGCACAAATAATAGAATGACAAGTAGATTCATTCATAACAAATAAATTGCGTTTGTTAGTGAAACACATATAGATGCATGTATATAACTAGTACCAATTAAAGTAATTGAAGACTAACATCACAATTATATATCCTAGCAGTAGGGATGGAATTGATATTCCAAAATTATCACTCTAACTCTTGGGGAGATTCAGAATGCATGAGCCATCAAACCCTTGATTGTTTCTTCATTCTAAATACAAGCCTTTTGACTCCTTTTCAAATTTTGTAAAAGAGCTCGAATAATTGCTAACGTGACCTCAACTATAACCATTACATAACACCATGCCAATAAAAATTCAGACAAGTTTACCCCTCAACTATGAAATTACAGATTTACCACTCCATTAGGAGGTTGCTTAAAAGTTTTATCACGTGACTTGAACATGACCAAAAATTAAAATTCTTTAGACAAAAAAATGCCATTCCGGTATATACACACACATAATATTTCTTTTTAGAAAAGGACACTGAAAATCTCTTACGAACCAACTCTTCATTTGAAGGTCATAATTTAGCAGGTTTACAGTTAGCTAAAACCACGAAAGAATACGACTAGTTAAGGTTAAGAATGTGATTTTATGCCTTCTGTTAATGGTGTTAACTCAAATTTGAATTATTATGGTTGAGGGGTTCAATTTGCAATGTTTTCAGTTTAGGGTATCAAGTGAAAATGAGTTATGGGGAGCCTCCACTGTATGACTGCAAAATTCATCAATCAAAACAAATGGCCAGATGGCGGGCCTCCAATGTGTGAGTGAAAAAATCATCAATCAAAGCAAATGGCCAGGAATGAAATAAAAGCCTAGACAAAGTTCTTTAAAGGAGATTGACTGCCTACGAATTTTAAGTAAAGCCATACATCTATTCCTGTAACTGACTTAAGGACTGCTCAATAGAACTGAAACTTAAGTTAGAACACTTTTTCCAGCAAAATTCTAATTCTGAAATTGAGTTTAATTAATATGAAAATTTTATGATTAAAAAAAGACCTGACAATGAAATGAAAAAAAAAAAAAACCTTTCTATGCATGCTCAGATTCAGCAAATTAGGTCACAACAATTTAAACTCTCTAACTTCAAGAACATCTACTTTTTACGCTATTCTCAGCAAAAGTACATGATAATGAATGTGGCTTCATCCATTCTTCATCCATTAAAGAAACCAAATGATTTGTTCTCAAAGAGTAGCAATACCTTTGACATGTGAAATTCCAAAATCTGCTTCCGTCCTTCAACATCTGGATTTGGGACAACAATGTGACGATCAAATCGTCCTGGTCTCACTAATGCCTTATCCAATGATTCAGGGAAATTAGTTGCTGCAATCACAATGACCCCTGTATTTTCTTTGAACCCATCCAATTCAACAAGCAACTGATTCAAGGTCATCCTCATGTACTGCTGATCCTTTGGGTTACGGCTTCCTCCGATGGCATCTATTTCATCAATGAATATGATACATGGTGATCGTTTCTTTGCAGCAGAGAAGAGATCTCTCACCCTTCGGGCTCCAACACCCACAAACATTTCTTCAAACTCACTGCCACTGCATGAGAAAAATGGCACCCCAGCTTCCCCTGCTATAGCCCTTGCTAACATGGTCTTCCCAGTGCCTGGTGGACCAATAAGCAAAACACCTTTTGGAAGCTTCCCACCAAGATGCGTGAACCTCTGTGAAAAGAACATGATAAGAAGTTTGAACCTGTCAGCATGATTGGAGAACATGTTGGGCATTAACTGGAGAAATAAGCTTTAGAGTTCTGCAGTATAATTTTGCACATACTTCGGCACCCTCTGGGGTAAAATGAAATGACATGGCAAATTTAGGGGAAAAAGAGGTACAGAAGGAAAATGAGTGCCTTATGCAAAAATGCCGCAACAGGTGGTACCACACCCGTGAATAATGAAAGAAAAGTAAAGGGGAAAAGATGTTGGGTGGGGGGAGGGGGAATAAAAGCACCAAGAAATAGAGATGGTCACTTATATGGTAAAAGAGCAATTACCTAGTAAACAGGTAAATACAAAGCATAAATGCATGATCCAGGATGTATTACCTTAGGATCTCGAAGATAGTGAACAATTTCCTCCAACTCAGCTTTTGCCTCATCAACTCCCTTTACGTCATTAAATTTTGTGTTAGATTCTATGCTTGGTTGCACTTCTTCATTTAGACCAAGTCCTGATTAATGTAAACACAACCAGCAAAGAAAATAATGAACAATTATCATTCAATCCTAAATGAAACAGAATCCAGATTATAAAGGCATCTGTGACAGCACAAGATAGCATTACCTTTACTAATTCCTCTATCTTCTATTAGTGCCCCTACACCTGAAATCAAGAGGAAGCTCATGCCAAGAGTACGAAAAGTGCGCCATAATTGTTCCTTGAAATGCCCTCCTTCTGCAGCCATCATATGTATAGGTGCACTAGCAGTTCCAAGAACACCATCTTTTGTATGTTTTCCCACATTCCTGAAGGCTGATAAGCCCCCTAAACTATCTTCCGGCACTTGTGAGCTAACAGCACCTGCAATGCCTGCACAATTTTCTTCTTAGTTGGTCAAAATTGAAATATGAGAAGATTGACATATAGTAAAAGAGAAATTTGAATGAAAAGGAACAAAAACAAAATACAGTGCACAATGGAGAAACAAAGAACACAAGAAACCAAGAAATAAAATTCTTCTGAGAGGAGGTGATGGAACAATGTACTCGAAGAACATTTTGACACTTCTGAAACTCTGAAAATAAATTAATCATGCAATATACAAAAGCCAGATTTGGGGCCAGCCTTCCAGAGGCCCCACAAGGCACAACATCCACAACTCCTGAAGTAAATTGGAAATGATAAGCAACTTCTTCCTTCATGTAATAAAGTAGAGTTAAACTCACTACTAAATTTAAGTCAAAAAGTCACTTGATGATGCAAGATGCAAAATAAAAAAGCAAAGAAGTAATAGGATGGGAAAAATTTGAAGCATGACAAGCAGTTCCCTTATTGTAGTCACCTCTCTGTAGTGTCTTCAGCAACTCACTTTCATCCAGTCGATCAACTTTAACCAATGCTTTAACATATTCAGAGAGTGCAGATGGGTTAGAATGCAATGAAGGTTGACTCTCAAATAATCTTATGACTGCCTCAGGATCATTTCGGTGATAAAGCTCTCTGAGATATGCAGCATCACTTGATCCATCTGTATCGTGTACCCTGCGAGATAAACTGCCAGCATAACTTGACTGAAACCTTTCTTGAGCACCCAAAAGTCTTTTCCCTGGACAAAAGGTAACAGTTAATTATCTGTCACTCGCATTATTCAGAAAAAGAAAAGACAAAAAAGCATAAGGTTGAGGCATTTTCATTACAAACTCCATTGTCACAGGAGCAAGAAAAGAATGATAGGACTTCACTTTAAAGTTTAAATTGTCAGACATATCTTTTCCGTTATATTAGTTTATCAACAAGACTTGGTTGCTGAAAGGCATTGAAACAAGACGACTACATAAACTACAGAAAATAATAATAGTAATACTAAGTGCATGTCTTGATACAGTTCATGTTGTCTTGCCTGCTACTGGAATATGGTGAAATATTTAGCATGGTCACTATTTATCACAAATAGAACCAATTAGCATAAAACCACTTACAAATATAGCACCTTCAGCTTCTCTAAGCGCCAATTCATCCTTCCTGCTTCTTAAAATTATTTAAAACGCCATTGGAAGCTATTAGCCTACTAACCAGTTTCATTTTTTCAACGGTGGTCAGACAACTCCATCAAATGGTTATAGACTTCTGTTACAACAGAAACATATACACACATTTAATGCATTTGATATTGGATTCACTGGCAAGGCCAGTGGACCTTACTCTCTACTCTGCATACAATGCATTCTATAATGCCAAGAGTAGAAGCCATGGTGAAACCATAATGATTCATGCCCTGACCACCAACAATGCAACAGACAAGTTAGGTGTTTTGCCAAATTGCTTTACATCTTGGTCTTGGTACCATAGCAAAAGAACATTTTTTGGGACAGCAATAGGATCTAGCAAGCCACATGAAAGGATACCCAGCCATAGAAGAATTTCTCTTCAGAGAGAGATATTTGGAACAAATAAGCAAAGAAAAAAAATGTACTAATGTATTGAATATACTTCTTGTTTAGTAACAGCACATGGAGATATCACTGCTTCAAATTTTCAATGAATCCAAAGTTGCTATTGCTTCTATTTTTCTCAATCAAAATTGATTAACAATCCCACTGCCCACCAAAATAACTAACTTAGCCCTCATAAACCATGAGTTGGACAGCATCCGCTGTGGGTGAGTTGGTATACTAGTTGCACAAAAAGTGGAGAATATGAGAACAAGACAATGTGGGAAAAGAGGGATGGACGACTGAGCAATAATGAGAACACAGAGAAGAAAGCCAAGGGGGTTCCCATGCTGTGGATCATAGTATGCCCAAGGAAGCCCTAAATATATATAGAGAAAAAAACATAGTGGACCTAGGACATGGTGTCTGGTTAGAGTTTTTTTTTTTTTTTTTCCCATGAACCCATAAGGGGCTCACCCTGTCCCTATTTGGGTTGAGCCACTATCTGACTCAATTTGGGGCACAAATCAGGAATCATCCAAATACTTCTAGTCAGGAGCAGGACAGCGTTGATATATGCAGACCCTGCCCCAAAACCTACCCCATCATCCAGTAATACATATATACCCTTTTATATGGACCTTATTCAGGATTCATTGAAGTTTGATCTTTCATTTCTAAGATCTTGATGCTGATCTCTAGTGCACTTGTTTCTAAGATCTTACTAACAGTTTTGAGGACAAACTCAGGAACAACAGAATGGGTATAGGATCCTCATTCCCTATGGAGATGGGGATGAAATTTGATTTGTTTACAACAACAATAACATATCCAGCCTTTATCCCACTATGTGGGGTCGGCTACATGAATTCTAGGCTTCCATATATTTCTGTCTTTTGTCATATCTTCATTTTAAGTCCATACACTTCATATCAAACTTTAATGTCTCTCCCAAATTCTTCTTGAGTCTGTCTCTACCTCTTTTTTTTACTAATTGTTCTATTTCATCAACTCTCCTCACAAAAACGTCTCTTGGTCTCTTTCTCACATGACCAAACCATCTTAGTCTAGTCTCTCTCGTCTTCTCGATTGGTACTACTCCTACCTTATTACGAATAACTTCATTTCTAATTTTTTTTTTTTTTTGTAACCCAAACATGGCTCCAAAAAGGGTACAATGTGAACATTGGGATATCAAGCCAAGGGATGAGGTCAATGAACCTCAATCTTGCCCTACCTTATTGCTAAAAAAGATAATGATAATCCTATCTTGATTTTGTGAATCCAATGAGTGGCATACCTAAATACACACTTGATTCAAGCCACATGACCCTAGTATTCCCAGTACGAGTATGATCCCAACGTGTTCAGATACACCGTACCATCTTGCCTCCCAAGGATAGTTCTTATCCTCACCTCTGCAAACTTATCATAGCTGGGTCATACTGTGTAAGTGTAGGACACTCCCAGATACCCACATTCCAATTTAGCTAAGCCCCAAACTCATGCAGATGCTCCCGTTTATGGACCCCAAACAGGGAGTTACATTGCAGATTAGACACATGTCCCAACCAAGGGCTAGCACATTCGGTGCTACAAGCCTGCCACTAGGTCCGTACCTATCTAGACAATTGAGTGCCAACAACCACAAGGTGTCAATCTAGGTCAACCATATGCTAAAACTTGAAAGAGCCAGTAAGAACTTTTAGATAATGTTAAAATCAATATTAACTCCAGATAATTACTATTGCATTTTTCTATATACATGTCCCCTCCCCTGGCATGGTACAGGTTAGGCTGAAACTCCATCCAATGACTAACTCAGTAACTAATACAAGGACCTGTAAGGAAAACATAATTCTTCAGATATGAACAGTTTAGCAAAGTGAAAAGATCAACTTTTTCACCCTGGAAAAGACAAATTAATAGCAAAGAGAGCAAAGCATGCATATATGAACTGAGAATACATGGCACACGTACCTCTAACCCTTTGGATAGTGAAATTCAATCGAGGGGATACATTTTTCAACTGCTGCCCCGTGACCTACAACAACAACTGTAATCAATGAGAAAAGCAAAACAGCAACAACAATAGAATGTGAGAGCATGACAGCAATGCTATGCTCTGAAAGCATGAAACAAAAGCCCCTCAGAACCCAACTGCAAATAGTATGTAAATATACACTAAGCCAAACTCGAAGTAACCTTAACCTCACCATTCCAGAAGCTAGGAAATCATCCTTTTACCATTAAGATGATCAGATTCATCCACCCACACACAAAACCTAAACAAAAAGTCAAAAGAGCCCCATCCGAAAAATAGAGCGAAATACAAACTGCTAAGCTGATTATTAGGCAATATTTCACTAAAATTCAGTTTCACACTGAAAGCACATCACTACATCTAATCAAATACACCAAGAACGTGCAATCTTTAAACAAAGAGGCTCATCCAAGAAACAGAGCGAAACCCAAGCTAAAGCGAGCAGTCAAAGCTGATTATTCGTTCATAAAAGCGCAATTATTTCACAAAGATTTGAGGTTTGGGTTGCCTCTACATCACCGCGTCTAATCAAATACATTAAGAATATGCAATCTTCCGAAAAAGAAAGAAATAAATTAAAGCTTGTAAGTTTCCGATCCCAAAACTCTATCTTCCCCAGTTACTTGATTAAGTTATAACGTCTAAAAAAAAAAACCTTCTAGGATTCCCATCTGAAAACCCTAGAGAAGTCCAGACTAGGGTTTTTGAGAATCAAGGAAAGACGGGTCACCAACTAATCTACGGAAACAATCACAGAAAAGTTCATATGAAATCCAGGAGTAAGATTGGCATCGAGAACTCAACTAACCTGCGTGAGAATGCGTCTCAGAGCCATTTCCTCCCGATTGAGTGGCGAAGCCCGATCTCCCTTTCCCTCTCTCAAACTATCTGCCTATACAGGTTATATATATATATATATACACACACAGCGATCAAAATTTCCGCGACAGTGTAGCGGTGATGATCAGAAAATGAGAGGAAAATAAGAGAGAGAAGAAGAACATCTAGCGTGGTGAAGATGGTGCGAATCGTCCAATTTCAGTGACGTGTTTCTGATTTGCGGACAGGATGAAAGGCTTAATTATGGGTTTATATAAAGGAGTAACTGCAAATGCCTTGGATTAGCCTTAATTCTGGAATTATATTTTCCCTTTCCATTACAAAAATAGGTCACAAAAATGTTTTCTCTCGCAACATTATCCGCCTTTAATAAACAACTAAGACAGATTTGTGGTTGAGTTTGAAGTTAAGTTAAAAGGGCAAGTTCGAGTAATTTAGGTGTTTAGTGTAATATTAATTTTTTAATTCATGAGTTAAATTAAAGTGAGTTTAATATCTCAAACTCAATATCTTCATCTTTAATTAGGTGAATTGTATGGGTTGAGCTCAAGCCTAATTCCATGATATTATTAATAACATAATATTAATGATAATATTTTATTAGTGTTATCGTTATTATTACATCATAATATAATTTAACGTTATAATAAATAAAATATATAATATTAACATAGGAAAATTATAATAGTCACCTCTGAAGTTTAAGGTGATTATAAGAACATCTCTCATTAGAAATAATACCTTTTTTATTTAGTAAAAGAATCAATTTATCCTTTATCTCTCTTATTTTTCTTACGATTAAAAAATAAATAAGTAAATAAAATAACGAACCCATCCAAAATCGTTTGAATCATAGCTAATGCTAATAATGAACATTCTAAATTCTGTTTAAATCTAAATTTAAATTTAAAAATGAGAGAGATATACCTTTATATGGTTAAAAACATGTCACTAGTTATTAAACGATAGATCTAGGATTTTTTTTTTTTTTTTAGAGAAAGTGTTAGGGAATTTGATTTTTGGTAAATTTAAACATACACGTTAGAGAACATGAAGAAATTTATTAGAAAAAAATGTTGATAATGGATCACTGGCGATACTTGCAGTGCAATTTGGTCTATCTAAGTCTTTTTTAATTCATCAAATCATATGTACAATTTTTTTATTACTCCAAATCATGTGATCTAATTTGGTCTCTAAAAATTGCACCGCAAAATACGGCCTAGTTTCCAAGGTTTTTTTTAATAGACTTGGTAGGTTAACAAATTGGGCTAAAGCTTTTTTTTTGTGATCATTTTAATATATTTTAAGTTTTTCACTTCAAAATTAAATTTTTTACAAGAAAAAAAAATAGACCATACTAGTAAATCAATAACGTTTGTTCGACGCAAGCAAAATGAGAGGGTTGTGCAGGCCCACCCTTCCTCCCCCACCCACCCTTGCATGCCCAGGTAGGAGAACAAATCTCATTAGTAAGTAATTTAAGTAAACTATAACTTAATAAAAAATTAAAAGTCAAATTTAAACATATTTCCAAAATATGCTATAATTATTAAAGTTCAAACGCCAAGCACAATTAATTTACTATAAATTACTAAAATCTAAACATCAAGCAATTATTATTGTTAGACTCTTAATAGTCGAGTGGTTCGATTAAAAACCAAATTTTTTTTTATCAAATTGCAAACCGCACGATTTATAAATTTTTCAAACCATGTCAACCCATTCCCCTTAAAAAAATTGTATTGTGATATCGATTTTTATGCCTTATCAATTTTTTTGAATACCCCTACAAGTGACAATAGAAAGAGAGGTAGCAAAGTTTACCCAGAGAGTAAAAGGAAAAAAACATAAGAGAAAAGAAATAAGAGTTTTTATATATAAGGGTATTATGATTATTTTTTATATTTAACTAGAGTTAATCAATGATAGAGATAAATTTTAGCATAGCATTAAATGCCAAAGGCTCTTATTATATTTTCTCATACGTTAAGGAAAATTTTTATAACTATATTAAATATCATATGTAATTTTTACTATAATATAATATTAATTGAAATAAAATGTCAAATTTAAGTCTCACCATAAACAATCTTGCTTTATCACTTTGTATCATTTAGATTTTTAATTTGACAAAAAATAAGACTCATAATACTACCGAATAAAATTATTATATTATTTATGTTAGATAACATAACGTTTGTCTATTATTTATGTTGAATAACATAACGTTTGTCTAATATAAATAAAATAAAAAAAAAGATCTAATTCGGTAGAAGGGCTCTTCCCCACTCCCCGCACCCCCCCCCCCCCCCCCCACACACAGACAGCCCTCATGCCCACATCAAGCAAACTCGATACAAATAGTACATTCCTGATTAAAATTTTTCCATTTGCCATAATGGATACTATCCATTAACATATATACATATATGATTTGGTTATTGATTAAGTCTGTTTATTAATGGAATAGACGCATTTAACCTTATTAGAACTTTGACCAGTTCCGTGTATGCTACTCTATGGTCAATTAATTGGTCACTTGATCCATTTTTTTTTTTTTGGGTCAAGTGACTTAACATTTGTTTATAGCATATATTTTGTTGATATTATTTTTCTAACTTAAGTATAATTCTTTCTAAAGTATTTTAGAGTTTGTTGCTATTGTGGTTGCACGTACTCAATCAACATTTTACGATAATCAAACTTAATTGCAGATTTTCCTGTAATTGCTGTGCAAAGAACCTTAAGTTATTCTTTATCATAAAATAGGTTATGATGCATGAAAATATCTTGAAATGTCGTTTTAGCATTTTCAAAACATTTTTTATATTAAAATATAGAGAAACACCAAAAAAATATTTTTAAGTCATTTTTATAATTTTAAAAACATTTGGAATTCATTCTGTAATATTAAGAAAATATCAAAAATACATTTTAAATTTAAAAATAAGTTTTTGTTCACGAAAGGATTAGAGAATTTTTTCTACTTTAAGGCCATACTCTTTGATGAAGACGCAGCAAAACCATAGAGAAAAGGATGATGAAGTGAGAAAATTTTATAAATTGTATTATATTTTATTTTTTAATTTATTATTTATTTTTAATTAATAAGTCATGATTTATGAATAATAAAATTTATATTTATGTTTATTTGAATGCATTATGAAATTTATATTTATTTTTATATTAAATAATTATTTTTTATTTGTTATATTAAAAATTTTATTCATAAAAAGATGTCTATATTTTTTTGTTTACGTATTTTTTTCCGTTTCAGTTTCTTATTTTTTTTTAAAATATCATTTTCGTACAACCTGTTTTACTATTACATATTAATATTTATTTACACACTATTGTCTATTATTTTTTCTAAAGGCCATCCACATTTCTGTCTAATGGCCATCCACATTTCGGGTTGTACTTCAAGGTGTTGAATATTTCTCGCTTTCAATCCTACCCATCCCAACTGCTGTTGTTGATTGTATTGTTTGATTATGTTGTGTGTTGCTCTGGAATTCCAAGCACTCGTTGGTCCCTTGGAAGGACGTTTGCATGCCTAAGTCGGAGGGGGGTCTCGACTTTAAGGATATCAAGGTTTGGAACTTGGCTCTCCTAGCTAAAACTCTCTGGGATATCCACCAGAAAAAGGACTCCTTATGGGTCCAGTGGGTTTCTCATGAGTATCTTAAGGGGCAACTGATCTGGGCTTGGTCCGGCGGAAAGGATGATTCCGTCTCATTAAGAAAATCCGTTGGATAAGGGACCAAATCTTGAATGAAGCAGGGTCAATGGAAGCTGCCACCTTGAAGATTTCTGGTTGGGTCCTCTGTGATCGATTAGTCATAAGAAGGGCTTATGATTTTTTCCGGGTTAAAGGGACCAAAAGGGTCTGGGCTTCGACGGTGTGGCATCCTAATGTTATGCCCAAGCATGCCTTCACTCTCTGGCGTGCTGTTCAATCGAGATTACTCACAAGGGACAAGCTGCTCTACCTGGATATTGACAGGAGTTGCGTGTTATGTGGGGCTGCCGAGGAGTCGTCGAGTCATGTATTCTTAATTTCTCTGCCCATTCAGCGCATCTGTTTGGGGCTCTATCTGTGGTTGGCTGGCTGGGTGTAACCAGGCTAATGAATTCAGTGCCTAGCGCTCTAACATGGCTGAAGAAGGAAGCTCGTGGAACATCATCGTGACAGGCCAAGGTCAAGAGGATTGTTCTAGCCTGCACTATCTACTATCTTTGGAACACTAAGAATATGAAAATTTTTGAACGCCATAGGCCATGTGTGGATAAAGTCATACGTAGAATCAAAATACAAGTATATAGAGTTACTTTTTCTTTGCATCCTCATATTTTGATTCATTTTGAGGCCCTTGCTTTGGATCACTAATTGTCCTCTTTCATTTATTTGTCTGGATATGCCCAGAGTTTTTATACAGTTTCTTTGTTCTTTATATACATTTACCTTTTCATAAAAAAAATTTAATAATAATTTAGTGAGGATCCCATCATCCCAATAGTGTTTGAATCCTCCAAAAATTAAATTACTTTCATTAATTAATTAGTAAAAGATAATTATAATATATCTATTTTACTTTTGCATCCACAAAAAGGTGTGAAAAAGCATCTTCTTTTTGTTTTGCATATAAACAGCTAGCATATCTAGCAAAGCCCATTTCAAGAATCTTTCCTGTCAGCATCCAAAGCTTTAACACCATGACCTGCCCACACACTCATCTCCCCCTTAAAACTACACATTTTGCGCAATTGGTAACTACAAGGTGGTGTTTCAGTTGATGGGAAGGTTTTTCTCAAAAAAATTGAATTAAGAGATGGGAGTTTTAAATACCAAATATATCTGTAAAATGCAGGTCCTAATTGCAGTGACATTGTTTTTGAAGAGGAATGAACAGATTTAACATTATTAAATAACATGACTAAATCCTTGTACTTTGGTGTATGGGTCCACCTTTCACCCGAGTATTTTCCAAGTGGAGGAGGAAATGGGGTCTTTCTCCATTTGCTTGCTGGCTTGTTATGAAGAACTGATGAAGAGTTACATTAAGAACAACATGTACAAATGATACCAGATAATTGATCTATGAAATTGAAGGGCAATGTTCACTCGTAAGTTGTAATGTAACTTATAAAAAGGGTCTTAGGCTTCCTGTCCAGAATAACAAATGTAGAATAATGAACAAGATAGAGACTCTTCACTCACACACACACACACACACACACACACACACACACACACATATATATATATATATGTATACTATATAATTAAGCTAACCTTGCCACGGTGCTTGATTTTGGTTCCGCTGATCAAATGAAGGAGATGAGCTTATCCGAGCGAGCCCGGCCATGTTCGGCAAGCCGCCATGGGAGAACGCTCTAAGACCCAGAAAGTCTCTGGTCAAGCCATCATCGCCGCCGCAGCCTTCAGTGCTTCCACTGATCAAATGGGTTTTCATCATCGCCTGTTTTGTGAGCATTTGCTGAAAATTACCATCCAATTTGGGATTCAACATTCCGTCCAGAGCTTCCTCAAAGGACGGCCCCTCAAACCCGCTTCCAGGAGGCAAAGAACCGATCATAATCTCTTCACTTGATGAGGAAAAGCCAATGCCAGAGCCAACTGTAGAAGCAGCCAATGATGGACAAGGTTTGGCGATGGTTACGCCCATTTGGGCTGCCTTTTGGAGCAATGCTGTGGCCGACATGTGAGGGGAAGGTGTGGCCTGAAATGGGGGAAGTGGCGGAGTAGGGCTAGGGCTAGGGTTTGTATTTTCATGGGGGATGAATGGGAGGTCTAACCTTGGAGAGAATAAATGGGTAGCTGAGCCACCACCGGTTGTGGCGGCTGGTTGGGTGGCCAGCCATGGTGGTGGAGCTGGTCTGGGGTTGAAGTGGTGGTGGAGCTGGTCTTGTTCTGTTTTGAGGGGAAATGATGGGAAGGTGAAATGAGAGGTTGGTTGAAGTGGGTTATTGGCGGTGGTTGGCCTAGAACTCTCTTCAGCAGCTAAGGCATCGCAGAAGGCTCTGTGAGTGATGAAGCTGTCCCTCCTGTCAGACCACAAATTAAAACAAAAGGAACAAACAATCAGAATGCAGGTTTCAAACAATGCTGACAAAGTGCTCTCTCTCTCTCTAGCTATCTCGCTCTCTCTCTCTCCCTCCTGTCACTTTCATGTGTTTTCAACAAAGGTCGTCGTTCCTATTTTAGATGCTTTAGCCACGAAAAAAGAAAATCTTAAGGTCAGTTTAAGGATGAATTATTGATTAGTTTAGCAGATGATATTGTCAGGTTCATAAACAATATTTAGGTGGGAGAATTTTGTTAAGATCCTTACCGAGCCTAACTGCCCTACTCTATCTGCACATAAATATCTTTTTAAATCCAAACTTACCTCATTTATCAAATATGCACAATATATATATATATGTATGTATGTATAGTGTTTTTATTTATTTATTTATACATTCATTCATTTTGGGAAGAAAAAGGAATTACGACTGTGAAAGTGTACTCAAGCATTTTCTACTCTTCTAAGAAAACGATTGAAAACGATGCAGAATGATTCTCAACTAATTCATGCATTTTCTTCACACACACACGCACACATATAAAGAAGAAGAAGAAGAAGAAGAAGAAGAAGAAGAAGAAGCTGTTGTTAATTAAGTAATTAATTACCTGGAGAAGAGGGTTCCACAATCACATTTATACTCCCTGGTGCCACAAATTTTGGAATGGGCTTTCCAGTCAGACTGAACCGCGTATCTCTTTGAGCACTTGTCACACTTCCATTTCTTCTCGCCATGCTTCCTAGAGAAGTGTTTCTTGATGCCAGTGAGGTCTCCCAGGGCCCTTGAAGGTTCATGGTGAACGCAACTTGGCTCCGGGCAAACGTACACCTTCTTCTTCACCAATTCCTTGTTCGCCCTTTGCTTCAGCTTCCATGGCAGGTTGTGCCCTCTTCTGTGCAGCTGCAGGTTCTGGTCCCTCTGAAACCCTTTGTTGCAGATCTCACAGATAAATCTGTTTGTCGCCATTAGGGTTCTGGGCGACAAAGCCACCACTTCTGCATCCGGGTCTGCTTCAATAATTAAAGTAACCCACATATGTAATTCAACAGAGATGGAAGCTGAATCTGAGTCTAGTTGATTCAAACCAACATATAATTGAAACCGTCGGGTTGGTCTGATATGGCAAGGGACTGATGGCCGTGGGTGCCATAAGGAATTCAAGGAAAAAGGGAAGAACTTGGGAGAATTAAGGTTAATTATAAAGTAATTAATGAACATAAAGTGCAATTAGTGTTTGGTTTACCGGGATTGCCTGGGAGATTCCTCTTCTTCTTTGCCGCCGGTGGTTGGCTTGGTGAAGATACGCTTGCTTCATTGGATGATATTGCAGAAGTCGTTAAGTTTGAGATGCTGTCATCTAAGATCAGACCATTCATCTTCTCTCTCTCTCTCTCTCTAGATTCACCGAGATTTCTTTGTAGGATGATGAGCGCAGAAACTTTTCAAACATTCATTGAGGAGCCATGGATGAACTTTTTAATCTCTTGGTGGCACAGCGGCTGAGGATAGCTGTACTATCCCCAAGATCTGAATGAAACCCTTATCAGATGGCTAATAAAAAAGTGAAAACAGAAGATACCCATTAAAGAAACATTAATAATAGAGTCTCTCTCTCTCTCTCTCTCTCTCTCGTAATTTCCTCCAGTACTGTACATATATCTTATCTCCTGTACTGGGTACTGGCCTTCTTGATGGCTTATTCCTCTTCAGCTTTATTTCAAACCCTAGATAGAAAATATAGTATAAAAGAACAGGATAGCAACGAAAAGGAAAACAAAAGGGGGCCAAAAAAATTAAAAAGCAGTATAAAAAGCAAGCAGAACAGAAACCAAACCTTACTGTCACCGATCTCCTTCAAGTTTGAACTCCAAACCACTGGTTATATATATATATAGAGAGAGAGAGAGAGAGAGAGAGAGAGAGAGATGTGGATGAGAAGGGATCATTCGGTGAGAACAGTGATACATATCCAGGCCATGAGAGAGCAAAGCCAACCAGGCTTTGGTCTGACGTTGCAATATTTTGTCTTTTCCTTTGTTGGCTTCTCGGTCTCACAATTATTACCTCTTTCATTGCTGTATTTGCTTTATCATTTGTAATCTTGTCTTTTCAATCCAAATGCCACTCTTTTCAGGGATTTGCTTGTTATCGCCTTTCGCTTCCATAAAAAAGGCAGAAAATAAAGCAAGAAAAAGTGAGAATTAGAGTAGATTTTGTTCACATGATCACAGCCCAGCCAGCTAAGCTAGCTATACAGATCCAGAGAGAATGAGAAAAAAGATCCATCCAAAAGTGGAGAGATGATTGATCTGAGTTGCATAATTTGTACACCATCATGGGGGTGGGGTAACAAATTAAGTAAAAAGACTGTCTCCCCCTTTCTTATTATCATCGTGAAATCATACACACTCACGTAATTTACAAGTTACTAAGAAATTAATGATTATGTCATAAAAGTCTAACCAAATATCAATAAACACACCAAAAAGTACCCAATTGTTAAGCAAATTAAACAAGATTGAAGTAGTTACATTACACATCTAATCTTATACTTTTTCTAATTTAGGAGGCAGCAAAAACACTATACAAGCAACAAGTTCATGTTACCAAGATGAATAACTTTATTTTATGAATTAATCTACTTTACCAGATAGATTTACTGATTGGGGTTACTAAAAAGTGTCAAAAAGATCAAAATATCCTCATTCAAATTACAAATTTACAAAATATGTCAGTATCTCGTCTTCTGCTCTTTCCCTTTTTCATAGCCATTGATGCAATTGTCAATCATCACCGTCGCCTTGCCTCACCAACTGTCATTGCATCCTCTCTCTATCGAAGATATAGTGACAATCGACAAGACGGCAAGACAAAAGCAGCGACGGCCAAAGGTTGCATCGGCCATGAAAACGAGAGGAAGAAAAGAACAGTAGACAAAACAGTGATAGATTTTATAAATTTATAATTTGAGTAGGGGTATTTTGATTTTTTTAGCACCCTTCGATGACCTTTTCGATTGATCTGTGGGACAAAGTAATACTATACTTATTTTATTTAACTTTGTGACTGTCTATAGACAAAGTTCCATATTTTTTTTTAGTTTTATTTTTACAGAGTGGCTTCATGAATCTTGGCTACTGATATCGTACACTCAAACTGAACATAAACCATCGAATAATTGAATTCGATCTTCTGACACATATAAGTTCATGAAACTGTGAAAGAATTTAGGTCCCCCCCTATTTTATTACTGCATTGCACGTGTATATATATGCGTAACATGTAGAGTTAATTACATTTGAAATTCTCATACGAAGAGTACACTTTCCACGTGGCTTCTCTTGCTTGAAAGATGCCATGATGATTTTATCATGGAAAATGCAACACTTTTATATAACATTAAATTAGAAGAGACAACGTACACTCTTCCTATTATCTAAAATGTCAATATTCTTGCCCAAAACGTAGGTCAACTGATAAAAAAAAATTTTATTAAGATGATATTTTTTGGATCTTCAGATCTCATGTTCGAGTTCTAATTAGAAAATAGTTTAATAGGTAAGAAACATAAAAAATATTTGTCACCCTCACATTTGTAATTGTGTTAGAAGTTAAAATATGTCTGTTGAATCCCTTAATTTACCATTCTTGTTAGAATCGTAAGATCGAATAGCGAGATGCAAGTGATAGCACGTAATTAAAAAAAATAAAAAGAAGATCATTTTGAAATAAGGGGACACTTGCACCAATTATATATCAGTACTTATGAATGCTAGCAAACAAGGAATGTGAGTTGGTTCTCCGGGGACTATATATGGAGCTGCACTGACGTCTTTCTGTTTATTCTTGTCCTTCATGGGTTCGCATTATTATTTGGGCAACGCCTGGTATTCTAATTTTGGGGTTAATTTAGTTATTTTTATTTAAAAATTCAAACAAGTTATCATGTTTTTAAAATTAGAGTGGATATGATAATTTTATTTTAAACCTTGATTTTTGTTAAAATTCAGTTTCTATTTTGATATTTCAACATTAAGTGATTTTTTACTTTATATTAATATATATCATACCAATTTTCATTAATATAATTTGATCAAAAATAAAAAGTGGGATTAAAATTTAAATTGTAACAAAAATTAAAATTTAATGACTGTGATAACAAAAATTAAAGTATAAATACCACTTTTATAGACAAACAAAATTTAGGGTCTATTAATTTATCTTATTCTAAAAACATACTTTTGCTGGCATTTCAATTATCTAAATGATATTGTAATTTTTTATTTTAATTTTTCTATTATTCTTTTATCACATTATATTTATTCAAAATATGTATAGTTTTTTAATTAATATGTCAACGTCCAGTGCCAAGCCCAAGGGCCGGGCTCGTGCAGAGCCGGCCAACGGGCTTATTCGGTCCAGCCAGCATAGGCCCTCCTGGGCTGGCCCAGTTAAATCTGAATTTAATATACTTGGCACAATCCATTATAGGACCCTAGTCCCTAGGCTTAGGCCTAGCATGGGCATGTATGAGAGGAGGAATAGTTGCTTTTAGAAGTTGATGAGATTTGGAAAATCAAAGTGAATATATTCATTCTACAAGTCAATAAGGTGCCCAAGCCTTGACCTTAAATTGGTGAATCCTGATCCACATTTTTAAAAAGTTTATTCTACATGTTCTTATGAATTGTCAGTCATGTAAATATGCCTAAAGGTTACACACACCACATGTACATTTAGGGTAAGTTCTATTTTTATTATTTGGGCCAAGATTAAAATTGTCTCGTTATCTACTTAAGTGTGAGCATTCGGTAGATTTAGATTCGAATTAACTAAAATACTGAAATTGAAAAGACAAAACATGTGTCAAAAATTGAACTCAACAACTAATATATGAAATTAAATGTGTTTTTTTCTAAATTTTACTAATATAAAAATAAGTGATCGTAGTTTGATTGGTGGTCATGGTGGCGGATTTGGCGGCACCATTCTCCTTTTGAGTGCGATTTTGTTCACTCAATTAGTATAAGATTAAAAAAGTCATTTCTAGAGTAGGTCTCTCTTCCCAAAAAAACTCACCTTATTTATTTCTCTCTACTCATTTCCTTTCTCTCTCTTCCCTTCTTTTTTATTTTCTAATAATCGCATCTCACCATTGCTACCTTGCTTCTCATTGCCTCATTATTGCATCCTCATTAATCACCATTACATCTTTTCTTTCTATGATAGTTGACGATAATGCAGTTGCAATCGACGCGTGAGAGGCAACTAGGCAGTGAGTGGCAAGGCAATGATGATAAGAGTAAAATGATGAAAGCCTAAAAAAGAAAAGGAAATGAGAGAGAAAAATAAGAAAAGAGAGAGAGTACGAAAGTAGCTCAAGTATTCAAAATATTAAGCAAAGCAAAGAAAAGGAAAATTGACAAGCCCACAAAATTAATGGGGTTATGTTCACCATGTTAAAGGAGTGAATAAAATTGCACTAATTTTCCTTTAAGAAATTGTGCTTTTAGCGTGGGGTGAACAAAATTGCAATCATTTTCTTTTAAAAATTGTGCTTTTAGCGTGGGGTGAACAAAATTGCAATCATTTTCTTTTAAAAATTGTGCTTTTAGAGAAGTCTTCTTTATCTGTCAATCAAAATACTATTTTTATTAAATATGTTTTTTAATGGAACTTGTGTCAAATTATTTTTTAATTTTACTAATATATCCCAAAAAACTTGAGTTAAAAATATGTTTCTTAAGTTAAAAATATATTCAAATTAAATCTCTCCAATAAACTATCAAAATAAAATTAAATTCTGATACGAATTTTATGTAGATTTTTGTTGAGGTGTGTAAAAGTTGGGTCTAATCGAACTACCTAAATCAAACTGACTCCACTGAAATTATTTGTTCAATTCAATTTTTTTTTTTAATTTGGTTTGGTTTAATTAATTTTTAGGAAAATTTAATTTTTCAATTTTGATTCGAATTTTTTATTGAAAATAATTGAACCAAACTCTAAGATGTCGTTTTTATAATTATAAAACAACATCATTTTTTGCCCTATGCATAGTTTTTCAACTTGTTCAATTTTCTAGCTTGTTTGGTCTGTTGATTAGTTTTGTTTTAATTTTTTTTTATATTTGTTCAATTTATTTAATTAGTCCAGTTTATATAATTTATGTTCAATTTTTTGGATTGTCAGTTGGTTCAGTCTATTGGGTTTAATTGGCCAACTCAATTCAATTTAGTTCCCTAATTCAATTTGTTTGGTTTGCAGATTTCAGTCATTTCGGTAATCAAATCAGCCATTTGCACATTTCTAAATTTTTTGACTAAAATAATATTAAATTTAGAAAACAAATCACCGACTAACAAAGACCACGTGGCTGGTGACTTGTGAGAGAGGATTGTATTTTGCTTTTGGTTACAGTTTCCAAAATTGTTTTTATAAAATTGTTTGGTAAGCTAATTCTAAAAGAAGCTATATGACCATTCAATAGTAATAATAGTAATAGAAGTTGTAATAATAATAAAAATATAACCATTCAATAGTTGACGACGGACGGAAGCTTTATTTCATTTTTTAACTATTTTGATCTACATATCCATAAATTCTATTTTTCACAAAAATAGTATTTCCATTTATGTTGACTTGTTTATGTTAAATGAGTTTTTAATTAACTTTAATTTAGTTTTGAATGAGTTTTTATAAGGGTGAAGACATAAAAATGCTCATGTACTTAATAAAAAAATATTATGCGATACCTCAAACTTTCAAAATTTCTAATTAAACTCTTACTCTAAAAAAGTATAATTATTGAACATTTTTTTTGCCCAATCAACAAACTATGTAAAAGCACACACTAGTGAACATGTTTAACAAAGAGCATGTACGGACAAGGCCAATAAGGTGTGTCATATATTTTGTGGTAGAAATTTAGGTTGCATGAAATATGAAAATGAGAAACGAATACGATACGAAACGAAAATGATGAAATAATATTTTAAAAAAATAATAAAAAATAAAAATACAAAAAAATACATAAATAAAAAAATATAAGAACTTTTTGTATATATAATTTTTAATATAAAAAATTAAAAAATAATTATTTAATTTAAAAATAAAAATAAATTTCGTAATGTATTTAAATAAATTTCAGAAATAAATCGGCGGGCCGATATTTCCGTGCATGAAAGCCCATGCGTTTACTTCTCTCTTCCTCTGTCCCCCATCTCTTTCTCTCTCAATCTATAAAAAATTTAATGTGGTTGTAAAAATATGGCGTGCCCCACCTGCTTTTCCTTTGTCCCCCCTCTTTCTCTCTCTCCCTCTCGGTTGCGTTTTCAGCTGGATACGCAGGAAACATGGTCGAAGGAAAGGCAGAAGACGCCAAAGAACGATATGGCAAATAAGTGCCCTTGACCTCAACGCCGATGGTTGTAAAAACATGGCACCACTTCACCCTTGATGCCGAAGGACGAGCGTGTTTAGCAAAAACTATTAAACACCTTCTGCCGATCCACCAGTGGGTCCTCGTCGAACGCCTTCACCATACTCCTCGGGAGTCGTTCGATCTGTCCATTGTCGCTTATAGCTATTGGATTGTAGTGCTCGTGATTACGGTTTGCATCACTAGCAATGCAAGCGACCACACAGGAGATCCCTGACCGCTAATGGCACGATCTTGTCATCAATGAATTTAATCTCTGATTTCGCCAGGCGCATCTTGTCGAAGAAGGGGTGGTTGGATCTTTATCGGAGAAATAGATCGAGATCAAGTGCACATGTGGCTGCATTGTAGGCAGTGCTTAGGGACGAGGCGATAGTTGACGGAGAGGACGAGAACGAGGGGTTGGGCAGCGATGGAAGAGTATAAGTCATGAAAGGGTTGGGAGGAGGCGCTAAAGAAGAAGAAGCCGCCATTGTGGAAGTAAAAGAGGAACATGAGTTTGGAGGATAGACGGAAGTGAAAGGGGCAGAGGAAAGTGGCGACGAAGGGGTTGAGAGGGGTGTATGCATGTGCGCGCGCGCGTCATAAGTGTAATTTTTACACGATTTTTATCAAATTTTTAATTATTAAAATTGTTAGTTTTTCTTATTCATTTTAATTTTTTTTCATTTTAATTTTTTTTCCTTATTTATTTGTGATGGTAGGAATAAGATGGTTTAGTGCAAGAGGAGGACAATTTAGTACATTTCAAGATGGAAATAAGGGCACAATTGAGAATGTTTGAAATTAAATTAAAATCAATGTTGAATTAAATCGGACATGGAGGAGAAGCTTTGGAGAAAAATGGATTATACATGCCATTCTAGAAAGAGGATTAGTTGCTTATTTTTCCTAATTTTTTGAGCTCGGGCTCTCACCATTTTTTTCTTTGAATCGATGGTTGGGAAGCCTTTTCTGGTGGGGATTATTTTCGAAAATAAAGGGCAGCAAAAGGAGAAAAATTTAGAGATTTGTGACAAATATAGGAGGCGCGATAGATATAGAAGAAATTAAAGACATATTGGGGCGGGTGGAAAGAAATCACGGAAGAACGAAAAGGCCACAATCATGCAAGAGCCAACAGAAGGTAGCAACAAGGCGCAGAAGACTTGCGGCAGCAAGGCTGTGTGCAGCAACTAGGAGCTTCTGCTAGAGAATCGGTGATCCAAATGAGTCCGTTCTTCTACTTTTCTGTTTGATCTCTTATCATGTTTTCCAATAAGTTGAAGTTTGTTTTTAGAATTATCATGAACTAATTCTATTTTCTAGGACTTTGATGTAACCTAACTTTGAGAACATAATTGGAATTTCCATGTGAATGAGTCCCTTCTTGTTCTTCTACTTTTCTATTTGATCTTTTATGCTTTTCCATGATTGGGTGTTTTTTTCCTTTATTCTTGATGCTTGCAAATTTTTGACTAATTATTGTTTGATATATTAAATTATACTTTTATAGGGAGGTAACTCATGATTTAGACTTCTAAAATTAAACATCATTAGTTGAGTAAAAGTTAATCAGAGATTTGTTACCGTGACTAATGTGACTTTAATTATAAAAATTCAAAGAATTTAATGTATCTTTAAATAATTAAACTCAAATAGAAATACGATGGGTTATTAGGTAGAGATATTTTTAGTGTTCGTTGAGAAAATTGCCTCGATCAATTAAGGGAATTTTGTCAACAAGTTGGAAGATTAAAATTTTTATGACTTGAAATTTTAAATTACGTGAGATTAGTTAGATAAAATCAAAAGTCATAGATCTATTTTTTACTATTCTCAAAGCCAAATATCGATTTTATTCATTTTTATTTAGTTTAATCTCCTCGTGCATTTAATTAAAATTAGTGATCAAGATTTTCTCAATTTTTAATTCTCCAAATAGTAAATAACTTGGTGAATTTCGATACTCAACAAGATAATTAGTGCTTGTGGGTTCAACATTTTTTTTACTACATGCTACTACTTTGTGTGCTTGCAAATATAAATATTAACACACATGTATATGTGCATTTTATATTTTCAAACTACTCTTGTTATTATGTTTAAAAATATTTAGTAGTTTTATTTTTTTTGAAGTATAAGTATCTAATGAGACGTTTTAAAAGCTCGTGGTATTACTGAATTACGTTTTTTTTGTAAAATATATGGGTATATTTATGCCTTCACCAAGTTTTTATATAAATTTAAAATTTTAAACTCTATTTAAGTAAAATACTTATAATTCTTATATTTTAATATATATTTAAATGACTAATAAAAATAGTAAAAAAATATTAAAATCGAAAAAGCATATCTTATTTCGAAAATAAACTTGTTGACGAGTTTAAACACGCCAAACATTTAAAAATTGAAGAATGATCGGTTTATTAAATGAGTTTAAAAATAAAATAAATTTAATTAATTTTTAACTAACTAAGTAAATAAATAAATTTAAACGAGTTATAATTAAACCGAGTTTCAAACGGGTCGGACCGACTTGGTGCAGTTGCAGCCCAGGTGGCAGAGACGGAGAAGATGAGTCGGATGGGCTATTCGGAAAGGGACCTAATCCCGAATCCAGCCAGAAGGGAAAGAGGAGAATGGGAAGAAGCTGGGTGGCTTTCTGGTTCTAGAGAGAGAGAGAGAGAGAGAGAGGGAGAAAGAAGAGAAGAAGATAAAACAACTTCTCTTCGTCTCTTCCCAGACGGTAAAACAAACAAAGAAAGAAAGATAGAAAGATTCAAAGGAGCCCTATTTGTTGATCTTCGTTTCTTGAATTTTCAGAACCTCGACTGTAAATAAAGAAAGCAAGAAAGATATATATATATATATATATATACACACACGTATATACACAGAGAGACAGAGAGAGATAGAATTGGCGGGTTTACAGAAAATGGTGGCGGGGAATGAGGCGGAGCCGCCCAATTGGATGGCGAATTTTCACCGGGATCTGCTGGCGGGGGCGGCGATGGGCGGCCTGGTGCACACAATCGTGGCCCCAATCGAGAGGGCGAAATTGCTTCTTCAGACGCAGGAGAGCAACGCCGCCATTGTTGGGGGGTCTCACCGGAGGTTCAAGGGCATGCTGGATTGTATCGTCCGTACAGTCAAGGAAGAAGGCGTTCTCTCTCTGTGGAGAGGCAATGGTAGTAGCGTTCTTCGCTATTACCCCTCCGTGGCTCTCAATTTCTCCCTCAAGGTATGCTTGCATTGCTCTCAATTTGGTTCAAGAATGGTGGTTTTGGTTTCATCGTGAAATTGTTGTGTGCTTTGATGCTATTTTTGTCGTGTTGGTTGAAGAAATGTGGAAAATGGACGTGCCGGTCTTTCTATGTGATTATAGTGGATGTGAAGTTGGGTGTATCAATGTTGATTTTAACTTCAAGATTTTGTGTTTTAAGAGTTCTTGGTGTCTGAATCTTTTTATTGTTGAGTGCATATAAGTTATGGCGCCTCTTTTGATTCAACCCGTGGAAAGGAATAAAGGAAACCCCCAATGCAGATACAGGCACAACCGAACAAGAAAATTTAGTAAAAGATTTACATGCTCCTGAGCGACGAATATGAATGAATGAAATAAGCATACCATGTTAAGGACAAAGCAGAAATACCCAAAATGAATGCCCATACAAGGACATCCTAGAGTAACCCACATGAGAAGATACAAAAGAAGGAAAAAAATGAGAAGATACAAAAGAAGGAAAAAAAATGAACTCAATACTCGTACCTGGATACAATTCTCCAATACCCACACAGGATATCCTCGAGTAACAAACATGAGATGATACAAAAGAAGGAAATAAAAAAGATAGATGATACAAAAGAAGGAAAAATATTTCTCCAATATTCATGCCTGGAAACAATGAATTCTTCTCTCTGTCAATCTCCCGATTCCTTGTCTGTCCTTCCTTTACTTGTTTATTGCCTTCAATCTCTTTTTTTGAACTCCTGGCTTGTCACCCGCTGTTCATGGACCAATACATGTGGTGCACAAAGCTCTTGTGGCCCACACTACTTGTGTCGTGTAGCGCATCAAGAGGGAATCAGCTAAATTGGCTTATGTAGAGGGAGGTTTGGACAATAACCCCTTCCACTTTATACAGGTCGATCTGTTTTGTAGGCTGCTTTGTCTGCCATCTCCCCAACTGAATTGTCTGCCATCTCCCCAAGTGTCTCATGGACTGTGCCCCCTCACCCTGGGAGCCCATCCAAGCTAACCGCTGTCACGACCCCAAGGAATCCCTAGGGATATAATAGTCATATGAATTATAGGTTTCTTAGTTTGATTGTATTTTCTGTTATAGCTGTTAGTATATTCAATTGTAATCCTATAAATAGGCTGGAGTAGTTAGAGTATGGCATGTGGATGAATGAATTCAAATTCCATTTCCCTCTCTCAATTCTCCAAACTCTACCTTGGTTTCCCTCTCTTCTCCCTCAATTCTCTCTGTTTTGTTCTTTCTCTCCCTCCCTTTCTGCTCTTTCTTTCCCGCATTCTTACCAAATTCCTTTCTAAACCCTAGGCAAACCCTAGGGTTGTAGCAACCACTTTGCAGGGTATTATGAACCCATCTCTTTGCTTTGATCTTGCTTGACCACAATCGAAGAGTTCGCTACTGCTATTCAAATTGGGAGAAAAAACTCATTTAATGGGTGCTCACCTTTTTTGCCACGTCAACTTTGTCAATCTTTTTCTTTGAGCTCTCTTGTGAATCTTTCAATAATTGATGCACCTCTTTTACTACTCATTATAGTCCTGCATACTAGTTACCTATGCACCTGTAAGCACTATCTTTCTACGCTTGCACCTATTACATATGAGTCTTCATAACCACTGCTTGTTATTGATGCACACAATATAAGGAACCACCTCTACATGAGCCTGTGGCGCCTTCTTGAATTCAGTCTTCACCATTTTATTTTTCCTTTGCAGTGAGGGTAATGTCACACCATATTGCTGCATTTTTCTTCTTTTTTAATGTGTGTGAAGCAATCGATCTCTTGATGGATGTGAAAGCAATCAAGAAATTTTTTTCCTGGGATTTTATACCATTTATCAAGACCATGAAATAGAGGTTTTGATACCACTTGTTGAGATCCAATACACTCCCATTAATGAGAAAATTACTGCAGAAGATTTATGTGGCTCAAACAAATTGTCTGTCCACATGCAAGAGAAAAAATCCACTGTGATAAGAGATTACAAATGTGAGGCTATACCAAAGTATTCAAAATGGCACAGGTACTAACACTTAAATAATAATTCTCAATAGTGAGCCAAAAAAAAACTTTATTCTCGAGTCTTTCATTTCCCCAACTTGTTTATTCTCTATATCCTCTTGGGGTTGACATAACAACACATTTGGCGCCATATGCCATGTGACGCCCCGACCCTCACTAACGGGTGCCACCATGACACGCATTATAATTTGGGCCCGCACTGAAGGACGACTATACCCCTGCCAATATAGAACTTTAAAATAATATGGGCGCCCTGGGTGGGGTCCAGGCTTTGCCGCCTTCGACCGGACGAGAACTAGGGAGTTAATTGTGATGACAATGGAAACTCACCCAAGCCTCGTACCTGATTGGGCCCTTAGAACATAAATCCAATTTCAAACAAATATCATCAAGCCTCATAAATTACTTCAACCACCAAACATAATTAAACATATCTCAGTTCTCGGCCGTAGCCGACAGGTACAAGTTCCCTACTCTACTGGGTTTACTCATAGTGGGAACCTTAACTTGGTTCCAGCTTACTTTAGGTTAAATCATATCCGACATTCATAGTTAACACATAGTAGTTACATTACATTATTAACATTTTGGGTTAACCCACACCCCCATGGTTAACGGTCGTTGCCAACTGGCGGCTCTTCTATCAACACCGCCTTTCCTTTCTTGGATCCCAAGCCACCTGCTGGGTTAGTGGAAAAATACAGGGGTGAGTCCCGGGGACTCAGTAAGAGTAAATATGAGTTGCAGTAAATTAAAATGCATGACAATTATAGAATAATGTGAAGTACATCATGCATGTAGGCCTGTCCACCTCACCCTACTCCGGATTTTGGTGGCCCCACTGATTTCACTTAGGACCCCATCTCGAGACTCACACGGCCCAAATATGCGGCCCCATGCCTAAACACTTCTCCCATAGTCTAATACAAGCCATGCCATAATAATTTTACACACAAATCATATTAAACCTTACCACGTGTTAATCTCAAACTGCGTGTCGGTTACACGTTCCAATTTCCTATACAATTGTAAAATAAAAATAATTTAATTAAATGCGCAATCAATTTTAATTATCGCCGACACATCGCTAATTAATTTAGCTAAACATGCGATTGATTCATAAATAGCATTATTAAATAAATTTAAAACATTTTTATACCTCGCGTATACACACGGGCAAAGTTTCGGTGCGTTAAAAATTATAGAGCATTTCAGCAGTGAAATCACTGCTATTTATAGGTGCCAGGAGGGAGCAATTCGGCCAGGAGAAGAAAAATTGAGCAGCCAAGGGTCTCTCGCATGCTGCCACGTGGCAGCAAGGGAGAAGGGGTGGGTGGTGCATGGCCACCCACGCGGCATGGCTAGGGGCGCACGCCTAGCGCCCTGGCCGCGTGGCTGCGTGCGTCCTTGCCGCGTGCACAGGCGCACGCATGGGCGCCGCCTGGCGCCAGCTGTTATATGCTATCTAAACTAAAATGGGGTTCAACAAGAATTTTGATGATTCTTGTTCAGGAAGTGCTCTTATTTTGTGGCATGCTTAGTTGATTACCATTTATGTGAATATTATTTTAACACAAAGTATTGGATGGTGAACATGGGAAACCGAAATATTTTGAGTTGCTTGTCAATAAGTTAATTTTGATGGTATAACATATTTATTAGGCATTGGGACTCATTTTCAAGTAGGTTAACTTTTGATATGAGCTAAACCTGGTGTATATGGGGATTTTACTAGTTGTAAATGCATTTGTGAATCAAAATGAGGTCTTTTTTTTTTTAAGTAATAAAGAAACTGATGGCGTTGGTTGCCCTACATGGGAAAGCTAGAGATAAGTTCTTTTTCTTTACATCTAACCCAATGCGTGTGTGTTGGGAGAGAGAAAAGGGCCCCAGGGGGGCGGGGGGGTTATATGGAACTAGCAAAAGAAGTGAGCCTTCTAATTTTCCAATGTGGGACAACCAACGCTATCAGAAGCACTAAAGAACTGCCTTAACAGGGAAAACCTTGCGACTAGTCGAGCAAAAGCCGGGGAACCCTCTCTGTTACCACAACAGGGCAAACCCAGTACAAAAAATTCTCAGAGAAAAAACTACAGGGAGAGCTTGTCAAACTGTAAAAAGACTCAAACGAGAAAGTTACAACCCTCAACCATTGAAAAAGGAAACAAGATGGTTCCTTAAGCCAAAATATTTCTCTCCCTGTGCTCTCCTATGTTCTCTCTTCCACCAAGCTTGCCACCAGACACAAAAAGGTGATGTTATGCCAATCCCACCTTGTGCTTTTTATGGAAAGCTATCTTATTAAGTTTTTATACATTTTAATTGAATGACAAGATTGCAAGAAATCAGTGCATTTGTGCTTTTCATATGAAACTGAACCCTTCGGCACTGAGCATTGAACTGTGCTATTGGTGCTCAGTTGATCCTCAATTGTTTCAAATAGGCTGGTGCCAATGACAATATATGTATAGCCTCTAACTTGATCTTTTTCAAGTAGACAGAAAAGCTTTTCTTCGATGTATTTTGTTGTGTCTATGTCAATCTTGTTTGGCAATACTATTATCTAGGCCATTCTTTTTGGAAGGCGTACCCTTGTATGCCTTTCTGGATTTCAGGGAGATTTGTGCTAGCTATTAGCCACATATTTGGCGCATAAGCAATTAGATTTTGAAGATGATGCCATTAAATTGATAAAGGATTTCCCTTATCTAATACATGACAGCTAGGCCATGAATGATAGATTAATGGAATTGATATGTTGTTTTGCCTAGGCCAAAGATAATCTGCAATTTCCTTTACTAGTGAACTTCACTTATCCAGGCCCTGTGTTTTTGAAAAAATTTTAGTGATAAAAGGGTAAAGTTAGCCAATGTGGTTACTCTATAAATGAAGTAGCAGCCCTTTGCCTTTCAGCATCTTACAATATTTGCCCCGTGATGAGAAATTTGAAATATTAGATTTTAATTTATGATATTAGGATTTAGGTTTTATTTAAATTTTGGAATTTAGATTTTAGCTTTTATGTTTAGTGAGATTTGTTTGGAAATTTAATTTATCTTTTTAGTTAAACTTTGGCCTATGAACTGGCATTAGTTATGTAATCATGAGGCGATTGACTTGGAATACAATTGAGATTTTTTTTTCCTTCCTTCCCTTGCTGAATTCTCTTTTTCCCTTTCTTCTTCTTCTTCTTCTTCCCCTGATTTCTCATCTTCCCCCTCACATATCTCCCATCCCCACCCGTCCCTACCCTGCTTCTGACGTGCAAGCCTTCAGGTCAAAAATCAAGAAAAAGATGCCTGCAACACATCTTTCTTTCTGTCTACTTTCATTCAATTTCAGACTGGAAGAAAATATATGTATATACAGGCATACTCATATAAACACAAAGATATATAGCAAGGGAGAGATCAAACTCAAACAATCATCAATTATTCAGGAAATGAAGCTGTAATCCCTCTTTCTCTCCCACTTCTTTTCTTGGGCTCAAATGCAGTTGAAGCAGCAGCACTGACACCAGCACAAGCAGTATATCAACCATTGCAGCTATGTCAAGCTTCTCTCTTAAATCACCATCAGCATCTTGTCAGATTCTTGGATCTGAGCTACGGGTTTTAGGTAAAACGGAGAACAGAGAGGGAGTTGGAGGGAGAATTAAAACAGAAAGAGAGAGAGAGCAGAGAGAATTGCAGGAGAACAGAGGAGATCGAGAGAGATAACAGAGGAAGAAAGAGAGATTAGGGAGGAAATCGAGAGAGAATTGATGAGAGAGAAGTTTGGAAATGTGATTATCATTCAACAACTGCCTAATCCTCTAGGTTTCAGCCTATTTATAGGCTTTCAGTTATTTGAACAACTGAAAGGTACAAACAAGGAAAGCTACAAAGTACAACAAGAAAGAAATACATCTAATATACAATTACTGCTATATCCTTGGGTTCGTGACAATTCCCTCTTTTTGGAGAGAGTTCTTATCCTCAATAACTTACACCAACTGGCCATTGTTTCTTTAGCCAATCCCTGCTTGCTCGTCTTCTTTTTCTTGCTCTAGTCCTTCCATACATAATAATTGTTTGCACGGTGTCCTACTAAATTTTTCTCCACATTGGTAACTTTTGCTCCATTGAAAGAGATTTGACTGAATTAGGGTTGGCATTACCCCTAAGATTCAGACTTCCTTGATGCAGTCCTGAGGTTGTAGTCCAAGAATTCCCTTCCAACTGCGGACTGATCGACGGATGAAGTTCAGTTTGGATCTGGTGCTTTCTAAAAATTGCTTCCAGCACTAATTCTTGCAGCTTAACTTTCTCAGCGGCTTGCTTGACCGTAGTTGGCTGCATCATTTTCACCGTTGGCCTTAGCGGCCTTGATGAAACTAGATACAAAGTAGGCTTTATTCAAAGTCAGATGATAAATGAGCATCAACTGATATTTCACTCTTGTAATTGGTTTTGATGATTAAAAACAACAAATGATTTATATCCTAAGTCATAAGTCAAGTTTATGGTTTTCAACAAAAATCAATTTCAAATACTTTGTTAAACTGAAAACCAAACGAATTATATTCTTATACATATATGGAGATTTGCACAAATAAATATTATGATGAATCTCCTAAATGACTTTCAAAAATTAGTTTTGAACCGTTGGTTAAAATAAAGCTAAAACTTTTCAAAGGCAAGAGACCATCTGTCAACCGATTCTGGGAACTTGTCAACCGTTTTGGCATTTTGGACCAAATTGTCGATAGACTAGAAGTGATTGTCGACTGTTGTGGATTTTATACTTCTAGATGTTGACCGATTGCCTTAGGGTTGTCGATTGACAGAATGCTTGTTCTCGATGTTTTGTAATTTGCCTTGCATCTGTCAACTGTTTTGCTATGAACTGTCGATCGACAAAATGTATGTCGATGATAAATTGATGTTTTGCCTTTAATATGATTTTGATGATGAAAATCAATTGTATTTTGATGATGAAATTATTTTATTAATGATTATTAACTTGGTGCTTTAAATTACTTTTATATGATCTATTAACCATCAAAATTAAAATCAATTTCATCATGCATTCCAAAATCTTATAATAAATTTCTTGATAACATTTGGAATATTAAGTTTTTATTTGATTAAAAATATTGTATCAAAAATACTTTTGAAATAATTTTGAGCAAAAGTTTCAAATTAAGTTTTTGATAATTGCTACAGTAATTTCCAGTTGCTACAGTGTTTTCCATTCGCTACAGTATTTTTCGTTGCTACAGTATTTTTGCTATAAATGCTACAGTATTGTCAACCAACAGAATGCTTTTTTTGCATATGTCAACCGTTTGCTTCTATTTGTCGACTGACAGAACCTTTGCAATGAATCCGTCGATCGATTTTCAAAATTTTTGCCAACCAGTCGATCGATGCTATTCATCTGTCGACTGTTTCTCTCGCAAGAACCTCAACGGTTAGTTTCTCCACTCATCCAAAGTGCTCTTCCCATTACCAATGACTATTTTTGAAAGCTCTCATGAAACTCTATAAATAGAGGTCTTGTGGATCTTCCAAGCTAACAAAGAGGACTGATTTCAAGTTTTCAAGTGTTTATTCTTTCAAGAGCTTAATTGTTTCATTTATTTTTCTCTCAAAGGCTTTGCATTCATTTTGTATCATTTGATTTCAAGCCTTGTATTCTTGAGATATCTTGTAACTATGAGATTCATCTCTTAGACTCTCTTCTCTGTAAATCTCTTACATTACCTAGCTTGTAGTTTGAGGGCCTACATTGATCGTAGAATGTTGCATTTCCTAGTTTGTTGCTAGAGGACTTTGTCATGACCCTAGGAGCAATAAAGGGGCATTATTGTAATAGGGTATAATAGTTTGTTAAGGATATTTGACAATTTATTAGGAGCACATGGGTGTTGTTAAAAATTAGTTAAGCAACTAGCTATGCCAATAAAAAGGCCAATTATAAGAGGGGAGGTTTATATTTTGAATTGAGAATTGAATAGTCAGATTTTCCTTCCTCTAAATTCTCTCTCTCTCTCGTTTCTTCTCTAATTCCTTTCCCTCTTTTTGCTGATTTTCCCCTTCCTTCAATTCTGATTCTCCTCTAATTCCTATCACAATCCTAGCTAACCCTAGGAATGTGACACACTTGCTTGTCTAAACAAGAGGTTGTAAATTCCTAATTTGTTGCTAGAGGGCTTGTTTGTCTAAGCAAAAGGTTGTAAATTACTAACTTGTTGTTAGAGCGTCTATCCAGAGAGATATGAGGATTATAGTGGATTGATTGAAAAATTCCTTAGTGATGAACTAAGGGAGTGGATTAGGCTTGGTTTAAGTTGAATCACTATATATCGTTGTGTCTCTCTTTTTGTTCTTGCTTTATTTATTGGGCCAAGCAAATTCTTTCTTGTATTAAAATCTCATTTTCCATTAAAAAGAATTTCAAGTTCAATCAAATTTTTAAATAAACCAATTCACCCCCTTCTTGGATATTGGTGCCATTGCTATACAATTCTAACATCAACTACTTCAATTCTTCAAATTTGACCAGATAGTCCATGACAGAACCTTCCTGCTTTAGTTTATTGAATTCTTTGATCACATTTGTCATTAACCTCTCGCCAAATCTATCACAAAAATCTTCTGCAAATTCTTGCTAATTAAAATCAGTCCTCAGCCTACTCCATCCCTGGAACCAGGCATCTGCCATATCGTTGAGATATGGAAAAACCTCTCACAATGCCTAATCCGCCACCTAAGTTTATCTCCTTCAAAAATTGGAATCTCTAACCTCAGCATAGGAGTGTGGTGGTGACTTGGATGGGAACCTCTACCTTGAATTTCCGGCTCAAATTCATGACGTTCCTCAGCTTCCTGTAGAACAGGAGCATGAGGAAGAATACCAGCTTCTGCTGGAACCAGAGCTGCAGCTGATCTTGGAGGAAAATCCTCTGGTAATTTAGTCTGGAGCATTGTGGAAAGCATCCTCATAATTCCATCCAGCCTCTGGTTGATGTTAGCATCATTTGTCTGTACAATTCTTTCCAAAGTTTGTACACTTCTCTTTCCAAATTTTGCATAGTTTCTCTGGTTGCTGCATTCTCTTCTCTGCTAATGCTCATCTCCTCCTGAGTCTGCTCTAAACCTAGCTCCAAAACATCCAGCCTTGCTAATTGCTTCATGTGTGCACCTTCTGCCATTTCTTCAATTTTTTTACTTCCAAAAATATTGTCTCCAATCAACTGTGAATGACCGCCTATGATCACAATCGTCTATGATCAGCGATCGCGCAGGAACTGCTTCCAGCACTCGCCTTCCTGACTTGCCTCAATTGCACTTGCCTTCTTGACTCGCCTCAACTTCGACTTCGGTTCACTGCTAAGATCGCAATGTAGCCTCATAAAATCAATTGACTCTGATTTGCCTTCAAATTCACCTGAATTCTGTCACTGAAACTGCCTCTGAAACTGATTCTAGTCCTCGCCTAGATTTAGATTCTACAAACCTGAATTTGCCTCTGGAACTGTTTCCAGGAGTCCTCTAGAACTACAGAATCAATCTGCTTTGAAACCGTTTCCTGTGAATCAATCAGCTCTGAATCAGTCTCCTGATACCGCCTGCTGAATTAGCTTCACTGAATCGCTGCTAAGATGCGCCTGAATGTTAGCCAATAATTGCTTTGCTCTGCTTCGCCTTCAAAATCCGAGCCTTGTTCAGTTGCTAGGAATTAACGGAATCACAGCCAAGAATCGTTGGCTCTGATACCAAATGTCAAATCCTTAGATCTACGCTAGGGTTTTTAGGTAAAACTGAGAACAGAGAGGGACTTGGAGGGAGAATTAGAACAGAAAGAGAGAGAGAGAGAGATTAGGGAGGAAATTGATGAGAGAGAAGTCTGGAAATCTGATTATCATTCAACAACTGCCTAATCCTCTAGGTTTCAGCCTATTTATAGGCTTTCAGTTATCAGAACAACTGAAAGGTACAAACAAGAAAAGCAGCAAAGTACAACAAGAAAGAAATACATCTAATGTACAATTACTACTATATCTTTGGGGTCATGACTCATCTGAATCATCAGTGGAGTGATTGTCTCCCCTTGAAATAGAAACCTTTGATTTCCCAAAATGGTTAGAGAATGTTGTGCTTACACCAGAAAGGAATGAGCAGCGGAGAAATGTGTCATCTGGTTTACCTTAGGGTCATTGTCTTGTGGAAATACTGGGACTTGCGGAAATATACTGTTTTTTTTTATAATATCTAGGTTCTCAGAGTGGGGGTGCTTTATTTGTAATCTGAACCTTTAGTCGATCTATTTGTTCTCAACTCTCAAACCCATCCCACCCTGATTGGTACTTCCCTTGCCTGACCCAAATAAAATCAAAAGCACACATTTCGTAAACTGGTTTTGGGACATCAAAATGTTTTCCTAGGCTGAATCTAGAGCATTAAAACTGGAAAGATAAGGAAACATCAAAACATTTTTGGCTAATTCCAGTTAAGGAAACATCTGCATCCTAAGCTTGAGCATTTATTAAACTGGTTTTAGAAAATCTTAGAGAATTTTATCTCAAAATGCTCCAGTTTAATACATGGAAGATACTATTACTATGATGATGACAATTTGTTGAGATCATATGTTATATGTTACGATCCACAATGGAGAAGCAATGATAAAAATTAGTTTTGTCTTAGTTTGAGTATTATTAGCTTTATGTTGTGTTGGCAATTTTGTGATTGCTCTGAGTGGTAATGTGATTAACCTTTAAACTGGTCCAACTCATGATAGAAACATCAAACCATATGGGGCACAACATGAAAAATAAGAAGTTTATAGTCAAAGAGATAGAGGAAGACTAATGAAGACTAGGTAGGGGACTTGTAGGTATGACATAGGATACAGTGGCCTTATAGAAGATATGGTTATTAATAGGGATGATTGACATTTAGAATCTATGTAGTCATTCCCACCTAGCAAGATTAAAACTTGGCATGTTGTTATTGTTGTTCTAAGGTATAAATTCACCCCGGGTATGAATGCTTGCACAGTAATCTAAATTGAAAAGAAAAATTTGTTGTGATTCAGACAATTCTTCTGGGCATCCTTGAGAATCTTATGCGGATCTTCAGATCAAATAACTATATCAAAATTTGTTTGGAGTGATCCCATAATATATCCGTTAAGTTTCTCTCCAATGCTTAGTTTACAAGTCATAATGGACTTAGATTAAATGTGAAAAGAAGAGTCTTCCGAGCACCATCTGTCCAATGACAATCCATTAATTGGATTTTAGTTTCATCTTCTGGATAATTCATAGGCATTCTATGTAGGAAACCCCTTTTCTAGTCTTATTTATTATTTATGTTTCCTTTTCAGTTTGAGCCTTACCTATTGCATAATTTGTGGGATGCCCTAGTGACTGAGACATCTTTGCTCACTTTATGGAGATTGAATGCTGTTCCTTTCCACTTTCGGTTTTTGTCTGTTTGCAATTTGACAACGAAGCGTCTTCTATCTGAATTGAGTCCATAGAGGGAAAACACTAACATACCTGACAATTGCCAATGGTAGGGTATTCAGGGGCAAAATAATTGTATTACTCAAGTCTGTGTGCTAATTGTATTGAGGTTACATTAGCTTCTGGACTCTGTCCAGGTTTTTGTCCAGAACAATGTTATCCTTGAAGTTATAGCTGATTGGACCAGGTGCTACCTGTTTTTTCAGAATTAAAAAAACCATTTCTTATTTAGGAAGTGGTTTGTGGTATTAATACTTCCTCAACCACCATTTCCTCCCAGTCAGACTGCATGCACTAGCATGGTGCTGCTTTGCACAACTAGGAGATTGGTCATTGGTTACATTACTGTCTTCAATAGGAAAATCATTGCAGGTAAAGTGGAATTACTTCCAGGATGATTAGTTTAGCTCCAAAAAAGGTCGGAGGAGGTCAGAGGAGGAAGTTAATCCCCTTGTGAGTGCTGTTGATAAACTTACTGGAAGTCATGCTGTGCAATAATTTACTGCTTGGAATAGGGATTATTTAAACTGGAAAACCTCTGTGGGCATTTTTTAAAAATCATTTTGACATTATGCATTATGTTTGTATGTTCCATCTAAAGGAGCCAACAAGTGAGTTCTAACTTGAATAACTCAAGCTGTCATATCAGACTCTCTCTCTCTCTCTCTCTCACACACACACACACACACACACACACACAAACCTGAGCTATGACTAAAAGATGAAACAATAGATGACTTGATGAGTCACTTGTCAGCATGAATCTGTTGCACTAGAATGGAGAAACAAACTGAAATTTTTGGATTAAAAAATAATTCTGAAAGGGGTTAATTTTGATCACTCTGAATGTAAATTTGCTTGTGTGATTAGTTGTTACATGTGTATTTGGAATTAGTTTTCTTTCTTTATGTGATTACAGATAAAGCTTCGGAGAAACTTTCTGCTTTTCTTGATCTTAAATTCTACATTTCTGATGCTGAGACGAGCTTATTGAAGGATGCTTTGATGAATCTGAGTCTTAACCAATTTTTTCTTTCTACAGGATCTTTATAAGAATATCTTACGCGGTGGCAACTTTCAAGGGAGTCATTTTGTGTCTGGTGCATCCGCCAACTTCATTGCTGGAGCTGCAGCTGGTTGTACAACACTGATCATCATCTACCCTCTTGATATTGCACATACCCGTCTTGCTGCTGACCTTGGAAGTAATGAGGTTCGCCAGTTCCAAGGCATATGTCATTTCCTAAGTACCATACGCAAGAAAGATGGCATTCGAGGGATATACAGAGGGCTTCCTGCCTCTCTTCATGGAATGATTGTTCACAGAGGCCTTTACTTTGGAGGTTTCGACACCATAAAAGAGATGATGTCAGAAGAATCAAAACCAGAGTTGGCATTGTGGAAGCGCTGGGCAGTTGCTCAGGGAGTCACAACATCAGCTGGATTGCTATCGTATCCACTGGATACAGTTAGGAGGCGGATGATGATGCAATCTGGCTTAGAACAACCAGTGTATAGTAGCACTTTCGATTGCTGGAGGAAGATTTACCGTAGAGAGGGAGTGGCTTCATTCTACCGCGGGGCTCTGTCAAATATGTTCAGAAGTACTGGTGCTGCCGCCATATTGGTTCTGTACGATGAGGTAAAGAAGTTCATGAATTGGGGTGGATTCTAACACACATTGTTCTCATTTCAGAACATAGATTAGGAAAAGGCAGAAATAGAGCAACAGAATCCTTTATAGAGAACGAATAGGTTTTGTAACTGTAGATGAGGCCGCACGCCTTAATTTTTTTGGCTGACATATAAAAGAATAGAGAGTAGCTGAAATTCTTTCATATGAATGTGGAAAACTTTGTTGTTTGTTGGTAGAAATATTGGAAACCATGTTTGTGAGAACATTTGTAATAAGCCCCGGAAAAATAAAAACAAATGTTGGGAAAAATAAAACAAACGTTGGGAATGCTTTCCGGCTGTTCTATACACCGGAAAGCTTTTCCGTCGTCACCAACATTTGTTGGGGTTTTCTTTTTAACTGTCAGAATAACCGTCGGGGAAGCCCTATATTTTTGTGGTGATGTAGCAATATTTCTCAAATTGACGTGAGATGTGACAAGAAGTTAAAACTTTTTTTTTTTCTTGTTTTTTCTTCCATGTAGTCTAATGTTTCTAGAAGCCTACACTCGGACAGGCTGTGTGATTTATTTCCCAAATGGACGCATTTCTTTCTTATCGTCACAGTGGATGTTTCTGCACTAATATTTGTTGCTGATGCCTCCATTAGGTAAACAATTTGTGTTCTTTTGGTGCCAAAATGAGCCAACCAAACAGTGGGCTTAGCCAGCAGTACTTTTGTCAACTGTGCTCAACAACCATCCATCATGAGTGCCCCAATTGAAATGACAGTGATGCTATGTTGCCCACTGGCGGGCAACATAGCATTGCTGTTGAAATGAAGAATGAAATCTAAATTTTGTGTTACTGAATAAGATCAATCACACAACTCTTATTCTTATTTTAGTGGTGTCAGTTAGGTAAATTTTAGATGTCTAATCATCTCTATTTATAATTATATTCTCTCTTTCTATAAGGCCATTGTATCTTGTATCATATGTTATAAGTGTTTTCTATTAAACTTTCATTGCTCTCCTATTCTTTTCTCTATAAAAGTATTATGGAAAAGGCGGAACAAATACAATGCTTATGACATAAGTGGAGCTAATTAAATAAAGATTTTAAGTAAACACAGAAGAATAGATTCACTAAATTATCATTTCTAGTAATTTATACCATCTTATATTGCAAAGATATCTATGATTGGTTGCCAATTATCTGGGGGAGGTGTTAACTGATGATCATCTCAAATTCTTCAAACATAAAAGGATAAAGGAAAAAAAGAACATGTTAGAAAACAAACAGTTCTCTGCAATTAGGTAAAGCTTTGAAAGCTAAAAGAAAGTGAGAGCCCCATGAAGCAGCCAAAGCAAAGATGACTTCACACCCAAAAAGAAGGAAATGAAAACAAAGAAGAAATTAAGATAAAGTAGTTAAAAGGGGTTCTGGGGAACTTTAGACATAAAGAAAGTATTGGGACTAAGTGTTAAGGAACTTGGGAGTGGGGACAGAAAATGGGTTGGCCAATATACTCTGAATTCTTTCTTTCTTTCTTTCTTTCTTTATTTGTTTAAAGTAAGTACAATTATATAACATGCATCTCACTATTCACTTTGCATGATTGTTGAGTGTGCCCCCCTAGCTAGCAGGTGGCCTTTCTTCAATGATTCAATCATAGATTCTTCCTCTCATAGATTCCAGGGTTGGTGGGGCGTCCTTTTTGTCCATCCAAGGGTCTTATGTGTGTCACGTGTCTTTGAATAATTAAACACATTAATTAGTTTTGGTCCATCAATTAATAATTCAAACGATAAAGTTGAATTTATAAATTGGACGAGTTTCATGTTTGAGTTTTGTGGGTAGTTTCTTTTTTTAATTTTTAGCGGCTTAACGGTGTCTACGTGATATAATCTTTAATTTTAAATAAATAATAGAATACATGTCTATAATAATTTTTATATAATAAATTGAGCCAATATATATTGTTATAAAGACGTGTAAATCAATCTTCAAATCTCTTAACATTAAACTTATCCCTTTATACTAAAAATATATAAAGACAAGAAAAAATATATAAATCACAAAAACGTTTATTATATCTACAAAAATAATTTGATAAATTCTCACAACAAACTCAAAGTGGAGGGAGGACAAATTTTGCCTTTAAAAAAACGATTTTTATTGTGTTTCAAGCCTTCTATAACTTGATAATTTTTTTGTAAAATTTCTTATTTGTTATTGTTGTTTCATTTTAAGTTTTGTACTTATTCTCCATAATTGTCATTATTATAATGTCCCCAATTAACATTCTAAAAGCGAAATTTGGTGTGTATACAACCATGGAGGACAACACAATCAAGATGATGAATCAAGATTTTATTTGTCTTGATTGCTTTGACGGCACCAACTTTATGCGATGGAGTCAAAATTTGTTGTTTTAGCAGAAACTGATAAAGAAGCAGAGTGGTTTAGGGATTTTCTTTTAAAAATTTCATTGATTTTGAAAAATGTGAGTTCAATCTCTATTTATTGTGATAGTCAAGTTATTTTAGTCCAAGCATATAGTAATATATATAATAGAAAGTCAAGACACATAAATTTTATACATGATTATGTGAGAAAATTAATCAAAGATTGAATAATTTTTCTCACATTTGTGAAGTCGAACAGGAACTTGGCCGATCCATTCACTAAGCCTTTTACAAAAGATTTAGTGAAATCGACTTCGAGAATGATTGGGTTGAAACTCCTAAATTAAATCCACCAGTGACACAATCCTATCTAACATTATGAAATGAGTAATTTTTGGGTTCAAAGGATAACAATAAGTTATTGATAAGTAGATGATTAAATACTAAAAAAATAAAAATTGGCATAAAACGTGAGATCACAATTTTGAGGGTTGAGTTTTTATACTCTTAATGAAGTTCAATTTTGAAAGTAAGTGCTTATAATGTGACAAAGATATTGAAAGAGTTTCACTTATATGAACTTCAAAATGGTGCCGCTTCAATTGAAAATTTTGAAGTTATTCTTATAAAAGTTTATGAAAATTGATAGCATATGGCCTTAATAGTGCTAATAAACTTATTGAGTGGAATAAAGGATGCAATGTTTACATGTATAGTGACACCAATGAATTCACAAGGAATAACTTGTTCAAAGCTTCCATGCTACTTGGGATTTATCTTTTTCATTTAGTGTCTTAATTTGTATTTGGGCAAGTGGGAGATTGTTAAAAATTTAATTTGTTCAAAAATAAATTAACTAACTTTTAAATGGTCAAATTTTGAAAGGTTGTTTTCTTTTAAAGTTCTAACTATCTCAGTCTATATATATCAAAACAATTTTGAAAATTATATGTATATAGAATACGTTAAAAGCAAATAGAAAAACCATAAAACAAGTTTTGTCTCTGTCGAAGAAGATCAAAGTTACTATTATTATTCCAAAACTTGATTTCACTTTTTGTAGAGTGTAGAAGTAAAAAATGACTTATCATATCCATTAAACCAATTTGATAAATCCTCACAACCAACTCAAAGGGGAGGGAGGACAAACTTCATTTTTAGGAAAACGATTTTTATCGTTTTCCAAACCTTCTACAACTTGAAGATTTTCTGTAAATTTTTTTTATTTATTATAGTTATTGTTTCATTTTAAGTTTTGTACGCATATTCTCCATAACTATTATCGTCGTAATATCCCCAATTAACACTAATTTCACCCTATCAAAATAGTTGGTAATTGTAAAAATGTTAAAATTCTATTAAATTTCATATATTATCATTATAAATATATATGTTTTGTGTGAACATATATCTTTTTTCTTATATTGTTCTTTGCAAAAGTTCAAAAAAAAAAAACTCATTATAGTGACTTACAACTGTAAAATCATTATTATTACAAATTTGACAATATTCTTATATAAAATAGAAAAAAAAAACAAATCAATCAATTTTCTACTAGTAAAGTTGATTAAGCACTTAAATTGTGAATGTGGTGTAGCTAAGAGAAAGATACCTAATGTTATGGAGGCCTAGTAGTAGTGGTTACATAGTCATCTATGATTTCATCTTTTTTAAATTCCAAACCCAAAAGAAAGAAAAGGACCCTTGGGCATCAATTTGGGGTGAAGAATAATTAAGGGCTTCTCTTCCTTTTCCTTAAATGGAAATAGTTTTGAAGTGGGTTAGCAAACAACGGATCTAAAATAAACTAGGGTTTCTATTTGTGTCCATAGAACCACTTAGCTGCCCATTCTTAGGGTAACAGTTTTGTAGGACATTAATTAATTATTATTGGGTTAGTGGGCATTAAAAAACCGAATAAAGATCGGTCTTCGATCTCTTGATGTAACTTTGTCAAGAAAATAATATTTTCTTTCTTAGGGCTTAAGTGGTAGCCTCCTTGTTGGCCATTGGCTCCTTACATTTACATGTATTTTGGCATTCATGAAAACTCCATAGGCTTGCTCATTTAGCATACATTTGGTCGTGTGAGGTTTTTTTTTTATATAGTATATATTTGGCTAAAATTTAAAAATAATTTTATTGGCACCAAAAGTTATTTTTTTTTTATGAAGTATAGGCAAAAATTTAGAGTTTCTTTTGTAAGGATAGAAGCATTTTTTTTTGGGTCGAACTTATTCCTAATAACGTTACGTTTATCAGTAATATATAGCCATTTTGCACTTCATGGGTGACTCCAATATTGATAAGAATAAGAGGTACTCGAGATCTTAATTAGATTCAAAATTTTTTAGAGATACTATATGGAGATTATATTATAATTTACTTAGAAGTGTGAGTTGAGATGATACTCACCTCCCTAGGAACTAGTTGAGCAAAACCCAAGATACCCCCAATTAATAAATATATATATAGCCATTTTTTCATGTCTCAATTCCAAAATAATTAACAAAAAATCATATATTCTTATAGGATTAGCCATTTACTCAGCTCGACCCTAACATATGCCTTTAAGCAATTCATGATTCTCAAAAAAATTGAACCCATAACGTGTAACTCTGATATAAGTTCTAAGATCAGACACTTATCTCAAGATAAATAAATTTTTAAATATTATGTAATACTAATTGCATGACAATTAATCATTTATAAAAGTGTTTCATCAGATCATTTTTGGTATGCGAAAAAAACTCTAAATGTTTATGCTGAAAAGTATGAAAAAAATTCAAATTTATAATTTCATACTTACCAGACTTTGGTCGTCACTAAATTACCATTAAGGACAAGAATTTATATGTAACATCTTGAATAAACTTATTCAAATATCATATATAACATGTCTGAATTCTATAATATAGTTTTCAACCACATTTCACAATTCAATTTAATTTCATTGTTTTAATGCTATGGTATGGTACAAAATAATCTCATACATTACACTATAATTATAACCCTAACAATATAAACAAATTACTAGAAACCTTATCCCATTAGATATATAACCCTAGATCCCTCCACCTCACCCTTGATTAATTTGAACTGTATTTTTCATTCAACTCTTTTTCTACTATTTTTCTCTAACGGTAAGAAATCCAAAAAAAAAAAATAAAATCATAACCTTTTGATATATGCTAAAACCGTCGTTATGACGACGTCTTTCTCTTTAGGCATATACTAAGTAGACTCATAAAATACATGTAATTGCTCACAAACTTTACCTATCAAATAAAAACACAAAAACTTATATGTGAACTTATATTATTAGGTTAAAAAAGTTTGAATCTAAATAGCAAAATATATAATCATTATAATCTTTTATCATGAAATCTAACCTTAAAATTGAATATTATCACCTCTTTTGAGGACATAAGTAATGCTATAAAGCATGAAGATTTCCTAAGGGTTGTTGTATTGGTGCCGTCAGCATATTAGACACTACAAAGTATTTTCAACATGTATTAGATACACCCACATGCATACTTGATCATACTTTTTAATTTTTTTTTTAAAATAATTCAAGAGGGCACTCTAGTAAGATACACGTGACGCCTATGCAGACACTTGAAAGATTAAAAAGTGGGAATTTTCCTTTTTACAATTTAGTAATTGCGTAATTCTTTTATTTTTTTATGTTTTGATTGGATGACTATTTAACTTTTATACCCTTCAAATATGAACCTAATTAGGAGGGACAAAGAAGATTAGAAAAAAAGTTGATTACTAATTAGATTAGAGTTATCACTTACAATTTTAACTTACGAATTTTAAATGTATATATTTATAAGTTTGAAGTACAGTTTTGAATCTTTTGATGCTTTGTGACGCTTCAAAATTATTTAAACAATTAGCACAGATGATATAAATATGGTGTCCCGCATCTCTGCTCATAGACATAGACATAGACATGGATATGATGCTACTTGTGGGGGAAGAGTTGGACAAAATACTGTGAGGGATAAGAAGGATGACAGCCAGAATGAAAGTACACTGACTAAAGCCAAGAACCAAGCAGAACTGGATTTATAATTATTGTTTGTTTGAACTTGGATTGGCAATTGGGTACTTGGAAGCTGTGCTGGTTGGTTACTTGGTGGGATCGCTCAAATTATACTTTTGGGTATAGTGGTTTACTCCAGTAAAAGGAAAAGACAGCTGAAGAAGCCACTGCTCGTCCAACATTAGTCCAACAAATGCCTTATTAAATAAATTCTAGAATATTCGTCCACCCTCGGCCTCAATTCAATGAAATGACTTCACGAATCTTCAATTTCCTCCAATAGATCTCTCCTTTCAACTATGGAAAATGATTAATTTTGAGAAATAAATATGAATAATAATACTGATAAGGTTGTATTATTTTATAACCAAATTTGTTTGTTATTCCAATGTTCTATAAATGGACCAACAAGAAGAGAGAGAACCCACTTATCATAGCCATTCATTTCTTGATCATATGCACAAAGTCTAAAGCTATTTACTACAAGGTACCCACTGATCACAAAAATAAAGTAGAAAACTAATTTTATATATATATTTTTTTCACTACTAATTGACTTGGTTTTTTTTTTTTTTGGGGGGGGGGGGGGGAGAGGGGTTTTGATGGAATTACAACAGTACCCACGAGAGGAAACCAGAATTACAATACCGAGACCCCGAGAGCACCAACTTCGACGAGCCTAGGGACGAGGTGGCCGCCGAGGTGGAGGGCGACGAGGCTCTCCAGGCCACCAACGAGAGCCCCACCGATAAACACAGCAGGGGGGCCGCCGCCCGCGGCGGTGGGCAGGGCGGCGATTTCATCGTCGTCGTCCAATTCGATGACGGTGGGGTGGACGCCGATGGAGGAGAGGAGGCGCTTCATGACGTGGCACATGCAGCAGCCGGATCGGCTGAAGATGACCACCGGATTCTCCGAAATCAGGCGCTGGATCCTGGTATCGGCCGACTCCTCGAAGTCGAAGGCCAGCGTCGAGGCGGCGCTCGGGGTGAGCTCCAGGCGGACTCCACCGTCGGAGAGCGGCCGGCAGCTGCGGACTCCCTGCATCGCCGGCGGTGGTGAATCTTGTTGTTTGAGAGAGAGAGAGAGAGAGAGAGGGAGGGAATATCGTCAACGAAGGAGAGGAGGAGCAAGTGGAAACGGGGATTTATAAGGGAGTGGAAGAGGGATAGAGCTGGGATTCGCTACATCAACAAAATAAAAGAAAAACCAAACCTATACATGTGTGTGTGTCTTACGTAATTCCCACTTCCACTTCCTCAATTTCCGATCCCCCAATCCATCACCTTTCCCACTCCCACTCCCTGCGACTGCACTCCTCTTCCCCCCTAATCTCCTTTGTTAAACCGCTTCCTCTTCTCTTCTATTAATTAATTAATTTAGCAATAGACTACTTACCCACTCTTGCGTTCTTTCCATTTTCTATCCTGGAATAAATATTTATTAATTTATTATCTTAAATTCTTGATCATTGATTTTTAATAACGGATATTCATTGAATTCTTTTACCCATTATTATGTACTAAAAAACTTTTTATTTATTTATTATATCAAATTTTAAATCAACACATTTGAGATTTTTAAAATTATCGTCTTTACGCGGTCTTCAGTCATTCGTGTCTTCAATTTCAACAGAAAAGTTAAATCACAAGCAAGCTTTTGACCCTTGCATAGGTAGAGTATCAAACTTGTGATTTACTGATATTAATCTTAATATATCACTTATTTGCCACATTTAAGATTTTTGCATTTTTAGTTTGGGATCTTTGTCAAATAAGAATAAATGCGAGTTTAATTGAAAATTAGCAATCATCCATGACTTATGCCTGCAAGATGACTCGGCCTTCTGTGCATAATTAATGTATTACATAACATTTGTTAAAATGAATAAGATAAATTATATTAAAATTAGGTTAAAAAGGATTTCAAAATTTTTATCAAATTATTTATTAATTTTTTGAAAATATACTGAATGATATATGCGTCATTTTTTTCTTATCTTTATAATTCAAGGTAAACTTATCTGAAAAGTCAAAGATAAGAAATCACGTAAATTTTTTTTTTTTAATAGTTACTAAATAAATTTAACAAATATAATAAAAAATACTTTTATTTGGTATATTTTTCATATCTTATTTTTTTTATTTATATATTAATTAATAAACACTAGCTAAACATATAAAAATATATGAATAAATTGTATTCATACCGATACTCTTTTACTTAATATTTTTGAGTTTTTTTTTTCACAAAAGACCATCATTTCTTAAGTGTTAACAAAATTGCATTCAAATTCCTATAGTTTGTGTTATTTGCCATGAAATTTTATATCTATAAGGGTGTTCAAGTTTTAGTCTAGATTGACTAGACTTCCGTCCAGTTATACGTTTTAACCGATTTTCGTTTGGCTTGGTCTAAGATCAATCCAAAACCAAATTTTGGTTGTAACTAATATAATATTATTATTTATCAATAATATACATAATATATAATACATTAAATTACAAAATTTTAAATATGCATATAATATATGAAATTTTTTTAAAATTTTATAATAAACAACCAAAGAAAAAAATATTTAGAATTAGTTAGGACTGAACCAATCTGATCTGGATCCTAATTAATCTGGTGTTTGATTCGAGGACTTCAGGAATTTCGGGCCAAGTTCCTAAACATTAAATCATACTTGGATCAAGTACAAATTATAATCCATCCACAGTGACGACAATGAGGCGAGTGAGAAAGAAAGCGCGTGGGGAAACATACAACTCGGAAATACTGGAGATACGATTGGCGTGGGCCGCGGTCACATGGCGTGACGGTGCATTAATTGCCGATTACGTCATCACATGCCTGGGACGTGGAACGCCTTGCGGGCCCCATAGTCACAGACCTTTCTCTCTCTTACGTAATCAGATTGAATGAATTTGGGACGGCGACACTTTTCCGTCGGATGGCCGACACGTGCAGCTCCTCCCGCTTTTCCTTCGGCCGTGGAGATAATGGTGGTGGAGGAAAGAGAGCAGCATGCACGGCCCACCCCACCTGCAGCATTCATGGGCTGGCCAGTCGTGGGTGTCCGCGTAGTTGGGCATTTTCCGGGGCTAATTATAAATCATCATGTAATTGGTGGTTAAAGCAGAGCCGTCGATGGAGGTCAATATGGCGTCTGTCTGCCATAGATGGGCTGCGTATTGCATCACTCCTCAGTTATTATAGTAAGACCATGTTTGTCTATCCGGATATGCTTTTTTTTTTTTTTTTTTTTTTAATACAATCACATTCATAGTCAGTGTTGCGTGAAAGCAACTTAAATATTTGAGTAGAAATCAATAATTCAATTGTCAATTCACTAATTAAAATTATTACTCAAGTAATATAACTTATAAGCTTAAAGTGGCCATGCTTTGCTGCTAGCAGTAGCAGCTATCTCTTCCGCACTCTACGAGGAGAAGTCCAAAAAAAAAAAAAAACAGAAAAGGAAAGGACAAGTAGTTGGAGTTGGAGCGTTGATTGCACTCTACGAGAAGGCGAGTGGAGCCATGCGTTTCAGAAAAGACAAGGAAAGAAAAAAAAGAGGGGGGGAGGTGACTCACGCGTACCGGACAGGCGTGAACGGCACTCAAAACTCCTCCTCCGATGCATGCGGAAACTATAATATTTATATTATTATTGTTATTATTATTATTATTATTAGTATTAGTATTATTATTCATGACTTAACGTAAGCGCAAGATAGCTACTCCGGGATTCGTGTGGCACGCGCGCGTCCACATCAACCCGAGGCCTTAGATGGTCAGCCAGTCAAACAAAAGATTTTAACAACCCACGGGATTCTCATTCTTGACAGCTCATTTGGATAGGTGGATAAAGTGGTCATTACACAATATAATTTTTTTTATTTTAAATATATTTTTATCTAAAATACAAAAAATATCTTGACTTATAAATTTAAAATACAAATGCCATAATCTTAATAAGAAAATGTGTTTTGCAAACTATCAAAATAAGATAACGATGCCTTAATGGTTGATTGGCGTGGAGATTTGTACAATAAACAGGAGAAGTTAGCTATGGGAACAGGTAAAATTCAAATTTGTATTTTAGTTTTTGTTATCACAATCTTAAATTTTAATTTTTATTATAATTTAATTATTTTTTCAATTTTTCATTAAATTTTGTTAATTGAAACATACATGATGTATAATAATATAAACTTAAAAGTCACTTAATGTTAAAATTTATATTGATATATTGATATATTTTATATTCATTTATTTTAATATAATTTTAAAAAAATTAAAAGAGAGATTGAAATATAATACAAATAAAAGTTTAGTAGTTATGATGACAAAATCTAAAGCGTAGTGATCAGCAATTTGTTACAAAGTATAAAGTTTGTGAATTAAAAATTAAAGATATTTTTAATATTTAAATAATGACACATGTTTTTTCTTAACTTTAGAACTCTAATTGCACTTTTTCTCTATTATTATTTTATAAATATTAATATCAATATAACAAAAAAAATCCTTACATTTTTTCTCCCCTTCACTTTTTCCTTCTCATGTAGAACTAGGTGAAATATGGTTGCTTATTTATCTCCTTCTAGTTCAACAACAATTTAAGTATCATCGATCTAGAGAGAAAGAAATTAATAAATTATTGAATTTTGATCAATTTATTAAAAAATAAGAATAATAAAAAGAAAAAGGGAAACGTGATGCTATTTTTATTATATTAAAATTTTAATAATAAAAAAATATAATTAAAGTTGAAAAATAAAAATAAATAATTGTAATTTCATAAATATCAACATTGTCTTTATTTTTTAATTAGCTAAAGTTTAAAGATGTAAAGTATAATTAATCCCTTATCATATGACTTGTCCTTTTAATTGATGGGACAACTAAAAAGTAACAATAATTAAAAAAATAAAAAATTAAATTAATCTTATTATTTTTTAACTTTTTTGTTTACAGATAAGGTGAATTTGTCTATCTTATAATAAATACTCACAAATAAAAAATATGTATTTTGAAATTAAAAATAAAATAAATATTGATTATCGTAAAATCAAATTCATTTCTTAAACCTATTCATTGTCCGACGTGTACAAAAGGACTGGAGTTGGGTGTAGGCGATATATCAGGGAGCGTGGGTGACACATGGGCTGATGTAACCTGACATGACAGCTCCACGTAGGGCCCACGTGTGACATCCTTTGTCTGAATCTTTGTCCCCTCACGTGGGCCACGTCCAACGTCATGGTTGCAAAAAAGCAGCGTTCTCGGCCGTACACGTAGCAGATGAAATATTTTCGTGTCAATAAAGTATTATTCTAACCAAATAGATTTTCCAAATTTAATTAATTTCTTCAATTTTTATTTATTAATTTCGACTTCATGCTCACCTTCAACTATACTTCTCTCTCTCTCTTTTTTTTTTTTTTCTATAATCATGTTTTAACTTTCAAAATAGTAATTTTAATTTCAAAACCATATAAATTCGACAAAAGAGTCAATTCGCCCATCAATTGTGGGGCGGGTTCTTTTTCTTCGCGGGTCAAATGGTAGAATTGAAGGGGGAACTTCGAGTGGCCCAATGGGTAATGGCATATGGTTGTGCCATCAAAGAAAACCAACCATAACCTATCGTTACTTCATTTGAAAAGCCCACATTTTTTGATCCATTACAACTCAGAATCTTTATCTTAATTTGAATGGATGTTCAATAAATCTATTGGGTTTATATAAAAACTTACAAAATACATATATTAAATAAATTTTAAGAAATTTATGCGAAAAACCCTTCTTTTGGTTGTTAGAAAATAAAGCCATTTTTTCTTTTCAATTGCTAAATATTGTTGGGAGAAAAATACGTTAAATCAATAATTTAATATAAGGATGTCCAAATATTTTTTTCTTTCTATTCTTGTATAACTTAGTTAGAGTTAAATAAACTAGATATAGAGTAATATGAAAAAAAATGTGGCAATTAATTAATCACAAGAATATCAAAATTTTACGTGAAAAAAACTCTCTCAATACAAGGAGTAAAAACCACAGGATCGGAGTTCATCCAAAATTTTTGCTATCAAACAAATAATGAGAATATACGAAAGTCTTCTCTAATTGTTAATAACTAAAGGCACATAATAATATATTTTAAAAAATAACCACTATTAAAATCAAACAATTGTAATAAGAAATAAGAGAAATCTTACCAAATAAAAAAACTTGAAAACTACTATAAAAACCTATTAATTGTAACACTCGAGAATAATTTTGAAGATAAAACGATATTTGATAAAGGGCATAATCGAAATTTTGAGAAAAATAAGAATATAGGGCACACTAACACAGTTTTGGACGATCGAATTAGTCAATGGGAGTACCTCGAACCCTAGATAGCCCAGGAAAATAGTATAATATCAACGAGAAATTAAAAATATGATTTTTAGTGGTGAAAGAAATAAGATCGGGAATAGTTTTCGGTACAACAAAAATACAGCTGCCAATTAGGTTACATTACCGAATTGCTGTAAACGACACCGAAAAAGTCAACGGAGAGTGTCCATAACTGGTATTTGATGTATAGAACAACCCTTAAGTGGTTTCAGGTTAAATCGAGTGGATTTGAGGTCAAATAAATCAATCGGGCCTAAGTGTAATTTTTTAAAATTGCTCGAGGGAGGTCTAAACGGCAATTTTTTGAAAGTTTCAAGGGAGAAATGAGAAGTATTAATCTTGAGGGTCTTAGTGATAGTGTTAGAAAGATCAGGGGCTTGAGGATAAGGACCAAAATGCAAAACAAAATTTCATAGGGGCCTAATTGTAATTTTCAAAATTTTCTCACGGACATGGTAGATTGGCCGAGATTTTGGCCTGATTTTCCGACAATTTAGGCAGCCTAGGGTCGTCAGGGAGTGGCCTAGGGTGGTCTAGGAAGCGTGGGGAAGAAGCCTTGGTCGGAGATCGGCCACGTGAGGGCGGATTTTGGCTATAAATAGCCAAGGATTTCGGCCGAAAGAGAAGCACCAAATCGAGCTCGTTTTTGAATGATTTTTGGAGCTTTGATAGAGGGCTTTTGGTCTCTAGGAGTCAAGGATCATTTTGGGATCGATTTGAGGCGTTTTGGAGTAGGTTTGAGGGTGTTTCGAATGTGGACGAAAAAGCCCTAGGCGGACTGAAACCAAGACCTGCAACTCGAGTTTTAAAGCACTTTCCGACGTCCTTTCGGCCTGAAACCGGCTCAAGGTAGAAGACGATTGACGCGTGACTGCCACGCGCCAATTCAAACCAAGTCAGCCACGCGCCGCGCATGAGGGTGCATGAGACCCCCGGTAATTTTGAATTTTTTTTTATTTTTTTAAGAAAAATAAATTATTAATTATGGTGTAAGAAAATTTAAAAAAATGTTGGAGAAAATGGTCATTTTGTAATTTTCAAAGTAAATAAGGCTTATGAAAAATAGGAAGAGGTATTGGAAAATTCTTAGAAAATTTTGAGAGTTAGGAATTATTTATTTATAAATTGTTGTGAAAAAAAATCGAGGAAAAACCTTGAGTAGGCATTTGTTAGAATTTTTGAGGAGAAATATAAAGAAAATAGGAAGAAATTATGAAAAAATTAGAAAATAGATATGGATATGATTTTGAACAAACGTGATGACTAGGGTATCGTTGAAGCTCGAGGTTGAAGTATAAGAGCGTCGGGCGCGAGAATCGAAGTCGGGCACACAAGTCAAGGTAGGCACGCAAATCGAGGCAACTCGCGCTCTTCAAGAAAGTTGAAGTGAGTGTTCGCCCCCAAACTTGTTTTGCCTTTGGGTTCTGTGATAGATTGTCCAAATGGTTATTTACACGTGCATTAAATGTTGATTTTAAGTATTGATTTTAAATGACGCATGTTATGAGTTTAAGTGATGCATGTTATGATTTTCGACCATTGGTTTGTTTTGTGTCGTCCATGTGGGATGTGGGTTGTGAACCTGTGACGTGGCCCAGAGTGACAGCACTCGAGATGCGTACCTAGGATTAATGCTAGGTGACCCACTTGGGACGGAGCTGAGACGGACTTCACCCTACGGGATCCAAGTGACGGGGCTGAGAGTGGACACCACCCCGGTTGTTGGCTCAAGTGGCGGGGCTGCGAGTGGACACCACCCCAGGTTCCTTTGAGCAATAGCATTAATGCCGAGGTGACGTCGATTCCAAGGATAGTGCTGATGTGACACTCTTGGGGCTAGGGTTGCGATGGGTTTTGGAATGCTTTTGAGTGGGAGCGTAAAGCTTGATGATGACAATAGGGTGATTCTCGAGTTCATATGTCGAGGTTGTCCCTCTTAAGCAGGATCGGTTTGCCAATGGGTCAATATGGTCGTGTCGCCTTTAGAGAGATTGCATTTTCCCCGGTTAGCGCTAAATGCTGTGTGGGATTCTCTTAGGCTGGTGCATGTTGGGATTTATCGATTTTGGTACAAGATTTTGCATACATTCATAAAAATGTTTTGAACTCTCATTTAGATGATTCAGCATCTAATTTGGACTATATCCCTGGAATATTCAAACGTTCCAGGTGAAAGCAGTGGCGCCAAGGGAAAGAATGTCAACGAGATGTAGCTGTTATGTTTAGTCGTCGTAGGATTTTGTTTATGATTACGATGTTCAGAAATTATGTAACATTTGATATTTTCATGTGAAACATCGATTTTATTAATGTAAATGGAATTATCAGTTGCATATATCTGAGGTTTCGATCTTGCTTCCGCTGATGTGATTGATAATGCCTATCTTAGTCTAATTATTAAATTTTGTTATACTGAGAAGGTACGATCGGGATTGTCGGGAAACAATTTTGATGAAAGTATGCCTATCAAGAGATTTATATGGTGTTTGATTTAAATTATTTTCGAAATCTCGAGTTAACGCACGCTTGGAAAAAGTGGGGCGTTACATTAATAGAGAGCTCTAAAACTTATCTCTATCGATCCATGGGTTATGAACATGCTAATCAAATTTTAGTTAAATCGAACTACCGATTGAACCTCAAAAGTCTCTTAATCAAAAGCGGACTGCACTTCTTTTTCCAAATTTTGTATTTTTTTTCATCTCTTTCTTAGTGTATGGCAGGCACATTACAAAGGGTTAAAACTCTTTAATACTTGATATTTTTAAGACAAAAATACGCATAGATCTTCCATATAAGTCTAACTCATATTAACTCATACGGACTTTACTTTACTTAATTAATGATTTAAGTAGAAATTAATGGGCCATCTCTACAATAGAAGAAACCCAGCCCAACAAATATAAATGTTATATTTTTATTTTTTTTTGAGATGGCTATCATTTTAATCTATTTTTCCTACTAATTGATAAATATTAATGAATCATATTATTTTGTGTAAGAATTCTACATAGCCATCAAGGCGGTACCCTATAATAGTAGGTAGTTGTGTTATAAACATTGGAGTCTTGGGTTCTGTCAAGACCCGAAATCTGAAATGTCATGACCGGCACTAATCCCTAGGCCCAGCGACCCCACAATGGACTAGTAAGCCTCTTCTCTATCACGATTTGAGTAAATTAATATTACTGACAAGATATAAAACATGAATAAAATACCAATTCACCTTCTAATATGATAATTCAATATTCCAATTACAGCAGTTGTACACAATGAGAATATCTATCACACTGCTGTCAAAAATACATACTTGATCCCGAATCTCAGGCCCTTGGCACAATTATGCGCCAACAAAATAAAAGACAAAACGTCAAACTCTACAATACGTATATGTCTCCACAGAGCATCCTATATCACATCAGGGTTCAAAAGAGGGTCTGACATCATATCAGAAAATCTGCTGGACCAATACTCAAAAGGAGAATTCACTGAAAATATTTTAATAAAAGAGGGTGAGTTTTGTGGACTCGCGAGTATAAGGTATGTCATGCCCACTAGGAGAGTATTCAATAAAATGCTAAGATGATCATCATGAATGCAATAACATAATAACAATATAAACAGCAGTAACATGTACCATAACTTTAAATAGTTTGAGGTTTCAAAGAAAAGCATAGTGTAGGAAAAGTAGGTGCCTAAAGACAACCTCCATAAGCTGTTCCATAACCACCTAAGTCTCCTATACTTTTATATGAGATGCATGCACTGATTTTTGAGGACACACTAGTAGAAACTGGCCTAACGCCTATATACACATGCACACAGGTATATATATCATCACATACATCATCATCACACAATATCATCATAATATCCCACATGATAGCAGTGCTAAAACATACTATCCGTGTCTTTCATGGCCTTGGTATGCCAAGCCTCACAGTACCATGATCTTTTCCTGTTGTAAGTTACTAGGGAATCTACTAGATAGTCCTCTAATAATAATGCAAATGATACCCTAATTTATGCACAAGTCATAATCATTTATCATTTCATGTGGTGTCTAAAGTACACCATTCATGCAATATTCCATATTCTCAAAACAAGAAATCAATTAGAGTATATTTCGGCTTATGTCTCTCCCAGTAGGATGAAAATATTTCATGCAAGTTCGAATCATTTAAAAGTATTTTTCTACGATTCGCATATAAAAATTATGTACGAGTTATGCATATAAAATCAGTACAAGTTATAACATTTATGCATGAAACAATATATATGTGCATAATATAAAGTAAACATAACATATCCTGTCTACTCGCCTGGGAAACGATAACTCAAGTCCGAGTGTGGGGAGAAGATCGAACAAAATCCTGAGAGTCTGAACCTACAATAAATAGAATGGGGTGGTCACATTTAGATAATAAGAGTAACGATGAAATGAAATTATTGAAAACCCTAACCATTACCTAACACCCTGAATAGATTATTTTACACCTTGGCCCGCGCAATATTCAAATTTGGCGTCATGGAATTCGTCGAGCTAAGCCATCGACTATATCATCATGCCTCGCCTTGCATGCTACGCGTAGGTGTATAGTGGAGCTACACACTCACTTATAGGCTGTAATTTCGTAATATATATATATTTACTTACCCATAAACTAGTTTTCTTTTAATATAGATAATATATTTTTATTTAAATTCCTTCTTTATCAAAAATACATATATACTTATATTTATAACTAAATTGCTAAATTTTCTTAAAAACTTAATAATTAATTAATAATTTAATAAATTATTTAAAAGGAATAAATTGCAATTGCAATATTCTAACCTCAGAATAAAAGGAATCCATCAGAAATCAGGATTCGAAATAAACCCACGTCATCATCATAGGCTAGCCTAGAACGCACTCGGGGTCAATCTTACTCGGCCTCGAGTCAGCTAATAGGGCTTCGTCTTTAGGACTCTGATCAATAAAATGACTCGCCAATCATATTGTCAATTCTAGGAGGCCTAAAGATAACCCAAATTAGACCAACCTCGATATCCTGAGTAGGACCAACCTAACCAAGTCATCCTAGGTCAACGGACAAGCGACAAAAGAAAACAAGCCGAGTGGGCTAGCCGAAGGACTGCCACAACTGGGTCAGTCATGCCTAACATATTGGGCCATCCTAAAACCCAATTGAGCCTCGCCATCCTAGGCCAAAACCTAACTAGACATGCCCAACCCCAAAAAGTCTTCATATTTTTTTTCTTCTTCTTATATTTTATTTATTTTTATTTTATTTCCTTTTTATTCCTTTTTTTTTCTTTTCTTTTTCTTTTCTTTTTTTCTTTTCCCTTTCTTTTCTTCTTTTCTTTCCTTTTCTTTTTTTTCTTTCTTTTTTTTCTTTTCTTTCTTTTTTTTTTCTTTCCTAGCAACCTGCCACCGCCAACGACCACCGCCGGCTGGCAAAAAATGGCCGATCTATATACCGATACGAAGCCCTCGCTATGTATAATAACATACCTTAAAATGAAACCCATTGGATGGTCAGATCTTAATAGATATGAGAGTTTATTTTTGGCTGAAAATAGGGGGCGAATCTAGCCGTTGCCATTCGTCGGCTGTCGGCGATTTTTCCGAAAATCAGAAGGTACCCCGAGGTACGTAGCACCAAGAAGAGCAACATATCCGAAAATGGGAGAGATCGGACGGTAGATCTTTGTAGATCTAGAGTCAAACTCTCGGCTAAAATGGGACAAAACACTGCCAACGTCGTCGGCCACCGTGGCCGGTGATTTCCGGCGATCCAAGACCGCCATCCAACTCCTTCAAGCAAACTGACCATCATATCCAAATATCAACGAAATCCAACGGTTAGATCTTCGTAGATCTAACTTCAAACATTCGACCAAAAAGCCCCATCGCGCTTCAAGCCACATTTCACGAAAACAACGAGAAAAATAGAAAAGATGAAGCCAAGATACTTACCTCCTTGTAGATCGGGGGCACTTTAACAGTGAAAACGAAGTCGGATCGAAGATCGAACGGCCGGATTGCTCAAAATCGTCAAAAATTTGAGAGGGGAAATGAGAGAAATAAGAGAGAGAGAGAGAGAGAGAGAAGAGATTGCTTTCTGTTGGGGGGGCTGCCGAGCGCCTCCCCCTTTTCTTTTTATATTTTTTGTTTTTTTTAATTATATATGTACATATATATTTTAATTAAATTAATTAATTTAGTTATTTATATATATATATTTGGATCTTGCCCTGGCTGTGAGCAATCTCTCTGTATGTGACCCGGCTGGCCACACCTAAAGCATGTAATCGGGGCCTTCGCGTACCTGCACACCCCTAAGTGTCTCTTCTTACATGTCGGACATAGGGGCCTCTCTTCCGGTCTCTGCTGCCACTGTCGTTGCTACTGCTATCTCTGGGAAGGGGGCGCAGGCAATGAAGGAAATGGTGGCGCTACTGCCAACAGCTGCAAACTCGTCGGGCCTTTCCCCTTCTTCCTAGAAGAGAAAGAAGTACCACTGTCACCCCTAGCCTTCTTCAAGTCTCTAGCTGCCCTCTCCTCTGCTGCACGAGCCTCAAGGGCCAAGGCACTGTCAACTGCCTCCTCATAAGTGCCAAAACGAGTGGTGTGCAAACTCCTGAACCATGGCTCGATCAATCGAGATACAAAGTGAGTGATCCTATCCTGCTCCGTAGGAACCAAAGTAGGTGCAAACTGTGAAAACTCGGTGAATAATGCATCATAACGCTCGACGCTCATGTCTGGGGTCTGCCTCAAAGCCTCAAACTGCTGGATCCTCTGGAATCTCATCGTGCTAGAGACGTATTTTGCCAAAAATAGTCTCTTGAACTCGGCCCATCCTAACGGGGCATCACCTCGTCGTCTCCTCAATACATCGTACCAAGCGCTCGCCTCACCATGAAGACAAAAAGATGTGAGCTCCACCATCCGGTAGCCATGTATGCGAGAACCTCTCTTCAGTTTGTCCAACTGATCCAAAAACTCTTCAGCCTTATCTCTCACACCTCTAAACTGGGGCGGCTTCAGACCCATGAACCGCTCAAACTCATAGTCTATCCCAACAGTCTCAGGGTCCACTGGAGGCTGTCCCTAATCTCGCCTGCATCGTCAGTGTCGACGGCAACACCTGCAGTGCCACCGCTAACAGCGCCCCTGGCGCCACCAGCCACAACACCATCGCCAGTGCCGCCTCTAATGCCGTCCACGGTGCCATCTCCCATGTCGCCACCAACCCTAGCATCACGGCTCACACCCCATGGCGTCTCTGGCTGTCTCTGAGAATTAACTATATTTGTCAACAGCACCGTGATGTTTGCCAAGGAGTCAATAATCAGCTGGTCCCTATCCCTCGCCGGAGTACTACCATCAAAGTCAACTCTACTGCGACCCGAACCACGGCCCCGGCCTCGGCCACGTCGTTCGCCACGACCTCGTCCACGGCCTCTGACCGTGTTACCGCTGGTAGGTGAGGGCTGAGGAGCCTGATCACCCCCTAAAGAATCTGTCTGCCTGGATGCTGTCCGAGAACGAGGAGGCATTGTCCCTGTCATCGTACTGATAGGTCAATAAGAGTAGCAATAGAATCTGAAAGCAAAAGATCAAATGATACTCGACTCTAACACCCTTAGCAGAAGCTAAATCAATAATGTGCCATGGCTCACACCACGATCTAAAACCCAGCTAAGAATGGCTCTGTAGGACTCAAGGAGACAAGACCTTAGACAAGGCTAGAGAATTGAATAGAATCAAAAGACATAAGCCTAACTCAAGAGTAACCTAGGCTCTGATACCAATCTGTCAAGACCCGAAATATGAAATGTCATGACCGGCACTAATCCCTAGGCCCAGCGGCCCCACAATGGACTAGTAAGCCTCTTCTCTAGCTCGATTTGAGTAAATTAATATTACTGACAAGATATAGAACATGAATAAAATACCAAGTTATAACATTTATGCATGAAACAATATATATGTACATAATATAAAGTAAACATAACATATCCTGTATACTCGCCTGGAAAACGATGACTCAAGTCCGAGTCTGGGGAGAAAATCGAACAAAATCCCTAGAGTCTAAGCCTACAATAAATAGAATGGGGTGGTCACATTTAGGTAACAAGAGTAACGATGAAATGAAATTACTGAAAACCCTAACCATTACCTAACACCCTGAATAGATTATTTTATACCTTGCCCGTGCAATATTCAAATCTGGCGTCATGGAATTCGTCGAGCTAAGTCATCGACTACATCATCATGCCTCTCCTTGCATGCTACGCGTAGGTGTATAGTAGAGCTACACACCCACTTATAGGCTACAATTTTGTAATATATATATATATTTACCCATAAACTAGTTTTCTTTTAATATAGATAATATATTTTTATTTAAATTCCTTCTTTATCAAAAATACATATATACTTATATTTATAACTAAATTTCTAAATTTTCTTAAAAACTTAATAATTAATTAATAATTTAATAAATTATGTAAAAGGAATAAATTGCAATTGCAATATTCTAGCCTCAGAAAAAAAGGAATCCATCAGAAATTAGGATTCGAAATAAACCCACCTCATCATCATAGGCTAGCCTAGAACGCACTCGGGATCAATCTTACTCGGCCTCAAGTCAGCTAATAGGGCTTCCTCTTTAAGACTCCGATCAACAAAATGACTCGTCAATCATATCACCAATTCTAGGAGACCTAAAGAGAACCCAAATTAGACCAACCTCGATATCCTGAGTAGGACCAACCTAACCAAGTCATCCTAGGTCCACGGACAAGTGACAAGGGATAACAAGTCGTGTGGGCTAGCCCAAGGGCTGCCACAACTGGGTCAGTCATGCCTAACATATTGGGCTATCCTAAAGCCCAATCGAACCCCGCCATCCTAGGCCAAAACCTAACCTGACATGCCCAACCCCAAAAAACTCTCATTTCCCATTTTTTTATTTTTTTTTCTTCTTATATTTTATTTATTTTTATTTTATTTCCTTTTTTTTCCTTTTCTTTTCTTTTCTTCTTTTCTTTTTCTTTTCTTTTTTTCTTTTCCCTTTGTTTTCTTCTTTTCTTTTCCTTTTCTTTTTTTTCTTTTCTTTCTTCCCAACAACCTGCCACCGCCGGCTGGCCAAAAATGGCCGATCTATATACCGATACGAAGCCCTCGCCACGTATAATAACATACCTTAAAATGATACCCATCGGATGGTCAGATCTTAATAGATCTGAGAGTTTATTTTCGACCGAAAATAGGGGGCGAATCTGGCCGTTGCCATTCGCCGGCCGTCGGCCATTTTTCCGACAATCAGAAGGTACCCCGAGGTGCGTAGCACCAAGGAGAGCAACATATCCGAAAATGGGAGAGATCGGACGATAGATCTTTGTAGATCTAGAGTCAAACTCTCGGCTAAAATGGGACAAAACACTGCCAACGTCACCGGCCACCGTGGCCGGCGATTTCCGGCGATCCAAGGCCGCCATCCAACTCCTTCAAGCAAATCGACCATCATATCCAAATATCAACGAAATCCAACAGTTAGATCTTCGTAGATCTAACTTCAAACATTCAGCCAAAAAGCCCCATCGCTCCTCAAGCCACATTTCACGAAAATAATGAGAAAAACAAAAAAGATGAAACCAAGATACTTACCTCCTTGTAGATCGGGGGCACTTTAACGGTAAAAACAAAGTATCGAACGGCCAAATTGCTCAAAATCGTCGAAAATTCGAGAGGGGGAATGAGAGAAATAAGAGAGAGAGAGAGAGAGAGGAGATTGCTTTCTGTTGGGGGGGCTGCCGAGCGCCTCCCCCTTTTCTTTTTATATTTTTCCCTTTTTTTTAATTATATATATACATATATATTTTAATTAAATTAATTAATTTAGTTATTTTTATATATATATTTTTGGATTTTTACAAGTTCTAATTTTACAGGTCTTAAAAGTACTCTCAAGTCACTTAAAATCTCTCATGATGCTTTTTCGAGTTTAAGGAATAAGGAGATCAACGATTTTTTTATAAAAGACAGGAAGAATATGTTAAAACCCTTAGATCACTACAAAAAATCAATATTTTAGTGATGGATTTAGTGGTGGGTACATTTTTATGGCTAAAAAGGGTGTCGCTGAAATTTAATGACAGGATTAGCGACGGATTTCGCCTGTCGCTAATTAGTGACTGAATCAGTGCCCTCCTCTCATACGCGCCACATGGCCGCGCCTTTGCTCGCCACATGACAACGTTGCTATTATTAGTTGTTCTCTACCAGATTCAAAACCCCAACCTCTCACAACTAAGTTCAGCGCGTGAGTCACCTGATCTGGAAGCCTCCTTGTTTATTGATGTGTATAAAATATATTTATAGTATCCTCTTCCAAATTTTTCAAAATTATATTTACACTCCAAAATTTCTCAAACTTATTTATTGATATTAATATTAATATTAATGTTATTAAATTAATTTAATTAATTAATTTTATTTTGTTATTAATAAAAGAAATTTTAATTTTAATTTTATTTCGTTATTAATTCAAATAAAAGTTATTAAATTATTATATTAATAGTGAAAAATTATGTTCTTATTTTGATTTTAATTTGTAATATGTTTAAAAAATTATTAGTTTAATTTTTACTAATATTAATGTTAGTAAAAATTATTATGATATGTTTAAATGTAATTTTTAGTTATTTTAGAGTCACTATAAAAAAAATTAATTTTTAGTGGTGATTTTTTTGGCATTTAGCAACAGTTTTGAAAATCGTCGCTGATACAACAGTCGCGCAACATTTAGCGACGATTTTTATCAACCGCTAATATAACCACCCACCACTAAGTGCTATTTTTAGAGACGATTTCTTAAATTTAACGGCGATTTTAAAATCGACGCTAAATTTAATTGAATTTAATATTAAATTATTTAATTTAATTATTTTAATATTAAACCGATTTTTTTAAATTTTTTGCGACGGCTTTGAAACCACCACCATTTATCTCATGCAAAGCCAAAAGCAAGCGCGCGCCAGGCCCTGCCTTTGTGCGCCCACTGCCGCGACCCCTCGCCATGCACACACTTGCCTGCCCACCGCACCTGCTAGAATTTATTCCAGCAATTTAATCCCCGAGTTTCGATCCTGTGACCACCCATACGCGCGCGAAGCTACCTGATCTGCAAAGCTACCTTATAATACATTCGCGCATATTAATTATAAAGTAACCGAACCACTATTTTTCAGAATTCACTTTGCACCCACAAACACAAGTTTTTAAAATTATACTTAGTTCCAAATTAAATAAAATAAAAAAAAATTATTTTTAATTAAATTGAATTAAATTAACTTAATTAATTGAACTCTCAAAACACTTAAAAAAGAGTTAACATATTAACTTAATTAATTGAACATAAAATATTTTAAACCAATTAATTAAAATAAATAAATTATTTAATTTAATTTAATTTAATGAAATTAAATAAATTAATTGATTAAAAAATAAAAAAATTTAGATTATTTTGTAAATTTTAATTTAATTTTATTTTGAAATTATTATTTTTTTTTAAATTTAATTTTTTATTTTTTTATTACTGAATTTTGCGACAGTTTTTTTAAAACCGTCGCTAAATTTAATTTTTAATTTTTTTATCATTAAATTTTGCGATGATTTTTAAAAATTGCCATGAAATTTAATTTAATTTTTTTATTATTTAATGAAATTTAATTTTTTTTGATTATTGAATTTTACGATGGTTTCGACAAAATCGTCGTTAAATTTAATTTTTGAATTTATTAATGAATTTTGCGACGATTTTGAGAAAATCGCTGCTAAATTTAATTTTTTATTTTTTTATTATTGACTTTAGTGGCGATTTTTTAAAACCATCGCTAAATTTAAACTGTCGCAAAATATTGGATAAATCGTCGTAAAAAACATATTTTGCGGCGGTTTTTGTAGTGAGTATCATAAAAATTATATTTATATTTTTTTAAATAATTTAAATTTAAATTTTCAAATTTCTTAAATAATTATTTTTTTTTACATTTAAATTTTCAAATTTTATTTAAATAATTTTAATTTTATATTTTTTTATTTTTTTTAGTGACTGGGTAATCTCGTCCCTAAATTTTCTATTTTTTCTATTTTAGCGAAGGGTGTGACTCTGTCCCTAAATTTTAATTTTTATTTAATTTTTTATTTTTTAGCGACGAGTATAATTTTGTCGCTAAATTTTATATTTTTTATTTTATTTTTATTTTTATTTTTTAACGACGGATATGACCCTTCATTAAATTTTAATTAATTAATTAATTTTTGTTTTTTAGCAACAGATTTTTCATTGCTAATTCTGTTAAATTAAAAAAATATTTAAAAATATTAGGGACGAAATTTTCATCGCTATCCGTTACTAATTAGTGATGGAATAATTCCATATCTAAATTCCATCCCTAAAAATTAATTTTCTTGTAATGGATGGCACCATTAATTAAGGTGTTGATTATATGAACTTTGAACAAAATTGTTAATTGTATTGTGCCTGATCTTATGGGTGGGCTCGAGTTAAGTTGAATACGGATGTTTCTTGAAATTTCATAGTCACTTTTAGCAAGTAAAAAAAATGATAATTTTATACAAAAATTATGTTTTTACTATATTGCTGATAAATTATGAATGAAATAACATTAATAATTCATAACAAGCCATCTATTTTCTAGTAAGAGCAGCAACAAGACAAACTCACTCAAAGGAATCCCAAGCAGCAGCAGTGTCATTCCAAATGAAGGATATTCTCATTTCTTACCCATTTGGACAGGGACTGGAGAATAATTTTCTTTTGAAAGCAGAATATATATATATATATATATATAATTAAGATTAATTAAAGAAAACATAAATGAGCACCTTAATTAGTACTTGATCAGGGTTTGATAGAATTTTTTAATTTTTAATTCTTAATTGTGATTTTTATATATAATTTCGTTTTAGTTAACAAATTGAAAACTCAAGATGTAATAATTTAATAATTGTAGTGTATAAGAACATAAAACCAAATAAAACCCCATGAAATTGGGGCTAATGTTTTTGGATGGAATTGTGAAAATATGGAAGGTTATGGCTTATTGTGGGTAACTATGAGTTTATTTAGTATATATTTAAATAATTTATAGTTTTGTTTTCATCGTTAAATATATGTGTATATATAATTATAGGGATACATCCTGCATTGTGTGTAAATATATAATTGAATATTTAATCAGGATTAACATAAGAGAGTTTAATTGCATAATGGAATATATATACACACACACACATATAGAGATCACATCAAGCTTTTGAGGCGTGCCCCAAAGTTTGGTGTTTGGTATTTGAGATGATCCCGCAATAGAGTTATTTGCCCTCACGTCGTCTACCAACTTAAATATTTCTTGGCAATATGAATAAGTCAACACCATTTCACAATATATACCTTCTCTTCTCTTACGTATATAACTTGAGAGGATTCGATTTCTTTTTATCCTTGCCACCAAATTGGCAGCCTAATTAGAATAGAACTTGAATAAGAACTAAAGATCTAAAGATTTGAGTGTTGAACTTAACATGAAATTTTGGTAATTGGCCGTCATATATATATAATTTTTGTTTGGATTAGAAGTAATCAGAAAATATTATTGAAGAAACAAAATACATAGAAACATGAACCAGGCATGCACACAGAGAGAGTAACTAAAATAAAAAGAACCTCAAGTGAAGTGGCTTTGTCAACAAGTAACTAGTAGTAGTAGTAGTAAAAGGCATTGAAGAATTGAAACAGACCTAACACCATAAAGACAATACATATCTGCTACAATCTCGTAGTCATTGTTTTGGATCAGCTTAACACCATAAAGACAATACATATCTGCTACAATCTCGTAGTCATTGTTTTGGATCAGCTTAACACCATAAAGACAATACATATCTGCTACAATCTCGTAGTCATTGTTTTGGATCAGCTTAATTCCACCCAACTATATAATGTACTTCTCATCATCAGTGGTTCGATCTCTTCACCCCCACCCATACCCCTTCTAAAATCAAGCCGCCCCCTTTATTCTCCAATTATATCTCTTTCAAGTTTCTTTGGAATATATATAGACCTTTACATTTGTGTGGCCATGCTGTGAAATTCCAATCACACGCACACAGACATATATATATATATATATATATAGTATCTCAAAATATGCATGTTTGTTTCTTTTATTAATTATTGGTGATGTCATAAAAACAAATATATCTTTTTGTACATATATATATATAAATTGGACATGGGTTTTATAATTATTTTATTTACTAAAAAGTAAAAAATATCACTATATTTTGCGTTAAATATGCAGATGCAACTTAAACTAATTCATGTTGTTTCTTTCTAGCTATAGTGGTTAGGTATCAAGAAACTTGGAAGAGATGGCCTAAAGGAGTTGTCCTCTTCCAAACCCTAAAACACCAAAGTGGGTTGACAATATATACGTGAGATTAGATGTCACTGCAGAAAGATAATATAACAAAAAATACTCTATTTTCTGCTCAGTTTTCACCCACCCAAAAACTAAATTATCCGTGTAAATAAAACAAAACAAAAAAAGAAAAGAGAAAAAGGGCCCCCCACCATTTCTTAATCCTCATTCCTCAGAATAAAACACAGAGACAAGCAGTCCACATGAAGAGAGATGCCTTGTTCTTATTCCCAGACCGTCCTTTATATTCCAACCCTTGTCCAGTATGTCTTGTTCATCTTCTCCAAATTAATTAAGCCCCCCCCCCCCCCCCTTCTCTCTCTCTCTAAAATGGATGCTGTTGTCAGAGAAACAGTTGAAAGGGCAATGGAGACGATGTACATGGCGCCTTCTTTGATCTTCACCATGCTTGCTGTGATGGCGGGAGGAGCCTTGGTGTATTTCTATAGGCCATATTGGAAGGTGAGAAAGGTGCCTGGCCCTCCAGCTGTTCCTTTGCTAGGGCACCTGCCCTTGATGGCCAAGTATGGCCCAGATGTTTTCTCCGTCCTTGCCAAGCGTTATGGCCCTGTTTTCAGGTTCTAACTTTCCTCCATTTTCTCTCTTACTTTCTCGCTTCCCTTACTTTTTCTCGGGAAAGTTGAACTCGTTACTCCCAATCCGGATGTGTTTCTGGGTGTGGGTTATAAACATGAATTTCAGGGCGTGTGCATATATACAGTGAATAACTGAAATATTAAACTTTTATCTGATTTTAGGTTGATTTTTAATTTTTTTAACAGTTTCATCCACCTTATTAAATAGTCTTAATAATAGACTATTAAGACCAAATTAAAATCTTGACCTCATAAATCATGGTCTATTATTGAAAGGATTTAATTAATACGTTGGATCTGCTTATTAAAAAAAAATTAAAAGTTAATCTAAATTTGAAAACACCGTTAAAATAGTTCACTAATTTTTTTGGCTAATTTACCATTTGAAATATTGTCTTTTGTATATCTTTTTCTATTTTAAGAAATGAAAAAGTAATATATCAAGCTATAGTTTGTATGTCTATATAATATAATTAATCCTGCTTCTTGCGATTGTTCCAGTAATTTCTTCTTCGCCATCTATTTTCTTTTTCTCTTGATTAAATACACAAAATTAAATTAATAATCTAATATATATATTAATAAAAGAAAAACAAAAATTAAATTGGTCATTTTATTCTGAAGGGCACACTTGGTGGACGTGGCTAGGAGCCTAGCACCTATTGGGATCACCGCCCTAGCACCTATTCATCTAGGGTTCCGATATTCGGGAGCAAAAGGAGTTAACCCACTCCTCGAGGGCCCCCCACGAACTGCACCACGTCACGTGAGGGGGGTAAATCAGGAACCCAGCTGCCATGGTCACGAGGAGGACCAGTGCGAGCCGCCCACAAGGATCCCTGAGGAGCAGGAAATCCCACACTGCGGCTTGCCCGACTCGATCCTTGCCACTCGGGAGCAACTCTACCCGCCCACTGCCAACTGAGCTATGCCCTGGGGGCCATAGGGTTCCGATATTCATGCCGCCAGAAGTGGCTTTCTTCCACTCTGGATGGGGGTAGTGTTTGATGGGTTGGTTTGAATTTAATAAAATATGAGTTAATTTAGATTTATTAAAATTTTTGACATAATTTAAATGTGTAATTTTAAATTTATTATCAACCTAATTATAAAAAGATGAATCAATCTAACATAATTAAAATCAATGTTTAAAGAGATTTGGATTTAATACATATACTTCTAAAGTGTATTTATTATACTTTATTTTTCAATATATATATATTTGTAAGTAATAGCTAAGGCAACAGTGAAATAATAATAAATGTAACAACCAAAAAAATCATGAAAAGAATATTAGAACCAATATTTAATTCTTTACATTTGTTATTATTAAATAACACTTTGTGAAGGGGCAGGATTTTATCATTTTGCCCAAAATAATTAGAGGAAAGTTAACTTATTTGGACATTTATATAAACTTGTTGGGTTCTAATTCGAGTGAGTTAATTGTAGACACGAGAGTTGGAACTAAGTTTAGTGAGTGTCGAAATAATATTTTTGATTAAGCAATTTAGTCAAATTAAGAAGAGGGAGAAGAAACAAAACAAAGGAACAATTAAAAAGAGAAGGATTTCAACAGCAACAAACGATCATTAGTTACTATAACAAATGCTTGTGGTGCCATAAATTTGAAGACTCAATACATTAAATAAGGAATACGGATTGGTGAGGTCAGTTGATTTCTCAATTTAGAGAGGTGGAATCATGTGTCATTTCACTCCCCCTCAGCCGGAGATACAATATAGATTGCCCTACCACTACTCATGGGCCAATCCATCTTTCTCATTTTCAGCCACGCATAGGTCGTTTTCAACTTCCAAAATACACACCAATTATTCACCACCTTTAATGGCTGCCTTAGGTTTTGTCATATAGTATTCAATTCTTTAATTATAAGCTTGTCCCCAACATCAAAATAAATGTGTCATCAATGATCATGTTGATGATAGATGTGGAATTACAGCCAAGATTGGCCTGCAAATTAGTACAAGAGAGATGTTCGGTATTAGTCATAGAAAGAGTTTTCAGCACCATATTAGCGAAGAGAGCAAGTGTTGTATAGCAATATGACAGAATAAAAAAGAGCTAGATATATTATCTTGAGGGTATCATTATTTTATAGATAGATCCTTAACCAATTGTCAATCTGGGGATGTGACCTATCTTTCGTTTGTCTTCCATGTTAATACTTTGTCAAGTTGATGACTAATTAAGATGCATCTCATCCACATCACATGTAATAGAGACAAATGCTTACATATTAAAAGAATTCATAATTATAAAAATACCATATTATAATACATAAAAATTTTATGAAGAGGCTGGTTTCGATTGGTGAACCATGGGACTAGCACAGTAGCTCCATTATAATATTATATGAAGTGCGTGAGTTGGCTTCACTGTGCAATGCCAAGGGGAGGAGATAAGGAGAAGAATAAAGTGCAAAAATGGCACGGCGTTAATGGGTTGTAGTTGATTAATTATTCAAAATGTGTTCGTCATCAGTGGGAAGAGATATTAATTAGCAATGATTACTTGTTAGTGAGAAAATGATTCCATTTTTTTTTATGAGAACACTAAATTAAGTAGTATAAAACAAATAATAGAGATTAATAAGTGGTGTTGTTCAAATACAATAATAGAATTTTAGATGTTGGAAATTGGTATCGAGTATTTAAAATACTACAAAAAAAAAAAAAGGCAATAAGTAGATGTAAGGTATTTTTTTGCGAAAACTCTAATGCTTAAATTAGATTCACCAAAAGTAGAAGACCAAAAAAAATTGTAGAGCAGTTGTAGTGATATTTGTGCCATATCTCGGTATATCTCAAGATTAACTGTTCTAATTTTAAAGAAAAAAAATTTGGCAGTAATAGTTTACATTAATATTAGGGAAATGCCTCATGGGAGACTACTTGAGATAGTCTCTCGAGACCTCCATTGGGGATATCCTAGGATCCATTTGATCAATGAGGTCTCTTGACTCATTTTGCTCGATAGATTTGTTCTTCTTTTATTGTAGATTTATTTTTTATGGACTTTGTGATTGGGCTTATGTTAGTGTACAATTATTGTTGTCTCAAGGCTTCAATATAATCAGTCAAAAGAATAGTTAGAGGTGTTGTCCTAGAGGCTCCAAGAACCCCTTCGATAGTCTCTCATGACCTATAAGGATTAAGGGAACCATCAACATCGTGACCTCCTTCACATTGCCTATTTTTGGTTGCTTGATATCTTGTGTGAACCATTGTATTTGATTTTTTAGACGAATTCTCATAGACGACATCAATTATTATTACTCGACCACAACAATAGAATTTTGGATATTGGGAAATCATCTTTAAGCCGTCAAGGTGCTACAAAAAAGAATGTAATTAGAGGGTATAGGGCATTCTCAACGCAAACTCTTCAATACTTAAGTCAAATTTGTTATAAGTAGAAGACTAGAGATTACATAGCATTAGTAGTGGTATTCATCTCATACTTGGGGAGAAAAAGTCATCTCTTATTTATAAAGGTGATCATGATGGTTGACAAGTGACAAAAGTCTTTGTCTATCATAAGATTGGTTGTTCCAACTTTCAAGGAGAAGATTCTAGAGATAACGATTTGTATTAATATCAAGAGATTGACTCATGGGAGATTACTCGAGAAAATCTCTCGAGACCTCTTTCAATCTACCAAGACGGTTTCTTGGGAACCCTTTGACAGATAGGGTCTCTTGAGAGTCATTTTTCTCAACAAACTTGTTCTTGTTTTACTCCAAGTTTGTTTTATGTGAGTTTCATGATTGGGTTACTATTAGTATACATATTCATTCGATGAATTATTCAGCTCTAAACTTTTTCTCTTGGGTCTCTATTTGGGTTTGCCACTAAATTTTTTTAATTAGGATTTGGTCCATATACAGATTAAGAAGGAAGATTATCTATAAAATTATGAGAAAATAGTTAAAATAGAAATGTATAACCAACCATTTTATGAAATTCCTTTCAGGAATTTCAATTAGCAATGATTACTTGTTAGTGAGAAGATGATTCCATTTTTTTTTTTATGAGAACACTAAATTAAGTAGTATAAAACAAATAATAGAGATTAATAAGTGGTGTTGTTCAAATACAATAATAGAATTTTAGATGTTGGAATTGGTTTCGAGTATTAAGATACTACAAAAAAGAAGTTAATAAGAGGGTGTAAGGTATTTTTTTGCGAAAACTCTAATGCTTAAATTAGATTCGCCAAAAGTAGAAGACTAAAAAAAATTGCACAACATTTGTAGTGATATTTGTGTTATATCTCAATATATCTCAAGATTAACTGTTCTAACTTTCAAGAAGAAAACTTTGACGATAGCAGTTTGCATTAATATTAGGAGAATGCCTCATGGGAGACTACTTGAGATAGTCTATCGGGATCTCCATTGGGAGTATCCTAGGAACCCTTTGATCAATGAAGTCTCTTGACTCCTTTTGCTCGATAGATTTGTTCTTCTTTTACTTTAGATTTGTTTTTTATGAGCTTTGTGATTGAGTAATGCTATTCATCTCAGCAGTGACATGGAAAGTGAATTGTCTGCATAGTTGGCAAACAAATCACTTTCTCTCCCTTCCACTATGTCTTCCATTCTTTCTCTCTCTCTCTCCCCCTCTCTAGCTGCCCGAATTTACCCCCCCATCTCTCTCCCCCCACAGCTACCCAACTTCACCCATTTTTTTTCTCTCTCTCTCTCCCCCATAGCCGACCAAACTTCATTTGCTATTATTACATTTATTTTGCAATTAAATGTAACAACAACAACCATATATTACTATTGTTACATTTAATTGCAAAATAATAAAAAAATATATCAAATTATATTGAATTTGATCTTAGAAATTTTAATTTTATCCCAATCTTATTTTACACTGATTTTTAACTCTATCAAAAGTCACCACACAATCCAAAAAATAAATTTGACAAATGTTAAAATTTCATAAGTAACTGGCAACAGTCTCCCCCGCCAACGTCGCTCGCTTCGTCGTCGTCCCTCCTCGCACAGCCGTTGCCCCCACCACCGACCACAGACCACGCAGTCGCCCTTCCCCCATCGTCACCCCAACCCGTCAGCCACAGAAACCCTCTATCATCACCTGCACCCACTACAAATTTATTTTTTGGCTTGTGTGGTGACTTTTGATAAAGTTAAAAATCAGTGTAAAATAAGATTGCAAGAAAATTAAAATTTTTAAGATCAAATTCAATATAATTTGATATATTTTTTTATTATTTTATGATCAAATACAACAATAATTTTTTATTATTATTTTGTAATTAAATATAACAATAGTAATATATGGTTGTTGTTGTTACTTTTAATTGCAAAATAAATGTAACAACAGCAAATGAAGTTTGGGCGACTATGGAGGAAAGAGAGAGAGAGAAAATGGGTGAAGTTGGGCAGCTGTGGGGGGATAGAGAGAGGGGGGTAAGTTCGGGCAACTGGGGGGGAGAGAGAGAGAATGGAAGACATAGTGGAAGGGAGAGAAAGTGAATTGTCTACCAACTATGCAGACAATTCACTTTCCATGTCACTGTTGTTCATCTCTAGTGGAGATGAATAGCATTACTCTTTGTGATTGGGCTTATGTTAGTGTACAACTGTTGTTGTCTAAAGGCTTCATAATCAATCAAAAGAATAGTCGGAGGTGTTGTCCTAAAGGCTCCAAGAACCCCTTCCATAGAGTCTCTCATGACCTATAAGGATTAGGGGAACCATCAACATCGTGACCTTCTTCACATTGCCTATTTTTGGTTGCTTCATATTTTGTGTGAACCATTGTGTTCGATTTTTTAGACGAATTCTCACAGATGATGTCAATTATTATTACTCGACCACAACAATAGAATTTTAGATGTTGGGAAATCATCTTTAAGCCGTCAATGTGCTACAAAAAAGAATGCACTTAGAGGGTATAGGGCATTATCGCACAAACCCTTCGATACTTAGGTCAAATTCACTATAAGTAGAAGACTAAAGATTACATAGCATTAGTAGTGGTATTGGTCTCATACTTGGGGAGAAGGGGTCATCTCTTATTTATAACGGTGATGGTGATGGTTGACAAGTGACAAAGTCTTTGTCTATCTTAGGATTGACAACTCCAACTTTCAGGGAGAAGATTCTAGAGATATCGATTTGCATTAATATCCAGAGATTGACTCACGAGAGACTACTCGAGAAAGTCTCTCGAGACCTCTATCAATCTGCCAAGAAGGTTTCTTGGGAACCATTTGACAGATGGGGTCTCTTGGGTCATTTTTTTCAACAAACTTGTTCTTTTTTTACTCCAAATTTGTTTTATGTGAGTTTCATGATTGGGCTACTATTAGTATACATATTCATTCGATGAATTATTCAGCTCTAAACTTTTTCTCTTGAATCTCTATCTGGGTTTGCCACTAAATTTGGTCCATATACAGATTAAGAAGGAAGATTATCTATAAAATTATGAGAAAATAGTTAAAATAGAAATGTATAACCAACCATTTTATGAAATTCCTTTCAGGAAAAGCTTTATAAAGCACTTATAAGATTAGCCTTTTATTCTATAGCACAAAATATTAGATAATAAAGTATTAATTTGTGTAAATACAAGTGTATTAATAGAGAAGAAAGAGTTGCAAGCCATATAAAAAAACATCAAATTAGAAATATAATTTTTTGTTATAAAATCTAAGTGACTCTTAATTTAAAATAATGTGTGAAATACTATTAAAATAATTTAATCATATGAGAAAAAAAAAGAAATATTAAAACCCCTTATGAGAAAAATTTATTGAATATAACAAGTCTTCCACTCGAAAAATAAAATAAGAGGAATAAAATTTTGATTTGAGATTTAAGATTTGATATATGAGTTATAAAAGATTTATAAATTAATTTATTTTATAATAAAATTAAAATTTAATATATTATTATTAACTGTACATAAGCATAACATTGTTAAAATAAGAGAACATATTACATGATAAATTGGGTCACCCACTCAACTCATTTCATTCTTCAAATCCTCTTAATTTCTCACTAGCCGGGCTTTAGTTTCTTAACTTAAATAAGTATCAACGCATTAAAGAGTGGAGCCACCATTTTTGCTGTCCCATCTTTGAATCCCTCACAATCACAGCCACACTGGCCAATTGCCCAACAAAATCATAATTGAACCATATTATGAATCCAACAGGGCCCATTGGAAACGCCGCTTATATATCTCCACTCTTCCATCTTTATCTCGACTCTTGCTCCCTGGAAGACATGGATTTGATGAATGAAACCCTAAAAGAGTTGAAGAAGATGGGGCTGGTTCCAGCTGCATGGCTTGTTGCGGCCTTAGTAGTTGCAGTTTTAGGGTACTTCTATGCACCCTACTGGAGGGTTAGAGGGCTGCCTGGCCCTTTGGCCCTGCCCTTGGTAGGGAACCTGCCCTTGCTTGCTAAGCATGGTCCTGGCTTGTTCTCAGTCCTTGCCAAACAATATGGTCCTATTTTCAGGTTAGACCTTCTTGCTCACTGTCATGACTCAATCGTACACTAATGGGCACCTTTGTTAAGATTTTTGAGTAAGAATCCATGACGTTGTACTTACTTTATAATTCTTAATCACACACTAGCTAGTCTCCCTAGTATATAACTGATTACTTTTTTCTAAGCTTTATTAGATACGATAAGCTGCAAAAACAGCTTTTTACAAAGTAGAAAATGCGGCGGGCTTTTATTTTAGGTAATACAAGAAGCAATCCATCGCTCTTACTCTCTGACGAGCTTCCAAATTGTATTATCTTTTGGATGGAGCAGATTTCATATGGGTAGGCAACCACTGGTAATTGTGGCAGATCCAGAGCTTTGCAGGGAAGTTGGGATCAAGAAGTTCAAAGATATTCCCAACAGAAGCATTCCCTCTCCCATCTCAGCCTCCCCTCTTCATCAAAAGGGCCTCTTCTTCACCAGGTATTGCTGCAAAAACATATCAAATATTGTTTGTCGGGTGCATGAATTTTAATTTGCCAATCATAAGCGCACCCAAACCGACGGAGGTTGATGAAGGAGGAATTGGTTGCAGGGATTCGAGATGGTCTACCATGAGAAACACAATATTATCAGTCTACCAGCCATCGCACCTGGCCAAGCTGATACCAACGATGCAATCCTACATTACATCTGCAACTCAAGATCTGCCTTCTAACAAAGAAGAAGACATTGTTTTCTCCGATCTCTCCCTCAAATTAGCCACTGATGTGATCGGGCAGGCCGCCTTCGGCGTCAACTTTGGCCTCTCGAAGCCAAAATCATCAATAGCCGACTCTCTGAACAATTCAAGTCATCGAGGTGATAGCAATGAGGAAGAGCAGGATTTCATCAACCAACACATTTACTCCACAACAAATCTTAAAATGGACCTTTCGGGCTCCTTTTCGATCATATTGGGCCTGCTTGTCCCGATCCTTCAAGAACCATTCAGGCAGATACTCAAAAGAATCCCGGGCACGATGGACTGGAAGGTTGACAGAACTAACCGGAATTTGAGCAGCCGGCTTGAAGACATAGTTGCGAAGAGAATGAAGGACAAGGATCTCGGCTCAAAGGACTTCTTGTCACTTATACTGAGAGCAAGAGAGTCAGAGGCAGCCTCAAGAAACGTTTTCACCCCAGACTACATCAGTGCTGTTACTTACGAGCATCTGCTTGCTGGATCGGCTACAACTTCCTTCACTTTGTCCTCGATTGTTTACCTAGTTTCAGGGCATCCAGAAGTCGAGAAGAAGCTGCTCGAAGAGATTGATGGGTTCGGTCCACACGATCAGCAGCCGACTGCCACTGATCTCCAGTTAAAATTTCCCTATCTAGACCAGGCAAGTCTGCCATCACTCAATCTGATACAAGGCTCAAAGAATTAGCCAAAGAAACATTATTTTGTACTTGCTGAGATCACTCTGATTGCTCGGTTGCAGGTGGTGAAGGAGGCGATGAGGTTTTACACGGTTTCCCCATTAGTAGCAAGAGAGACATCAAAGGAAGTAGAGATAGGAGGTTACCATTTGCCAAAGGTATTGCATACTGGGAAGTTTTCATTTTGAAGAAATCTGTGTAGCCATCTGATGTCTTGAATTCCTTCACAAATGAACAGGGCACCTGGGTTTGGTTGGCGCTTGGAGTTCTAGCCAAAGATCCCAAGAATTTCCCAGAACCAGACAAGTTCAAGCCAGAGAGATTTGATCCAAATTGTGAAGAACAAAAACAGAGACACCCCTACGCAAATATACCCTTTGGAATTGGGCCTCGAGCCTGCATTGGCCAGAAGTTCTCCCTGCAAGAGCTAAAGCTCTCGCTGATTCACCTGTATCGTAAGTATGTTTTCCGGCATTCCCCCAACATGGAAAAGCCATTGAAACTCGACTACGGCATAGTTCTTAACTTCAAGCATGGTGTCAAGCTTAGAGCCATCAAAAGAGCGTAAAAATCGCTCGACTGGCTGAATATCTCTGTTACGTATGTTAATCCTTTCTAGATAATGAAGTTCGAAAGTTTTTATAGTTCCATCATGTTTTGAATGCACTCGGTAGCTGTAAACTCTTCTTCAAACATTAAGAATCTCATCCAAACAGATCTATGAACATCAGATACTAATGGAAAAAAGGAAATGGTGATTCAATAGCCAAACTTGCTACATGCTACTTTACAATATGAAATGACCATCTAAGTTTTTGGTACTGATTAGCTCTCATAGCACAGCCGCTATGAAGTAATACATCCTGAAATTGAGAAGTTACAACAAGCTGTTGAAATTGGTAACACCCAAGGATCATAGAAGCAACAGCCCTTTTTCCCCCAGTTTCATCTGCTTGGACATGTCTACTGAGTAATCAGAACAGGCATTGCTTTTCAAGTCCCCATTGGAGAATGCGGCTGACTTGTTAAGAAACTGAAACTCATCCATGGACTGCCTTTGAATTCGGGTAGACAAATTTCTCTGCTTAGCCTTAGTTGATTGTGTCAGGTTCATATAACTCGGCCTGCTGAAATTGCTCTCCTCTGTCCGCTCGGAAGCCATGATGGTATTTCCAGAAAAAGGAGTCGATGTGCAGATTGAAGAGGAAGCCGAGCTCTCACCATATCGAAATTCCGAACTCGGGCTTGAAGAAGAGCGAGTAACTTGCCCTACCAAGGGCGGTTTCGCTGAAATCTTGGTTGTAACATTGTTCCTTCTGACTTTCACTGAGCATGGTTCAGAAGATTTTGAACTATCAAAACAAATTTTTGAAGGTGGAGTTGCCTCTGAGGGATCAGTGAGGACTTTTTCCATCAATCTGTTTTCCCATGGCTTCGCCGCCATCCACCTTTCCAACCAACTCCAACCCCAGCTATTCTTATCAATCACTTGGCTTTTGAAAGAAGACATTGACAGATTGGTTCTTGAATCTGAATTCTGGCTTGACCTCCATTGCTGTGAAAATGGAGAATTTAAGTCACTTTACGGTAGCAAAGACAAAAGAAGAGTTCAACTTATGGGACACTAATTTTTTGCCAACACCAATGGGGTGCCGAGTGGTGAAATGGGTACTTCACCACTTCTGAATTTATACCTTTTGAGCAAGAGAGTATGCAAGTGCTCTTTCTCTCTTGAAGGCCCCCTCTTGCCTCATTTGCAGCTTAGCTTTAACCTCTTGCAGTGTCCCTCTACTATCACACCACCCTTCCTGCAAATGTAGAATAAAGCAAGGGAAATTCATGGAAACTTGAACTGAATTTTATCCCAAAAAGGGTAAAGCATATCTTTATACCTCAGCCTCTTTCAAGAGATCAGCCTGGGTGCGACGTTCGTCTAGCATCTGCTGCACGGCCTGCCCTTCTATTGACATGCGAACTCGACGAGCTCTAACTCGAGCCTGGACTCGAACAAGCGCCTGCATGCATCGCAGAGTTACAGCCGCCTGCTTCCTGACCTGCCGACCTCTAACCAAGGCTTGGAGCCTCACCACTCCTTTCAATGCCCTTAAGGCTCTCCTTGCCTTCATTTATCACATGGAAACCATTGATTACATACAGCATAACTAGGATAATATTTGCATTGCCTAAACAGCTGAATCAAGAACTAATTCTTTCTCAGAAAAAAATCACTGAACATGATTGAGTTGAGAACAGGTTCATCTGAAAATTTCAAGGCTCAACTGGAAATTTCGTGCATTGCTAATTATTCAACTAGTTAAGACACAAAATCAATTTTCTTTTCTTATAAGCCAAAGTGGGAAAAGCCAATAAATTCATTTTTAGCATGAACAGATTATGTTCGTTACATCCAGAGACCAGCGAGTTTCAAGGTTTTAATCATTCTTCTGATTTATAATTTGCAATTATTAAATAGATCAACACTCTACAGATCCAGTAAACCTTTGGTTCCATAGATCTTCTTGCTAAACAGAAAAAAAACCTGGGATTTTTAGCTTTGATGTTACTCATCATCCTTCGCTGCAAAATTTAAAACGGTGAATTTTACTAGTTCTTTTCTTTTTCCTTCAATACTCTTTAGATATTGCATCGGGTATTCTCATTGGGCACACAGAATCTCGATGAGAAAATAGGTGGAAGAGAAATTTATTCTTTTCATAAGTTAAAAATCGTCAGTTCCTAGTTTCTAAAACACACACACAAAAGAAAACAAAAAAAAGAAAGGAACGAGAAAGAAAATAATCTGGATGAGAAAATAGTCGGTTCCTTATTATTTTTTGTTTCTCACATTTTCTCAGAAACCGGACAGATGAAATGACGGAAACAGAGGAAAACCCATGTACCAGGAAGCCGCGGAAAGCAGTTTGGATGCGAATTGCAGCCCATTCTTGCCTCACAGCCCTGAAATCTTTAGGCGGAGCTCGGAGCACTGTGGCTACCGCCGCTGTAAAAGCGTCATTATTGACTGATGAAGAATCAGATCCCTCCGATGCGGCCCCACCTCTATAATTCCCTCTCAAACCCTTCCACAGATCCCCAGATGAGCTCCTCCATAACTTCCATTTCTTGCTCTTTCCACCACCCTGAAATAGGAAGAAGATTACATGAAGGGAAAAAATTAGAAAACTTGTTCAACTTCGAATCCAAAACCCAATTTTTTTTTTTTAATTTTTCGAATTTGTATTGATTGAAAAACTTCTAAAAATGAGCCTTCCTTTTTTTTTTTTTTTTACTAGTTTGGAGATTCAAAAAACATTGTTCTCCATAAAAGTTTTCTCAAAGATAGAAAACTGAAGAACATTTTCCACAACAGAACAGAAATATCACAGCTTAAGAAGAAGAATAACAGAAATAGGCTTACTTGGTAATCTTTCTCTGGCTTCTTGAGACCTATCAAAGCCTTTACCCATTTTCCTGATCCACCCATTAATGTCACAGCTTCAGATCGTCCGCAAAACCTCTTCTTTTAGTGGCTTCAAGAGCTGGAAAAAGAGGCTATTTTACAGATAGATAAATGTTGCTAGAAGAAGCTGAAACTGTAGAGAGAGAGAGAGAGAGAGAGAGAGAATTTTGGGTAATGGGAGGATTATCAGGAATGGGCCGTTCGCTATTTGAAATTCAAACAATAACGGGAAGAAAGATCCTATTCCCGCTTTGGAGCTCTGGTGGTCTGGGCAGAGCGTGAGAAAATGCACCTCGAGTTGGGAGATATTACGAAACAGCACCTTGAACGGCCCAATGGCTAATGGCTTCGGCCAGAGACCCACAGTTGTGGAAAGGCGCAACCTTTTTTTGTCATTTCATGAAAAGGCTCGAAAACGGACCCCAAAAGCAATTGGACAGAATCTGTAAAGTGAGTGCAGCGTGGAATCGCTGTTTAATTCGCATCAATATCAGATCAGGTCCCGCCCCTTCGTTTCTTTTCTGACCATTTTATCCTCACATCAACTTCAAATTTACTAAAAAAATTAAAAATTCATATCGCATCCAATTAATTTAATTCAATTCAAATAATTAGTTATCATTTAATAATTTTAGAAGTCATTTAAAGTGATTTTATTTGAATTTTATATTCATATAAACGGTCAAATCAACTATATACCTTAATTAAAATTATTTTTTTATAATTTAAATTTTATGTTTATAAAAATAAAAAAATGTCACTATTATTAATTTTATGTTTATAAAAATTAAAAAAATTATAATTTAAATTTTATCTTTATGATTGGATTAGTTTGAATTTTATTATTAATGATTGAGTTTGAAATTTTAAATCCAAAATCAAATCAAATACAAAAGTAAAATTGAATTAATCAAACCAATGAGTTTGGAAGTTGATTATAATGATGTGATTTTCTGTATTAAACTTTTTTTTTAACGTTAATTCAAAAATAATAACAAGCACAGGTAAAATAAAAAGGAATAGAAAACTTATTAATAAAGAATGAGACTTTGGTATTGTTTATATAATCCACAATATTATAAACCTATGCCACCCTTAAATTTGTGCTATTATATATCATAATTTTATAATAAGAAAGGTCTAACATCCAATATTAAAATCTACAAAGCCTGTTTTAATATAAATTATAAAAAAATATAGCAAAGTATGCTTAAAATAAATTTATAAAAAAGCATATTAAATCAAAAACCCAAAATTGGTAATTTAACTTAGCCTCTGTTTGTTTGCAGGAAGGTAGTTTTCCTTAGGAAAACAATTTTTTGAAAAATGTAATATTTTCTTGAAATATGTTTTTTATTGTTCGACTATAATATGAAAATAAAATAAATAATAAATACATAATAGTAATAATTCAAAATCATAATAGTATAATATATTATCTAATACAAGGAATAGAGAGATCAAGGGATAAAGTATCAGACAAAAAGCCAAAGAGTGACATGACCTAGGTGAAGATAGACAAAGGCAAAGACGAAAACTTCAAAAGAGATAACGAACGACGATAACCAAAGAAGAGTCGAAGGACAAAGGCCATGACATAGGAGAAGTTGATGAACAATAATGGTAACATAATAAGAATTTATGGAAGTAATGCAAGAAGAGCTCAACGAAAAAGAAGATGATGCTGGATACTTATATTCAGGCTCGATTATATAGTTTTGGAAGGTGACTTTTCGATTTTTCTTTTTAGTTTAATGTTTTCTTAACATTGAATATGGAAAAACTCGTAAATACTTTTTGGAAAAAATGTCTTTTGACAAACAAATGGAGCCTTAGACCCAATTCAATGTTGAGTGGTTCTAAAATAATAAAATCAAATTAAATCAACTCAATCGTAAATTTGAGGAGCGTGGTGATGAGAGGGCAAATGTTTGAAATGGGAAGTGACGTTGGTTAGGGTTGCAAACGAACCGAGCCGAACCGAGCTTTCCTAAACTCAGCTCGGCTCGATAACATTTAGCACTGGCTCGAGCTCGAGCTCGAGACGAGCTTGAAATGTGGGCTCGAGCTCGAGCTCGATAACATTTCTTTAGCTCGAGCTCGGCTCAGGCTCAATTCGTTAATTGGATTAACGAGCCGAGCTCGGGCTCGGGCTCGACTAAAATTTATCAATTTTTTTCGTTTAAAAAAATCTAATAAATTAATGTGTAATAAAATATCAACCTATAATCAATAAATATACATAAATCAACATAATCAACAATTATAAAATTATAACATCGGCGTGATAAGTAATAATAATTTTACAATTTGTAATAAACATAATAATATTATTTAATTTCATTTAACTTGAAAAATACTATAACCAACCAAAAAGACGATGTTCAATATTTTGCAAGAAACAAATAAGGAGGGTGTTGGTGATTTCCCTAATTAAATTTGATTCCATGGGTGACCGTTGCATTTTCATTTTTTTAAATATTTAGTTATTAAATATACACATATATACACAGCCACATCTTAGCATAATCTGAACACAGCCACGTGCACACAGTCACATATATACACACCTGAAATCACACAGCCACTTTGGCTTCCTGGTCGAATACATATGTACACATATATACACAGCCACATCTCTTAGCATGCATTTTCAGATTTGCACACATATATACACACCTGAGATCACACAGCCACTTTGGCTTCCTGGTCGAATACATATGTACACATATATACACAGCCACATCTCTTAGCATGCATTTTCAGATTTGCACACATATATACACACCTGAGATCACACAGCCACTTTGGCTTCCTGGTCGAATACATATATACACATATATACACAACCACATCTCTTAGCATGCATTTTCATATTTGCACATAGCCACATGCATGCACACAGCCACATATATACACACCTGAAATCACACATCCACATATATGTATATACACACACATAATACATATATGTAACCTACAAGCGGAAACGGATCTGACAGCGACAAACGGAGGCGGAGGTAGAGGTGGATCTCAAGGCGGCGACGACCACCGAAGACTGAAGGCGGAGGTGGAGGGGCAGACGACGAGAGTTTAGAAAGTGAGTGAGTGAGTGAGAGAGAGAGAGGGAGGAAAGAGTTCAAAGAGTGACAAGCAGACAAATCTGAAATGAGAATTGGGGGGGGGGAGTGATTTCAGATTTGCATTTTCATTTTTTTAATATTTAGTTATTAAATAAAAAATAAAAAGACAAACATCAGCAACTTTCACTTGCAACTTTCACTTCTTTTACCCAAAAGCAAAACTATAAACAGACAAACAAATCCAATCCAAGCTTTTTGACTTGGAATGAGTGGTGGATTATTATTATAATTAATTTAAAAAAATTAGTTTAATCAGCGTAAATATCTGAAATGTGGATGATTTTTTAATTTTTATTAAACTTGTTATCAGATTTCTCGAGTTTATTTAAAAACTTAAATATGGTACTATACTACAAATATTAAGAAAATTGATAGAAATCTCATAAAAACTTAAATAATTTTTATTATAATTATTTTTTTTATTTCTTTTCTTTTTTTTTCTTTTCTTCTTCTTCCTTCTTTCCTCCTTTCCCTGCAACGCACAAACCCTACGTGCGAACAATCACTGGCCATCGTTGCCTTCCAACATCGCCACCACCTCCGACAGCCACCGTCGCCCCCTCTGCAATTGCCTCCAGCACCTGCTCTGCCATCGACCGCGAGCCTCGGCGTGGCTTCCCTACGCCCCAGCCGTCGATCACAACTTCTTTCAGCTATCATCGCTGGCCCAATCGGCCCTCACATCGGCCAGATCTGATACGCCGCCGCCGCTGTCAGCCCTCTCGCGCAACCACCAGCCATCACCCGGCCTCCTTCAGCTGCCTCCGTGCCATCGCCGTCCTTGCTGTTGTCGTTGCTGGCAGATTCGGGTCAATCTGACCCGACTTGGCCCGGCCCGACCTGACCCGACCCATCTCGATTCGCTTCAGGTTTGACCCATCATTGATTCGACCTATTAGATATGACCCATATCTAATTTAACCCATTTAGATCTGAATCATATCTAATATATCCATCCAATTAGGTCTGACCCATATCTAATTTGCTTAGATTCAGCCAGATCCAGATCTATCATGCCACGTTTCGACCCGTTTCTATGCGGTGCCTGTAGAGTTTTAAGGAGACGATGCACCCCACTGTGCATCTTTGCTCCTTATTTCTGTCATGAGGAAGGATCCACTAATTTTGCTGTCATCCACCACATTTTTGGTACCAGAAATACCTTCAACCTCCTGTCCCAACTTTTCGTAAGTGATCGGCGTGGAGCTATTATGACACTCTTATTTGAGGCTCAAGCCCCGATTCAAAACCCTGTCTATGGCTGAGTATCTCACATTCTTACCCTTCAGCAACAGGTTAGTGAGATGCAAGCTTATCGAGCTTATTTGTAGGATTTACTATTTGCATATTATTCTTCACATCCCCAACCTGTTCCTCAACCTGTTCAAAACCCAAGCTGGATTTTCGATATTCCTATCATCCCAGGGGATGTCCCTCATCACTGTTTGTCAGAGGCTACTCTTCCACCTTACTCTGGTGAAGCCAGCAGTAGCCAGATGCCACCCCCAGATGACATCGATGAGCTGGGACCTGTCGTGTTTGGCGACCGTCGTCGTCATTGAGCATTGACATCATCATCCATTTTATGGTTTCCTTTTTCCTTTGAGTAATTGTACGACTTGATTTCCTGTAATCGTTTGAACTATGGAATGAATATTATGCTTTGGTACTTTAACGTTTCATTCTCTTGTCTTACCCTTGATTACATTTTGATCATAAAATACCTCAGCCTCTTGCAGCTGTTTTATAATTCATCAAATTGAAATAAAAGCATCAGTTTTTAATTATCACCTGATAATTCACATCCTTAATCAATTCACACATAGCTGAGCATCCAATAACCTTAAGTTATCATTAACAATTTTATCATTAAGAAATAATCCAGTTAAATCTTCCGAGAATATATCCTAGTTATTTTTCATTTCTCTTACGGCTTTTCACTGACCGCGGGTGCCTATATCTCATAACAATAGGCCCTTATCTTTCATTCGAAAATCGAGATATCGGGAAGTCCAAAAATTTATATTTTAATTGATTACAAAATAAAAAGGAGTTAATATATATTTTATAAATTTTTCATACATTTTTTAAAAATTTGCAATGGCTAAAATTATTTTTTATTATTAAATAAATAAATTTTATGATGATTAAAAATGTTAATAACTATTACAAATAGTTAATTATTATACATTTAATATATATTTTAATTTATTATAAATTTTGCCCTCCAACGAAATTCTCATAATATGTTAAAAAAATTAAAATTTAATTACATTTTTATTTGTATAATTAAACTATGTAAAAAAATAAGCCATAATGGGCTCATTCCCCACCATCATCTCTGTGAAGTTGGATGTTTGCATTCAAAATTAAAGGAAGCTTTGGGATGGGAAATACTTTATATTTATATTTTTATTTCATTTTTATATGTATTATCAATAGTTAGTTATTATATATTTAATTTTTTTTTATTTTATGTACATGAAATATATTAATTGATATATTTAGAATTTAAATAAATATATTTATTACTTTGATATTTATTACTTTGATATTTAAATTAAATGTTATTGTCACTAAAGCAATGTAATGTACCACTTAGTCGAATAATCATTTGGTATCATTAATAGAATGTAACAACACATTCTATTAATCATTTTATTAATATATTTATAAATAAGTATACTCAAAATTATAAATAATTTTATTAATACATTTATAAATAAACTTATTCACAAGTCAGCTCGCAAACTTCTAATTGAACTAGCTTGGGATCCTATAATTGAGCCATCTCGCGAGCTAGTATTCGAGCAAGCTCGTGAGCCACTATTCGAAGTAACTCGCGAGCCACTATTCGAGCTAGCTCACGAGCTTGTAATTGAGCCAGCTCGCGAATTTATCGAGCCGAATTTTGTTTAGCTCAAACTCAACTCATTAACGAATTGAGGTTCAAATTTAGGCTCAAGTTCAGCTCATTTACCTTAACGAACGAACTCGAACGAACTTTTATCGAATTGAGTATCGAATTGAGCCCGAACGGCTCGGCTCATTTGCAACCCTAACGTTGGTGCAATTGTAAAGAACCACAGGGGCGTCAACATAATTTAATTCCTCAATCAAAGTCACTGTTCATTGGGAATGAGGATTACTTTCAATAATTACCGACAAGGGATTTAACTTTACGGAGTTGTTGGCGTTGACACCGAGGTTGAAGAGCTGTCATCGACTCACCCTGACCCTGTTTCGTCTTATTGAAGAACCGCCCCTCCTCTTTTTGAAAATCTCTTGTGGGCCTCGATTACCTTAAGTCCTTGTCTCGTTGCCCCCTTCTTCAGGTATGTATATTGTATGTATTTGGCATTATTTGCTTCACTAGCTCATATTTCAAATTCAAATAAGGATTTTTGTTTTGCTGGTTGAAACAAATTAAATTAAATGAAGATTTGGTCGATTGTCAATATCATTTGGCAGTGGGTAACCCATTAACCAGACACAGGCAAGTCCTTTGACACTGATTAGTTAAAAGTAAAAATAATATTATATATAGCATATGGAGCCCAAGTTTTGAAGATCAATTTAACTATATTTATAGAAATGATCCAAATTTTAATCAAAATAACAGAATGTTATTCAAAATTACCAACGCTGACAAATGGGGAAGAATGAATTTGATGAAAATTTAAAAGTGCAGAGAAGCTTAAAAATGGGGAAGAATGAATAGATTTCGAAACCCGAAGCTCATGCTTAGTCCAAGTTGTCACCTCTCTTGGCAAAGACCGACAGTCAATGGCTTTGTTAGAATGCTCTGCCTTAAAAAGGGGGGAAACATTGGTGTTTATTGATGTGTGGATGCCCCTTATTAATGGATTAAGAAAAGACTGCCTAGAATCAAACACCATTAAGATTTGAAAGACACCGGTCACTATGCATAATTTTCAACCAAATTATAGTATTATTTGTGTTAAATAACATAACGTTTGTTTGATACACTTGAGCCCGAGCATTGCCCCACCCTTTCCCCAACTCTCATTGTATGCCCGCGTCTGGAAAATTGGTGAATAGGAGAATATTTCTCTAAATTGTATTGTTTATATCTAAGCCTATTCTGCACTTCTTTTACAGTCTTTTATAGTCCCTTTGTCAAATAAGGGATTCTTTTATTTTACTTTCCTTTCTTCCAAACAGTATAAGGAGAAGTTTCCATGCTGGGTTCAAGCTTTTTGGGTCATTTTGGATATAGAACAATAAACAAATTTTTGTTTTCTAAAAAAGGTGTCGCAGAGAAATTTTTTTAAAGCCAATCTACCAAATGCTTTTTTTTTTTTTTAACCACTAAACGTTAAAAGCACTTTGTTTCAACCTTATAAAACTCAATCTCATTTAGATTAAGATTAGGGATAAGATAGAAAATCCAATCACTTGGAGTAGTTGCCTACCATTTTGCCTCCAGACATGGTTTTTTTGGAAGAGCACATCTTCACAATCAAGATTATAAAGAGAGGATGTAACCCAGTTATAGAAGATGTGTATTTTTAGATAGTTCAAAATTTGATTTATCCAACAAATATTGTAAAGGGGATTGTAATTTTTTCTTCAAAAGGTTTATCCCATCATTATGAAATTGCTTGAATAAATTTGTTAAAAACGAATTATGTTAAATTTTCGCCCTAGTATAAAAGAATTTTCTCTGTTAATCTTTCTAGATGTCTGTTGGTGATTCAATCCTAACATATACCCATGTACTTTTTCCCATTAAACTGTAGAGAAAGTGTGCTTTGTCTGGACAGATTTCATCTTTTACTACTACTGTTTGGTTGACCAGAAAAAAGGAGTCAAGTTCTCCTCAGAGACCATCATCCAGAGTCTCCTCAAATTTAATTTCCTCCTTTTGGGTGAAAAGCAAAATGCAATTGACAAGTCTCATTGTTCATGCGTTCCACAGAACACAACTTTCCAATAAAAACAGGATACAGAAAGCAGCAAGACAAAGACTCGAATTAAGAGACCAGAATGGAGAAAAAAATTTCATCAATTTTATTCTAAAACAGTATATTTACAACTTGGGAAGTGCAGTTACACGTAAACTAGGGAGCAACGAAGCAAGCACAGTGCAAAATTGAAGACAAGCTTCTAGTTACAAGAAGAACCAACCACTTATAGTAAACGAATGAACGAATGAATTGCAAAGAAGATGACTAGCATTGAGGGCACAAGATGTGCCCATATGCTGCAGCTTGAAAAGGAGTCTAATTACCCGCTGAAACAGGAACCCTTGGGCTTGGAAGTCCCATGTATGCCAGCCTAGGCGACACCCGGATCTTCGGGCTAGGGCGGGGCGAAGGGATTGGAATCGAGCTCTTGGACCGGGCCGGGGTAAACCTGGGAGATAGATTCACTTTCTCGAGGGCCAGGGATCTTAGATCAATGGGGTAGTCACTTACACAACCAATGCGGGGACCAAGGCCTGTTGTCCACTTGCACGACAGTGGCCTGTTCAAGTCAAACCGGGGTGTTTTTGCATTGGTGGGTATGCCGGTTTCTCGATCAGAGGTCTTAATGGACGTATTATCGGTTGGTCCATTGCCATTGGCAGCATTTACATCTGTTGGTATCGTAGTTTTGGATCGGGCCTCTACTTCCTCTGGCTTAGCATCATCCTCAGTGCTACGTTTGAATGAGACATGGTCATCATCTGCTGCACATCTCTGCGGAGAAATGGATAAACCATCAGCCATTCTAGTTTAATGGGGCAGCATATGCCTATTCACATACGATCTGGACATCTATTTCGGGCGTCTATGCCTCCAAATAACACGATTTTACGTGCAGAAAGAAAGGCAGAGGGATTTATTACCTTAACATTGGTCAAATCAACTTGGTGCTCCTCGAGGAAGCTGACGAACTCCTTGAAATTGTCTTCAGTTGGAAGATAGTGACCACTATATGGCCATATAGCCTGAATTAACAAGAAAGAACAAGTTCAATCACCTCAAATTGTGACAACTATGAGCACCCATTCATGCAGTTACATGTTAATCATGTTAATATTCACCTCGAGGATCCCATCATGGCAAATCAATCTACCGGCAGCAGTTGTAGCTCCTCCAGAGAGAAAACTCGAGTGCTGGAAAACACCTTTCTTTTTCTGTCCCACATACAAAGCCCTTGATGTGCTCAGGACAAAGATCCACTTAGAATGCTCATCTGTACTCAATAGAATTCCGGATTGCTTGTATGCTAGCTTTCCACTCACCACGATCACTTCATATGTTTCCCGTTCGATCTGTAAAAGGCAATTAAGACGATGTTATATCCACGTATCTTGCTGCATAGATATGCCAGTTAGTTTCATGCATAATGTGTGTCCATGTGTATATAACTATAACGGCAACAACATATTAAGCCTGCCTTCATCCATTATGTGGGATTGGCTGCTTGAATTCTAATTCTAATTCCCATTATCTTCTGAACGTACACAGTATTTATGTTTTCTATTTTCTTCGCCTTTTATTAGGTGGGGAGTGAAAGTGCAAGGGGTTTGGTTCAATATTACACGTAATCAGAGGGACGAAACTTACAGGTCCAAGATATTGAATGCATTGACGATGTAAAATAACTCTAGAACAACTTTCAAGATTTAGTTCTCTACCATCACCAACATCCAACCTGCATTTCCAGAAAAGAAGAACGAATTACTATAAAGTCTACAAGAAGAGCAAGGCATGACTTGTATACAACTGTAAAATAAGGGTATTCTTACCAATAGAAGAAAGGTTGGGAGCTCTTGCTATCTGACCATACATCATAATAGAAATGCAAATTGTGTCCGTACCTATGACGTGGATCAATCTGGAAAAGAAAGACAGAAAGAACCGTTAAAACAATAAAGGTTGCTGAAAAACTCCCAAACCCCACTTATTGAAGCCATTATGTGACTCAATCAACAATAGAAATCTAGAAGTTGCCCAGTTTTTAGTTGGAAAGAAAAGACAAATTGAATAACCTCTCACTCTGTACATTCAACAAGAGTTGCATATGAAAAAATATGCTACACTTCTTGTAATGTTGAAAATATGAATTAGTGTAGTGTAGGTGATAAGCCACCTCAAGCTTGACACAGACACAATTGACACACGAGGAATGAAACCCTTGTCAAACACAGCCCATCAAGGAAATAAAATGAAAAAATAAAGGGAAACAATGATAGATATTATTATGATACACAATTAGGCAAGTTAATTCCATGAGAAGTATATGGACTTACAGCTTCAAGCCAATGTTGAAGAGCTAGTTTCTGAGCCTTTTCATCCTTAGACAAGCCCTTCCCAACCTGCAAAAACAAAAGAACTTAAGTTTCTCGAGCTAAACTTCTCCAAGCAACATTGTGAGAAGTAGTGATGTATAATAATGAACCTTGGCAGCCCTAGTCCTCGCACGAGCCCACCGTGATGCTGCAGTTTCTGATTTTGAGATGCTGAAAAACGATACTGAGCTCCGCTTTAGAGCAGCAAAATCTAAGGCCTTCCACCTACAATAATTTCATATTAAGAGAAGAAAGAAAATCAAAAAATACTGCGAAAAGAACATAAACAGGAAAGTAGAGATGATAGTGAAGAGGCAAACCAGAGTTCTTCAACCACAACAGCACAATCCGCAAGGTTTCTTCTGGTACGATAACTCTTGTACACTTTCTGAACCTTGGTTGCAGCAGCATCAAGCTCGGTTTTCGGTCTTGGAGAAAAAAATATCTCTGGCTCAGCAGGAGAAATTTTTGGCTTCATCTTCTTGACAGAATCAGAATCGTTGTCTTCTAAAGACATAGACTCCAAATTTTCTTTCTCAAGAACTAAATTAATGAGTGGAAAAGTGGTTTTAAGCCTTGATTTTTCAGATTGCATCCTTTGATTTAATCCCTCAGACTTGTTTATGGTTTCTGAATCTTCCAATTCCCCACCGTTTGCTCCAAAGCTTATCGATCTCGCCAATACAGTTTCCATGGCGTCTGCCAAACTGAAGAATTTGTATTCTAGGATTTCATTCCATGCAGATAAGAGCAAGGAAAGAGAGAGGCCCATTGATTTGGAAGGGCTAACAGAGTAAAAGGTGTTTGAGCTCAATTTAACCTGCTAAACAAATATAAAGAGAGGATTTTAGTAGAATTCCAAACATGTTACATTCACCAGAATCATGGGTTCATCTTTAAAACAAGAAAAAGGCCATCATGCCAAAATAAAGAACACCCAACAGAAGAATATTCCTTCCATACAATAGAGCACAAAGACAATGAACACCCAAGAAAAAAAAAAGGGTGGGGGAAGCTGAAAATGAGAAAATGGGTAATCATTCAGAGGGCAATACAGCTAAGCAGCAAATCGACATCTCAACAGAAGAACAAAAGAAACTCTTAATTATTCTAGACCCAGAAACCAACCATTATTAGATAAGAAGCAGAGGCCATGAAATCTCCATCAAGAACAAAGCAGTAGAAAAACGAAATCTTACAGTGATTTATCAATCAAATGATGAAAATCAATGTTCCTCGGCTTAAAATCCAAAACCAAGCCCTTGAAACTCTCTCTCTCCCCCCTCTCTCTCTCTCAAGCAAGTTCCAATTGAACATTCCAACAACTGCATGGGCGAGCATTTATATATAGTGGGTGGAGTGGTGGGCTTTCGAAGAATCAAAGAAGGTGACTGTCAAAGAAGGGCTTGTTTGGCTAAGTTTTTTTTTTTTTCTTTAACTTTTAAGCAGCTCCATTTTTAAGTGATTTAAAACTTTTAAGTTATATTATTTTTAATTTAATAATATGTTTGAATAAATGTATTTTTAAATTATTAATTAATAGTTATATATTTAGTTTGAAATACCTGATAAGTTATCAGAACTTGACAAAAAGATGAAAATAGACGTGTTATTAAAAATATAAATAAAAAATATAAAAATATTAATTTTTAATAAAATTAAATTATAAATTAATGTCTAATAATAAAAATTTACTAAAATTATATATAATTATTAAAAAAAAATCCTAATACAATATATATGCTATATATAAATTACACACACATATATATGCACATGTATACACAGAGAGGCGATTGTGAGCAATGGAAGTGACAAATGATAGGCGATGAAAGCTAGAGACGGCAAACGACGATCAACTGAGGAGAAAAGAACGAACTCAAGCGATAGAGGTTAGAGGCAATAGCCAACAAAGATGGTGGACCTAGAGGTTGCGGCCAATAAAGGTAGGGATGGCGACGAACAACAATGGGGAGGAGATGGATAGACAGTAAGGGCGATAGTGATGGCTGACGGTGGCAGTTGAAAAAGCTAGAGCAACTCGTAGTAAGAGACAAAGATTAAAGAAAAATGATATGATTGAAAATTTTAAAAAAAATAATAAAGAGTAAAATGATAAAATACTTATTTGGTAGCAGTATTTTGCAAACACTCTCCTTTACTAACTTTTGTAAAACGCTGATGTAAGAGTATTTAAGTTATATAGTTTAAATGCTCGATAAGTAAAATGTTTTAATTAAATAAATTAAGTAACTTAAAGTTAAATGTTAGCTTATAAGCGGTCAAACCGCCAAGCCAAACAGGCTCAAAAGTAGAAAAGGACAAATGGTTGCAGGGGGATTCAGAGAAGCTTTGAAGAAGCATCCATTTCAGCCTCGTGCCTCCAATCCTTGTATTTTTTTAGCCATTTATTTATTGCCACGGGGCACAAAACTTTCCATTGTCCCCCTTTTCTCTCTCTCTCTATTATTTAGAGTTGGACTGGATTTGAATATTCAACTCGACAAGTTTTCCACTTCCAAGCAGTTTTTTTTTTTTTTTTGGGGGAAAAAGCAAAAAGTGGTCATGCCTATATAAATCGACTTTTTTTTGTGAACTGATTAAATTGATAAATCAATAAATAAGTCAATTTTAATTTTTACCAAAAATGTATAAAATGTATTTGATTTTTAAAATTTATTTTCTTTAGTAAAAAGTAAATTAGCCTTTATAAAAAATTAAAAAAAAAAGGAATCCAAAAGGATAAAAGGTCACATTCCCTGTCTCCTTGCCAAAGTGATCTCCATTCTCCAGTATTCCATCCATCCACCCATATTAAACCACACCATTATGTTTCTTGTCCTTAACCTTATTTTAGTTACCTTCCAAATAAATTAAATACTAACGAACTAATTTATTGTATTTTATATATAAATTTTTAAATCCATAATTCAGTTAATAAACCATCATTATATAAATTGTACTTAAAATTTTGAAAATTAAATTAGATACTGTTGATCACGTTAAATAAATCTATTGTATTAAATTACAGAAACGAAAAAATATCATTTCTTTTTTAAAAAGTAAGAAATGAAAAAGTGAAGAAAATACTTAAATAAAAAAATATAGGACTCTTTCGTAAATATAATTTTTAATATAATACATTCAAATAAATTCTATAAAAAATTAAAAATTTTAAGTTAGAGACAAAAAAAATTATTAAAAATGACTCAAAAATATTTTTTAATATTATTCAATATTTTTTTTAATATTATGAAACGATCATAAAAAAATTTTAAAATTAAAAAAGTGACTCAAAAATATTTCCTGACATTTCAAAAAAAAATATTTTTGAAATGTCAAAACCACGTGCCAGGAAGTTTCCCTGCATGGTGGAGTGTGTGTATATATGTATGTATATATATTAAAAATGTGACTCAAGTGGCAAGTAAAATTTAATTAATAGTACACATGAAGATAATTATGAAAAAAAAAAAGAAAAAGTCAAAGTCGTGACTCAGACCAAATTGCACGATGATCTAGTACAAATAATATAGATGTAGGTACACGAGTCACGAGTAAAATTTAATTAATAGTACCCACATGCACATAATTATTGAAAAATGAAAGGTCATATATCGTGAAAAAACAAAAAAAAAACAAAAAGACAAAAAGTCAAAGTGATGACTCAGACCGACTATTCCTTTTTTCCCAGCTGTATATTTAAAAAAAGTTGTATTTCCACGTAGGAAAATGAAAATCCAGCGGAGTCGTTGCGTCGTGGTCGGTATATCTCTTTCGTATTAATTAATAATATTAAAGTTGCCAAATTTATTAGCAGTAAATGATTCACACGTGTCCTCACCAACCAGTGGATTTTCACACGCGTGGAATTATTCCACAAATCTGTTTCTTCCAAGTCAAATTCTAAATCTTCATTTTTGACTTCCATTCTTATTATTTCTTAATCTCTCTCTCTCTCCCCCCTTCTACGCACAAGCCTTTTACGTTGAAAATAATTCTCGTGTTGTCTGATGTTGTGCTGGCACTTTAAAAATATTGTACATAAAGATGAATTATATCCATAAATGTAGAAAGTACACAAATATTGCTAGTTAGTTTCGTATCTTTGACGTTTTATTTGTCAAAATAGTGTGCTTTTAAAATATTTTATACACAAAATCCTAAAAAAAAATTGATAATATTTTTGTGTCTATAAGTGTTCGGATGTTGAGAGAAGATAGGATTCGAGGCAACAATTATTAATTTTCCATAAGTTTGGGGATTTTAATTTTTTGAGGTAAACTTTAACTATTAACTTCATTTTTGGTAATAGACAAAAGGGCATGGAGAAGCAAAATAGTGCACAAGAGAGTAGTAAATACTTACATACTCGAAAAGATTGAGGGTTTTTATATCTCTCACAATGATGGTTCAAGCATTATTTTCGCTAGGATCCTTACTTGAGACGTGATCTTGGGGTATGACCAAAACATGATACCAAGACGTTAAGCCATCTTGGTAGAACCATACCCCTTAAACATAAGATTATGTCTTGTGATAAGTCTAAATATTTTTTTAAACGAGTGTTATATTAAATTATTAAAATTATATCATGTATCAATTCCCCACTTACTCATATGTCATCTCTAAATTATTTCACATATTATTTCGAGATTGATTGATAAATTACTTAATTATCTTTATCAAATGTAATCATTATTCGGAGTTTAGTTTTAATCTCAAAATAAAAAATAAACTCACCAAAACTTCCTTCAAAGCAAATTGAACTTTTGCATTTTGATGTAAGATACTTGTTGCTTATTAACGAAAAAGGCTAAAGGCATACCCAACCCTCTCACCTTTCATCATTCACTATTTAATCATTTTACCCCCTTAACTTCAACAACGAGGAGCTATTAGTCTCTCAACTTTCAATTTTGAATCTTACACATATCTGGGTCAACGCGTGTATTACACACACAATGGATGCATGTGCAGCACATCACCTCCTTCTTCCCCTTTGTCTCCGGCCACCTCCTCCCGCTCGCTGCCTCTCTCTTCCCTCCCGCTGTCGCTCCCTGCCTCTCTCTCGCTCTCGCTTTCTCTGTCGGTGGTCACCAGCAGCGTCCGAGGCGTCGACCGAGGTTGGGGGGGCCGTCGATGCAGTTGCCAAGCGTGGGCGGGCAAAGGGCGATGACGTCGATTTGGGTCGGGGGGCGGCGTGGGAGGTGGGTCGCGGGCAGATCTGGGCGTTGGGCGTCTTCTTCCTCTCTCTCGCTCTCGCTCTCTCTCTGTCGGTTTCTCTCACTCTCGTTATCTATCTGTATCTCTCGCTCTCTCTCTGTATCTCTGGCTCTCGCTCTCTCTCTCTCTCTGTTTGTATCTCTCGCTCTCGCTTTCTGTATCCCTCGCTCTCTCTGTATCTCTCGCTCTCCCTATCTTTCTGTCGTCTCAGGTAGCTATCAGCTGCGGGCGGCCGCCAACCTTCTTCCTCTCTTACAGATCGAGACAAGTGGCACACTTTCATTGACTTGATCAATGTGGGCCCCACATCAGATGACATGTGCAACTCACGCAACAATGCTTGCTGCAATAAGGTATGTAACTATTACAAAATTAATAATTAAAGTATATAATAAGTTTAAATTTGGAAGTTGAAAGGGCTCATAGGTCCTTGTTTAAATTAAGGGGGCAAAATGGTTAAATAGTGAAAGATGAGGGGGCTGGATATATCTTTAGCCAACGAAAAATGTTAAAAGTCATAATTAATGATGGTGTTATCAATCAGTGAAGTGACGTTTCCTTATTAGAAAATATTAAAAAGATCAAATGTCTTTGTTTTTTTTTACCTAATACATTTTTTAATTAAAATGTGACGTATAATTGATGACACTGTTATGATTCTTAATTATATCCAAACATATAACATTACTCTAAAAATAAAATTAAAAATAATTAATCATACTCCATTAATTATAGTAATGTGATAAAACAACATTTAGGGTATGACATGATCAACAAGTTTTGGAGTAGGAAAAATAATTTTGAAATTAACTGAGAGGGAGGGAGGGGCAGACAGATGCAGGGATGAAATAAATGGGCAGGGAGCATGAATCTGAATCTGAATATCAGTAATCGCGCTTTTGGGCATTTAATTGGGCAGAGTGAGCTGTTGATTGGTATTTGTATTATTGTTTGACGGATTCGCTGCATACGAGAGCCTGCAAGTTGCTGGCGCAGAGTGCTGTTTTCTTTCCATTATTATTAACAGAACATCAACTCCCCGTACAACGATTCATCGCTATCTATCTATCTATCTATCTATCGCGACTTTGCTGCAGACCCTCCCCCGTACAATGACTTCTCATATTGTACGTTTATTTATTACGGGTGGGTCGCGTCCCAACTAGAGAATTATCTAATAATTTGACAACTCTAGGGTCCTAAATTTGCAACTTATGATCCTCCATTTACAACTAGAAATGCAATCACAATCGAAATCATGAAAAATTAAATCGAAATCGAATTCGTTAATATAGTTAAAAATTGTTTGATTAGATAATGATTTAGTTTAAAAAAAAATTAAATATTATTTCAATAGGTATGGTTTTGATTATGATTTTTACTAAATTCAAATTAAAATTTAAATTGAAATCGAACTAAATATATATAATAGATATTTATTTATTTAATATATTATATATACACATAATATATATATTGACTAATACATTTTTTTACAAGTATTTTAACTAATGCAATACAAATATATAAATTAATTAACATTTATAAAGTAATTAATAAATAAAAATAAAATCTAATCTTAAATTATTTTATTTTTATCAATTAAATAATTATATCAAAGAAGTTTGAAATTAATTTGTAACTTTATGCAAGAAGAAGGTAACTTTATTAGAGTTTGTCTTTATTTGTTGTGGAGTTATCAAAATTTTTTATGAATACTATTTGTAAGAGTTTGTTTTTATTTGTTGGTATGGATCAAATTAAAAAAATCATAATTAAAATTAAAATTGAACCGAAATCGAATGATTTAGTTATGGTTTTTAATTTTTAAAATCAATGGGTAATAGTTTGGTTTTAGTTTTAATAGTTTAAGTTTGATTTAATTATAATTTTAACAAAAAATCGAAACCAAATCAAATGGTTACCAACCCTATTTATAACTTACATTATACATAATTTAAGTTAAAAAGAATTGGCGGCCATCCTTCTGCTTTTTTCATGCTGCTACATTATAATATCAAACATCCAAGCTGACAACTTAGTCATGTTTGGTGGAAAAAACTCACTTTAAAAGCTCTTTTCTTGGCCCAATTTTGGCTCCCTTCCTATGTGGAGAAAAGTCTAAATTTAGTAGAAAAAACCCATTTTAAAAGCTCTTTTATTGGCCCAAATTTGGTGGGAAAAAAAATTCATTTTAAAGGTGGTACATATATATATATATATATACCACTTTTTCTCTAATTAGGATTGTAAAGAAGAAGAAGAGGGGAAAATAGAATTGTGATCACACAACTAATCCAAAGTATCCCATGATCTGATCTTCATAATTTTCCAAAGTATCCCATGACCTAATCTTCATAATTTTTGGAATGTGTGCTCTATTCTCGTGGAGTTTTAATTTAAATAATTTAATCTTATTTTTGAGTTCTGTAGTCATACTATTTTTACTCAGAACAATACTATGTTTTTGAGAGTAAACTATTTTACAAGTATTTCCAACTTTGTGCAGTTGTAATTATTTTGACAATCTAAAGCGATCTATGATCTGATCGATTTGATTTTTGAATAGGAACTTTTAGACTTCTTGTTCTTCAATCTTGACAGTGGGAATTGAATTTGGAGACCTACAAATATTGTATGTTTCATCAGAACAAAAATTATATTTTTGATGATTTCTTCTCCCATTCATTATTTTATTTTATTAATTATTTCTATGATCCCTTTTATCTGTGAAATATTGGTGCTAGTTTGTAAAAGTCCAAGAGAGATATTTGTAAACAATTGATTGATTGATTATACTAAAGCTTCTCAACTTTTGGCTATGTGGTTTTTACTTTTTGATTTGAAGAAATTTTTCACGAAAAATTTTTATATCTCGATTGATTTTGATCAATTTGAACAGTTATTTACGTATTTAACTTCCTCGCAAATTCTTACAAATTAAGAAAATTTTGTTCATTGATCGAAATTGGTATATTCTATTTTAAAGGTTTTGGTGAATTTGTCCCGTTCCCCTAATAAGTCATTCTTAAATTGAATCCATTGATAAATCTTCTTGTTTCCTTTAAACTTAAAAAAGAGAGTAGAGACTGGCACATCAGTTGAAACATTAAATTTAAAGGCCGGATCTTTAAGAACATAACCCACAGAGAACAGTACCAGTACTTTTATTCTGCTATGTCGAAAGTACCAAAGATGAGAATCAAAAACGAAAGAAACATGGCTAACCAGCTCTCTAGTCTCCGCTAGAGATGAGATTCAACTGTGAACAACCTTTGCATATACGGCTGTGTTCATGCCCATGTATCTCAGCGCATGCACCTGCTGATGATTATGACGACTACGACGATGATGCCGCCGATGATTTCTGTCGAGGCGGAATGTTAAGCCACGCCTTCATCGTGTCGTAAGCCGTGAATCCAATGGCAACGGAAGGAACGATCTGTGCCAACAAATCAATAACCAACTAATAAATTCTCCATCAAAATATATAATAAATTTGTAACAAGACATTGTTGTCGTTGTAATTACTTTTTGGTTGTTAGCTGTGTTCTCTGCATATAATAATTAAAGAGCACTAAAATGTGATATCTGATGGTCAACAATATGTTATGTCACGCTGTGCTCAAAAGCATGTAATTCATTCAGTTGAAGCAATACCTTAATGTAGTTAATGCTTAGCCCAGCAAATAATTGTGCCCCTCCTTGATTACGAACAATAGTTGTAAGAGCATGCAATGTGTTCCTGTATCTACCACCACCTTGAACTGAAGGTTGCAGGTGTTCAACCTGAAAACAAGAAAGAACCACGTCAGTCACTTCAGATTTGGACTTTAATTAGACTAGACTCAGCACATATAAATGATAAAACATTAACAAACTTTACACCGTTGATAAAACATTAACAAACTTTACACCGTTGATAAAACATTAACAAACATTAACAAACTTTATATATGCTAAGCATATATAATAACATAACACTAGTCCAGTTTAAGTTATAAGGGATATCAAACAAATGACTAAACTCTTCTAGGCAGATTGAAAAATAGAACTTTCTGACTGCACTTATCCAAATTAGGCACAGTTGTCTTTCAAGTTCTTAGTTATAAAAGCACAATCAAATCTATATTCCTACTTGGTCTTGCATCCCAAATGAATGGTAAGCATATGGTATTTCCCTCCTTGTAGGTATTTACCTGCACATGCGTCAGTTTCCATTGACTTTTGAGTTTAACCCAAAACTCAACCAACATATCAATCCACCCGTGTATTCAGAGAAACAGAAACCCAACCAAATCATAACTTAGTTCAGCTTTAAACCATGGGACTAATGATTTGTAGATGAACTTAATATGACTATGGCACCAGCACCAGGTCACATTCAAATATTTGAGCTTCAACTGCTTATATTTTTATTGAATTAACATTCCACATAGTTTTTGACCTACTTAGCTTAAAACCTAGGAATTCTTTTGTCAATCTATCAAGACAATATTATCTGCAAATAAAATACAGTAAGGCACTTCTAGTATGAGTTTTTTTAGTTTCATGATAACAAGAGCAAAAAGATAATAGCTTAATGCAAATCTCTGATGTAATCCAATTGTAATTGGGAAAGTCTCAATATCTTCTCCACAAGTCCTAACACACTTCTGCTATGTGATCCATCTCCATAAAATATTGTATATAAGCAATCCAAACTCCTCCTCAAAACACCTTCAATAGGACTTCCCTAGGTACTCGTTTCTCCCATGTTAAATAAATAATATCATAACAATAGAAACAATGACAATATTAATAAATAGCAAAATTAACTAACAACAAATAATATTATAAATTTAAGTTTGACAAATAAATAGGGTTTAGAGTTTGGACATGGAAGAAATAGGCCAATAGGCATTACCTATGAGGCAAGTATGCCTCACAGGTATATAGCTGTGTATAGAGATGATTGGAAAGCCAGTATTCCTGTAACCAACCTCACTTAGTGGATTAAGGCCAGTGATGATGTTATTGTTTATTGTTGGAATACTAAATAATATTATAATATTATCAATATCAATAATAAAGTATTACAAAATTCCTAAAATTGTAGAAAAGAATTTGTCATGTAGAGGATATGGCCATAGATAGAGATGGATGGAGGTCTAAAATTCATACAACCAACCACATTTAATGGATTAAAGCTTGTGATTACTTTTGTTGGAAACAATTAAAATTAATTGTTATCATTAATATTAGCAATATCATGAATATATATATTGACAATATTAATCTTATAACATATCAATCTAATTTATTCATAGATTTAATTTTAAAATATTATTAAAAAACTATTATCAATTATCATTACAACTAATATAGTTGGAATATCATGAATATTCTATTGTTAATATTAATTTTATAATAATAATAACATATTTAGTAATATCATAATATTGTTAATTGCATGATATTATATTATACAATAATTGAATACATTTTTTTCGTAAACTATTTTTGTACCCGTTTTAATTCTAAGATAAAAGGAATATTTTTTTTATTTAAACAATTGATGCATTTAAACTTTTTGTGAAAAACTAGAGATAGAAAACTGGAAAATATTTTTTGCAATTAAATAGTAACTTAGTTTCCTACCTATTCTTATGGGAGACAGATATATGCTATGTTTTGATGGAAGCAAAGTCGAAGGAACAGCAAAATCACCCAGAGGAGAAAAGAAAAGAGAGAGATAAGGGAATCAGCGGGTTATTTTACTGCAAGTTGTTGGATCCAAATTCCAACGGTATTTAATTCCACAGAAAGGCCTTAATTTTCACATCACATTATTGACTTCATGGCCCTATCAATATACAAGGTTAAATTGCCCGCAAGGCTGCCATCATAAGCTGTCAAGAATGTTTAAATTTTCTTCTATAACTCCACATGCATCCAGAAAAGAAAAACATTTATTTTTGTATAGACTTATTTTGAGTAAATTTTCCTATTCTGTAAACATGACGCGATCTTTGTAATAAATTTCCAGTATCTGATATACCATACTTTTTACCAACAAGCACAAAATGAGTCAAAATCTACAGGATCAAATCAATAGACATGTTGAAGAAGATAAAGAAGGAAATTAAGTTATGACCGAGAGGATAAGAAGACAAGATGACGTCCAGCTGGGAGGATAAGGATATTCCTTAAAACAGATAAGGAAATCCTAATACAAGTTTGATTCTAATCTAAATATGTTGTTGTAATCTAATCCTAAATATTAGGAGTGTAATCTAGCCCTAAACATTAGGAGAATTCTTAGGAACTTTGTGTATATATTTGCATACCGTGAAGCAATGAATACTAAGGAGGTTTATTCCTCTCATTACAAACTTCTATTACCATATTTTTCATGGTATCAGAGCCACGGTTCCGTGGCAGAATCTACTACCTATTCCCCTTTCCTACAGTTTGAAGAATCCTCTAAGCTCACGGTAGGGCTGAATCTCAAACAGGAAGTGAAGCTTCAACCGAGTTACCTCCTCTAGCAAGGAATACTCAAGTTCCACCATCTCCAATCACCTTTGACAATCATTCCCTCCAGATCACTCAGCACAAGCTCAATGAAACCAACTTTAGATAATGGTTCCAATTAGTCTTGCTAGTAATCCAGGGAAAGGGAAAGATTAGATACCTAACTAGGACAGCCTCTAAGCCAAGCACAAGCTCAACAAACTATGGTGTGTGGGAAGATGAAAATTCTATTGTGATGGCATGGCTAATCAATTCTATGGAACCAAAGATTGGAAGGACATATTTATTCTACAAAACAGCTCGAGAGATTTGGGAAGCTGTTCAAGAAATTTACTCAGACATGGAAAATACTTCCCAAAGCTTTCAGATCCGATCTACAATTCAAATAAGTAGACAAGGTAATAATTCAGCACTGAATATTACAATCCCCTAACAGAATTGTGGCAGGAGATGAATCTATTCCATGAGATTATATGGGAATAAGCTGGAGAAGGGAAGAAATATGAAAAGATGATAGAAAAGAAGGGTGTTTGATTTTTTGTATGGATTGAATGCTGATCTTGATGAAGTTAAGAGGCCAGTTACTTGGAACCAAACCCTTTCCTTCAATAAGAGAAGTTGGGAGAGAAGAGAGCAGAAAAAGGGTGATGTTGAATCCTTCAAAGATGCCCAATTCTGATGCAAGTTCACAAACATCAGCTTTGGTTTCCTTAAGGATAAAACCACCTAGTTCATTCAAAGGAGAAACCCAGAAAGACAAACCATGGTGTGATCACTGCAACAAGTCATATCACACCAAGGAAACCTGTTGGAAGATACATGGAAAACTAGTAAATTGGAAGCCTAGAAATCAGAGAAAAGGAAATCAAACAGTCTATGGAGGAGGGGTAGAAACTGGGAAGACAACCAACTTGGTTCTATCTGCAGATCAGTTGGAGATTTTACAACAATTGTCGAGCCAATCTAAGGTTACCAAACCGGAGACAATAGAAGCTCCTAATCTGGTTGTGTCTCTTACCAAACAAGGTATTCCTAGACACTCTTTACAAATTCCCTATGGATTGATGGATAATAGACACAGGTGCCTTCGATCACATGACTGGATCTATTGAGGTTCTAACAGCCTATCAAGGCTTAACCATCTCAATGGTTGATGGTACTACAACAATTGCTCAAGGGAAAGGTACAGCTTGTGTGGCAGGTTTGAAATTGAAATAAGTCTTATATGTGCCTAATTTAAAGTGCAATCTACTGTTAGTGAGCAAAGTAATCAAAGAAGATAAGTGTTTGGTAACATTTTTTTCATTCCTATTGTGAATTTCAGGACCTATCTTCGAGTAAGACGATTGGCAGTGCTGAGGAAAAGGGAGGCCTCTATTATATGACAAAGAATGCACAGCCCCTTGGATCTAGGTCACAAATCCAATTCTCCTTGTCTACTATTTCAGATTTTGAACTCATATTATGGCACCAGCGTTTAGGGCACGCTAGTTTCAATTATCTTAAATCTTTGTACCCCTATCTTTTTATCAATAAAAGCAATCATCCTTCTCATGAATATAAACTTACAAAACCCTTCTATTTGATTCATAGTGACATTTGGGGACCATTAGTGACACCTAATTTGACTAACACTCGATGGTTCATCACATTTATAAATAACCATACAAGGGTTAGTCGGGTGTTTCTAATGAAGGACAAATCTTAGGCCTATGTTGTGTTTAAAAGGTTTCACTAAATGGTAAATAATGTCTTTCAAGTCCAAATCCATGTTTTAAGATCAGATAACGACAGAAAATATTTCTCCAATGATTTCAGTCATTATCTAGCTACTCATGGCATTATCCACCAAAATTCATGCCCCTACAATCCTCAGCAAAATGGGGTGGCAGGAAGAAAAAATCGTCACCTCCTTGAAACAGCAAGAGCTCTTATGTTCACAAGCTCGGTCCCTAACACATATTGGGGGGAAGCCATTCTTACCTCTTCCTATCTTATTAATCATCTACCCTCAAAAAGTTTTTCCTTTAGAACCCCTTTGAGTGTCTTCCTTATCCCTATCACACTAGGGTGCTCAACTCTTTGTCACCAAAAGTGATGCACTATGTTTGTGCATAAATATCAACCTTCTCAATCTAAACTTGAACCTAAAGCCCTTAAATGCATATTTGTTGAGTATTCTCCTACTCAACAAGGCTACAAGTGCTACCACCCTTCTACAAGACGTCTCATTGTATCATGTGATGTTTCTTTCCTCGAACATCAACCATTTTTCCACACCAATCCTCTGCAGGAACAAATGCCTATTGTAGAGGAGCAATGGGACTCTATTGTGTCTCTACCCATTATTCAAGATCCTAAATTCCCTACTGCCACTAAATCAGTCCCTGAAATCCCTATTCCTAATCAAACTTCAATGTCTAATTCAGGGGGAGATCAAGAAGATCGGATTCAAAAAAATCCAGCCTTGGATAAACCATATTTGGTATATTCTAGAAGGCCTCATGACCTTTAGTCAAACCCAATGTCTGATCCAGAGATGCGTTCAGAAACAGAGGGCAGTGACGACATGGAAAAGGTTGTATCTAACAAGTTTGACGATCTTGATATCCCAATAGCATTAAGGAAAGGGGTGAGATCTTGTACATAACACCCTATCTCAAATTATGTGGGATATTCAAAGCTATCTCCACAATTCAAGGCCTTTACAGTCAGCATTGATAATATAGTGATTCCTAAAGATATACATCATGCATTGCAAGATGAGAAGTGGAAGGCAACAGTAAGGGATGAGATGCAAGCCCTAAAGACTAATGGCACTTGGGATATTGTCAATCTACCAGATGGAAAGGAAGTTGTGGGCAGCAAATGGGTATTGGCAGTCAAGTACAAGTTAGATGGAATCATTGACAAGTACAAGGCAAGATTAGGAGCCCAAGAGTTTACCCAAACCCAAGGACTTGATTATGAGGAGACTTTTGCTCTGGTGGCCAAGCTTAATTCTATCATAGTGTTACTTTTAGTGGCTATTAATCTAGATTGGAGGCTGCATCAATTGGATATCAAGAATGCATTCTTGAATGGGGATCTAGAAGTGGAAATTTATATGAAGATACCCCTAGGTTTTGAGATAGAAAATACAAGAGGAAAGGTATGCAAATTAAAGAAGTCACTATATGGCCAAAAGTAATCTCCACGGGCTCGGTTCAAACTATTTAGTGACACCATCATTCAGCTAGAGTACAAACAAGGGCAGGCCATACCCTCTTTACAAAAATTGAAGTTGATGGCAGGAAGACAGTTCTTATTGTTTATGTGAATGATATTATCATCACAGGAGACAATACACTAGAAATTGAGCATTTAAAAGAAAAACTAAAGGCTGCATTCGAAGTAAAAGACTTGGGGGAGTTAAAATACTTTTTGGGGATGGAAGTAGCTAGAAGCAAGCAAGGAAGGAATCAGTATATCTTGGAGGAAATACACAATTGATATGTTGAAAGAAACATGTAAGCTTGGAAGCAAATCTACTAGTACCCCCTTAGAACCCAACTAGAAAAATAAAGAAGACAACAAGAGGGAGTATCAAGTAGACAAAGGGAGATATCAACGATTAGTGGGTAAATTGATTTACCTATCACTCACAAGACCTAATATTACATATGTTGTAAGCATAGTACGTTAGTTCATGCATTCACCTAAGAGAAGGCACCTTGAGGCAGCCTATCACATTCTTAGGTACCTCAAAAGAACACCCAAGAAAGGACTCCTATTTAAGAAGAGCCAAAACAAAGGAATAAAAGCATTTGTAGATGCTGATTGGGCTAGTTCTATTGAAGACATTAGACCTACATCAAGTTTTTGTAAAAAATTATGGGGGAATTTGGTAACCTGAAGAAGTAAGAAGCAATCAGTGGTTGCAATGAGCAGTGTAGAAGCAGAATTTAGAGCTATTGCACAAGAGCTGTGTGAAATTATTTGGGTGGAGAAGATTATGAAAGACTTATAGCTTTCAGTATCCTCACCAAAAGTACTTTACTGTGACAGTAAATAGGCCATTAGCATTGTGAATAATCCAGTACAACATGACCGAATGAAACACGTAAGAATTGACCAATATTTTGTCAAGCAAGAAATAGAAAGAGGTGATATAAGCCTTACCTACATCCCTACTGAGTTTCAAGAGGTAGACATCCTTACTAAAGCAATGCAAAAACAAGGATTTGAATATATTAGAGTCAAACTGAGAATGATAGATATCTATGTGGCTTAAGGGTCTAGTTAGTGAGCTCCTAAGGGTAGATATCAAGGCAACTTTGATGTGTGATAGTCAAAATGCCATTCATTTGTCCAAAAATCAAGCCCATCATAAAAGGACTAAGCATATAGATGTAAGGTATCATTTCATAAGGCAAATTGTTGAAGATAAAACTATTGTTCTAACCAAGATTGTAGGAGAAGACAATGCAGCGGATATGTTTACAAAACCAGTTCCTACAGCAAAGCTGAAGCACTGCATGAGGATTCTTCAGATAGATCCAGGAGGACAGTGACGATGCTGGGGAGGGGAGGCCTATTCAAGGTTGAAGATGAAGCCTAATTGAAGTTCAAATGGGTGGAGAATTTGTTGTGTCATTTGTCTTAGATTAGGTTAAATGTAAACAAGTTTCTTTATATTGCTACATGTTTCATTTTCTGTTTATTTTAGCATTAGAATTTCTCTCTCTTCTAGAAGGTTTGTTTCTAGAAGGGGCAGCTGTCCAGTTAGTTTGTTTCGGTCAGTTGGGTAGTTAGTTATTGCTTTGTAATCCACGCCCCTATATCTTATAAATAGGGGTCGTGGGATAGGAGTAGGGCAGAGAGTTTAGCGCACCTATTCTCGGAAAGGTTATTTTCAGTTGTTGTCTTGTGTTTGGGATTGAGTGCGAGAGGTAGAGAGTGGTTGTTTACAGCTTGTATTCTCTAGGATTCTAATAGCTTTCAGTGTATATGGGCGAGGAGAGGGGGGGGGGGATTTAGATCTCTTTGTAATCATCTCATGGATGCTTCAAGATAGTGGATTAGATTGGTGCCTAGCAGTCTGGATGTAGGTCTTGTTTTTCAAGACTGAACTAGGATAACTCTTGCGTGTTCTTGGTTTGTGAATGTCTGTTTGTGTTTCTACTCTGTGTTTTTCGTTATCGTTGAGTTCTTGAGTTGTTAGTCAGCTAGTTGAGTTGAGAGAATCTGTAGAGTGTTGTGCGACTACTCTAACAAAGACAAAGAAGAAAATTAAGTTATGACCAAGAGGATAAGAACATAAAATGATAAAGATAAAGATGAAATAGATGTCCAGCTGGGAGGATAAGGATAGCCCTTAAAACAGATAAGGAAATCCTAATACAAGTTTGATTCTAATCTAAACATGTTGTTGTAATCTAGTCCTAAACATTAGGAGAATTCTTAGGAACTTTTGTGTATATATTTGCATACTGTGAAGCAATGAATACTAAGGAAGTTTATTCCTCTCATTACAAACTTCCATTACCATATTTTTCAAGACAAGTCCAACATAAACCAAGCCAGAGCAAGAGGAAAAAGATACTACATGTACAAACAGAAGTTTAAACCTCATCAACAAAAGGAGTGTAATAACATTAATCTATTATCAAACTAGATATGCAATTGAAGGAATAAGAGAAACTGTAACCAGAAGAGTAAAGTGGAAAAAATAAAACCTGCATCTGCCTCCTAACAACATCCAAGGGATATGTGAAGGTCTGTCCAAATAAACCAGCTAAAGCTCCACAAGAAAGACGCATCAAAATGGATTTTTGGTGTTCTTCAGGAACATGCCTCTTCAGTTCCTCATAGATGTAAAATTTTAAACCAGCATAAGGAAGAATGCCAATGAGTGTTGGACCTGTTTAAAGTATAGCTTCAGTCATCTTGAACACTTAGCAAAAAGAACTTAAACATATAGCCAATAATGCAATAAGAAATTCAAGCATAGAACCAATTCAATCAATAGCATCATCACAAGAGAAGCTGCCTTAGGACTGAGAAATTATAAGAAGTCTCAACCCAGCTCATAACTGAGAGCTACTTGAAAATGATGTGGAAAACATTTTTCAAAATGAAGATCCTTCAATAAATTATAATATTAATTAGCAAACATGTAATAGATCCTGAACAATAAATATGCTCATAAGTCGACATACAGTACCTACTAAATGTAATTGAGAAGAAAAACAAAGGAAGCACACATCATTTACCTACTCCCCGATACAGTCCTCGCACTCCTCCCTCTTTGTAAACACTCCCTAGTACGTGTTTTATGCCATTGTACACAGGCTGTGCATGAGAACTTCTTGCACCATTCCTGAGACCTCCTCTTGTGTCCACAACCTGTAAAATCAAGAATTCACAAACCAAAATAAAAAAATATATATACAACACTCTAATTCACATGAAGTCATATAACATTATAAAAGGGGGGAAAAAACTCTACTAATAAACGTCGCACGAAAAATCCTTAAGTGTATCATTGAGAAACAGAAACATTTTTCTTGACATTGAACTTCATGAGACCAAAAGAACTTCAAAGGTTGATACCATCACTTCATAATTCCAGCTTTGCATTTACCAAGTTTTTGTTAATCAACTAAAAGAACACTACTCTAATAGTAAATCATCTGAAAACAGGCAATATGAGCCAATTATCTAATTAGACAGGACACTTGAAAAACATTATAGGTGATGCCTGTATCTCGCTCATCTGCCAAACAGAGTTTCAACACCAGACAACCAAGAAAATAAAAAACATGCAACTTTTTACATGGATACGGAATTTATATCACAGAGCTCCATTTTTCAAAGGCTATACCAGCACACTCCTATAACAACACGGCTAATATTGGAGAATAATCTCTAAGATAAATAACACTCAACCAAAATGATAGTGGACAACAAACTATAGATGAAATATATAATATCCTTTTTACAACAGATGTTAGATATGTTCACTGATACTCCCATAAACCAATGAAGGACAATGCTAAAAAAATTCCTATGGCCACAGCAATGAAATATCACAATGTAACCACTTGTACTAAATTATTAATGCAACCATTTATTCAGATAAGGTTAGGATTAAAATGAATCAATCCTAACCTTAATTTGAATAACTATGAGTTTGTCACACATTCCTCTTAGTGTAATATCATTGTCTTTGAGAAGTTGAAAATCCTAACCTTAATTTGAATAACTATGAGTTTGTAACACATTCCTCTTAGTGTCATATCATTGTCTTTGAAAAGCTGAAATGTGCTTATGATCTTAAAATGCAAACTGCTCTCTCTCCAATGGCCAATAGCTTTTCACAAAGTCGCTGCAGAGCCCACTGAGTTATATACTTATATAAGAGACTCATATAACCATTGTGATTTCTCAATTGTTAAATGAATAGCTATGAGATATTGCCAATCAAATCAATCTTGTCAATGCCAGTTGATTGTGCAGTAGGACTAGTTTCAATAAAAGATATTCGTAATGAATGCATTCATGGACACAGTGCAACAAGGGTTGTTTACAATTGAACGACAAAGTGTCGTTTCTTTTTCACAGATGCACATTAACAGGGTTTGATACTGGTGAATCTGTTTCTGTAGAGTTCCTGGCTATCCCAAGCTGATTAGCTGAAGCAAGTTAATGTCAGCTATTGCTGCCAAATATGAGTTATAGAGGTCTATGATGAGAACTGCAAATGGATGTTTACTGAATTAATCAGGCAAGCAGGAAACAGACGGTTAGTGAATAATTATGATTTAATCAATGCCCAGAAATTTTTGTACTTAAATGTACATTTAGATCTTTCATATGGAATTGTGCAACAAAAGGTATTGGTGGTTTTTATCTTCATGTATAGTATTTTAAGATAGATTTTTAGGTCACCAATTAACCCTTGCCTCCTATTTTGATGTAGAGGACATTGAAGGTAGACAGTGATTGGACAATGGAGGTGGAGGACATGATTTTAGGAGGAAGTCAAGGAGTTAGTCATGAAGAAGAAAAAGAGAGGCACAGTAATTGATGGTTGCCAGTGGAGAGAAATAGATTGTTATCCGTGGGTGGTTTGCATTAGCATCTCTTGTTTTCTCTCAGAACAGGGTTTCTTTCCTGTAACAACAGAGAGATATAAAATGGGTGTGCCTATTTGTTGAACGCCTTACACATGCTTTGCAAAGATGTTTCAATAACTCAAACCAGCGATTTGCTAGCCACAAAGTCGTAACCTCAGCGTTGCTATCAGGGCTCCCCTCTAACAACAAAGAGATATGCTAGAGTACTGCAAGGGATCCCTAGAGTCCAGGGAGTATATGTGATTACCAGGCCTAGTGTAAGAAGTCAGACAATGTAATAAAGTGCCCCCATGGTGGATATATGTGTGGAAGACTATTACAGAAAAAGCTCTAAAATGTTCGCATGAACTACTTACCTGGTAAGCAAGTTTAGTACGAGCCAAATCTAAGGGATACGTGCACAGAACTGCCGTTCCTCCAGCTGCTGAACCAGCTAGAAGGTCTATTACAGGGCCCGTACCCAGTGCAGAGTAGTTATTCAAGATCCAAGTGCGATATTGCTCATATGTCATGAAATGTAATGCTGCGTATGGAACAATGCGAAGGACACTGGCTCCATTTCCCCTAAAAGATATGATAAACATGAGTTAAAACAACATTGTCCAGTAAATATTGTGAGATGTAAACGATGAAGATTAATTAGTGAAAACTTACCTATAGAATCCTAAAACACCCTCATGCTTTAGTAACTTCTTTAATGACTGGTAGACCCCCAAAGAATGAAATCCTTCAGTTCTAGTCTATAAATCCAAAGAGAGAAGTTAGGGAAACATGTATGTGGCATGCAGATATGCAGGTGCTGCAACTTGTCATAATGCACATCTGACATGTATCAATCAATTAGAGAGAAAATATGATGAAAAGTGAACCATATACACACACTGACAAGAACCAAATTGCATGTTCAGTGAATATTAAAAAAAAAAACTCTAAACAACTCAAAAACACATTTAATCAATGCAATTATTTCAACGTTTAATTCTCTCGCTATAGGGTTGTGTCCGGAAGGACATCCGACATAATATTTTGCCACATTGATACTAATTACTTCTGAAAGTTTTCAACATCAAAACCAAAAACATGAAGACATAGAACTCAGTATATCGTGTATCAATGAGTAACTTCTTCCATCCACTTCTTCATACCCTCTAAAACTCCCTAATCTAGTATATTTGTCTTGAAAATCCAATCTATTATATACTTATCAGTAATAATAATTAATAATCATATTATCTTCCTAAAAAATTAAAAAGAAGAAACTTTGGTCAATAATAATGGTTGTGGAGCAAAGTCCATTACGACTCTGAATGTATGTTCCTTTGAAGAAACAGCTAATATTAGCTTTTGCCTACACTAACAGAAAAGGTTAGTAAGACAAATGGTAGAATGATTGAAAAAATACCACGTTGCTTGCAATAAGTTTGAATTAACTATGTCTAAAATATTTAGGAGGAGACAAAAAACAAATAAGGCAATGGGGGTGAAAATTGGAGAATCAAATTTACCTGCAAGAGTATCTTAATCCGTTCGAGGGGAGCCACAGCGGTTTTTGCAAATCCCCCAGCAGCACCTCCCGCTATTAGCTCCTTGGCATAGACAGGCAAGCTATCAAGATAAGAAACTTCCTTACGTGCAGATGACCCATCAACAAAGCCAGTGACCTTTGTGGACAAAGCCGATCCTTGCGAAGAATCCATCTGAACTACCACAACTCACACCAACTTTCTACCAAAACCTTTTAAAATCAGTTACTTTTTACCTATCCACTCTGCAGTTTGAAGAACTCCTTATCCCATCGATCTCTGGGAATACAAAACGAGAAGGTTATCTGTTCAAATACTAAAGAAACTGGCCCGAGAACACCCGGAAACGAGTTCGGTACGTTCACAAGCCGATCCTGTTCTTTGGCAATAACAAGATACATCAACAAAAGCAGATTAACTGACCACAAGGATCGAGCAATCAAGCCCCCCTCAATTCAAGCAATTGCCCTCGTAAATCCATATTGATTAAATCTGACCCACAATACGATGCCGACATCAGAAAGCCAAAGCCAAACCCTTTAGACTAAACCGAAAACTTGCGTGAAACTGGATAATGTAGACCTAATAATCGAAACGCGTTCACCGGGAGGATCCGAAGCGAAATAGATCGATTCTAGCGAAGATTTGGATCGGAAATCAACAGCACGGATCAAAGGTATTGGGAGGGAGGGATCGATGGGGTTGGAGGAGAACAGGAATTCAACTATTTTATTACGAATTTGAATCAATTGCCCGGTCTCCTTCACCTTAGGAAGGAGGCTTTCTTGGGGGCTTCGTTCAGAATCTCTTCTTCTTCTTCTTCGTCTTCGTCTTGGACGGCGCTTCTCGGAATCAAAATATAGGATGGGAGGCAGTTCCATCGCGGACAATCCGTGCGCCTTTATCCTTTAATCTTAAAAAATTATGTTTATATGACAAATAAAATGACTAAATGTCCAATTAATTAATCTTAAATAATTATATAAAATTCGATTATTACAAATTAATTAAACATAAAAATATTAAACTTAAATTTTAAGTGGAGAATGATCGTGGCTTCAATTGATAATTTTAGAAAAAAAAAGAGAAAAAAATGAAAATTTTATAATTATTAACACTAATTATTCAATCACTAAACTCAAGTAAAATCTAAATTTATCTATTAAAAATTACAAAACCCAATCAATTTATAACCTAATCTAAATCTAATTTATCTTTTAATTACATAAATAAATTAATTTTTAATTTATTTTTGAATCATAAAAGCAAAGTAATTTACAACTTTTGAAATTAAAAACACAAATATAGTGTTTAAAAATTCATTCAAAAACCATATTTACTACCAAAAAAAAAGTTGTAATTAAAAACACAAATATAGTGTTTAAAAATTCATTCAAAAACCATATTTACTAAAAACAAATCATATTTATTAGAGATTACTTTGCTTCCATAATTTAAAAATAAATTAAAAATTAATTTGTTTTGTAATTAAAAGACTAATTGACTTTTGTACCCCCATTGAACATAAATTGAGATTTTACTTATTTTAGAATTGATTATAATTAATGTTTTATTTTTTTTTTATTTTTTTTCTTAGATCATGCTATTTGTATATTATTTATGAACACTTTGAGTTACACAATGCACACAAATAACATAAATACCCCTTACGCCTCATTGCCTTAGATTATGGATATTTTAGTTATGCGTCTCACCGTCTTAAGTGAAGGATATTTTAGATATTGGTATATTATTACATAATCCAAGGTGTACACAATGATGTACTAATAGTATTTTTTTTTATTTTTTTCTCTCAAATTATAAGGCATGTTTTAAAAATTTAAGGGTAAGTTTAATATTTTATTTTTAATTAATTATAAAAATAGAATTGTGTGTAATTATATTTAAAATTAATTAGACAATTGTAGTTTTTGGACATAAAAATTTAATTTTTTAATAAAAATGATGTCAAAAAATAAAATTACAATAAATTTTAGGCTCCCGCATAATAGAATTGATTGCACTTGCAGGCATTACAGCTTTGAGATGCACGGACGGGGGGTGCAAAGGGAGAGAGAGGATCACGAGCACCTCGTTGAAGTTTGGGCCTTGGGAGTTGGGGTGGGTGAGTCTGGCACGGGTCGGTCTTGTTGCAGACGTGTTTGATCTGAAGTTTGCTGGACGGACTTATTAGACTTACACTTTACCATGACAGGGACACTTGTCTTTCACCCTTATTAGTTTTGCACTTCCCAACGAATTTGCCCGCTTACATGACAGGGACACCTGCCAAACTGATTTCTGGTTTATGATTATGGGTTGGGTTGACACTACAAAGTACAAACACAACCATGAACCACCCCCCCGTTAAAATTGTTTTTTAATTGTGTTATAAAAAAAAATTATTAAAAATCAAAAAATCTGAAGGTTTAAAATAATTCTTTTAGAATAAAAGGTGTAAATTTCAGCGGAAAATCAAAACACTAATGCAAAAACGTTGTCTTTATTATTTTTAAGTTATTTTTATTTTTTAATTTTTCAAAATAATGAAAACGCATTCTATTTATTGTTTTTAAAAATATATTTTTTAAAACAAATAAAAATTTCTAAAGAAAACTCAAAACAACAAAAAATTATTTTGAGTGTTTTTATGCAAAACAAACTCTAAACTAAAAACATATTTATTTATGTATTTATTCATATTATATTATTGTAATAAAAAAATATTATAAAATTCATTAACTTTAAAATGTATATATATTTTTTAATAATATATTAACATTAAATATTTATAATTTACTAAATAATTTTTTTATAAAATATTATTAAAAAATTATTTTCAAAATTTCAAAGAGAACGCGTTTTCTAATTTTATATTTTGAGAAATAGATTTTTAAAATGATAAAGAGAACGTGTTTTCAATTTTCTAAAAACAGACTACCAAAACAGAAAACTGAAAATGAATTCAAAACTTAAAGCTGAAAATTGAAAAGCGAAGAGAATGCAGCCTAAATAACTCTAATATTTTAAAACTCATCTAGATATTTTAAAAAAAATGATAGATAACTATCTATAGATAATTTTAATTTTAAAATAATTTCAAAATATTAAAATAAATAATCATTCATAAAAAAATCTATCGTTAAAAAATGACAAGATAAACATTATCTACAAGAGATAGACATTATCCATAACAATCTTAATATCAGTCAAATTAAAAAAAATAAAGATAAACATTATTTATAAGAATATTAATTCTGAATTATTTAAAATTATTTCATACTCCTCTATAAATAAATAGGCATTCATTATAAAAAATATACGTTTCTAATACTAATTTTAATAAAGTTTTTATCGTTTTTAATATTTGACTTAAGTATCAGAGTATTTACGTGAATACCTTCTTACGCCTTTTGACTGTTTCTTTTTTACAAATTTAATGATTTGATAATGATATTTTTAATCAAATAAATTTATTATTTTATTTAAACAATAACAAAAATAAACAACAATCATGTACTTGGCATGCCATGTTTTTATGTAAAATACTTCTAACATAGTAACCCTTCCCATCTTGTCTACAATTTAGAACTTTTAATTATTTTCCTTCAATTAAGAGGTTATGAAGAAAATCCTAACTAATAAATCTTGTGATTCTTCGTTGTTCAATCACATGCATATATGCAAATTAAATTAAATCAAATTTAATTCTAGAATAATTTACAAATATCACTTTTGAGATTTATTTTAATGTAAAGACACTGTTAAAATTTTTAAAATAGTACTAAAAACTCTAGTTTAAATATTGTTTTGAAATAATATAACATTACTAGTGGTTATGACCACCAATGGTGGTTGTCAAAACCCAATGGTTGCTAAATTCCAATTGAACCACAACCATTGTTACGGTTTCATCCCATAATTCAATAGTTTCAACATTAAGAGAGATTGAGAAATAGATCAGAATATAGCGTATTTTAGGTATTTAAAAAAATAACAAATATAAATTAACAAAGAAAAATTGCAATGTAACTTAAAAGTCAAGAATAATCATTGTAATTTTTTAAACTTTAAATACATTACCTACATTTATTTTAAACCTCACAAATAGAATTATAGAAGTAAGATGCAAATTTTTCCAAAAATTGATATATTCCCCTAGCCCTAAATAATTATTGATTGTTGAATAGCACGCCCTAATCTTGTTGGGTTTCATAATTTTGTCATAATCTTGCCTAGTTTACCTCTTAAGTAGTATTTGTTAACCAATATATAGATCGAAAAAAATAAAATATAAAAAATATTCAAAACTTTTATCATTTTTAATATATTTGTTAAACTTATTTGACGATTCTTTAAAAAGAAGATATGTAATTTCTTATCTATTATTTTTCATATATATTTATCTTTCTCTCTCTAGATAAGCATATGTTAGACTTTACAGATAAGAAAAAATGATACATATATCCTCTAGTGCATTTTAAAAAATTTAACAAAGAATTTGATAAAAATCTTAAAATATTTTTTAGTCTTATCTTAATCATTCTATATTTTTATTTTAAAAAATATTAAAATATTATTTTAATATAATTTTATTTTATTCATTTTAACAAATACTATAATCTAATTTTATGAAGACTGGTGTAGGCTTCATAATTCTATCCAATAAAACGGCCCACAATTGTGTCCAATAAAAGGGCCCATATAAACCCCTAAAATTAACTTATATATAACATAACAGTTTTTGAGCTTTTCTTAAAAATCCAACGATAGTTTTGTTATTGTTGTAACCTTCAAAATTATATTTTATTTTCATGTATGTAATTTACAAAAAATTAAAAAAAAAAGTCTTTTAACTCAAAAAGCCAGTAAGAATAAACTTGAATGCAAATGAAGGTGTTTATATAACTAGATTTAAAAATAAAGATAAATAGAATATCAAAACCTAAATTCCTGTAATATCCCAACTTTAATATTTCATATGTGACTACGATGCACTAAATTTCTTCAAAGTTTAAAACTTTGGATATTTAATCTTTTTGTAATTTTATTTTTGAGCAAGATCCCCTTTTGACATTATTTTTGGGCCAAAAAACTATATTTATATACTAAGAAAAATAAGATGATCGTAATGTCCTAATTAATCTTAAATAAGTACACATAGTTCTATTGCAAATTAATTAAAAAAAAATTCCCTTAAGTAAAAGAATGTGACACTAATTTATAATTCAATTAAGAGGGACGAATAAAGAAAAAATAAAAGAAAGTGACGCTAATTAATTCGCAAACTCAAACAGAATTTTAATTTATTTCTAAAGAAATGCAAAACCCAATCAATCCATAACCTAATTGACATTCAATTCATTTTTTAATGACATAAGCAAACTAATTAATCTCTAAATAATTAAATTTTTAATTTTATGTTCTTGTCTTTTTCTTAAGTAAATATGATTTTTGATTGAATTTTTAAAAGCACAATTAAAATTTTAAATATGAGAAATCTCTAAATTAAAAAAATAAAAATAATCTAAAATTAAAAATATATATATAAACACTAATCAAAACTCAAAAGCTATAGGTTTCTCCAACCACCACCTTCCACTAAATAAATACACAGAAAAGAAGAAAAGGCCAACACTATTTCTCTACCCATTTGTCTTTTACCTTTAAAGTTGCAAACGGCAGTTGAGTGATGCACATTCATGCATATAACTTAAAAAAAAAAAAGAAGAAGAAGAAGAAGAAGAAGAAAGAAACATGCATGCATGCTATATATAGTAGCATTAGTGAAATTCAAATTCAAATTCAAATTTGCTTCCCAGATTTGATATCAGAAATTGACTGACGGACTTGTGAGACTTCTCATTTGGGTTCTTCAGTCCTTTTATTCCTTCTGAATATCACATCAATTCTACATTATTATTTGTGCTTTATTTATCACCTTTTCTTTTACCTTGAAATATATTAAGTAAAAACTAATAAACACTTGAAGTTTGTTGTCCATGTAGGAGAGCTAGTAAGAGATTATCACAAATGAATAGGAGTGTTCGAATTTTAAGTCTAGTCCATGACCCACAATCGAGTACGCTTTGGTTTGTAACTTGTCACGATATGATTTTTGATTCGATATTGGTCTAAGACAGAAAATTGAAATTTTCATATAATATATTATATATTATTTATAAGGTATTGTTTTTATATTATTCTTAAACCCAAATTTCAAATTTTGTTTTGTGGAAAAGTAATTAGATGTTAAAATTAATTATGTTAATTTTGTTTGTACCCTTGTGTATATATATATATATATATTTGGTTCCTTGTTAATTGGCTGTATTGTTACACAGTTTCTTTTAAATTTAAAACACTTATATTGATTGATAATACATTTATCTTATCCTCACATATATCATTAACAAATAAAAGTATTTTAAATTTAAAAAAAATATATAACAAATATACCTTATGTTTAAACAATATATATTTGCTACTTCTTATCCTATGCCCCAAGGGCACAAAATAAAAAAAATATCATTTTTAAATTCATATTAAAAATAAGAGAAAAAATGGCTCGGACCAACTAGTATTAAATGGGATTAGACCAGTTTCTTCTTTAGGCATGGCCATGTGTTTTTATTCTAAAAATGGTCATTGTGAAGCGAAGGAAAGATAATTTCATATTGGTTTGAGTTTGAGAAAACTTTTATAAATTAAAGTCACTCTCTTTTCTCATAAGAGTCATTTCAGAATAAAGAGAACAATACATTATTAAGGATGTAACTAAAATTGTTATCGCTTCACATTGCCTTATCAATAAAGAAAAAAAAATCATAAAATATGCATACCCAACTCACCATCGATCAAGTGTGTTGTTTTGGGAAGGAAGAATTTAATAATAGCACGAGTCAAGGATAAGCTATGGTTTTAGTTTATAAGAGGTCACTCTCTTTCTTTGTAAGGGTATTAAATAATACTTTATGTGAAACTTATATAATTATACTTTTTCTAAAAGAATCACATATGCTCGACTCCATCCTTGTTTAGGGGATTCGTGTTAAAATAGACAATCTCACTTTAATTTAAAAATAAGTTGTGAATTATAAGTAAGAAATTACTTTACTATCTAATATAGACTTTTTTAAGATAAAATTATAGATGCTACCATATATATAAATATAGGTGTCTCTAAAACCATCTCCAACCTAAAACTTCAAAATAGTGCTACTTTTGTACTAAAATGGTGCACTATTCAAACAAGTCATCTCCAATCCATTATACAACATAAACAATGTTATTTATATTTTTTTATTTTTTTACTTCATAACAATTAATTTATTTTAAAAAATTATTTAATTATTTATGTAATTATAGCTTAAATATGAAACAAAAATTTAATATGTGATTTTCTATGAGAATCACATATGCTTAACTCATCTCACTTTAATTTAAGGTTAAAGATAAGTTGTGGAGTACAAGTAAAAAATCACTTTACTATCTAAGATAGATTTTTTAAAAACAAAATTATGTTATCATATACACAGATGTTGGTGTCTCTAAAACCATCTCCAACCCTAAATTTTAAAATGGTGCAACTTTTGCACTAAAATTGTGCAACTTTCGCACCATTCTAACAAGTCATCTCCAACCCATTATACCCAATGAACAGTATTATTTTTTTTTTATTTATTTTTCTTTAACTTCATAACCATTAATTTATTTTAAAAAATTATTTAATTATTTATGTAATTGCAACTTAAATATGTAAACAAAAATTTACAATGTATCTATATAAAATCTCAATCCACAAGATTTATAATTTAACATGACAAGATTCAAAAGGAATTACTTGAACAAAAATACGTTACTACTCATGTTGTTCTCAACTTTCTAAGTTTTATAGAGCAATTTATTTGATCTTATTAAATAATTATAATATTTTTACTTAATTTTAATTTATTATGTTGTTAACAATAATAATCAAATTAAATACACAAATTAAGACCAAAATCAATCATTATTATACATACTAAAATAAAATTAAGAGAGGACATAATGGAGATAACATTTTTCCACATTAGAAGAAGGGCAATTTGAGGATAAATTGCTCACGACAAAAATGTCATGGGTGAATAGTAAAACGCCATTTTGACGTGGGTGGATTTTGAACATTTTGCCTTCTCCGTTGGAGATGGCCTAAAGCCAAAATAAATGATACCTCTATCAAGACTTAACTATAGCTTGTCAGCATTAGCATTTAGCATCATAGTATACTATATTTTTAATTGAGCATAAAGTTTTTCTTATTATATGAAGGGAGGAATCTGATAGCCTGTAGTGCAGTGTCAAGTTCGCAGATCCCATATATCTTTAATGGAAGCTGAATCTTCAGCATGATTCTACATGTCAACTTTCTCATTGATATGATTCTATACATATGATCACAGTTTCATGATCGAATTCTACGACCCAAATGAACCATTAAGAGAATTACAACCAACAACATCATCGATGAACAAGATCTAACGTTAATCCTCGGCCCACTTCTAATTCCTCTTCTTCTCCTAGTTCTGTACCGAAGAGCTACCAGCCGAATCCGCATCATCCATGGAAACCGGCCGGGAAACCGCCAACGACGTATGGCTCTTCGGGTGATACGTCGAGATCCGATTCCCCTTATCGTCGTAAATAATGGTGTCGTCTTCCTCGTCCGGCACTCTGCATCTCTCGCCGAGAATAATGGTCTTTTTCCAAACCGAATCCTCGTGCTTAAACTTCTTCTCGCGTTTCTTCTCCTGGGGATGATCCTCCCGTTTCGAGAACTGCCGGAGGCCGCCGCCGACCACCCTCATGCTCATGCTCGTCAGCTTCTTCTTCTGCTGAGCCGCCGATGAGTCAGTGCCGTAATGGAACGACGTCGTCCCTCGAAGCTTGGACAGCCCCGGCGGCGGCGGCAATGGCATCTGCGACGACTCCTCGTTCTGCGCCGCTGCGGCCTCCGTCTCCGTCTCCGTTGTCTTGTCCGATTCTGACGCTGTCGTGGCCGTTGCTGTTGGGGGGGCTGCGGCGGCGGCTTCTTCCTTTGGTTGATCGAGTTTTTCAGAGGAGTTTTGGCGGGAAGGCGTCGGAGAAGATGTCTTTTTCCGGGAGGCGCATAGAGAGGTGACTAAGGCGACTATGGCGGCCATGTAGGCGACGAGCAAAGATAACGAGAGGATTGGATGGATCGATGGATTCTCTCTCCCAGGAAATTTTCTTCCCATGTGAAGAGGCCAATCGAGAAAGCAAAAAAGAAAAAGAAAACGAACAAAATATATATTATTAGGCGAATTGATTCCTCGCTCGCGCTCTCTCTCTCTCTCTCTCTCTCGATTCCAACAAATTTTCCTTTTCTTGGCTTAGAAAATCTGCAGATCTTCGGAGGGTGCCAAAAGTCTGTAATGGCGACGGAGATTGGGGTTAAAATGGGGGGTTTTGATTCAGAATCCGAAACAAATTGCTTTAACTGAGGAACGAAAAGGGAAAACCAGAGGCTTGGAAAGGCATTAATGGTTATGGTGGTGTTATTTTAGGTGGCATTTTGGCAGTTAAGTTCGTTGGAATCCCCAACTGTGCAAGGTCCTTGAGCCACCTCATCTTTCCCCGTAAACGTGGCAGGTTAGGATGCAATCTTTGGCAACCAGCTAAATTAGGCCCCACCATTGGGTTAACGAAAGGTCATCATCTCTTCCTTTTTATGTTTTGACTTAAAAGACCGTGCCCCCCCTGTTGATACATGAATTAACGGGAGATATTATTATTCATATGATTTGTATCTATAAATTTATTCAGTACGCAGATTGTGAATTTTCATTTATAACAGTGAAAAGAGACCACGTAACTAATGTTCAATAAAGAAAAATAAATTTCAAGATAGTAAATGGATGGACCGACCATTCTATTACTTTGAAAAGAATTGCTCCTCAAAAGGATAGAATGCCATCATGAAGGGAGAGGGCTTGTTGTTGGGTAACAGTGGTGGCCACAAAACGCCTCCATGCTGTGTCCCTGCTCTGCTCAATTGCCCCTTTGACCGATTCAAAGGGCCTCAGCTGCTAAATGCAAAATTACGTGGGGTTAAAAAATAAGTAAATAAGTCGTTATTGTCATTTTCTCATCATCGTCACCACGTCACTTATGCCCCGTTTGGTCATATAATTAAAAAAAAACAGAAAAGTGCTTTTTTATTTTTAACAATAGAAATGCTTCTATAAGGTTTTTTTTTTTTTTTTGGCTTTGTGGTGATTGGTAGGGCTGAGCAATTAATCGGTTTAACCGATTAAACCGAACCGAACCGGCCGGTTCGGTCGGTTCGGTTCGGTTATTAGGGGTGAGCGGTTCGGGTTCGGTTAGTGGCCGGCCAAATTTTCGGGTAATCGGTTCGGTTCGGTTATTTGGGCAAAAATACCCTAAAAACCGAACCGACCCGTGCGTGCTGCTGCAGCGCTGCTACCCCTACCCCCCGACCCGAGCCTTTCTTCTTCGGTTCTTCCTTCTTCCTTGCGCATCATCACTCATTCACTCGACACTCACTCACTCTCACTCTCACCCTCACCCGATACCGATAGCCCGCCCGAGCCGAGACCGCCTCACCCCTCGTCGTCGTCAACCTTCACCTCGCCCTCGTCGTCGAAGCCGCCGAACGCCTTCGTCCTCGTCGGTTTCTTCCCCACCCAACCCAGCCAGCCCAGCCCCCCCTCACTCATCGTCGAAGCATTAACCCTAGGCCCCTAGCCCTAGGTCATTGGCGGCTAACCCTCAGCTCGCCATCCAGTCACCGTCGTCACTCGTCAGACGACTTAGACCCAAAAACCTTCAACTTCAAGGCTTCAAGCCCCTTCACGGCCGTCGGCTTCTTCAATCTTCCCCACCCAACAACCAGCCCCCCTGGCCTCTACACCCGACCCGATAGCCCGATACGGCGATACCCAGCCACCCTCCCTTCGATCGTTGAAGCATATCGACCCTAGCCCTAGGTCACCGGCGCGGCTAACCCTCACCTCGCCCTCGCCCTCGCTGTTAGAACCAAACATCTTCGCCTGATTGTCCGAGACCCAGCCCACCTCCACTGTTGAACACGACAGACAGCAAACCCTAAGCCTATTTTTGTTTTGTGATTTCTCATCCTCCTCACTGTCAACGACGTCAAGGACTCAAGGCGTCAACAATCTGGTTTGTTTTTGGGCTTTCGGCAACTTAGGAGTGATTCGAGTAAACAATCTTGCGGGTATTTGAGAAGGTAAACGATTTCAACAATTTAATCCTCGTGTGGTTTTGAATCTTTGATTGTAATGTCCGATTTGGTTGGTTTCCCTTGCTGTTTGTTTACTCTTTCGATGCTTTTTGGTTGGTTTCCCTTGCTGATTGTAATGTCCGATTTCAACAATCTTGCTGTTTGACTTAGCTTTGCGAATTAATTCATTGTTTCTCTTTTGTGATTTGGTTCGTTGTTTCTGTTTTGTGTTTTATGTTTTATGTTTTGATTTCATCATTTTAGATGTGATTCTGTTTTGTGATTTGATGTCCTGTTTGTTTAAGGTATAGATACATAATACATTCCATGTAATGTAATGTACATATTGGTTTTCTTCTGTTTTTTGCAATCAGAACTGAAAAACCCAAAAAAAAAGATGTAATGAGTCTAATGAGTAATGACCGGGTATTGCTCTTCTTAAGCATTGTTATTCGGTTGTGACTATGACGCTACGTTTTATTTTTCTAATATTATTGATTGTAATGTAACAGGACACTATGACTTCATTCAAAATGGCGTCAACGTCCTCATCTTGCAATGTAAGTAAATCAAATCATATAGGATGCCTATATGATTTGATTTTCTACAAGTTTGATTGTCAAACTGTAGTTTTTTAAAATGAAATTAAAGGCTGAAAAAGAATGTTACTTAATTGTTAAGATCTTACTTAGATTATCATAAATGCTTTATTTATGATTGTGTTGTGTTTATTGTTTGGTTTTGTTTAAATTAGATTTGGATTTAAGAGTTAAGATGAATTTGTTAGGTTTAACGACGACTTACATGCCCTTTCCAACTATATGTCATCACTCTTTAAATACAAAATTAATTACTTACAATTCTATTAAATTTAGATGGCTAGAGAAGAAGACACCGCTCCCACCACAAACATCCCTATGAATGATGATGATAGTTCAAGGCCTACACCAATAGTATCATCAAGCCAACCTGAAGATGATAGAGGTGCAACATCACTAGGAAAATCTAAGAGAAAAGCAATAAGATCTAGGTCAGATGTATGGGATCACTTCACCAAATTTGTAAATGATGAGGGTCAGATTAAAGGAAAATGCAACTATTGTTCTAAGGAGTTCAACTGTGATCCAAAAAAAAATGGGACAACAGCTTTAAGGAATCATATGGGAATTTGTAAGAAACACCCTCATGCTATAGAATCTCGTCAAATGGAATTAAATTTGCAATCATCTACAACGGGGGGTGAGAGAGAGGGTGGTGACAGTATTGGTGCAGTGGTGAATTGGAAATTTGATCAAGTGCTAGCAAGAAAAGCTTTAGGTCGTATGCTGATAGTAGATGAGTTGCCTTTCAAGTTTGTTGAGCGTGAGGGGTTTCGACACTTTGTAAATGTTATTTGTCCAAAATTTCGGTTTCCTTCACGTTGGACTATGGCTCGTGATTGTTTTGAGTTATTCAATGAAGAGAGGTTAAACATGATGAATGAGTTAAAAAATTCTTGTCAAAGAGTCTGCTTAACCACTGACACGTGGACCTCCATTCAAAGGATGAATTATATGTGTTTGACGGCACACTATATTGATAACACTTGGACGTTAAAGAAAAAAATCATAAACTTTTGTCCAATATGTAGTCATAAGGGTGATGCCATTGCTATGGCAATTGAGAGATGTTTGATGGGATGGAAACTCGATAGAGTGTTTACTTTGACAATGGATAATGCTAGTTCAAATGATGTTGCTGTGGGTAATTTCAAGAAAAAAATGGCAAAATGGGATGCTAGCATAATGAATGGACAATATTTGCATATGAGGTGTGTGGCTCATATAATAAATCTAGTTGTACAACATGGGTTGAAAGATCTAAATGATTCAATAACAAGAGTTAGGGATGCAGTGAGATATGTTAGACAATCTCCAGCAAGATTGAGAAAATTCAAACAATGTGCTGAACTAGAAAAAATTGAATACAAAGGCTTGTTATCATTGGATGTTGCAACTAGATGGAATTCCACCTATTTGATGTTAGAAACAGCTCAAAAGTTTGAGAGGGCTTTTGAGAGATTTGATGAGGAAGATCCTTGTTTTCAGCTTGATCTTAGTACAAGTAATTGGAATAATGATTTGCATCAAGTTATTACTATAGATGGGAGACCCAAGGCAGAAGATTGGACAAAGGTTAGAATGTTTGTCAAAATGTTGAAACATTTTTATGAGCTAACTTTGCGAGTATCGGGTAACAAATATGTCACCTCCAACACATTTTTCCATGAGCTTAGTAAAATGCATTGTCTCTTACAAGGGTGGTTGGATAGTGATGACTTTGAAATGGTGGAAATGGCTGTAAAAATGAAGGAAAAATTCGATAAATATTGGGGGGATCCGCACAAAACAAATCACCTAATTTACATTGCTGTGGTGCTTGATCCTAGGTACAAGTTAGAGTATATGGAATATGTACTAAAAGAGATGTATCTAGGTGAGAAAGGCACAGGTGTAGTTTTGTTGTTAAAAAATGCCCTACAAGCTTTGTACGAGGAATATAAGAAACAGTTAGGACCTCAAGGTGATGCTGGAGAGTCATCTGGAATGTCTACTCCAATTATTGTGGCGGATGTTGACGAGGATGATTCAGAAAACCCATTTTTTTATCGCTTCAAAAAGCACAAGTATAGCAGTGGTACTGGTTCTATAAATGTGCCTTCAGAATTGGATAAGTATTTCAGTGAAGTGTGTGAGTCTCCAAGTAAAGACTTTAACATCTTGAAATGGTGGAAAGCAAATTGTCATCGGTTTCCTATCCTATCTTCTATGGCTCGAGATATATTGGCAATTCCAGTTTCTACTGTTGCATCTGAGTCTGCATTCAGCACTGGGGGTCGAGTACTTGATTCATTTAGGAGTTCTCTATCTCCTAAAGTGGTTGAAAGTTTGATTTGTACGCAAGATTGGCTTCGATCGTCTACCATGCCAATGAGTGTTGAAGAAGATTTAGATCATGTTGAACAACTTGAAGAAGGTAAACTAAGTTGAGTTTTACTCTTTTTTTTTAAATTTACTTAAATTTTAGTTCAATACTTTGAAATTAACTAATTCATTTTGCGTATTAATTTTAGAATTGACAAAGATTACCTTAGACAACAGCAGTAGCACAGCTTCCAAATCCAATATGGAAATATAGATTTTTGAAGATCTCGTGCATTTGTAAGTAATAAGTATTTATATTTTTTACTATCTAGTTTATGTTTTCAATTATTGTTTATGTTATTTTGCATTTTGGTCTGAATTATTGGATTGAATTCTTGTTTCAGCATCACTATATCTTGGGCTTGGCGATGAGCTTCCAGTTTCAGGCTTCAGTGGCCTTCTAGTTGAAAATTAGAAGGATGGAATCCGAGGTTAAAGGTTTAGTCTCATATTCCCTGACACAAGTTTGCATTAGAGACAACCATTCATGTTAGCATTGCACTTGAGGTTGCATTTTATATTACTTGCACGTGTGCACAGATTTATATATGCTTAGAGAAACGATTTATATATGCACAGATTTATATATGCTTAGATTACCTTTTGATTATAAATAAGTTACAAAAAAAACTCTTATTCTTACATAAGCTTTTTCAAGCACACTCATAAAAATTATATTTTAGCAATGAATATGAAAAAAGTAACTGCAAAACTGAAGCAAGTGAGAGGAAGGCTTCTGGTTTTGAGTGGTTTTTCATACTCAACATTTGATTGTGAAATGTAGTGGGCATGAATGAGCTAGTTTTGAATATTGAAAAGAATTAGGTTAAGTTAATGGGGAACCATTAACATACTCTTGTCTTCTGCTGGCTTGTACTGTTTTATTTTGTTTGTGTCTTGTCAAAGCAATTGGGTTTCAGTTAGCACATTCCAAGATTAACAAATCATGGGCATAAAAATAGTAATCAGCAGCCTAGGATGCTCCTAATCTTCTGATTGTTATAGTCTGGAGATTCAAATACCCATAATCTCTATGTTATTATCCCTTCTTCCTCTTTTTTAACTCATTGAATTTGCTGGGTGCATTGTTGTTTAGCTTAAGTAGTCAACAGAAAGCTATGGACACAGCTTTTTGGTGGGAAAATATTTTTAACGTCCTTGTATTTTCTCTCCCAGGCTAGTTGTCACGGTGCAAGGGAAAGAAGCTATAAGATGTTCAAAAGGCAGAAGACAGAATCAAGTGACAAGTCAAAGAATTGAAGATATAAACTTCAAAACCTCACAGGCTAGTTGTCACCCTTGATTTTGCATTTTCCTGATTCTTTTGTTGTTTGTGATTGCTGGGTGCATTGTTGTTTTAGCAATTTGATATATGATGAAATAATACAATCTAGTCAGTTGCCATGTCAAATTAGTTATACAAAAACAGGTTTCTTGGAAGATGACAGTCAATTTGATGTATTATTTCTCGGTTTAATCACTGGTTCGGTTAGTTTAAGTCAAAATCGGTTAATTCGGTTCGGTTTTTGAGTTATTTTATCGGTTCGGTTTACGGTTCGGTTAGTTAAAACTTAAAATCGGTTAATTAGGTTCGGTTTTTTAGTAGTTTTATCGGTTCGGTTTACGGTTCGGTTAGCTACAACTCTAAATCGGTTAATTCGGTTTCGGTTATTTCGGTTAGTGTATTTAGGCGGTTCGGTTCGGTTCGGTTATTTTCATATGGGCGGTTCGGTTCGGTTAGGAAAAATGGGGCGGTTCGGTTCGGTTATAACCGAATGCACACCCCTAGTGATTGGTGATAATTACAAAAGTCATTTTACAAATAGCAAAGGCTACTCTTTACTGTAAAGCAAAAATAAAAATTTGGAGCACTTTGTTGTGAATTAAATGCGTAAGCCGAAGATAAAATAATTTTTGGATAAAATTAACCAATCAATATTTAAAGTTGCCCACAAATTATAAATGGCCAAAGGTATATCTATGGCCCCTAAACATTTGTTCTTTTTTTGTTTTGGGTAAAGTTAAAAATTTTTATGGTTCCAAATGTGCCCTGAATTTAGGGCAAAAGCATATCTACATTCCTAAATTTTTGCATTTTTTTCTTGTAAAACTCTAAACATTTCGTGATTTTAAATATGCCACTGAATTGTACAAAATCACTCATTTAAATATCTCCCTAACAAGTAATATGCATGCACACTAACATAATAATTTTTCAGCATCTTCTCAACTTTCTCTCTAACGGCATCTTCTCTCTTTTTTGTGTCTCATCAAGTTCTTATTTCTTTCTTCAACTACACATCTTCTCTCTTTAATGTCTTATGTGTCTCTTTTGGCTGTGTCTCTCTTAAAGAATGTTACTCCCAAGTTGGCCCCATCTTTAATCCTCTCCAAATACGTGGTGATCATTGAATCGAGTACATCAATAACCTGTTTAACCCAATTAGAAGAGACATTGAAAAAACAAAAAACACAATTGAAAAGAGAGAAGTTGGGAAGATGCCAAAAAAGAAAATTATCACATTAATGCGTGTGCATATTACTTGCTGATTATGTATTTAAATGAGTGATTTTATATAGTTTATGAGCATATTTAAAACTATGAAAAGTTCAGAAATATAAATATATTTTTGGTTTAAATTTAATGATACATATAAAAATATAAAAAATTTAAAATTTCACTAAAAAAAATAAAAGTTCATAGACATAAATATGCTTTTTTTTTTACCAATTATAAATCATTAATAGTCAACATGATTCAAATCGTGGATGACCGGGTCGCAAGGGGCAAAGCCATTATGGTTGAACTTTTATGCTACACAATGTAATTTCCAAAACTTCTGGGGTTTCCATTGAAATAAAATAAGTTAGAGGCTCCATCCGTCTCTGTGTCTTAATTTGTCCCCGTCAATTTTGTATTAAACGGTGGGAATACTGAAAATTACGCATTAAGGTCACTATGTATTGTTACTATTATTATAATACATTTAATTAAGTGAAAATAATTCTATTTTTATTTATGCTTTCCTCCAATTTCGTGTCAAAATCTTCTTTCGGTTATGTTTAATAAAATTAAAATCATTTTAATGAATTGTTTAAAACCATTCAAATCGCCCGAATTAAATGGCCTCAAAATGTGAAATCGGTAAATGGTAAGAGATGTGATATTTGATAATTTTAAAAATTACTTAAAATGATATGATTTGTATTTTAAATTTTAATGCGACATCAAATAGATCACCCACAAAACTAAATTTCAATAAATTAAAATTTTTATTTAATAAAAAAATAGATTACTATTAAAATTTTAAATAATAAATAGTACAAAAACATATCAATAAACAAAGTAATTTTAAGAAACACCTCATATTCTCAAATTTGACAAAACAAGCTCTTATTTGGGTAATTTTCAAGTAGAACTCATATTGTTTGCTCTTTGTTTTTATGAAGATCCTTCTTAAGTTAATTTAAGGCCTTGTTAGAATCTACTCCTTATAATTTTACTTTTGATATTACAAAATCTTATAAGTTATTTTAATTTATTTTTTTATTTAAACAAAATATCATATTTGGTGTTATTTATGTAAAAAAAAATACAATCGAAGAAATTTTATTTTTATTTATACGTGTATACTACAAGTCAAACTCTCAAAATTTTCAAAATTCAAATACAATACTAAAAATAGCTCATTTAACAAGCCATTGATTTAATGAAGAAGAGGTTTTAAAAAGGAAAATGCAATACCTACAAATAAGTTTGATAAGTAATCTTTACAAATTGATATGTTATATAGAAATTCCTAATAATTTCATTTAAAACACAATAAATTTATTTACTATTATTAATTTTGAGTAAAGCTATTATAAATTTGTGTGTGACAAAAAGTCATGTGCCAACTTCTTTGTGAGATAACATTTGGCCAAACTTATTTTTTTGTTTCTATACTTTCACGTTTTTTTCGTGTGAGTGCTTGAACTTTTGTTGTTTCGATTACATCTTTGAATCTAAATTTTTAAGTCAATTTAACATTTATATTTTGACATTTTTTGGTGTGACAATCCAAAGATTTCATTCTTTCGATTATATCATTGGATTTGTATTTTCGAGTTAATTTAACTTATATATTTGATGTAAATAAAGTGTAACGTGTATTTTGTTAACTCACTTTATATTTTTTTACCCATAAAAGTATAAAACTTAAATTGATTCGAAGATACAAGTTTAGGAATGTAATTAAAATAACAAAAAATTCGAATTGTCACACGAAAAAAAAAATAAAGTATAAGGGATCAAATTAACTTGAAAATTAAGTTCATATATGTAATTAAAATAATAAAAAAATCAGATAATTATACGAAAAAAAGGAAAAACATAGGCAAAAATATATATTTGGCCGATAACACTTTTTTTTTAAATAAAAAGTGCAAAAACCTAAAATACTAAAAATAAATAGTGAAATATTTAGAAGAAAAGTAAGGTACATGAAAACATGACATCCGACTAAAAACCACCCAATTAAGTAGTAGGTAAGGGAAGCGGACGTCCTTCCAAATGGAGCAAAAAGTTGGTCGCAAATACACAATCCGTTTAGAACAAATTTGCCATTGCCATTGCCATTGCCATTGCCATCACGGCTTAAACCTGGAAAAAGTTTTATAAACAGCAGTGAGCAGACCCGTTTTAGGTCTATTCTTGGTGAGGAAGTTTTTGCCGTGTATAACAAATAAATCCATTAATTTACTTAAATCAATCAAATATAATCTTTAAAGCCGACACCCACAGACGGGAGGGAGGCATGTGGGCTTCTTATGTTTCTTCACATAATAAGCAGAATCTGTCTATGTATAGTGAAGACACTCTGATTTCTTGATTTCAATAGCTTTATTCGTCGATACAAGAAACACCCGGATTGTCCTTATTTCGCTTGTCTTGTTTATCTTCATCTTGGGCTGTGATTTTTGTACCTGATGCTATTGATCAACAAGAGCTGGAATGGCTAAGGTTTGCTTGTATTGAATGGATTGAGGTTGCGCAGAGAGCATCGTGAAAATTAATCTCCGAAATGGATGGGAATGGAGGGAGCAGATTCAGGAGAGTTTGTGTCTTCTGCGGAAGCAACTCTGGCCATAGAAAAGTATTCAGTGATGCTGCTATCGAATTGGGGAATGAACTGGTTGGTTTTGTTTTGATACTCTTTCTCTCTGATTGACTCTTTCTTGTTGCTTCTTTGGCTCCGGTTTTTGTATCAAGGCTTGAGCTGTGTTCGAATTTGTAGAATGGATGTTGTTCTCCTGTCTGATTGTGTGACTGTTGGGTTTTGGATTTTAGTCTCAAAGGTTGAACTTTCTTATGGTTCTGTATTTACTCTGTGGAGTTGCGAAGTGGGTTCATTTGTATTGAACTGTTTTACTGACTTTTGACTCTGTGAACTGTTGAGTATTCGGTTTCAAAACATGAATTTTCTGAGGATTCTGCATTTCTCTTCAGGGGTGCCGAATTGGGTGTCTGATACTCTGAAGTGGGCTACTTTTATTTGATAACGAGACCATTTGTTTTCATGTTTGTTTTGAGAAAATTTTATGGTTTTTTGTTATCCCATTTCATGAATAGTGATTGCAGGTTAAGAGGAAGATAGCTTTGGTGTATGGGGGAGGAAGTGTTGGGTTGATGGGTTTGATTTCCCAAAGAGTGTATGATGGAGGTTGCCATGTTCTTGGGTAACTAGAGACTATTTATTTCTTGTGAATTTCATTGACAAAAAAACAATTTATGAATACAATTAGGCTGCTTTAATCATGTTGCAACATTTAATTCTTCAGTGCTCATTCGTGCAGGGTCATTCCAAAAGCTCTTGAGCCTCTCGAGGTATTGGTGATCTAAATCTGTATAATTAATCTTCCAACTTTTTAAGTATGTTTAGCTGCAAATAATTTCCTCATGAATTAAGATGTGCCAAGTGTTCGTAACTTGTCTTGGTGTTTTTATTTTCTCATTCATGTTAATTAAACTCAGGAGTTAAATATTTTTGAGCTAAGCAGGTATGTTGGTGGTCTAATTCTTATGAGCAAGGACTTATGAAAACTAGTTATCTAAATGTACTCTCCTAGTTTTCTTTATGATGGAGATAGTGCTTGAATTGCCTTTGTTGCTGAATACTAGAAATCTTCATCATTCGTGAACTGACAGATATCTGGTGAAACTGTTGGGGAAGTTAAAATTGTCGCAGACATGCATGAGCGTAAAGCTGAAATGGCTAAACAGGCTGATGCTTTTGTTGCCCTTCCTGGTAATTGTCTGAAGATCTATGTTCTTCCGGGGAGGAAGGGTAGTTGTATACATGTCATATAGCTTTATTCAAGATTCTTATCATGTTTAGGTGGATATGGAACAATGGAAGAGCTGCTGGAGATGATAACATGGTCACAACTTGGAATTCATAAAAAACCGGTGATTCATCAATTTACATTCTGGAATATTTTGACTAGCAAATTTCTAGATTAAACAAATTCTAGATAATGTTGTAAATGTGTAATTGTCTGTACAGGTCGGTCTGCTCAATGTTGATGGGTACTATAACTCTTTGCTCTCATTATTTGATAATGGTGTTGAAGAAGGTTTCATCAAGCCAGGTGCTCGACACATTGTCCTCTCTGCCCCAACTGCCCAGGAGCTCTTAACCAAGATGGAGGTATTGATCTGAGTTGGTTATATTGATTTGGTTTTAGTTTTATTTCCTTCTTGGCTTGGTTTCTCAAGCAAATATATCATTTTTTATATGAAAACAACAGGCATAAAATCATGTTTGGCTCTCCTGCATGTGCCTTTGTCTCTTATGAACTAAACAAGGAGGATTTTATTTATCACGCTGTAGTACAAGGAGGATTTTATAAAAGAATTCAAATCACTGGGATGTGGGAATCCTATATGCTTATTAATATGGATCTGTAATCCAGAAGGTCGATAAGTAACCTAACTTGATATCTCTTCATATCTGTGCTTTCTTTGTACCATTCTTGTCAAATGGAAGCTTGTGACACCAGCTGCTGCAGATAAATTCCCATTTTTCCTAGCCATGAAGATTTTTGTTTCAAACTTAGTGCTGGGAAATTGACCTTATAAAACAAAGGGAAATCATATATACAATTAGGTTCTAATTCTGCCGTTTAACTTTGCAGCAATACACTCCTTTGCATGATCATGTCGCACCTCACGAAAGCTGGCATGAGGAAAAACTGGGTGATTACCCTCGGGATCAGAATGAGCAGTGAATATCTTGGTGGTAGGTCTATCTCTCAATTGATTCGAGATTTGATTCTTCATAGTTTGGGTTGCTTTTAAGAATTTTGCTCAGAATTGGGCCACATAGTGAGTTGTTAAGTACTCTTGTCATTCATTTTTATTTGAACTCTGGTAGAACCTGCCATGCTGTTTTACAACAAACATTGGATTATAGTGGATTGGTGAATCAACGAACTATTCCTTGGTCATATCTTGCTGTTTACCACTTAAGAGGACAAATGTGATTTGAAATCGAAATAGATAGATAGTTTACGTGTCTGATATTCTAGTGCAATTTATGATGGCCCCATGTTACCTTTTAGTCAATGTGACCATTTAGAGTTGGAAAATTTGCATCTAGCCTAAATTAACCTTGTTGCAGTGACGATACTGGAGGCCAAACGACTTCCTTTTTCTTTTTTCACTTTGGGTCCAAAGGATCATGAGCAACTCAGTTGAACTCTGACAGAACATGCACAGGTCTGTGTAAATGTAATTTTCATGTAAGGGTATTTTAATTTGTTACTCATAAATAATGTTTTTGAAAGGTTAAAATCTTATCCAATTTCTTAGTTTCTAGTGAATAACTACTAAAGTTTGGTAGTCCTGGTCCCCCCAGTTGCGAAACATTTTGGCGATTTCTTCCTTTTTTCTTTGGCTTCTACTTCTCCAACTCCTTCTCTCATTCTGTCAACTCTTGTTTGATGTTTTTGTTTCTTTATCCTCAATTAATGGGAGGGTGACATAATATAGTTAATTTAACTAAAATTTGATCTCACAGCCCTGAGAATAAATTGGTTCAAACATGACTGCAGCACAAAGAAACCAGCCATTTTGGAGGTTGAACTTTGAGGAGAATTATACTAGATTTTCATGGATCCCTGTATTTTTGCGTCTTTACTTGTGGAGTCCAGCTCGAAGGAAAGGACAATGTGATGGGATTAACCTGGATCCTATAATTTCCTATCATGTTCCCGTTTGGCAAGTGTCACCATTTTCTCTATTTGGTCAGGCTAAAAATTTATGAGACCTGAAAATTATTATGTAGGTTGAAAGAAGTGCTGATTTCTGACTTTTGATTAGATGCGAGTGGAGTTGTGGAGTTCTATTATTCCAGCTTGGGTCCAACAATGGGACTAGCTCCCTTTTTTCTCATGAGTTGATCCCAATGAAGAGCTCCAATAATATATACAAGAGGTCCTACGAAGTTATCAACCTTGGCATCTAGTTGATGCATCTCGGTTGGGTGTCATGTAACTACTTAAGAATCATGTCATTTTGCCATTACTGTTCCCACCAGAAATAAATTACTGAGTGAGAGGCTTACAAATGAGTTGAGTGGTTTAGTTTTGTTCTCTGGTGAAGGTAAGAGCAGCTTACTGGGGCTTATCATCTTTGAGTAATCCCAGTCACTAGTCATTTTCTTAGAAGTTCAAATTTCTACTATAGTTCTGTGCAACTTCATGAAACAATATGGGTTTCTTCCCAAGTGTAAATTTTGCAGCTTGCTACTAGATCTGTGAATCGACAATAACAGAATTCTCTCTCTCTCTCGTGAAATTACAAATAACTTTGTGATTTCCTTACTTAAGTTGAAGTTTCACCATGGACATCTTTGCCTTCTTTAACAACTTTCTCACCAATTCTGTAAACCATACCTCATCATCTTCTTAAAATATCTTTGCAAGAAACATCATTTTGGTTGCTATTGGTCAAGTAGAAATCAAGTCTTGGCCATTGAGGGAGAAAAAAGTATTTGTTCTGACTGTTGGTTGCAGGATGGAAATTAGGGCATGTAAGGAAGGTGGGACATAGGTGCTTGGTTTCTAAAAGCAAAATATATTTTACCACTAGGACACATTTATCCCACAACTGCCCTAAACTATAGGAGCACAACTGAACGGTCCCCTTGCATAAAATAGTTAGTCTACACACCCATTCCATGTATGTTTGGCCTCATTTATTGTTGCCAACTGCAAGTCACATGGGAGTCTCTGGGATCATCTGCTTGGGGGACCAAATGTGGGGGACCAAATGTTGGGTCCCAAAGGCAGCTTCTTCAATCTGTCTGGTCTATGTATGCAGCATCTCTTTGAAGCCTTCTTGGCCACATTTAAGTCGGGGGTAAATTATGCTGGCCATGCCTTAAATCAACAAGCTAATGTCAGAACAGCTTCCTTTATCCCACTACTTTCCTCATGATTACCCCCCCCCCCTTTCTCTTGATTCATTGTTAATGTTAGGTAACCAACCCAAATTGACCAAGTCAGATATTTAAAACATTTTTCTGTCTGATCCGTTAAGTTTTAAGTTGATTGTTACCTATCTAACTCAATCCTTCTCCTTTATTCGAGTTTAGGACCATGGACAAAGTTGACAAAGTCAAAACATTTAATTTCTAAAATGTCATAATTAACAAGAGATGCTAATTAATCACCATATTCAACTAATTGCATTTAGTTCACTCTCCCAACCATCTTCTCTCGTTCCTTTTTCATCAATAGAGTGGCCTAATGAGAGAGTATTGGCCTCCCCTTGATGAGGACTTTGAAGCTATGATGATGGAGTTCTGGCTGGCAAACAGGGCCGGCCCTGAGGGTAGGCAACCTAGGCAGGTGCCTTGGGCCCCCCACTAAGGCCAGTTTTGGCTTTGTTAGCATGGGCCCAGCTGGCCTTATAAGCATGAGCCCATTTCATATTATATATATATATAATATTAAATAATATTAGAGGCCTGAAATGTTAGAAGGCCCATATAAAATTTTGCTTAGGGCCCCTAACTTCTCAGGGCCGGCCGTGCTGGCAAACATGAATGGACTCGGCTTTGTCATGGAGATTTGGATTAATTTGGTTTAATGGTTGCTTTCTTGATGTTTATGGTTCAAAGTTAGCTATGGATCATAACATTGTGCCGTTTATTTTGGAGATAATTTATGCATCTCTTGAGTGTTTTTTTTTTTTTTTTTAAATCAAACATTTTAACTCTTAGCTAAAATCTTTTGTGAAGGACTTTTTTGTTTTTTTTGGGGATTTTTATTGACTTTTTGCATGATACATATAACTATTTTTTGTTTTCATTGCTTTTGTTGCCTTTGTCTGTTACATATAAACTTCATGGCTGCAACATCTTTTTTTAAAGGGCCTGTAGAATATTTATTCTACGCCATCAGTTGACTTTTTTTCGTGTATTTAAGCCATACTTGTGGGATATCCATCCAATTTATCCTTATTTATGATGCCACTAAGACTACCAGGACAGGATTATATGCTGTTACTGTATTTGGGGGGCCAAATGCCAGTCCATCCAAATATAGTTGGCCATCGGGCCTACCAATCACGTGTGTGTGTAAAAGTAACGTTCGCTCAAAATTCTCTGATTCTCTTGATGGGCATTAAGCAAGAACGATCAGAAAGATATTTATTGCAGCTATAATGTTACGGTTATCTATAATGAATCTCAAGTTTGGATATAAGAAGAGGATTCTGATTAAATGCTTGTTAAATCAAACACCATAAATTTTAGTATTATTAATCAATTATAATATCATGATATTGTTATCCTAATATAATTTAGTTGTTTATAACATAAATATCATCTAATAAGAAAAAAAAGTTAATAGTAGTTTTATTTTCAATTAGGATTCCAACTTTTCTAGGAGCCATAAATTTTTATATACTTGTTGAATATACATGATTTATAAATTATTACGTGGAAAAAAAAGAAGGAATTCAATATCAATTACATATTTTGTAGAAACTCTTGCAACATAATTAATCCATCTAAAACAAATTTTATTTAGAAGGTTTAAATTTTTAGTAATAAAATCTATATTTATTACTAAAAATCAGAACTTTCACTTGGTATATGAACTCAAAAGGGTATCATGTTAATAAATGTTGCCACCTTTAAGTCTTCAACAAAAGGTCAAGCCTAAACCTAACTTGTCATGTTTTTAACACAAAAATAAAGACTAAGAGTCAACTATTAATAAAAGGGACAATTATTGGTGAACTCACTTAATTCACAAATTCAGTAAAGTGACAATGACGTATCACTTTTTAATTTAGTTCGATAAATAATAAATATTAATTATTAAATATTAAATATTAAAAATTTATTAAACTATAACTGACACGTACCCATACTTTTTCCAATAAGAAGTAAAAAAATGTATAAATTACAATTTCACCTTGTACTTTATGTGACATTGCCATCTTCTCCTTTCTTTTCTTGAGAACAAACCATTACTCCAGTTGAAAAGGATATTGAACAAGATTGATGATAAAGGTAACGGAGGAGATTGTTATAATTAAAATCAATGGAAGACTAAATTGGCCGTTTTAATAAGTTGACCCTTGCACCTTCGAAGACTTTCAACATTAAAATCATTGTTATTATTGGACAAGTTGAATGAATAGGAGTTGCCGTACATGATATTCTTGTCATGGGGTCGGCAATCGCCTTCAGTACTTGCCCCGACCCAAAAGACATCGCCGCCACAGCACCCCAAAAGCCACCAACTGTTCACTCAACAAACATTCACAGCTGATGGGGGTGGGGACGGGGCCGGGGATGTGGGTCCCTCTCTCTCTCTCTCTCTCTCTCTCTCTCTCTCTCACTTTCTCCATGTCCAAATGAAATTCATCTCAGTTCTTCATATAGAAACCATTTCCCAAATAAATAATATGCAAATAAATTTAAAAAATATAATCAACCCAAGAATCCTCTTAAAGAAATTTTACTGTCATATTCCATAAGGGTACTTAACTACATACCCTCCTGCGCTGTATACCATGGGAGTAGAAACCATTTAACAGATGACAAGCATTGGAAGGGAAGGGGGAATTATGGACAGAAATTGACAAGAGAAAATTTTCATGCCTTCCAATCAAGCCCGATATTGTACAAACCCGCGTTGACATGGCAGATGGCTGCTTCATTCCCAAATCCGAGCATGGTAATGAGAAGATCAACATCAAGCATTATGCAGCAACTTCTTTGTCTGTTTAGTTTGGTTTTCTCAGATCAGGCCTTCTCCTTAGATGGAGATGACAGCAAATGATGCAAAGTGGTTGCTTGGATGACGGCGCTTGGGCTTGAATTCCCAGCGTGGACGGATCCATGTCGCCGATGGCCAAAGTTTCTATCACCGCTACCTTGCTTAAAATGCCGCAATGGCCTTGGAAGGAATCGCATCAAACGTGCAGAAGTTACTAGTAGAACTACACCTAGAATTATCAACATCCTGCAAATTTTGGCAACGGTTAACTGATTGCAGAATACAGTTTAAATCTTTTGTCGTCATAAATATGGTTAATATTAGAGTTTCTAAACTAAGATTTAAACTGGCTAAGCAGTTGGAAAAGCGGTTTCAATGAAAGTTTCAACACAATCATGAAGGTATTTGGACTAGAGACCTTTATTAGTTAAGCTCCAACACAGAAGTAAATTGAAAATATGACAGATCATGGAGCTGACGTCTAAAGCCTAAAGATCCTTCACCAATATAAGGTTTGACAAAGAATATAGGCAATCCCTATTGCAAAAGTTACTAGTGGCAATTAGGGAATTAAATTAAAGATTACCATCCCAACAGAAGTAAAAGCCGAGACACTGGTGCTGCGGGCAATCGTTCGCCCAAAGCAAGCAAACCAGCTAGTACACCAGTCACAATGGAAGCCACAGCGGCGCATGTGGAAACTACAATTGCCCTCCCATGCTTCAAGCCCCGTGTCTGTTTTGAAAGGAATAACATGATTGAGTTGTTACCATGGTTATTTTGAGAGGTCTAGTTATATAATAGCCAAAATTAACAATCTCAAGAAGAAGTTTCTGTCTTGTATGGGTTAAACTCCATGATAAACATGATACATGATTAGTACCTGGTAAAAAAATCCTGCACCACTACAGCAAATACTGATCGAAATGCACATAGGAACCACAAAAATGGGGAAGCCCTGCTCCAAGAATACAAACCCCATCTTTGATATTACAGATGCAACCCTGCAATCAGATTTTATCAACAACCATAACAGTAAAATAAACAAAAAAAATTGTATTTTGGTTCCATAAAATATTCCAAGCAGATTCAATGTTAATTTTAGTGGTAATTATGTTTGTAGAGTTTCATTTTTTTAGCAGTATCTTTACTTTTTCAGTTTTTACAAGGGTTCAACCCATGCTAACTCATTCTCCCGAAATCAATTAGCTTTACTGGATGGGAGAGTGGATGGCATCACTATACCCAACAAGGTTTTGAGGTGGTAAACTTAACCCTTTATGGCTTTGAAGGAGGTTGTACTGCAGGGTTTTCACATCAAGAACAGTGTAGGATTGAGTCAAACTCACCCAAAACAAGAGTGACTGCTTTACTCATATATTGTGTATTAGCGGCAGTATGTCTCATCAAATTACTCTACAGAATTTCCAAATTAAATATCAATATCAATTGTTTAGTTTTCTAATTTTTTTTCCTTTTTAGGCTTTGACACCAGCAGTGTCATTTACTGCATTCTTTTTTATTAATAGATTGAAGCCATTTCTTAAATAGTATCGACACAGCAAACTGATATTTTTCTATTTTATTTCCTTCCATCTTTAATATTATATCCATGTCAGGTTAAGACACCAGTGTCAGATCCTTAGATCTGAGCTAGGGTATTTTAGGTAGAAACTGAGAAAAGAGAGAATTGGAGGGAGACTTAGAACAAACAGAGGCGAGAGAGAGAGAGAGAGAATTGAGAGAGAACAGAGGAAGTTGAGAGAGAGATCAGAGAAATTGAGGGAAATGATTCTTGTATTATTGCACAACGAATCCCCATCCTCTAACTGATAGCCTATTTATAGGCTTTCTACTCTTTCAGTTACAATACAACTGAAAGGTACAACCAATAGCAACAGCAAGGTACAAACAGCAAAATTCATGTAATATACAATGACTGTGTTAACCCTTGGGTCGTGACAACCAGCAGGATCATTTGGCACAACCATTTTTTGTTTAAAAGATTGAAGTTATCCGTTAAATACTAACAGTCAGTCAGATGAAATCCATTTAAGTGTTGAGTCATATAAAAAAATGAAGAAACAATATCAAAAGCCAGCCATAACCAAAAAAGATGGAAGAAAATATTAATCGATTTAAAGAATTCCCCAGTGTAATCATTTAGAGAGAGACAATACCCAAACAAAATGCCCGATTCCAAGCCACATATAATTTCCTCGACAACTTCAGATTGTCTCTGAAAGAAAAATGCACATCAAAACATAAAAGTGCAAAGCCTAAGCCGATGCATTGTTATTCAATAATGCAATACATAATATTAGGGAAATCTACCAGCTCCTGTTCTCTTCGTTGACGTCTATAGATTCGGAGCCAACCATTAAGCAGCATCTACAATGATAAGATTTCAGTTCAGACTTGAATCATCACATGTAAAGATAAAGAAACAATAGCATTTTAAGTAACAAGACCATCCTGGTACAACAAAAACATATCAAGCCCTTATCCCACTGTGGGGCCTCCGACTAATAAGCAAAGAAAAAGAACAAAATGAAGATACAAAGCATACGAATAAGTATAGGGTTACTAGAACTCCATAAATACTACTATAATCTCTCTTTCTCATTAGTGAGTGAATGAATAATTTCTGTTTTCTCAAAGCGTGATGCCTAAGGAACCCTAGGTGTGATGCCTAGATGATAATTCTCTCTAATCTTTCATCTTATTTTTGTAACTCCACTTCCTGCCATATTCTCAGTCCTCAAGTCTCATCTTTTGAGCCATATTTTACTTCAAAATTGCCCACAACCCGTTGCATTTCAAAACCCTACCTTTTCTACAATTTCCCTTAGCATTGTAACCCTCATAAGTCATAAGCCTCCAATCAGTCAGTATAGTAGGAATCCAGATCTGTCCTAGTAGTAGCTCGGTTATTAACAGAGAAAATCTTCTGCATTTTTCATCAAATCAGGCTTTGTTGAGCAAAATAAGGAAAAAGACAATAAATGAGGCTAAAGATAGAGGGATTACTATCAATATAATATTGATATAGCTATGCTAAGATCATAGGAAGAACACACAGTTTTACCATATTAATGACATCTCTGACAAAACTTGTATTTGTTAGGAAAATCTAAAAGAACTAACATATAATAAAATGCAGGAAGTCAGAAGACTGAACTTCAGTTTCACAAACACTGTTAAATAATTGTATTTTAAAATTTTAGATTTTAGATGCAATGATTTAACATTGTAATATGGTTCTGTTCTGCTGTGCAACTTGAGACAATATGCAACTGAAAACTATACCAAGTAACACTGCCTCAGCCACATGGTTGTGAGGCACTAAACTGCAGTAAGCACAAATCCAATGGCATTAACAGGACTTCATGTAAACATGCAGGCGGACTGCTAGATAATTTGGACAAGAAGCATGTTCTAATACCATAGTATTAGATGGAACACAGGATAGAATACCTACAAACAAGAGTGCAACTACAAGAGCCAGCCAAGGTAAATGGAAAATGGATATTGAAGAGGCTTTTTGCTCCTCCCCTCCAGCCCCAACTCCTGCATGTAGAATGAATAACTCAAATTTTGCCCAATAAGAAAGCAAAATCAAAACTAATGATAAGCATTTCAGGCTGTCAAGTCCATGAAACCAGAAGAAATTTTCTTTTAAGCTATTTGGAAATTGAATAACGAGAACCAGTATCTTCTGTATTATAAAATAGTGGAACTAAAAAGGACAGCTATCCTTTTTTTTGGTGGGGGTTTGGTGTTGGTTGGGGGGGGGCTAAGAAGACAGCTTTAAATTTAAAATTGTAAAAGTCAGCGATCAGACAATTTCAGGTATGAGGTGGTATACATCCATTTTCCATGATTTTACACCATCTTAAGTATCACAAGTATTCAAAATAGGTGGAAAATCAACATGGTAGATGAAAATTGCACATACTAAGTGCTCCTTTAAGTAAGCAATATCTGAGCCTCATGTAAAAGTCTATGCACTGGACATAAAGGGACACATTATTGTGCCAATAGGAGCATGAGAGAATTTCCATTCTCAATGTTTAGGTATCAAGCTAATACAAAGAACAATTTGAGAAAAGAGAAATCCCTCTGGTTAGTTTTTTAGAAACTCTGAATACTGGCTTTCAAGAATATAGGGTGTCATCTGGAAGGGCAGAGAGTAGCTTTAGAATCTTGGTTGCATAGAAAACAAAATTGGAACAAAAGGACAACGATATTACAACCTACCTGTCCGAAAAGTATCTCACGAAAAAGTGACCATTCACTATCACATATAATTAAACCCATAATTACATTTAACTGTAAATTTGGCTTCTCCACTTTTCTGCAAGTCTTCTCTTCTAATCTAATTAAAATCACCATCATGGTGCCATATGGAAAATATCATAAGTTTCAGATAAGAATTGCAAAGGTCCTATACCTATGGTGCCAACAGCAGCCAAAGCTATCCCCATCCAGTCAATAATATTCATCGTCTCTTTCAAGTAAAAATGGGAAAAGACAGAAAGAATAGCAAGTCCACAGCCAGAAACCGGTTGGATGACAGATACCTGGTTATAATCTGGAGATTAACAAAGAGATATATATGTACTAAATCAACAGAAGAATGCAAAAAGCAATTTCAACATTGATAAGTAAAACATGTTTCTGGTTACCAGCATCCTTGATCACCACAACATTTAAACAAAATATAGCAGTTTATGTTGCATAATTTATTATGCATACATTTAAAGTTTCTTGATCCCACATGGAACAAAATTTCATGGATGCTAATGTAAGAACATTTTCAATGTTGCAAGTTCCCCAATCCTTCATATGGCATTCAATTGCTGCTACTGCTTTCCATTTGTTTTTAAAAATGATTGCAAAAGTTGCATCTCAATATGACCTCTATAATTTTGGGGCATAATATATCTTCCTATCAATATTCAAATTCCTTAACCTGATGCATTTGAAAAAGGGTCAGTCAGGCTAAATTTTAAATAAGGGCTCTTAAATTTCAAACATGCAGCATGAGATGAGACAATGCTAAAAAGCACCTAACAAGGCCCAGGTAATTGTGAAGAATTCACCTTAATATGCAGTAGCACAATAACTTTATGAACCTTCCCAAATCATTCTTGATAAACAATTTTTAAAATCTTGTTTGTACAGATATACAGGAGTTTTCAGGGAAAAAAGAAACTCAAACACCAAGAATTCTAATTCATTCTCCTTCTCACTTCAAACTCCTATAACGGCAATGAAAGTATCTTTCAACAAATAAAGGTCAATAACAGCAATAAATAAGGTGCAACTTAAGGAGAACATTCAGCAATCAATTGAATACATATGCTTTCTGATGTTGCACTTACAGGAGCTTGAGACAATGCCTGCAACATCAATACAGCTCCAAATATATCCATTAGGAAACCTATTACCCATGCTTTATTAAATGCATACGCCCTTATCACCTGCAAATGAGCAGCAATGACAACTCATTCGATTATGCTATGTAAAATAAAATTTAGGTTATCAGTTATCCAATGAGAGATTGTTTGGGAAAGAGATGCAAAATTGGTAGGAGGAAGTACATATATACGAGACCTTCAGCCATAAATTATCAGTAAAAAATTAGGAAAGATCAAGTAAACCCTAAAATGACCTCAATTTGATCAGCATTTTCATCATTTGTGTCAAGAAACATTTGCAACTCAACACCTTTTAAAAATACCAAGGAAAAGAAAGCATTTGAAGGTAAATCATTGAGAAAATGCCATGTTCTATACATGGCCGCTGTTACATAGCTGTTTCGCCCCTTGACAGTTCCATTACGGACCGCTTTGGCAGCCGTAATGAAAATCAGATACGCATAGCCATAACTGTAAAATACAGACCATTACCGTTGTTAGGGAAAAGCTAAGGGCCAGAGCAAATTATTTACTGCAAATTTTCGGAAACTTAAATCCAATACCCAACGAGCCCCAAATTCCAATGGATAAACAAACCGTATGACATCCAATCAAAATAGAACGTGAAATAAAAATTCGAGATCATAAAATTGCCCATCACATCAAACGATTCGACAAGGGCTCTCGAATCAAACAATGCGTACAGAACTCGCTCAATATTCCATATGGATGAATAAAAAACGAATTCTTTCAAGAAATCAGTAAATATAACGAAGAATATATGTATGTATATATATATAGAGAGAGAGAGAGAGAGAAAGACGAGCCTTGAGCTTGAAGGAGAGCGGAGGGAGAATGACGGTGCCTTTTTTCTGGAGGACTTTGCCGATGTTATTGCCGGCCGTCGCTGCGACGGTGAGGCATATCGATTCCCACATCTTTGATCTGCTTTGATAGCCAACCGAACCCCCGAGCGATCTCCACTTCTCTCCCTCCTCCGCCTTTGATTGCTTCCTCGCCCTCTCTCCGACACCCACCGACCCTCGCTCCCTCCAAATTTATTTATTATGTTTCAGTTCGTTTCCCGAGAAGATGAAGAGATGCAAACGGCGCCCAAATGAAGCATTCTTACCCTTTATGGCTACGCCTAGAGACACGCATACATTCACATTTATGTATACGTACCAGATTTTAAGAAAAAAATAATTTCATTTATTTTTAAAAAAACAATAATTTTTAATATTTAATTTTCTTGAAGGAAAATAAAAATTGATGGCCGTTGTAACAACTAATGGAAATCCCATGTTGACCTAGAGACTATTAGTCAAAGCTAACAGAAATTTTCTAATAACTTAGGATTATGGATACAATTTTTGAAACAATGATAGTTAAATCATAAATTATACAAATTCTTAGCTTCATCCCAAGTCATCTTCCCGTCGTTTGTTTGTTAGGTTGAATCCAACTACAATCTCTATCCTCATTCTTGGGCTATTTCCAATGCGTGAGATAAATTCTCTCTAAATCAAAATTTAAGGATGAAATTATTGAAAATGATCTCCAATGGATCTCCCTATTTATCTTTCCTTCCCCAAATTTTTATTGAATGACTCGCTAGAATTAAGAAGTGAAAATTTGTTCCTCAACTCTATTTCTTCAACGGTTCTATGGTGCAAATATAAAATTTGAAGAAGACGATGGCAACGAAAAGCGACGGCAACTAGCAATGACAATGCGCAGAACAATAGTCAAATTTGGTGTCGACAATGAGGAATAGGTCATCTTCTCCGAGATGAATGAGGACTAGATAGAAGAATTTCTGTGGAATTGTTTGAGAAATTTTTTTGTGAATTTATTTATTGATTTATGTATTTAATTAATTATTATTTTTATTTAGGTGTGTATTTGATTATTTTATATATTTAGTTATTAATTTATGTATTTAATTATTAAATTTGTGTATGTGTTAAAATTATAAATAAAATAAAATAAATCGAATTGAGATTTATAAAAATAAATAAATAAAATAGGAAGTGAAATAGAAAGGAGAATATAAAGTGTGGGTTGAAGCACCCACAATTTTCGAGACAAGTTAAAAATATAGAGTGATTTATTTATAATATTATGGAGAGTGAGATAGAGAGCTGGATTGGAGATGGCCTTTTTATATTATTAATAATTCGCTTCTTATTTTGATTTTACCTTAAAAATTGTGTTTACTCCAACAACACTCCATATTTTTCTCTCCACACACACTTAATACACAAAATAATTAAATACATGCATACACAAAATAATCAAATACAAATATATACAAAATTAATAATCAAATACACAAATCAATAATCAAATATATAAGATAATCAGATATACACATACACAAAATTAAAAATCAAATAAACAAAATAATCAAATACGCATATACACAAACTCAATAATCAAATATACAAATCAATAATCAAAATACACAAATATACAATACCACTCATTCAATACAAAAATACACAATATCACTTATTCCATACACAAATAAATAAAAAAAATTTAAAAAAACACACACAAACTAATCTAGGATAGACAATGAACAGCAAGCAACAAGAAGTTCATCGCCAGTTGTTCTGCTCGTTGTTGTCGGATCTGGTGGTCGTTGGCTCAATTTAGGCTTCTGTTACACCTGTAACTTGTCTTCTTTAGCTACTTTCTCTGGATCTGTTGCTTGTTGCCTTTTCAACGTCTCTTTTCTAACCAATTTAGTCTTCATTGCAACTAGTTGGCATTTTCTGACATTGATGGACATTGGGAGAAGAGAGGCGAGATGGTGAGGATGGCCGGGGAAATTTCAATCGTCACATGTGATGAGCATTTTCAATTTTGTCAAATTTTTTGTGAGAGAATTGGCTATTGTGAACTTTGATAGATCTGAAAATCTAGATTTGACTCTCTATTTTTGGACTTCATGAGTATATTCTGTGTTAGAGTCAATTTCTACACAAACCTTATACACACAAACCATATGCTCACCAATTTCTCTTATCAAAAAATTCATGTTATAAAGGAGTAATATAAACAATTGAAACATTTTTAGTCACTCATATTCTTGATTAAGTTGCATCAATGACCATCACTAAAGGAGGGATCATTTTAGTGTGTGACTAAGACACTAAATTAATTTAATTAGCTTGCCTATTTTATCCATGCAACTACTCACCATTAGTGTCTTCCCTTCAGCTATATCAAAGACAAACATAAAAAATTAAAACACCCAAATCCCTTTTTAAAGAAAGAATATGAATGCAATTTTCTTCTTGTTTCGATTTCTTTTTTCATACATAAAAATAGTAAAAAAGTATTAGCATAGTAACCTACAAATAGAATAAGGTAGATTATTAGTATTATGTTAAAATAATTTATAATAATTATCAAATATCACCATTATATCAATTTATTAAAATTTTATACCCCTTTTGTATAAATATTATTTTTCCCACAATGATCAAAGCAAATAGACAAGTCTTTTGATAAGTAGGATAAATTAATGACGAATAGAGTTAATGATGGGATAAAATAGCGATAAATTATGTAATGTTATATTTCGTTTAGCATGTAAAAATATTACTTAGAGTTATTATATCTCTTATTTAATATAATAAGTTGTAATAACAAAACTTCATTCATTTTCTATGAAAAGGGTATTAATTCTCCTATGTTATTTAATATTATTTCGTTCCATTTATTCTATTACTATATCAAACAAGAAAAAAAATACTTTAAATTACTATTTATTCATCTCTTGAAAAATGGTTATTCCCATTTCATCTGTCCAATTACCCCGTGGCTGAAGCAACTTCCCATGGCTGCTCATGGCGAATATTCCATGGAACAGGACAATGATCCCCTCCTCCTTTTTAGGCAAAAGATATAAAAATGTCTTTAACTTTGAGTAAAAGGTCATTTAACTCCCTAAACTTCAAATTAAATTTATTGTATCACTTAATTTACAATTTCAAATCTATTCTACCTCTTAATTTTTAATTTTGTAATAATCACACATTGATGCAGGCCTCACATTGACCAGGCCAATGAGAAAGCGCTCGTGTCTCAACATTACAAAAGAGGAGGTGGGGCCTACGACGGACGACGCGACGTTGCAAGAGAAGAGGCCGACGACGAGATGCTGCAATAGAGGAGGTGGACAACGCGACAACGAACGATGAGTTTGGGGCCGTCGCCGATTCATGAACACAAATCAACGTTGTCATGCTCGTTGCCACTGTTTTTGTACAACACGAATCGTCGCTACAAAAGAGAAATGTGAAGACAACGAAGGAGAAAGGCGATACTCAGTATTGTTGATTCACAACTCCATTTGATCGGTGTCGGCGTGCCGCTGTTGATTCACAAATACAAACTAAGCTGAGCCGCCGTCAATTCACAAACACAAATCGACATTTTCGTGTAACATGAATTGTCGCTACCCATTGTCTCCTTCAATTCACAGACACAAACTCCGATTGCTCGGTGCCAATATTGATTTGACGACGAGGAAGGTGAGACCAAGGTAGGTTGGTCGACAATGAAAAAGATGAGAGGTCAGTTGGGTCATGGAAGGTGAGAGGTTGCCTACGACAAGAAAGACGAAAGGTTGCTGGCACTAGAAATGAGGAAGAAGAAGATGATCGTGTTGTCTTCACGCACGTCAACCGTGTGTGTGTTTCACGTGCTATACTTACTAGACTTAAGTGTGTGATTGTTATAAAATTGAAAATTATGGAATACAATAGGTTCGAAATTAAAAGTTGAGAGATACAATAGATTCAATTTGAAGTTGAGGGGCATTTTTATGCCTTTTAACTTCTTTTTATTTTAAACACCAAGTTGTTCGAAGTGTGACATTTGACTTGTGATTGATTAAACAAGGCTTCAAATTTAAATCAAATTATCTAAAAATTTCAATATAGCAAAGATACAAGGCTTTTAGTAATTTATTTTTTAACATAGATAAAGAAGAGCTATAAAAAATTCAATGACATTGAGATACTTAGTCTATAAATGGGTTTAGCCACAAGTTGGATAAAAAGATTTTGTCTATTACGACTTACTAACTAAAATCATCTTATTGTGAGGGCTGCTTATATTTAAAGTTGTGAAGATTGGGAAGTAATTTACAGTTTTGCCTGTGTGGAGGCAGTACTATCACTGGTTGAGTTGGTTCCTCCGATTATTTCAAGATCGAGGATGTAAGTTTGCTAAGACTGAACGTCGATCCTAACACTTCGATTGTCGTGTTTGTTTTCAATACGCAGTTAGAAGAGGCTCCTTTAATGATCTCATCCTTTGTTATCTAAGTTCACACAAGACGACAGAGCAATGAATGGTTTGCCGAAACCAATAGAGAGAAATAGCAATACAGAAGCTAATCCAAGCAGAATTTGGCCTCAACTTAGAGCAGTGTTGCTTCCGTGGATGCCTAGAAATGAAGGGGAGTTGAAGGAGGTGGTAAATGAAAAGGGTTATCGATAAAATTATGAGAAAACTATTGTCATCAGAGACATTCCTGAAGATCAGCCAAGCAACATAACCAGTGATTTCAATGTGATTGCTGACAAAGGGAGAGGTAGATATTAGAAGTCTGCCAGGTTGCGACTCTGCATGGATATACACCATTGTATTTGTCTCTATAGATCGAGGCCATGAATGGTTACGAAGAATCAGAAACAATTTCATGTTTTCTAATTTTCTTCCTGTTTTTACTTTCTTAACAATGCCAAGAACTCGAAGAAGCACATCTAGAACCCTAGAGCCAAATCATAGAAAACAAAACCAGCTCTGCCTCAGAAGCCCGAAACCATCACTGTCACTAGCTTCCGGGAAGGAGAAATAGCTGTAACCATTGATCTTCAAAATGGCATGTATATATGAACTTGCTTCCAAGACCAAAATTTCAATACAAACATCCATGCCAAAAAGTGTTTCGTATTCAAATACCCAATAGTAACCAAGGCTGGGGATAGGGTTCAATATTCACAAGATTTGGTCAAGAACTTGTTAACAAAGGAGAAGTCGTTGAGGTTCAATCTCAATCATCTGAGAGCTGTCAATGAACCAAAAATATTGTGAAACTGGGGACAGAATTGCGTACTGGTGGAATACTTAAAATGGTAAGTCAATTATGAATCAAACAAATCAACATGTATCTGAGAATATAAATGGCGTCAGCAAGGATGAAGGTGGCAGGCTGGAAAGCCCCCAGTTTATATGTCGCCTATCTTCTTAAACCATGAAAAGAAAGGGAGATCTGAGAGGTGCCCCAGCTTCCCCTATTTCTACTTCTGTAGACTGTAGTGGTAGAATATGGAAAAACTTCCATGTGTCTGAATCAATTTCATTACAGATTAGTCTATGTACTAGGGCACAAACACAACAAATTTTGTGGTCTTGTTGCATTTGTATGAAAGTAAAGCTAATTAAGATAAACGGAGCAAACATCACAAGCATATAACAAAGACTAGGATGAGCATTGTGCATAAACTTGGTTGGGGAACTTTAAAGGGCTGAACAATTTCAAGAACTATGGTACCACGGTAAAAAGGCATTACAAGTCAAGTTAATAATTGCACTCTAAGCACATCAAACCTTTTAAAGTATGCCATTCATTCATACAAACCCGCAAGCACGAACACAATATTGGAAGTCTATGATCAACAGAATCGGATACCAACCCTCAAGCAAACCTCAAGAAAAGTAGAAGCTTTTACTGCGCTTGCAGGAGTTATAATTTTAAAGGAGACTGATTGTCGTGATCTACTTCAAAAACCAACCATACTTGAAATGTAGAGGCAATCAAACACTCTTTTATAGGATCAATATCCTCATAAAGTAAAAGAGTTGGTGAATTATTATGGCTATGCTTATAAACAAGATTGATTCAAATTTGATTGCACAAATCTTGAATTTATGGAAACAATCCACAATTTTTGGATTTAGCTCAGAATGCAAGAAATAACACCATGGCGTATCCTTCATAGAATCACTCTGGTATATCCTTCCAACTGGCAGTCTCAAAACAAGCAAATACACATCTGAATAGAATTTGTTGAGACTCACAAATTCAAAAGCAAATGCAAATGAACCTATATATTTAAAGTTTCAACTATTCAATTGAGAGAAACACAATGGTTCATCACTCAGAAAATCTACAAAAAATAATTTATAATGAAAGACCACCATTTAGGCACTTCATATATGTTCTCGTAGCACGTTCATATTCACCAACATCAAGAAACAACAATACCACGACAATATTTAGACCCATAAAGAACCAAAAAGAAGTATCAGAAACAGAATTTACCAAAAGGAAACCAGTTAATTTCCTGGAAAATCAAATCATGAATTTCTGATGACAACCCATTACACAGTTTGGCATTTTATCAAACAGTTAGCAAGCATCATCATCCATACACCACCTGGGTGTACCTGTTCTTAAGCCACCTGAAGCTCTTCCTCAGGGACCCTTTGACCTTGCCTTCAACAGAATAAACCTTATAGCTGGCCACCCTCTTCTTCCTCTGGAACTCTGGATCACTGATTCCCCAGGAAAAAGACCCACTCTTGGTTTTGGATTTCTTTAGCTTCAAATCTTTGGCACCACCCATATGCTCTGGTGCATAGGAAGCAGCAGCATATGAAGCACTGTAAGACCTGAGCCCATAAGGGTTTGAACTGGGTCTGTATCCATAGTAGCTCTCAATCTGCATCCTGCCATCTGCATAAGAATTTGATCTGTAATCTCCCATGGCTTCAATGGGAGAGAGGATAAAGATGAGGCCTTGGGTCTTTCAAGAATGGTGGTCTACAAGGTGGGGAACCAGAGAGAATAAGAGCTGTACTCCAATTTATTACCATTGATATTAGTTTTTCTTGAATAGAAAATTGGTTTCCAGACGATGTTGGCTCAATAAAAATTGGGAATCATCTTGTCTGGAGCCAATTTTCAGTGGCATTCAAGGCTTGACTAGTCAACCCCACAAACGTTAAGCAGCCACCCTCCGATTCAAAAGTCACAACAACTTGGGATTCTAGAATGAATTGCCTGCCATGGCATGGCACTTGTGCTTTCATTTTCACCCTAATTGCCATATTCAAACAAAAACATAAGCAACATCCCAATCAAACAATGTCATCTTTTAGAATGTGGGTATTTTGTTTCACATCGTTAAATCAAACCGAATCCAGTAGTTGGGTTGGTTTTGATTTGGTTTAACTTTATATATTCTTAGTCATTTTTTTGTTTAAAAATTTATATAGTAATTTTATACAAGTAAAGTATTATTAAAATAAATTAAAAACTCATCGAAAACCAATAACTTATTTCCTGATATTTACCCACAAAATAAAAAGAAAATTCTAAAGCTTTGGTGTAAATTTGATTCCACTTTTGAAAAATGGATGCCATGACTTTGCTTATGGGAATTAAATCACACGCCAGGATATGTTTCATTGACTTTGGCCAGGCTATGAAAATAATAAAATGAAAACAGCTCTGTTCTTAGATACTTTTTATTACATAAAAAACTCAAAGTAATTATTTCTTGTAATAATGCTTCTATAAGCACAAACGATTATTGTGAGCTCTTTTACAGCTCTTGGAGATTTTTTATTTATATAAATTGTCCTAATAAAATATTATAAATATTGTACTTTGTCAGCAATGGGAATGAGCATTTGTAGAGGTACCGTTGGATTTGATTTAGTAAAGACGACCAACTGACCAAGATTGAGAAGGAGGCAAAGTATTACTTGCTAAACTGTATTTTAGCCTTTCTTCAAAAGGTTCAAACGACCCCCCCAAGAGTTTAGTAATTCTTTAATTATAGTTATTTAAGAAATAAAAAATAGTTTTTAAAATTAGAAGTAAATATAGTGTTTGAAAATTTAATTAAAAACTATATTTATTGAGAAAAAAAAATAATCAAAGAATTGTGTATTTGAAAATTCAATCAAAAATCATATTTACTGAGAAAAAAATCAATTCTTTGGAGGTTTATTTGCTTCCATGATTCAATGATAAATTGGAGACTAATTTTTTTATATTATTCAAAAATAAAATTGGATTTTGCTTAAGTTATAGAGTAATTGGCTTTTGCACTTTTTTGGAAATAAATTGAGATTTTGTTTAAATTTAGTGGTTACATTTTCTCACTTTTTTCTTTATTTTTTTTCTCAAATCATCAATTATGATCACTTTCTTCCACTTAAGAGAAAGTTTAATATTTTTAATTTTAATTGATTTATAATAATAGAGTTGTGTGTAATTATTTAAGATGAATCGACACATTGTAGTCATTTTCTTTTTTCGACATGCAAATATAGTTTTTTTGGCCAAAAAAATGATGTCAAAGGAGATTCTAAATTAAAAAAAAAAAAACTACATTAGGGTTAAGTGTCCCAAATTATAAACTTTGAGAGGAAGAGGGGTTGGTGGATTTTAACCTTTATTTAGTGTACATAATTTATTAGTTATTGAGTATATTGATAAATTTATCTAAGGCACACTTACAAGGATATTGTCAAGGGGTTGAAGTTGACATAAGTCTTGCTCCATCCATAACCTCTAAGGTCAATCCATTTAATTTTGGACCCAGACTAAGTCTATTTGGTCTAAATTTAATTTTTAAGTGAATTGGATATGCATTGGCTCAATAGGTTTACGAATTTGTATTAGACTTATTTGCACTTGTCCTCTAAATTTCTAACTTAAGTTTGAACACAGACTAAGTCCATTTGATCCAAATCTGATTTTTAAGTGGATTGAATATGGGCCGGGTTAATAGGTTTACAAATTTCTATTAGGATGTGTTTGATAGCATAAAAAATACATGAAAAATGTCATATTCAAAGAATTGAATTTTATCTTTAATATTTGACACACTATATTTTTTATGAAATTGAATTATATGGTACAATCATTAAAGTATGTTTTTGGCTCTTTTCATGAAAAAATTCATTTACGAGGGAGATGATTTTTCTTTTCTATACAACTTGAAAAATATATATATTTTTTAACTAAATACTATCAAACACATCCTTAAGTTTATTTACACTTGTCCTCTGAATTTTTAAGTAGATTAAGTCCACTTATTTGCACTTGTCTTCTAGACTTTTAACTTTCAACTCTATCAATTCATCACCACCTCTTGAACTCAATCTCCATCTCCATTTGACAAGTTAACATTGCCTCGCTTCTCCGTCTCGATCGCTCTCTGTGAATTGTCCATCAAATGTCAATTTCTCTCCTTTACTTTCCTTCATCTTGTCTTTTGGTTCCTTTCTTGCCTTCGCTCATTAATGGAAAGACAAGGAAGAAGTGGTATTAGCATACAAATCTCAATCTGTTGAACGCTTAATTTTCTGAGAATGTTTCTTTTTATTTTTTTGAAAATATTTCTTTTTTACTTTATGAAATGTCAATTTCTTTTTATCTCAATCTTTTTTACTCATTCATGTGCAATTATGGGACAATGGGGCACCCTTCAAGCACGCCGAGGGACAATGGGATTTGGATTTCCGTGTTTCCACTCCAACAATTAACCATAGCCACCCATGCCCATTCATCATCTCAATCCACATCCACATCCACATCCAAGCCATCCAGTCCACACATCGTTTTCATGATTTCTTTCTTTGAAACTAAAATTCGCTTGCAACCTATACCTATGATTCCCCCATCAATCTTATAAACTATGATTTTACAAAATTGGAGTCAACAATTTCATACCCAAAACTTTCCACATTCATTTAATAATCATATAGCCGAATGGTAAAAAGTCCCCGAGGCCGAGGGCTCAAAATTGGGGCACCATTTAGGTTTGTGACTCGCGAGCCGTTCGACCCAACTTGAGCAAGGCAGCTTCGCGCTTGGTAACGCGTGGAATATCGGCCACATCCACGAGGGCGCCCGACAAACAATAGCAGTAGTGGTCTGTGGCTTTAAGGGCTTTGGGCGAGGGAGGGTTTTGGTCAGAAGAGACTTTGATTTTGCGAAAAAACGAAAAGAGAAATGAGGGTTTATACAATAAAGAAGACAACCAGCGCAATGAACAGTGGCACCATTGAGATCAAGACCAAGAACATCAAAGAAGAAAAAAGACAAAGCCCCCAAGGAGGAGATACACTGGAAGTGGAATCACCAAGAGCCAAGAAGTTTAACTCAGAAGATTAAAGATGGGAATGAACCAAACCAGAGAACAAGACCCCCTAACATCTCAGAACCGAAAGCAACGTAAAAATCAAATCCTCAATCGCAAACATACCTGGAAGTACCAACAATGTCAATATCGAGCACAACATAGCCGACCAACAAGACAAAAATCACAAGCCTCGACCTGACTTAACTGAGATTTCTTCAAATCTCAGGATGCAGGAAAGAGATAAGACAGAGAGAGAGAGAGAATCCAGAATCTTTCGTTGCATTTTCTTTTTTTATTTTCAATCGTTTTTGAGTTTTTAATTTTTCAAAATATTAAAAACACGTTTTATTTTATTATTTTTAAAAATAAAAATAATATATATATATATATATATAAAAAACTCAAAAGTGTTTTTACTCAAAACAGGAGAAACACCTCTCCAGTTCCCCTCCCCTATCCGACACAAACCCACATCTCTCCTTTCTTATATCCTTTCTCTCTTCTACTATTGACCGCGACTGCCACTGCTATTAATATCACTTCGTCGCTCTCTTGCTAGCTTTGTCTTCTCTCATTTTTTTCTCTTCCTTCTCTTGCTAATTTTTGAATATATTGATCGACGAATCTTTAGGTATCGAGTGATTGCCTTTAATCGTTAGAAACCATCAACCACGATGATTGATGGCAATTGATAGTGCGTATATAAAAGAGTATATCGAACGTTTAGATTTAAGAAAATTTGACCATTAAATCTTGTTATTTTTTTCGTATGTTGGTCAATGAACTTTTGAGTGTTTGAGTGGTTGTCTTTGATGGACGAAAACCACCGACCACGACATAACGTTTTTTATTTGTGGTCGAAAATTAAAAATTAAATATACAAAAATTCAACCATTAAATTTGATCAATTTTTGTATATGTTAACCCTCTTAACTTGAAGTTTCAAATGGTATGTTCCGATCGTGTGAATCTTCGATCGGCAATGGTTGTCTGCGACAGAGAAGTTGCAATGCGCCGAAAAAGAAAAAAAGAGAAGAGAAAAAAAGAAAAAAAAATTATTATTAAATTTTAAAAATAAAATTATATATTTATTTAAAATTTTAAAAATATAATATACCTATATTAAAATAAAAAATATAAGATACTATATAGTATATTATTAAGTGAATGTTAATAATTTATTAATTAAATTTATTGTTTTATTTTAATAGTAACATTTTATTAAAAAAAATTAATTTTATTATTTAATAATTAAATTTATTAAATAAAATATACAAAAATGAAATAATTTTTCAAAATTTAAAAATAAATGTATTTTAAAATTTTTTATTTTAAAAAATAATTTTTAAAAATGACAAAAAAATAAATTTTTTAAAATTTCAAAACATATACTCAAAACACAAAATTAAAAATGAATTCAAGATTTAAGACTAAAACACAAAAAGAACACCACCTCCCATTCTCCAAAATAATAAAACCCTAATGGTGAACACAAAATGGCTGGTTAATTTGTTGTAACATAATATATAGCATATATAATTGTTATATGTAACATATAGTATGATATACAATTTAATATAATAAAGTAATATTATTAATATATACTATGAAAAACAAAAATATATATACATGTAATATATAATTATTTATAATTTTAATCAAGTTGGTTCATGAACCAAAAGTTACAAACATATCATGTATTGAGTTCGTTCGACTTAGCTATCAAACAAGTCATATTTTTTAATTTGTGTTTGGCTCATTTGATTCATGAACCTAACCTATCATGTTAGTTAACATCAAGCACTCTTCCAATGAGCTTAATACACACCTAAGATAAGAAAATTTTTTACAACCAAAGACACATGATTCAAATCTCTAAGGACAAGCCTACACAAATTTCTATATGCTTATCTAATGCAAATGATTTGTAAACTATTACACACATCTAAACTTATTCAATACGCAGCCATAGATGTAGTGGCTATGAATTCTTATCATTGGGGAAAAAAGAGAAAAGCCGGTGCCCCCACATCTTGGACTTTCCGGAGTCATCATGATGCATTTCCCTGATAGAATGGAGTCCTAGGGATTGCCCAAGATGTGCATCACTGGACTTGGTTGTCAGTAGGTCCAATTGGGTTGAGAAAATGAAACAAGACTCCATCCTAGCCGACGCCTTGTGAATAGACCAGGAAATGTTTCAATACATTTGATGCATAACAGATCATTTTGGCAACAAAACCAATGCGCCCACAAATCAGTGGAACAACAAAGTAATGGAGTTTCCACCCGTGCTATTTTAAGCAGCACAGAGACAACGTCAACAAACTCCAACCAAAATCAAGAAATAAGCCTCACAGAGATTGAGAAACATATAAAAATGGAAATTCAAAAGCATTTTATGCAGTGAGGGTTCCTACATGGGATATGATGATATTATAATGCCGCACACCACCTTTACCGGTTCATTTATGCTAGGATGATCCAAAAATATAAAATCTAAATTGGATGTATGAACCATACAAGAGATCCCCGAGGGTAAGCTGTAACCAAAACCTCATCATCAACCGCAGAGTAAAAGATTTGAAGGATTTAGATGCTCAAACATTCAGTCTACATACACATAATGTGTGAATAAAAATTATCAACAAGAATACACTCAACTATAACACAAAACTAATTGACAAGTAAGAATATGATTAAGCAAGTAGAATTCATCCAAATCAGTCATTCAATATGGACTGAATACTTATACTGTCCAACTACTACTTGTTACTTACCCCTGCCGACAAGTCAGGACTAGGCATTTTCTGCATTTTATCATACAAATTTCTAATAACATAAAACAAGAAACCCTTTGTTAGCCCATCAAATTCAGGAGCTGGGTGGAGGGGCAGGGAGATATCATTGCATAGAAAAAGCAGTTTCTTATTTCATATGCATATTCCCGGCTGGATTTCTTGGCCATTCCAAATTTATGAAGCTCATAAAACAACAATCAGGCATCAATAAAAATGCAACCTGCACCCATCACCTCAACACACCACCAACTACAATTGAAACTTTTAAACAAGAATCCTTGATGTACAAGTTGATTAGCTCAGTCATGGTCAAAATAAGTTTGAATGCCAGACTGAACTAGAAACAAATAAAAGGTGGCCAAAAATGGTGAGAACAGTGCAAAAATCAAGATGAAATAAAACTTATTAAGGGCCAAGAATGGTGAGAACAGTGCATCCTGAAATGAAGAACAGATGCAAAATTTAACATCCATTCTCATACACAAGCTTAAAATAAAATACAAGTCAATAATGTCAGATCGAACAACATCCACATTTAGGAGTTATTTTAGGAACTTACAACAAAAAAGCAAACCAACAAAATTTCCGACTAGCACACCCAAATTGGGAACATTCAGTTTCCTATGAAAACCATAGGGCCCTTAACTCCCAAGTATAAGTCTCGTACATGTTTAAGGTGATAACCTTAAGGAACAATATGACCATAACTTGCAAATAAAAAAACAATTTACCTCAACAAGGGAAAAGCCCTCAAAGGAGATCAGCAACATTTGCAGGGAGCTCCTCAATTACAACATTATAGAACCTTTGGATGTCAAACAGCATCCTCTCATCATCCCTGGTCACAAAGTTGATGGCGACACCCTTCCTCCCAAACCGACCACTACGTCCAATTCTGTGCAGGTAGTTCTCTGGCTGGGTAGGAAGATCATAATTGATCACCAAAGAAACTTGCTGCACATCAATACCACGAGCCAAAAGATCAGTGGTGATAAGCACACGTGAAGAGCCAGACCTGAACTCCCGCATGATAATATCTCTCGTGTTCTGGTCCATGTCTCCATGGGTTGCAGAGACTGTATGATCACGGCTGCGCATTTTGTCAGTGAGCCAGTCAACCTTGCGACGAGTGTTAACAAAGATTACACTTTGGGTTATGGCCAATGTTTCATAAAGATCACAAAGTGTCTCAAGCTTCCATTCTTCCTTTTCAACATTCACATAAAATTGCTTGATACCCTCAAGGGTAAGTTCATCACGTTTCACCAGAATCCTCACGGGTTTATTCATGAATTTCCTAGTTATCTCAAGGGCCTCAGGCGGCATTGTGGCAGAGAACACCCCTACCTGGATTTTTGGTGGCAGCAACTGGAAAATATCATAGATCTGACACAAACAAACTTTTTGAAATTAGACAGACATTTCAGTGCCAAAGGCTTCAACTGAAACTTAAATGACCATACAAGCACAATTTAGGTGTAACATCAGCTCAAACCAAGACCACAAATAATAAATCAAATATGAACCTAAAAGTTCAAAACCAGTGTTTTGAAAAGTGCTAATTGCAGAAAGCCTGTGGAGCTTAATCACGAAGTGCATGCTTAAGCAAAGTGATGCGTATAGTGCTAATCACAGAGAGCCTGTGGAGCTTAAGCACAAAGCGCACAAGTGATGCACATAAACTTTAATAAGCATAAAAAGTACAAACTATTAAAAAGCAATCATTAAAAAAAAAACTAAATAAAAATGAAGGCTGCCAATTTAACAAAAGATGAGATACCATTTTTCATTTATATTTTAAACCAGTTCCCAAGTTCAAGCAACCATCTGGTCAACTGCTGGTCCTGCTGTTACTTGGAAGACAAACCAATCTGTACTCAGTTGAAAGGATCTGAATATGCTAAGGCTTTTTTTTTTAATTTTTAATTTTTTTTCCGGAGTCTCTTTTTGTTTTGTTTTTTTTTTTTTTCAAAGTTTGGCAGAAAACCCATTTTATTTCATGAACACAATTTATACAAAGGATTGGATTGAAGAATAAGAAAAAAAAATATCCCTAATTTACAAAATTCCCCAATTAATCAACCACTAATTTGCAACAATCCCCAATCAATCAATCAACAATCCCTAACTTACAACAATCAGTAATCAATCATCAACCCCCTAATTTCAGGTAATTTGGAATCAATCATCAATCCCTAATTTACAACAGTTAGAAATAAATTAACAATCCTATATTTACACCTAATTGAATATTTCCTTCAATATTTTTTCCTTGGCCAATACAACTGAGTCTTCTTTTTTTAAAACAAAAGTATATATGAATTTACTTAGGTCTTTCTAAGATCTGATAATAGCTTCTTTTGGGTAAGGATTCCATACAAGCAGCCACACAATTGCAAAAAATTAAACAAATCAAACCATTCATATTGTTTGATTAAAAAAAAGTGTATTTTGGAAGCGCGCTTTATTGTGATTCGGAGCTCAGGTAAAAGCACAACTTAAGCACACCTAAAGACGCTGAGCTTCACACAAAAAAAAACCCCAAGCGTGCTGAGCTTTGCGCTTTGCACTTAAAACGCGCTGAAGTGCACTTTTTTAAACACTGTTCCAAACTGTCTCCAACCTACAACAGGCACATAATTGATGAGAGATTGTTCTTTATCTACAAAGCTGCCCATTCATTAACTGAAAAGGCAAACTAGGTCACCCAGTAAAATTACAGCATGCCCAAACAGACAAAAATGACCACAAACCAACAATAAAACTTGCAAAACAACAAAAATTAAGAACCTGATCTTTAAAACCTCGTGAAAGCATTTCATCTGCTTCATCAAGAACAAACATTTTGATGTAGTCAGGACGAAGTGACTGTCTCCGCAACATGTCAAATACTCGACCAGGAGTACCAACAACAACATGAACACCACTTGAAAGAATGCGCTGATCTTCACGAACACTGGTCCCTCCAACACAAGCATGGACCTTCACGCCGAGATAATCTCCCAGTGCTCGCATGACCTTTTCAATTTGTTGGGCAAGTTCACGAGTAGGGGCCAGAACTAATGCTTGGCATTCGACTAAGCTATAATCAAGCTGCTGTAGAATACCGGAGCAGAAAGTTGCAGTTTTGCCAGTTCCAGACTGTGCTTGTTGAATAACATCAAGTCCTTTGCAGAAAGGAACAATCCCCCTTTGCTGAATTGCAGAGGGCTTCTCAAAACCTTTTGGGGGAAAAACAAAATACAACTTTCAGCTCTTCATGATGCCAGAATGGATAACCAAATCCCAAGCAAGAATTACACCACAGTGTATCGTGATGCTAGGTTGCCTAAATCTACAAATAGACAGCCTACCAATTTTTGACCTATATGACTAAACCCATGTTAGTCTGTTTTACTTTTTGATTTGTGATAACTGATAAGTGGATGAGTACAAGTACCAAATTAATAGCTAATGCCCTAGATAGAGCAGTGCAGGCTATAAATTGCAGGAAGTAGAAAAGACCCAATTAGGTTCTTAAGATCTGACAAGACAGTATCAATGTTTGCCCTGGACATGGCCCCTAACCCCTGGACATGGGCCCTAAAGCATTCCATGAAACATATAAAACCTTATTTCAAGTTCCTTCTTCACCTGAAGAAGGGAGAAAAAGAAAAGGAAAAATAAAAGAAGTATACCATAGGCATATATGCCCCTCAAGAGATTTTCTTGTAGGCCCATTGCATCAAAGCTATCGTAGACTTCATCATATGAGGTGAAGAATTCTTCTCCATCAGTGGTACCAAGTCTGGCCACCAATCGAAAAAACCAAAGATGAGTATTATTGATCCAAAAGAAAGACAGAGAAGAAGTTAACATATTATGATAACTAGAATAGAGGAACAAGAAGCAAAATCATCTAATTGCCAGTGAAGCCACCATGAATATTCATGAATCAAATGAAAGAAACTCACAATTCATTCATTTTGGCATCATATTGACGAGCATCAAATTGAGAACCTTCAGGAGCCAAGCCAGCCATGCCTGCAATAATAAGAAACTTGCTACTTGTAAGAGAATCCAAATTAATCTCTTCGCTAAGGATAGGTTGAACCATCATGGAAATTAACTGAGACAATATTCATATGATAATCATGATAGAAATCCAAAATAGGCCTCTGCAACCTAAATGAAGCATCAGGGACTTCCTTGTATTTTTATCCCCAAGCACCAAAGGCATATCCAGTGTAAAGCTACATCCATTAATCAATTTAAGTGACAAGATTTTGAAGACAAAACAATTGGAAACCGTAATTTTCACATTTATAGATGGATTGGGACCATAAACATATAATAGAACTTGCAATCCAAATTTACCACATAAAAGTACCAACCCAACAAACTTAGCTTCCTAAAAGGCCAAATAATAATTTAGAATACGCTAACAGGATACCTATATTAACAAGCTAAAGGATTAAAACTCTATACATTTGTTAAATTATTGCTCACCAACTCATCTTAAATCTTGAATATACTTAGAACAAACAAAAGAGTTAGATTTAGACAATTAGGCATATTTAGCCGGTGACCAACAAAGTCTAGGCACATGGGAGGCAAAATAGCCCACTAAGACAATGTACCTATCCTGCAAATCACGTTGTATACTGACGTATATCAGAATAACCGGTGACTTTTACTATATCTCACTTCGTAACTCGTTAAGACATCTATCTAATGCATTATCTTACTTAACAACCCCCCACCCCCCTGGAAAGAAAAATCATTCCCTTTAATCTAACACAACTAGCCTACTGGAGCACGCAGAGCCCTCCTCCCCTACACGAAACCCTTTCACCATACGAAGACCTAGATCATTATTATCTAGGAGATTTGCAGTCTTCACACACATCTAGAAACTGATCACAAACACACAAAGCACAACTTCACAGAACCAAAAATCAGAAAATTTAGACCGAAGCGAGGCAGTAAAAGGAAAGAAAATGAACAGTCAGGGAGCAGAACAAATCAGTTCTCCAATCGAAACGATAACCGAATCAGGGAGCTCAAACTCGCGAGTATCATCAACGATCGTAGCGCAAACAGAACATAGAGAGACAGAGAGAGCAACAAAAAGAATCGAACTCCACGATATCCGCAGGAACAGGCGAAAAAGGGCAAGTTGAAACACGATAGCAACGATACCTGATGACAGTGAAAGCGGAGCTGAAGAAAAGGGAAAGAGAGAGCGCAACAACGATCGATTGGATTTGTGCTTGGGGCTAGGGTTTTCCCAAACTCCTCGGATCTAAGCCGCGGAGTCGAGGAACGGAGCGGAGAGACAGGGAAGAAAGCAATTGGAATAATACTGGCGATAAATCTACTGGAGATATATATATATATATATATCACATATTACATGTCATCTACGTGGGAATTGAGATGCGAAATTCTATTCGCAGCCAACTCATTACTTTTTGTAGTAATAATTAAAATAAATTTAATAATTACAATTATAGTTAAAATTATTATTTGTTGTAGCTATTTATATTTAAAAATTATCTTTATATATTCATACATCTCTATCGCGACTCGTCGCCATTCTCTACAGCATTTGTTGCTTCTCTGCAATCTTCACTCGTTGTCGTTGCCTTCCCTACGATCGTGTCTTTCAGCTGTGAGTTTGGTGAGGTAATTTTTATTTACATTTTTTGATTGTTTGAGTAGGAAGATTGAACTTGGAGGCTAAAAGGGGAGATGTTGGATGGGCGAAGATGGTGTTGGGTTAAGAGGCGGTGGGAGTGGCGGTGGCAACGGCCTCCAAATCTTAGGTTCGATTAGTCACTGTCATCGAAGGGAGGCAATCAGAGGCGACGCCTCCGAACTGGGTTCAGAGGAGGCTTGCTCTTCCAAAACCTAGGTTTCGGAGGCGCTCCACACCTCCGAACCCTAAAGTTCGAAGGCATGGGATGCCTCCGAAAACCAAGTTTCGGAGGCATGCGCTGTCTCCAAACCCTAGGGTTCGAGGCTTTAATTTTTTTATATTTTATTTTTTATACAAATATTTGAAAAAATTTAATTTTTAATTAAATAGTGCTAATTAACATTTTTTTATACTTAATTTTTTATTTAAGTATTGCACTAGAATAATTTAATTTTTAATACAAATAAATACATATTTTTTTACTTAATTTTTTTAATCTAATAATGGACCGGTTTCGAAAATCCGTAGTTCCCTGAACTCTAGAGTTCAGGGAACATATCTTTTATTTTTTTATATTTTATATTTTATATAATTGTATTAACATATTTTTTATATAACATATTTTATATTAATATTATATTACATATTTTTTTATACTTAATTTTTTATTTAAGTATTGGATTCAAATAATTTAATTTTTTAAAAAACAAATATATAATTTTTTACTTAATTTTTTTTTATCTAACTATGATTTCCTGAACTTGTGGGATCAGGAAATTCATAATTCCCCCGAACTCATGGGTTTGGGGAACACATCTTTTATTTTTTTTATTTTATATTTTATGAAATTATATTAACATATTTTTTTAATATAATATATTTTATATTAACATATTTTTTTATACTTAATTTTTTTATATAAGTATTGGAATTGAATAATTTAATTTTTTTAAAAAATAAATACATATTTATTCATAAATTTTATTTAATATCATGTTGCCCGAACTCCAGGGTTCGGAGAAGCTGGGCTTTCTCGAATCTTAGAGTTCGGGAAATTCCAAATTCCCCGAACTCTAGAGTTCGGGGGAGTTTATCCTTCCTGAACTCCAACATTTAAGAAGGCTAGGCTTCCCCGAACTTTGGATTTCGAGAAAGCTTAGTCTTCCCAAATACTATAGTTCGACAAGGCTATCCCAACATTCAGGAAAAGGAGGCTAGTTGGGGTTCGGGGAGGGCTTTTCGCAACTTCATTCTTACAAATACAAACACATACAAATACTATTATAAATACAATAATGTTATAAATACAAATACATACAAACACAAATTGTGTGTTTATTTGTGCGTGATATTATTTTTTTGAATCGTTGTTTTATTCTTTCTCAAACTCTTCCTAGATATCTGTCAATATTATAATATAGTAATTCATGATGAATCATAAAATGACTGAGTTGCTCGTATTTTCATATAAAATGGATTTAAGTGAAAATGAATTAGTATGGATGTAAATATGAAATAAGAGAGATGAGAGATTTGAAGAGAAAATAAATTTGCTTGTGATGTAATGTCATGTGAGTGGTTGAGTTTGAGAAATAATAGAGATTTGCCAGCGGAATATAATGGTATGTTAGTTGGGTAGTTGAGTATTGAAGATAAAGGTAAAATTAAATTTTTATTCAAAAATATTTTAAAAATATTAAAAAGTGATTGCAAATTGAGATGGCTTCAATCCTCACGCTTTTCCAGTTCTGCCCTGCTGGCATCCATACTACGTCGTTTCAAGCACAAAAACACGAACGATGTGGACAGTTCCGCCATTATCGAATGTAGTTTATAGGGCATTGATAGGTTGGGGTAACCTTTATGATTGAACCCAATTCATCCGATTACTTCTTAAAGTCTATATAACAAAAATTTGACATTTACTCAATAATGATTATATGTAATTAGAATTGAGAATAGAATACTAACTCATTTTGTATAGGAATTAGTTGAATTTTGAGTTTAATTTTATAAATTAAACGATTATTGATTTGATTATGAGTTAAAGAAAAATAAATTTAACTTATAAACGTTTTTATTGTATCTTATTTTAATACAATTAGAATTAATTTTATAATTTTATAATATTATTTGACAATGTCTAAAGAATGTTACCATGGGTAAAAGTGTATCATATATTCTCTCATTTTCTTTTTATTTTAATATAAAACTTCTATTCAAAGGAGAAAAATTGTCTCCCTCCCTTTCTACGAAATATCTATCCAAATAAAAAAAATTATCCTCCTCTTCCCTTCTCTTCCCCTTCATGCAACAAAACTCGACAATAAATGTTTAAGGGTGTGAAGGCATATATACTAATAGATTAACAATTAGGGGTGCTATTAATATGAGAATAAGTATACATATGTTCCTACTTTTTATCTTGACTATGGCTAATTTTATTTTGCGGACATGACAATGAAGATTTCAAATGAGTTTGGTCATTTTATTTTTCTCTCCATTCATTAGTGAAATTTCTTAAGAAATTTGTCTATTTTAGGGTGCTATTTCTACTTTCTCGTCTGATTGGTCCACACGAGAGACTTTTAATTTGATGTTGTTGCTCATTTCTTCTTTAGTTTTATTTTATTTAGGTTTAAGCCACTCTTTCTATCACCAATCACCAACCATTTAAGTATTGAGTTTTTTTATAGCATCAGACAAGTTGATAGAGAGATTTATCGAATAAGAGTTAAAAGATTAAAATGTTCTCACCCACTTTACAAAATGGGCCACTATTTTGCTCTTTCTTTTCTCTCTTCCCATGGTCGCGATGTTACTGTCGATCATCTCATTGCCATCGCCTCGCCAACCGTCACTACATTCTCTAACAGTCAACGAGGCAACGGGACAATGGAAACGAGGCAACGAGTTAATGGTAGCGAGGCAATGAGGCGAAGGGCAATTGATAGTCGTATCATAACTATGGAAAGGGAAAGAAGAGAGAACATGACAATAACCCATTTTGCAAATTTGTAAAGTGGACGATGGTATTTTGATCTTTTAACTCCCATTTAATAAGTCCACCCAACTTTCAAAAATTTTGATCTTTTAACCCTCATTCGTTGAATTCTCCTTACTCTTAAAACTTTTCCTTCAAGTATTGTCAGTCGGTTGTCCATGACAAGTCAAGTTCAATCCAAATCGTATTGGGTTCATTTGGCAGGCCTAGAGGCTTATAATTGGGTCCTTGGCTCATCATAATAGTTAAGCCCATAAGGGATGGGTTTGATTTGAACTTGCCATAATGACCTGTTTGATGGGCCAGATTGCAGCCCTGGAGCCTGTCAAATAACAGAAATATATATAGAATGTCACATGTTGAAAACTTTGTCCTTTTATATTATATTGTGGTATTAAATCCAAGAGTATCAATAACTAAATATCAATTCTTTTTATTTAGAGTCTCAAGAAAGATGAGTTCATTGTTTTTGTGGTTTAATCATAATGTGTCTTGAGGGCTATGAAATCAATTTTTGAAGTGGTGGGTCATGTAGGGTTATTGTCCTAACTCACTTTTTTGTGATGATTTTTTCAATAATGGAATAATTTAGCTAGGGTGCCAGTGGAAGTATTTTTATTTTTACTGCCTTTTAAACTAGACTTTTGGACCACTCTTCTTCATGCCTTGACCTGGAAAGTAACAAAGTTGTTTCCAAGTTTGCCTTATTTGTCCTTGCTTCAAACTATGGGTTGAATACATTAATTTCCTAAATTTACTTTGTTTCTTAATCTTACCAAAGTCTTGACTTCTAAAAATAAACAAATTAGTAAATTGGGGATCTCTAAGTGAACTTGAATTTGAATTTAGACTTTTATAAGTAATTAATAAGATTACATATGTTAAAATAAATAAGATAATATTAAAATATTTTTCAGATTAATATATGAATTGATTAATATAAAGTTCTAAAGTATTTTAAATTATTTATTAAATTTTTTAAAATACACTAAAAATACATATATTATTTTTTTTATCTATAAAGTCCATGATATACTTATCCTGAAGAAAAAAAATAAATCTGTCTAAAAAATGATAAATAAAAAATTACCTAACTTATTTTTTAAGTGTCGTAAAATATGTTTAATAAAAATAATAAAAATTTAAAATATTTTTTATATTTTATATTTTAATTGAGAAACACTAGAACAAAATATAAGAAAATAAAAAACTATAAAACTGGAAGCTCCATTAAATAAGCTGTACAATATGATTGACGTATTCTCACTATTTGAGCACTCATTTGTAGGGCTCTAATTAAATGAAGATAGCGTGGATCTCCGATCCTTCTCAAACCGGTCATACACCGGCCGGGTTCTCAAGAACAGCAACGTGCTCGCGGCCAGGCCCACCACAGAGATGCATCCCCAGCACAGAAACGTCAAGAAATAGCATCTTTCCCCGATGCACACCGTTTCGGTCGACGCCCAGTTTCTGACGCCTGAGATGTTGGCATCGTAAACAATGGCGGCGAGCAGGCCGTAGAGCAGCGATCCCATCGGGATGTTGGTGATGAGGATGTTGTGGTTGACGCCGACGCTGTTGGGGCCGAACAGCTCCGACGTCACCGAAACGGCCGCCGCAAATATGAAACCGGAGCTCAGGCCCACCAATGCCGTGCCTAGATGCAGCACTGCCGCACTGCCGAACGCAGCCAGCAAGAAGAAAGCGATTGTTGTCGGCAGCAACGCAATGGTCAACCACCCCGTTCTCGCAAAATAAACCTTCCTGCATCCAAATATGGCGCCCGCATTTAAAGATTTCTTTTCTATTAATGATAGAGGGGCAAATTACGGTCGGTTCTAAGCAATTAATTTAGATGGGAATACTCACACGCGCAGGAAGTCCGGGCCGGCGGATAGCAGCCGGCCGAAGAAGGAGAAGGACGAATACAATGTGATTAGAGTCGAAGTCTTCGAGCCTTGTCCAAGCGATTGAGCAATCTGCCCCAGATTGTTGCTGTAAACCAATCCGATTGTGCCTCCACAGAAATACGCAACATAATAGAGCCAAAAATCCACCCTTCGAACCAGCTTCTCAGCACTATGCTCTTCTCCGAGCATCACCAATCTATCTTTCGCTATTATCGTCTCGAAGCAGCCTCTGTAATTAGACCCAGTATCCTGCCTGGTTATCGCGTTGTCAGAATCTATGAGTTGGTTCACTTCGTCGGCCAAACTACTCTGCCTGCCGATGAGTGCCTTGTGGAGCTCAAGGTCTTCGACGTCGACGAGAAGGAAGCCGGAGCCTTCGAGCCGGAAGCTGGAGTGGGTCTGGAGAAAGAACCACTCCCGGGCGTAGAGAACCCCGGGGATGCCCAAGGGCAGGACGAGGAGGAAGACAGCGCCGGCGAAGAGGAGGCGGGCACGGGCCTTGTGAGAGGAGCTGAGGAGGACGAGGTAGACGCCGGTGGCGATGGCGATGATGTTGAGGATGAGGAAGATGACGGAGTCCCGGCGGATGGCGGGCAGGGGGAGGGGCTCCACTGGCGGTTGCCGGATAATGGGGACCAAGGCGGCGAAGGAGGTGATGAGGGGGACGACGGCGTTGAGAAGGAGGTAGGGGGCTTGGGAAGATGGGTCGATCGCGTTGGCGACCAGGGCGTAGAGGGCGGCGCTGACGCCATTGAAGCTCACCGTGAGGGAGATTGCCAGTGGCCGATTGGTCGGAAAATTTCGATTGCAGAGGATGAAGCAGACTGTGTTGAACCAGCAGATGCTGCATCCAGCCAGCAAGCACATCAGAAATACCTGTCAAAATAATTGATGATGATCATAAGATTGAATTGAATTCAATTTCAATAAACTCAACTCAATGGAGCCAGCAAGCACATGAGAAATACCTGTCAAAATAATTGATGATGATCATGAGATTGAATTGAATTCAATTTCGATAAACTCAACTCAATGGACGACACATGTCATAGTTATATACCCAATCCAATTTCAAACCTATAGTTATATACTCAACTCAACTCAACTCAATTTCAAACCTATAATTTCTCAGGACCTAAACTCCGATATATATCTGATTATTAAGAATGTGGAGAGTTACGAACATTGTAGAGATCTTAATGATACGTGAGATCGAGCATACTGGGATTTCGGGATTGAAAGTACTGTTCTTAGATTCTAGAGAAAATGACAGCATTGCCATCAAGAGGATGCACTCGGTTTGGTAGAAAGATGAAAATGTGCAACCTTTTCTTGGTAAATTAATTAATTCTGGACTGTTAGTTTGAAAAAGAGGGAACAACAAATCACAAGCGTGGACCGATGAGATCTAATTAGGGATTCTGAGTCGGAAAGACCCCGGAAGTTTCCTGGAGACCAAGTGCCCTTTGGTCTTTACCCATTTCAAATACAACTCTTGTCTTTTTAGGGCCACAGGTAACCGCACCTCAGAGACCTCAGCTTTGGAAAGAGCAGAAGAAACACCATCCGGCCATGCCCGTATTTAAGTTCACAGAGCGACCACTTCATCCAAATTAAGTTCATCGAAAAGAAGATGACAACTCAGCCACTCAAGTTTTTTATATGTCACAAGCATTTCGTTTTATAATTCCTCACAAATTCAAATTTCTTTTAAAATAGAGCATAATAAATTCCACTAGAATTGAAGCTTGTGAGTAGCCCATCTTAAAATAATACAATTATTATTGTGATTGTATATTCAAAGTATACGCCACGATCCCATAGCCAGAATGTTTGAACTGTGTGTAAATTTTTTTACCAGGAAGTAGGGCAAGACGAGGACTTCCCTTATGACAAGCCACTGGACGCCATAGCCGAAGAGACCCATGAAGGCGGCGAGGAACATGACGGACCACAAGGGAAGATAGATGGAGGCGAGGCCGGAGGACCAGCCCAAGACCTTGCCGAGGTCGGAGGCGACGGCGAGGTAGTTGAGCTGCACCTGGGAGACTCCGAGCACCGCCTTCAGCCGCGACGAGTAGGCAGAGAAGTCGAAGTTAGTGCCGGTGAAGGCCTGGATCCATATGGTGGCCACCAGGATCATCCACTTCCGGGACTGCCCCGCCATGGCGGAGGCCAGAGACGACGGTGCCTTCCGGCGAAAAGTGATTCCTTGGATGTACGGAGATAGAGAGAAGCTGTGTATATGAGGGTCTCTACGTGGCCTCTTTTATAAGCAGTCCCACAGTTTTCAGATCCTTAGCGCCCCATTGCCCCCATCCCAAGGACTCTGGACGTTATTTGCGACAAATAAGGCAACTAGAACCTCGTTTTTTAAATGTATTTTTTCTTTTTTATAATTAAAGAAGATAAAATTGATATTCCTAAACGTTGCTATTTGACTTAGGTAAGTTTGTTAAAATAATTGAGATGAAATTGTATTAAAATAATATTAAAGTATTTTTTAAATTAATATATAAAATTATTCAGATAAGAATAAAAAATATTTGAAATTTTTTATAAAATTATTTGTTAATTTTTTTTAAAATACATTGGAGGTATATATATTATTTTTTCTTATCTATGAGGTCTAAATAAATTTATCTGAAAGATGAGAGATAATTTTATCTAAAAAATTGTAGATAAGAACTCATATAACTTATTTTTTAAGAGTTATTAGATAAATTTAATAAATATAATAAAAAATAGTTTTTATATTTTAATTTTTTTAAACTTTAACAAATATTATTTTAGTAAATTGATGGCATACCTCTTAAATTTGGAGTTTTTGGTCTAAACACCTTATAAACTTTGACCTTTAGGTTGAATACCTTTTGAACTTTTATATTTTTTTGAATTAGTCTTTTCAAAAACATTTAGGGACTGAGTTGATAAAAAATAAAGTTTTGAAAATGTCTAAGCTAAAAACTCAAAGTTCATGGAGTGTATGATTAATTTACTTAACATCATTAGTAATGAAAAAGGTGTGATGGCTAAGACTGTGTTTTTTTTATTTTTTAATTTTTAATTTTTAATTTTAAGTTTTGAATTTATTTTCAGTTTTTTGTTTTGATAGTCTGTTTTTAGAAAATTGAAAACGTGTTCTCTTTGTTATTTTAAAAAATTATTTTTCAAAATAGAAAATTAGAAAATGAGTTCTCTTTCAAATTTTGAAAATAATTTTTTAATAATATTTTATTTAATAAATTTGATTATTCAGTAAATTAAAAATATTTAATGTTAATATATTATTAAAATATATATATATATATATTAAAGTTAATGAATTTTGTAATATTTTTTTCATTACAATAATAAAATATGAATAAATAAATAAATAAATGTATTTTGAATTTAGAGTTTATTTTGGATAAAAACACTCAAAACAACTTTTTGTTGTTTTGACTTTTCTTTATAATTTTTTTTTATTTTTAAAAATAATAAAGAGAACCTGTTTTTATTATTTAAAAAAATTAAAAATTAAAAATGACTTGAAAACATCAAAGAGAATATAACCTAATTTTTTTAAAAAATTAAGGATTGATTAGGACATTTATAAATTTTAAAATATTTTCAAGTCAAATAATCAAAATTTAAAGGGTATATGATTAACTTACTGATAAAAAAAAAGACATCGTGTGTTGTCCTCTAATTGGTATCTCCAGAGTGGGTGTTCACTGTTCAATCACTTATTTGAATTAGAGTGGACCACGAGGGTTCCTAATTTTGTCGGTATAAAAAGATGCATGAGATATATATATATTTTTTTACAAATTTATGTAGATTATAATATTATTATTGGGTTTTGACGTGATGCTAATTTTTTTTTTAATTTTTATATAATTATATATGGACCTTAATTTTCACGTATCTTTCGTCTTTTGATACCTGAATTGAATTGAGAATACTTAGACAATTATTGAGCAATAAATTCAAACATATATACTCGTGTTCTTATTTTATTTTTGTATACGAAAGTATTTTTTTTTATATTTATATTAGTGAAAATTAGGTTAATTTTCATGAAAATTGGAAGAAAAAATAGAGAGATGATCCGTCCTATTTGCTGAACCAAATGAAGCTAAATCATGAACTTGTGAAAATGAAATGTCAAGAAAGATAGGACCCTTCCAATAATACCCAACCAACAAATGAACAAATTAATGCAGCTAAGTTGTCTGCTTTGATGACAACAAAATGCAGCTAAATTGTACAATTGCAATCTAACAAACAATAAAGTTAGATTCAGGGTACATAAAATTCAGTTTGACTCATAGCTGGGTGGGTAATCTATTTCGTTTCTTCAAGGTGAGTTTGGCTAATATGCTTTCCTTAATTCTTGTGTGATTTTTAATGATATTATTATTAGGAAAGTCTAACAAGAGATTGATTCAATCTCATGATGCCCCTCAAATGATCGGTTAAAGGAGACCATCTACTCATTGCACTATCATAATCAACTCATTTTATCATTGACAAGTCATTGAGTGTAGCAAAATTTTGTGCTATTTGCATAATTGAGTGATCTTTCTTCTTTTCTATGGTGGTGTAGATTTGGAGTCACCATCCCATGGGCCCACCTATTAATTTGTTGTATGGTGCAAAAAATGTTGTCCCCCAACCACTCAAATTTGTAAGGAAAAAAAAATAGTTAAAGAATACAAAGAAATTTTTGTGCAAATATTCTGATACTTAAATCGGACGCTAAAGATGATATCTATCTTAATAATTTAAAATTCGTTAAGATCAGGATTATTATAAATAACGTCTATCTTAACATTTTGAAACTTGTTGAGATTAGAATTTTTATAGATGATGTTTATCTTAATATTTTAAAATTCTTTTAAAATTAAAATTTTATGGATAATTATCTATAATTTTCGTAAATTCTTTATAGAAATTTTTTAATGTCGGAGTTATTTAGTTTACTCATTGTGCGAGACCCTAGTTTACAAGAAAATTTATACTTTTTAGGTCAAAGAGTTATTTTGAATTTTTGAGCTTTTAATTAACTTTTGTTTATCACACAACAAAATAAAATTAAGATTTAGTATTGTAAAATTAAGCTTATTTTGAGTTTAAATTTTGTTAATAGTGTTAATTTTTATTTTTTAAAATTAAAACATATAAAGGATATTTTGGAAATTCATTTTATTAATAGATCTTCATAATGTCAAAATATTTTATTTATTTTAATGTGGCACATGATAATGGTGGGATAGTTCGTATTATTAATGGGCCCGGGACATAGTTTGTATTATTAAAGGTGGCATGGCCCAAGCAATTAAGAACAATATGAATAGACAAAATTTACAATTGTAAACTGTAACTCTAATGAAATGGTTAAAATTTGAGACAATAAAATTATATTGAGGAATTACTAGGTATAGAGCATTGTTTTAATATGTGATTTAAAATATTGGATGTTATAATTTCTTTTTATAACAATACTATTTAAGTTTGACTCTCTTTTAAGAGTGTAGCAGATAAACTCATAAATACATTAGATAATAGTGGATAAACTCCATTCACCCATATAAATTAATTAACCTCCATATGAGGTCATCTCTTAACATATTTAAATCTCGATTGCATAAAAAAAAGTCAGAGAAAGAGAAAAAAAAAAAGAAAAAGAAGAGGGTAAATGCATTACAAAAATAGTATTGGCACTTCATGGAATACATCATAATCTACATAATATAACTAAAATATTCCTTATCTAAGATGATGAAATGAGATAGTGAGGCACATGACTAAAATATCTCTCATCTAAGGCGTTGAGACACAGTGAAATGAGACGATGAGACGTAAGAAATATTTTTATCATTTATAATATATTATATAATTTATAATATAATCCATGAAATACGTATAACATGGTCTAATACATTATGCATCTTTAATTTTCTCTGTGGCTTGGGATTGCATTATCTTGGTCAGAGTTGTTGAGATTGTATGGTGGTAGATGGAGGTAGTGGGCCTGGCCTTTGATGGAAGCAGAAGCAAGTGCGGTGTGACAGCGTCATGTGCGCGAGCCTGACCTTTCCATCACTATGCTTCCGCCATGTATGGCCTTCTCTTTATCACTCACTTTTCTCCCCATCCTTCCAGCAGGTTGCCACATATCTGGACGGCCTTCGCCCAACACAGCATTGGGCCGGTAGTTGCGCTTGGTAGATATCCGGCGTGTGGAAGGAGAGTAGCCTTCCTCTGACTTGCAGATGCGATATTCTTTGTCCCTTAACCTGAAAAATTTATTCTTCTTTTCCAACAGAAGTCCCTTCAGTGAAAAATAAACAAAATTTTCCAATCTTTTGACCAAAAATAGCATTTTTCATGTTGGTTTTCTTTTACTGTTTGTCCAACTACCAACTCTGTTGGTTAACCCAACGTTTAGCACAACCGACCAGTCTCACTCTTTTCATTAATCCAACGTTTCATGATCAATCAATGCTTTCTTTATAAGATATAATAAATATTTGGGAGTGCAATCGCACAAGTTACATTGGACCAGTTTTGTCACAGAGAGCTATTGCTTATACATATGTATCTTCTTCAACCAATCAAGCTCAACCTATATACCGGAAGGGATTCCTCTTTAGATCTTAAATCAATCACATGTGTTCAGAGATAGTATCTGATTAATTTAATATACAATAATATGATACCTCAAGACCACGTCAGGAAGTAATTAAAGAGCCAAGAAGTTTCCTGCAAAATAAGTACACCTTGGTCTTTCCTTTTCCCTTTCCTAATCTATCTCCATCTTTCCATCTTTGTATAGGACCATAGATAAACAGTTCCAAAGAGACCTACAAAACCCCAGATTTGGAACGTGAAGAAGACAAGACCAAATTTGTGGAAGTGGTTGAGCAGCAGCAGTGCAGCCGGGAGATGCCAGATCACGGGCTCGAGCCTATAGACGAGCAGGATTTAAAATTTGGTGCCCGTGTAGACCCGGATCCATATGGTGGTCACCAGGATCATCCATTTCCGGGACCCACCCCGCCATGACCCGCAGCTGAGTGACGGTGATTTCCGGCGAAAGTGACCGGTGGATTGTAACTCTATGGATGCACAGACGGAGGCACCTATATAACATATTATATTAATATTATGGGTACATGAATCGTATTCTTATTTTATTTTTGTCTACATAATATATTACTCTTATACATTAGATCTCTGAGACATAAATTAATCTGACTTGTGTCTTATAATTAGGCGAAGTAAAAATTAGGTTGGACTAAAAGTTCCATTTTAATTTGCAGGTACAAAACAGGGATAGGATCCTTCCCATAATAGTACGATACCTACCAAGACTAATGAGACTTACTTGAACCACACGTATCTAAATAAAGATATGCATGCATACGCATGTGCAGTTACATTCCACGTTCTTAGTTAAGAAAATGATGGAAAGTTGGTGGCACGTGACGTGTGTTGCCGGTTGTGTACTTTTTCTTTCCCATGACCATAATTTACCTAAATTAAATGTGTTAAAATAAGTGACATCCACCACGTGACACCCTTGTGGAACTCATGACTCCACGTGTGGTATGGCCGGTGGCCCAAGTGATAGAAATTAACATTTATAGACCCTCAAATTGTAAATTTTAACTTGGTCGAACATTTAAAGCAAAAATATGTAGGGGTATTACTTAGACTACTATTTAAAATCTTGTCTCTTATAATTTGCAAATGATTATAAGTTTATATATATATAGTCTTTCTAATATAATTATTAATACTGTACCAGTGCTACCTATAAGTATAGTATGATTCAAATTATTAATTAACTAATTACCAGTTTATATAAATGCCACTTATTCATTCACATGGTGGAAGAATTCATATATATATATATATATACACGCATGACACGTTTATTATAGACATATTTAAGGTGCATGCATATGCAATCTTCCTTTGGTCGACCAGATGTTGATGGAAGCAAAGTGAAGTACAGTGTCATAACAACATGTGCATGGGCTGGAAATTTATGCATGGTACATCGGGAAGAAGGCATTGCATGCGCAAATTTCCTTAGGCCGGGTTAAAAATATTTATAATTTTAAATAAGAGTTATTTTGATAATTTTTTAATAATATAAATAGATATTAAAATTATTAATTTTTTTGCTTATTTAATAATATAAATAAGAAAAAAATTTGAGAGTTTATGGGCGGATTTCAAATTAAAAATTTATGAATTTATTTTTATTTTTTCTTTAAATAATAGTCTGAAAAGAATACTTTTATGAAATTTGGTAGAGGATGAGAAGGAAGATACCTTTCTTTCTCTAGCTGTCGGCGGCAACCTTGTGGTTGCAGGGCCGTCGCGGACACTTTGCCCCAGACTAGGGCCTCTTGTGGTTAATAGAGTGTTTAGGTAAAAAAAAAAAAATTTATATGGACAATTAGAGATTTTTTAAATTATGGGGGTTTTAGAGTAATTTATCTCAATTTTATTTATATAAAATTAACTAACATTATATATTTAATTGAATAAAAAAATTTATGTGTTAAATTGACTAAAGCATTGTAAAGTCATGTACTAGAAGTCATCTTTTGATAAAAAAAGAAAAAAAAATGACGTTTGGTGCAGTGTTTTTGTTTAGGAAGTGTTAAATTGCATTGTACATTTGAGATTTTATTGAATCACAGTGTGTTCTTCTCATATTATGGAAATTATACTAACTTCCTGTTGGTCAACTAATTTTAAAGACATTTGTGTAATTTTATAAAAAATTAGTGGTACCCATGTGACATAAATCCAATCTTACGAGTTGATATACCTAACTTTTGAACAATTAGAGTAATTAGTATAATTTTAAAAAAGTTAGATGTCATTCCACATATTTATACTAAATTTGAAGAGGTGTAAAGTGTAATTTGTTTTAAAAATTAACATAATTTCATTTTTTTATTAAAATAAAAACGCCAAATCCAAGGGAGGACAGTAAAAGTTGGCACCTTGCCCAATGCAATGTCCCTGCAGGGTCTGACATGGACACAAGGGCCTCTACGTGACCCATAAATGGACACGTATGTCCCTTTTTGTTGTCAGTCGTCCATCACCATTCATCCCACATTTTAACGATCGGAACAAATTATTGAAATCGCTTTAGTCTTCTGACTCAGATGTCAAAAAATAACATAATTGTCTCACGGCGTCGATTAACTGATAAATAAAAAATTTGTTGGGTTTTATTTTTAAAATTTTTAAATTTTGTGTTCGAGTCTTAACAAGAAGATAGTTTAGTAGATAAGCAGTCCCTCTGAAAATAAAAAATATTTACTGTCCTCATGTTTGCTATTATACTAGGGGTCAAAATTTATCTACTGGATCCCTTAATTTACCTCACTTGTTAGAATCGTGAAGTCGAGCAACAAGAACACGACTGATAACACGTAATCTAAAAAAAAATAACATAATTTAATGACTAAATCTTATTAAATTTTAAAATTATTTTTTTTAAAAAATAATTATTTATATCGTCGGTCACAAGCCACAATCAATAACAAATTTAGACAATCAAAATTGACCATCGAAATCGTCTTGGCCTTGTGATCCACTTATAAAAAAATCAAAACGATCTAATATTGGTATCTTACTAGATTTGGAAAATATTTTTTTCTAAAAGACTTAAATATTTGCCTTAAAACGAAGAACATTGATTGTTGGTGCATGGGACAACAATTAGGTGGTCGGAGAAAATAGAAAGGACAGCTAAATGAGAGGAAAAGAGTGTGAGCTGATGGAAGGTAGCTACGGACCAAAGAAGAAAAGTTGACACAGATCAAGTGACAACGTGGAAGGAGAGGAAACGAAAATGCAGGTGAGAGGGAAAGAGGAATAGGCAAAGGTAGCAACCATTGCTGCTAGGGTTTTTTTACTTGTCATTTTATTATTCCAATATATACTATATATAAATAATAAAAATATAATATATATCTAGAATAATAATAACAAAATATGTGTGTATATATATTGTCATGTTCCTATATCTTAGTTTTTTAGATTTTTGTTGTAGTGTTGGTCCTTGTCTGTGTAACCTTGATCTACTAGTGCAAAAATCAAACATTGATCGCCTTCCATATCTCTAAGCAATAATATTGTTCTTTAAAATACAATAATTAAAATTTATATTGTGAAAAGAGTTTCAAGAGTTGATAGAACCTAGCGAGGGAATTGTATAGGAAAAAGTTATTTAGGAGAATTGAAATTGGGCTAGAGAAGACTTGCTAGATAAAAAATAAGTCAGAAGACACGTGAAGACTTCTCCCACACGAGCCCTTCAATGCTTAAGTCAAAAAAAGCAATGGTGAAGTTTAGATGCAGATGAAATTATGCAAAATTGTTCAATAAAACATAATAGAGAGTCATAATAGAGAAATGAGCTTATTTGAGAGAGATTATGTTATTGGTATTCTCGAAATTTGAGAATTGAGAAAAAAAAGAAAAGAATTATCCCAAATATAAGGGGTCATGCCTATTTATAATAAATGGTTGGTAACTGAGACATATGACACTTACGTGCGGGGGTATTATGCTATTCCGGATGGAAGATGCAAGGTTGTTGTTTGAGAGAACTCTTTCTCTAAAGAGAATTTTCCCAAGAGGATATCTTCTTCTGGTTCTGGGTATGATGCCTTCCTCGAAAACTTATTTCTTTTCCCCGGAGGAGTGGTCACAACAAATAGTGAAAGAGATCATTATCCTTCATCTGGCCGACCCTTTTCTCTTGCCATACATTGTAATCGATGACGTCAAATTGTTGGGCTTCTTCGTGCCCAAGAGCACTAAACTGCTGGTGAACTCATGGGCTATCGGAAGATATCCCAAGCATTAGGACCAACCTCCGTTGTTCTCGTCGGAGAGGTTTTTGAACTCTGGACTGGACTGTAAAAGGTGAGTGAGACTTTGATTACATTTCGTTTAGAGCTGGTTGAAGGATTTACCCCGAGATGCCGCTAATGGAAGCCAAGCCAACATCAAGTGCACCATTCGAACAGCCAGCAGTATCCCGGGGTAAATCCTCTGACTATCTCCGACCAGAATGTACTCAAAGTCCTGCCCTATATAGTCCAACCCAAAGTTCAGAAACCTCTCCGATGAGAACAACGAGGTTGGTCCTAGTGCTTGGGATCTCTTCTGATGGCCCATACGCTCACCAACAGTTGAGTGTTCTTCGGCACGTTGAAGCCCAACAATTCGACATCGTCTATTTCAATGTACAGTAAGAGAAGAGGGCCGGCTAGGTAAAGGCTCGAGGTATCTTTCTCTATTGCTTAGAGATATGAAAAGTGATCAATGTTTGATTTATGCACTAATAGCTTGGAATCAAGGTTGCACGGACAGAGACACAATGATACGACAAAAATCTAAAAAACTGGGATATGGGAACATGACAATATATATCTATATATATATATATATATAATAAAATGGTAAGGGAAGAAACCCTGGTTGTATTAGCTGTTGCCTTCGCCCAGTCCCCTGCCCCTTTCGCCTGCATATCCGTCTCCTTTTCTTCTTTGGCCCACAACTACCTTTCATTGGCTTACCCTCTCTTCCTCTTGTCTGACAGTGCCTGTTCTCTTCTCCAACCACCTGATTCCCATCCCGTACGCTGGAGATCAGAGTTCGCTGATTTAAAGTAGGCAATTAAGTTTTCCAGATAAAAAAATGATTTCAAGATCAAGTGAGATTCAACGGTTGGATCATTTTAATTTTTAGAAATGTGAGTTCTAAGATCAAGATGATTCTGAGGGTCAGCTTTAATCGTCGGATACTGTCATAAAAGGTGGGCGACGACTAATGATAGCAATGACTTTTTTGTAAAAAAATAATTTTTAAATTTAATAAAATCCAATCATCAAATTGTGTTGATTTTTGGATACATGAGTAGCAAGATTAAAGTCATTCCAATAGTTGGTTCCAATTGTCAAAATCTACTATAGACCGTAGCCCGTGACCGACTGGCAACAAAAAAAAAAAGACACGTGTATCTATTTTTATTTTTTGAAAGTTTTTTAAAAAGTTGCGTTGGACATATTCGAAGTGTGTCGACTGTCGGTCACCGTGTCCGTGCCCGATACTGTATGGCCACTGCATCCAGGTGCCGGGGTGTCCGTGCTTCCTTGGTGTTTTCTTGTTTGCCTTTTCATGTTCGTCTTTTTGGTTTGAGTTGAAATATTCGACAATTGGCAAGTTACAGAGTTTTCACTGATCTATCATTTGATGACTAACCAATCATATATATATATATTTGTTAGGTTGAATATTTTATTAGTATAAATAATTTTTCATAACATTTAATAATATAATAAGTATATATATTTTTAACAAATATCATTTTTATTTTTAATTTTAATTTTTTTTTTAAAAAAAACATCATCATAAAACATAATGTTTCATTTCTACCTTTTTAGAAGAGAACAAAAACAAAAACAAACACAAACGGAGATCAAATGAAGACTAAAACATGTAATCAACTAACAAAATCAAACAAACCTAGTAGTAATATATTACTAGACACCACCTTCAATCCAAACGAAGAAATCAAGAGTCGCAGGCAATAAGAACATCCTCCCATACCTCTGAATGGATTTGGGCATGCTCTTCCAGTACAATCGCACAAGCTACATGGACCAGTTTTGCCACAGAAAGCCATTGCCTGTACATTTGTATCTTCAACCAAAACCATCAGCTTATAGTCTCTCTTCCAACAGCTTTATGTATAAATCACTCCAAGATCATAGAAGCATCCTTGTGTCAAAAAAAAAAAAAACCAAGCGAGAGAGATGACAAATTGGTAAAAGTCTGACTAGTAAAGATGTGTGTTTGCCACAATAATAACATGACTAGAAGCATCCTTGAGTTTAAATGCAGCCATGATACCAACAAAATCACATTTTAATCTACACGAGGATCATTAGGATCTCCATGAAGTCCATTGGCATTTTTCTGCTGTAAATCTGAAAACAGATTGCTAAAAACAATTAAGTATCAAGAATGGCATAACAAAACGAAAAGTGGAAGCATATAGCAACCTTAATTATAAAGTGGAAGCATGGCAAAACGAGGATAAACAAAGCTCAAAAAGGAAACATAAACTCAGGTACATAACTTGTGATGATTCGAATTGACTCTTCTATAATTTTAAAAAAAATCTTGTTGAATTTAATTGATAAAATCTGAACAATATATAAAAGAAAATTATTGCTCTTCCAGTACAACTAGAATGCTTTTCTGCACACGTCATTTAGCCCTCAGGTCATAACAACCCCCGTGTTAGTTCATTTATTAGACATCCTGCACAAGCAATACCATTTTTTAAACAACTCCCCTAACTGTCACAGCCAGTACCAAACCCAAATGAAAGAGATTGTTTTAGAAAGCCAACAACCAGTGCAAAAATGGTCAGATCTTATCATAAATTCTAGACAAAAGATGATTTCATTGTTGTTGTTGCTATTAGAACTTAGAGCAAACCAAATTTAAGAATATAATACCTGCTCAGCAAAGTAAAATGATTAACAAGAATTCAGCTTGATGTACAATATAGTTAGACTCAAGCTTTTAGAAAAATAACTTGAATTCAAATTGCAAAATAATGATGATCAAAATCAAAGAGAACATTATACAATATGAAAGTCCATGGTTAATAGGGTTTAAATCAAAATCCAAATTTTCACTCTGCATTTATTCAGCATTATTCTTCATAGAAATTGAAAGTATCAAATCTTAGGGATATAGACAAAAGAGTAACTTAGCGCTTATGGGCTTCAATACGCACCTTCTTTTGGTTCAATCTCTCTACTCCCACTGCCTAGTGTGTCATTATATTTGTCCACATGTAAGTTGCTTTTTATATCTAAAAGAGAGAGCCACCAGCCGTATATAGACTTGAATTAGTAATGACAAAGTAATAGCTTTTAAAATAAGCCTATCTTTACAGCAGTTAGTCACTCCAATTGTTTTTCCAATCTAGACAATGCAGAAGAAACCAGTTCTGATAAACAGAAATCTGTTGATGAAATAAATTACAAGGTCCTAGAATTAGAGCAGAAATCTGGGAATGAAGAACATATGAATTTTGCAGCAGTCACGACAGGGGGACGGAAAGCACTGGAAGTCCCAGATCATGAAGAGTAAGAAGATATCCAAAATCAGTTACAATCAAAAAAGACAAGGGCAAGCCGCTACAACTAACAAAGCAGACTCAAAAAACATATAACTGCAAGACAGTTACCAACAGCGCTCAAGCAATAGAGTTACCAATGACATTGACATTCTGATTGCTCATTGGGCTCTATATGTGAGGTGCTTGGAATTGAAGCCAAGAGTCAAAACAAAAATTCAAGGTGAAAATAATATCTTAGCTCCATTTATTTTCTGCGAATTAATTCCTTACACAAAACATCTAGAGGTCTAAAAGTATCCATCCTCCCCGCATGGTGGCATACCAAATAACCTTCAGGACAATCTGAGCAAATTTTATGATGATGGCCAAGACGAATGACTCTAGTGCTTGCAGGAATCGTGGGCAGAGGATAATTCTTGCACCTCAAGCAATTACCATCACAACAACCAGGGACTACCTTTCCATAGGGATGGATTTGTTGGGCAACTTCTAAACTGGTACATTGAGTGCTCTTCTTTTCCTGTGCCTCCTCGTACACAAGATGGACACCAACCTCCTTTACATGCAAAGGTTGGCGTGTAATAACTGAAATATTTAGCTCATCACCACCTTTTAACATATCCTCAAATTTCCAGTAACTTAACCACAATAAGTCCTCATCAGCTCCTGGAATGCCACAGAAATGTGGGCAATAGCTCCATTTCAAATGCCTGGTTGCATTACTGATAATTATGTGTGGGTTCGGGGGGTTCCACAGAAAACCTAGAGCATAAGGACTGGCAAGGGTATAAACAGAACACACAGACAAGCCTTGAATTCTAAAATTAACATCAGAAGGTATAGTAAAAGATATTGAGGATCCCACGTTCTTAAGAATGAACCTCATAGGAACATTGCTTCCTGGGAGATAAGTGCAAAATGTATGACGTTTGTGCATTCCCTATGCCAAAAACTAGTATAATACAAATGTTAAAAGCTGAAACACAAGCAAACATATAAATAATATATATATATACACAGAGAGAGAGAGAGAAAGAAGAGGGGGGGGGGGGGTAGAGGGAGGGAAGGAGAGTGAGAGAAAGGGAGAACCTGGGTGGAAGTACCATCATCTTTTTTGAATCCACGTGTGAAACAAGATGTACGGGTGGTTTATCCATAGCTTCAAAGTCACATAAGCCCAAATTATTTATTAGTTCTGCATCAACACTTTCTAAGGGTTCTAACTTGAATATGCCCACAATCTCAGCTAGATTCGTACAAGCACTATGACCTAAGCTTGGAATGGAGTCCAGTGATTCAAAACTTATTTTTTCCAACAATTCACTTCCAAAGGTACTTAGTCTTTTTAAATTTTTCTGGAGTCCATTAAGTGACTGAAGCCACGGGCATGATTCTAACCACAGAACCTGGAGACTAGGAAGATCCTTGACGCAATTGGGGAGACTACAAATTGGATTCTTGCTTAAATTTAGTATCTGCAATGAAGATAAGTTGCCAAATTCCTTGGGGAAAGTATCATCAAATAAATTGCAATTAGCAAGACTTAAAAATACCAAAGACTGGGGAAAAGAAACCCATGGAATTTTTGGATCTCGTCTTAAATTCAACGGCCAAGGCCATACAGAGAAATTCCATGTTTTGACCTCCAGAGTAATAGAGTATTGATTTATTGTTGTTCCATCCGCAAGAAGCACTGTCAGAGATTCCATATTCCCCAGCTCTGTTGGAAGTTCTTCAATATTTAAGCTACCGGAAATGTCAAGTGTTGCCAAAGATTTTAGCCCACAAATGGTTTTAGGAAGTTTCTTCAACTTCTGACAGTTCCTTAAGTTTAAGAAAACAAGTCTTTGTAGGAGTCCGATTGATTCATTAAGCTTAACCAACCTTGTACAATTTTCAAGTACAAGTCTCTCGAGATTGGGTAACATTGAGAAATCATGAATCCCAAAAAGGTTATGGGAATGACTTAGATCAAGGATTTTCAATACTACAAGGCACTGCAAAACAGTGAAACATGGCCAATGTTAATAAGTTGATTAAAAATCTTATGAAGTTACAACTTTATAGCAAAAAAGAAAGGATTTAAGATACAAACCTTGGCTCCATTGAAAACATTTTTCAAGGAACTGTAAGGCATCTGAAGAGCAACCAGCTTTTCAAAAGGGAAATCATTAGGTGTTGATTGTAAAGGACAGTGAGGCCAATACAGCCATCGTAATCCTTTCGGCAAATTTTTGTAGTTTCCATAGAGTTGTACATCACTAATTTGTAGAAGTTGTAGGTTGGACATCCCTGCAAATGCATCAACTTCCAAAACTACTTCATTAGAATTTTTATTAGTAATGCCTTCAAGAAGACTGAAGAAGATTTCAAATTGACATCTCTTACGCTTTTTGGAACTGCTTTCTTTATGGAGCCCAAAGCTGTTCCCTACAGATTTATCTTCTTTCAATAAATGCATATCAAGAACGAGGCCTAGGATTTTTTTGGTGCCCTGACAAATAAATAATGGGAGGAGGGAGAAACACTGATAAATACACAATATCCTTTCATAAATAAGTACAAAAATACATGAGAATAGTTCATTCTTACAGTTTTTTCTTTCAATACATGAAAGGAATCCTTGTTATTCCAAAGCCTGCTGCGTTCTCCCAACACCTTAGGTGATTCTTGCCTAACAATTTCCCTTCCCATTTCTTGAATCAGTTGATGCATCACCAGTTTGTTATGCATATCAACTGTCAAAAGATTCCTGTCAATGAGATTTTCGATTCCAACCAATGTGTAGTAATCACATCCATCCAAGATTGTGACTGTGGAGTCTTTGTCCTTTCCAACAAAGAAGCAAGCAATATCAAGGAATAAATCTTTGTCGTGGTCATCTTGTAAAGAGTTGTAACTTAGTTTGAGTTTTTCAAGGATTTCACTATCAGGAATTTGTTTCAATTTTTGCAGGTGACTTTTCCGTACATCTCTGCTCTTCCCAGATAGAGAAGAACCTAAAGTTTTAATAGCTAATGGAAGCCCTCTGCAGTACCTTACTGCCATCTGTGACTCTACCAAATAACCATCAACAGGATGGTTTTGTCCAAAGGCATGCCAACTGAAAAGCTCTAAGGATTCATCGTGATCCAACTCCTCAACCCTGTGTACTTTGCAACATTCATACAGTTTTAGTAAACGCTCACGTCTAGTGGTTATGATCATTTTACTACCTGGAGAAAGCCAATCTAGAATCCCAAGGACTGCATGCAATTGCTCCCGTTTATCCACATCATCAAGAATTATAAGAACTCTTTTAAAACCTATAGCTTCTTTAATTTTAACAATCCCTTCATCAACACTATTTATTTTTTCCTTTCTTCCCTTTACAATATCCGAAAGAAGTTGTCTTTGTAATCGTATTAGGCCATTTTGTTGTCCAGAAACTTCTCTTATATCTGCCAAGAAGCTGCTACCTTCGAAGTTTAAGTTGTAAACAAATTCGGCAATGGTTGTCTTCCCAATCCCACCCATCCCACAAATGGGAACAATTCCAACATCACTCCCTTCATCTTGTAACCACAAATGAACGCGTTTGGCACGAGAATGAAGTCCAATGGGATATGGGGAAACATTCAAGACTGTTCGCCTTAGCTTGTCTTCAACGACCTTGACAATTTTCTGGATAAACTTTGACTCGTGCCTATGTTGGAATCCAGGACAGAAAAAAATACCTTCAGATATACTTTTGAGATCTTGGAAAATCAAATCATGAGAGAACTCTCTTTAATGAGAAGGGAATCTAATTTTTAATAAACAAGATGCATTATTTGCACATGATGTTTCTCTCGTTTCCTGTACTCCCCTTCCAATGGTTCTCTACTCGAATTTACAATTTTTTGCTAGTTAACGGACTTTACTTCCTAGAAGATATGTGCTCTTGCAAAGCGATTGCAGCAAAAATAATATCATGCAATCGTAAGACAAATTTGATATATAATGCTTCCTACTTACAGTAACTAGACGCTGTTATGTGGGTTCACCAATTTTGTAAGAAATGCATTTGCTGAAAGTAGATTCTGAAAAAATTGATACTGTTTATAGAATCTACGGCTACCATTAGTAATTATGATAAAATAGAGAGTCGGGAGGGACAAGATTACCCATCGGCTTGGTTTTGTAGAACCATGCCTGCTAAATTAGCAGCTTCCTCGAGTGCTTCCCTCCACCTCTTCAGTTTCCCCTTCCAGTACAAAAACGAACAACGTCAAAATGACGCCCCCAATTTTCTGCATTATAATAAACAATAGGTCTTGGAATTCAGTTTGTAAAATCTGGCGACATGTGTGGATATTTGGTCAATTGTCCAAATGCTCATCACAAGAAATTGGTAAATTCTCAAAAACTCTTGGCATTTGATATGAAAAACTCTTGGCATTTGTTAAATTTTAGTAGTATTTTAGTTTTTGTTTTCTTTGCTATTTTATATTAGGCCCGCTCCTAGATTTCTCGCTAGCATAGGAAGTCTGAGAGAATATCCATTCAAAATAGATACAAATACAAATATCATTTAAAATTTATTAAAAATTCTTTTCATTCCCATATTTGTTCACTATCAATAAGAGTTAAAATAAATATTATACATCATTCTTTACATTACAAGATCAGGTTTACAACTCATACATTTTCAAAATAAAAGGGTATCAAAACTTTAAATACAAAATGAAACTCTCTAATCATGCCCTCAAATTACACCCATGGATCTTTGAGGCCGAGACATCTCAGTACACATCTAACTAAAACTCGTCCTGAATAATTATCTTCAACTTACCTAGAATGACAAAAGAAGCAAGGGTGAGCCACAGGGTTCAACAAATATATAGCAATAGGGATACATCAATACGATAATATATGAAGACATGAACAATTCAGAGTCAAGGAAAATCACAATCTCTACAATTAAACCTCACTTGAATCCATGCCTTTTACGCTTGACAACATCATCTCCCAAAAAATTATAATTCATTACATATCATCAAACACATTTTTCAAAGTGAGCCCTAAGGTTCGACAAGTATATAAAACAACTAAAATTGGATATGACCAGACTTCTCTGAACATCATTCATATCATACTACATATGGACACACACCAGTCCCAAAAGCATAGATGACACACAATTCATTCCATGTAGTTATATCACACGTTATCCAATCATAACATCTATAATGACCCATCAGAGGGTTTAGTATTTATTTAGTATTGATTAATTTATTTAATTAATTTTCAGTTTAAGATTTTGCCAGTTAATTATTTAATGTGGCAATTGAGATTTTATTTAAGAAAATAGTATTTAAATAGCATTTGATTCTTATTAATTTGTGAGAATTGAATATAAGGGCATGACAGTGTTTTAGAGATTTGTTAATTAGAATTAAATTATTTAATTAAGAGTTATTATGTTGGAAAAATCCCTACGAGAAGAGAGATTAAATTATAGTCTCCTAATTACAAAAAGAGCATGAGTTATGGGATTTAGGGTTGTATTTTCTACTTATATACACATATATATAAGCTTTTAGAGTCTAGCATGAAGTCACGCCGTGAAGAACAAAAGAAAAGAAATTGAAGAAGCTGAGAGTTCATTCAAGTTTCATCCGTTTTGGTTTTCATCGGTCGATTGATCCAATCAAAGGCAAGTTCTTCTCCTTGTAAACCTTTCTTATGGGAGCATGTCTAGCAATCAAACTCAACTTTTGTAGGATTTACATTGAGTTCCAAATAAGTTTTTTAGTCAAATATAGAGTTATATATACATATACATGAATGACAGTAAGTGGAATCAAATTGTGTGATAGTTTTATCATTGATTCTTCAAGTTGTCTTTGTAAAGCTTTCTTTTAGGATCCGATTAAGCCCTTGATATCAGTTTTTTTGGTAATCCTTCGTTGAGTTTCAGATTCATTTGGTTACAGTCAGTTGTATAATTATACATACATATATATTAGCGTAACAGTGTGCATGATCAAATCATTCATTGGATTTTTATCTATGATTCTTCAAGTTTTAATCCGTTGTTCATTCATATGATTAATTCTTACCAATTGGGACTTAGTTTCCCAAGATTTCATTCGGAATGGTGTTGTTATTAAGTTTTAAATTAAATCCATAGCGTCTCTGTCCGTGTTTTGTTTCTGGGCTTGGAAGATGAAGGTATCCGGATACTAGTATTCAGTATTAGGATACCCAGCATTCCAGAAAGTTTTTGTTCTCTTGCTAGCCAATTTTGACCTTGATGGAGCCTGAATCTCAAAAAACACAAAACATGAAAGTTGTAGGTCTTCCTCTTGTCTTTCCATATCAATTTGAATCAATTCAATCGGAGTTCAGAAGAGAGAGTTTTGGCCAAAATATGAAAGGGTATCAATTTGTCCCGAATTCCGTGTTTTCTTAAAGTTGTCTCTTTCGGTATCCGAAAGCCTTTATCCCAAACTATCCAAATACCCTTCAGAGTATCCGTATGCCCTTTTCTAGCATCCAGATGGGTCTTCTCAGAATTTCAAGTAGGCTTCCAGAAAGTCCAATTCAAGTTTAATTTTGATAAAATAGTCAATACCCTCACCTATTGAATTTAAATGCCAGATTATATCAAGTTAATCATACCCATGCCATAATACATAGTTCATAAAATCTTTGTATTCCAATACATTGAAGATCAGATTACATGTTTAGTATTTATTATGACATAATTAGCATTACTTGTGAGATTATGTGCATACACTTTTGGTATGAGCATTTGGCACGATTTTATATGGAGTACTACATATTGTGTGCCAGGATATATATGTGCACAACATTGCATTATGCACGCCAAGCAGCTTGTCTGCGGAGATCCCATCAGTTTAGTTTTCAGTTTTGTTTTGCTCGCCTGTTGTCGACCAGGGAGCTAGGGGCATATTGCCCACAATATGTGCAAACAGTTTTTCTGTTTGCAGGATTCAGATTAATCAGGTATGATTTTTCTGTTATGTGGGCCTATGAGCCAAAATTGCATACTTGCATCTAATTTACAGTTTATGTGCATTACATTATTAAGAATGCAACCAGTTAGTAACTATACTCAGTACAAGTTAAATAAGTATTTATTCTCAGCACTAGTTCAGTAAGTTTTTTATCAGTATCGATATTTCTTCGATTCAGTTACAATTATTTCTTTCTAGCTTACTACTTGCTGAGCTTTGTAGCTCACCTTGTACTCTTCACCATTCCAGGTCCTAGCAGGGAAGTACTAGATGTGGGGTCTAGCAGCAGTGGTTTATAGTGTGTGTACATTGTTAGTTCTATGTAATAGTAAATATATCCCAAGAGGGGGGGTGAATTGGGATTTGGGTGATTTTAGATAAACTTGAAGAATTTTAGCTAAGCAGAATACCAGGTTTCGAAACTTGAAAAAGTGTGTTTCGAAACTGACCTCTCTGTTAAGTATGTTTCGAAATACAGGTGAGTATGTTTCGAAATTTTACTTACTGCAAGGTGTGTTTTGAAACCACCTGTACTATGTTTCAAAACCTTGTTCTCTGTTTTGCTTATTTAGAAACTTCTTTTACTTTTGAAAAACAATTCTTTTGACTACACAGATAACACCAATAAATCAGTAAAATGATCAAGACACGAGCACACGAGATTTATAGTGGTTCGGCACTCGCCTACTCCACTACCTTCAAGCTTACCCACTTAAAGGATTTTCAACCACAATCACTTTTCACTTAGTGATCAACACACTAAGGGTTTTACCATGGTTCACCCTAAAACCTTACAATGTAAGTTTTTATGGATTAACTCAAACCTTTACCACAATGAGTTTTAGGCTCAACTCAAACCTTACACTTTAAACAAGATAGCAAAAGGTTTACCTCTTACAGCCCAATGGATTTTCTTAATGAAAGAAAAAATGACTTATCAAAACACGGCTATAAAAACCTTTACGATTTGAAAGTTGAAGAGTAAAGATGAAAGAATGCTCTAGCTGACTTCTCCTTTTTCACTTCACATAGCACACTTGAAGATGGGTACACGGATCTTCGTTGAAACTTCTTCTCAACTGTTTTCGTTCACATGTGCTTGTGAGTGTAGCTTTTGTCTCTTTAGAATGTAAATGAATAATGTGCTAGCTCTCTCTTGTCTTTTGTGTGGTATATCTTTTTTTAAAGACCTGGTATGAATATATATGAGAGAAACAAAGTTTTGACTTAAAATAGCCGTTAGAGACAAGTTCAAGAAAGTAGGTTTCGAAACATACATACTGTGTTTCGAAACATCATAGAGATAGACCAAGGTTTTGAAACATGAACCTTAGGTTTCGAAACATCACAGCTTCCAGCTGGACAAAGCACTTGGAGACACAAATAAGTGGGAGACAACTTACTCAAGGAATCTTATGGACTTTAGAATATAGAATGGGTCTCCACTCAATCAATCAATTTGCAGGGTATGGAGGAAGCACTTTAAATTGAATTTAAAAACTTTTTACTTTAAAAGAAATATTCAGCTCCCATGCTGCATTGTTTTGAAAACATTCTACTGACATATAGTCAGAGGTTTCGAAACATAGATGAGGGGTTTCGAAACATGCCTTTAAAAAAACATCTTTCAAAACATTAAGCAACTTATAAACGTCTGAATGTTATGCAGGCAGAGACTTAGGCCCTGTTCTCTTTGCTGTTTTCGACCCATTTTCTGTTTTCAGTTTTTCAAAACACTCAAAACGTGTTCTCTTTGTTATTTTCAAAAACACATTTTCAAAAACAAGAAAAAAATTTGTGAAGAAAACGCAAAACAGAAAAAAATCGTTTTGGCTGTTTTCAAGCCAAAACGCGGTGGAAATTGAAAACACGGAAAACGCCTCATCTTTCTTCTCACGCAGACCTTCTCTCCCAGATTCCATCTCTCTTCCTTCTTCCTAAAACTCGAGCACTCCCTCTTCCTTTTTTCTTCCAAGCTTCATTCTCTTTTCCAACTAGCAACCCATATCTTCCTCGTCGTCGACCGCGCCAACCATGGCCATCACCGCCGCCTGCGATCGTCGACTGCCATCTCTTTCCCTCTTCCAGATCTGACTCCATCTAGCCTGTCAATCGCGCTTTCCACGACCATCAGCACCGGGAGTAGTCGTTGGCCGCCATCTCTTTCTCTTTTCCAATCGTCGTCGACTCATTCTCTTCCTCGTTGGCCATCGTAGCGCCTGCCACCGCCATCGCCACGCCGGTTGTTTCTTCTTCCCTTTGGCCGTTCGGTTATGCCGGTTGTGTCTCCTTCCTCGTCGCTGGTCGCCGCGCCTTGCGTTCGTTTAATTTAATTTGTATTCTGATTTCAGTAATTCTTTATATTCTGATTTCATTAATTTTGTTTCAGTGATTTCATTAAGATGCTTAAATCTAGATCTCTGTTTGTAATTTAATGCTTAAATTTGAATCTATGTTTGTAATTTTTGGATTATGAATCTGTTTTGGTGAGGAAATAGGGTTTTAGATTTCAAAAATATGATGTGTTCCTTGATTCTTTTAAAGATTTTTGGAATGGCTCTTGGATTTCATATTTCAAAAATATGTTGGGTTGATTGAGTTTGTTTGGTGATTGTTGATATGATAAATGGGATTTTTATTGGTAATTTTTTTTAGTGTAATTTTGTGTCTTTAGTTTTGAAAGATGGCAGTGGCCTAATTCATTATAACTGATTATATGTGCTTCTTGTGTGTGTTAAATGACTAATTATGTGTCTTTGTGTGTGTTAAATGAATAGATGCATTCAAAATGTATGGTGAAAGTGAATAACTATATATGACATTATAATTAATTATTTTGTTCTTGTTTGAGTTATGTTAAATTGTATATATATATTTTTTGTTGAAAATGTAATATATAGGTACGTATATATATGTATATCATTGTCACCATACAATTAAACATTTTTTTGTTAAAGTTGATTTATTTTTTGTTTGTAATGAGAAAAAAATATTATAAATTTACTAACTTCAAAATATATATTATTAATAATATACTAATATTAAATTATTTTAATTTAATAAATAATATTTTTTTTTAAAATTTCAAAGTGAACACGTTTTCTAATTTTCAATTTTGAAAAACAGTTTTTCAGAACGGCAAAAAGAACGCGTTTTCAAAAATTTCAAAACAGATACTCAAAACACAAAACTGAAAATGAATTTAAAACTCAAAACTCAAAATTGAAACACGAAGAGAACACCACCTTAGGTTTGAAACACGATGAAGTAGGTTTCGAAACATGATATGCAGATTTAGCAAACAATGAAACCTAAACAAAAAACATTTCGAAACATATATAGAAACATATAAGGATAGTGTTTCAAAACATAGACACTTGGTTTCGAAACATCATACATGCATTTGGATTCTTTCAAAATAAACAAGCTTTCGCGTCTAAAAAATTCTTTATGCATAGTTTCGAAATATGACAACCTATTTTGAAATATGACTTTCTTCAAAGACAAATTTCACACAAACAATTTTTCTCATATACCAAAAAATATGATGTAACAATTCTCCCCCTATTTTTTGATAATGATGAAAATTCTTTGAGAAATTAATATGCACTCAACATTCACATAACTCCCCCATAAACTTACATTGGGGTTAGAAATACAAACCTTGAAATGGCACGTCCTCTTTTGCACTTGTTTGAAACTACATAATATAAAGATTTCCTTGCTATCAAGAGTTAGAGTTTCAACAAAAAATCAATAGGTTTGCTTAAACTTAGCATATATTTCATTCATTCTCATTGCATATGCATTTGTTCTCAATTTTTTCTCCCCCTTTTTATCATAACCAAAAAATATGATAATGAATAGACAACACCTACTAATGCAAACAAAGTATCAAGATAAACTAAATAGGAATACTTTCCTCAAAAGAAAACACACAGTACTTGTAAAATAGAATCCATCACGAGAACACATAGATAGAGTATTACAAAAAACATAGAATGCAATTGAACAATGAACTTAGGGAGATGGGGAGGCAGGGGCACTAGGACTAGATTGACTTGCAACTAACTCTTCTAAATTTCCTAGTTGATCCCTAAGACTATCTAAGTAGTCTTTCGTTTGGTTGTGGTTGTTGTCGACCTTGTCGTTGAGAGCTTGTAGCTGAGTCCCAAAAGTGGCTTGAATAGCCAAGACGTCATCGAACTTCCGAGTCATAGATGCAAAGCCTTCAGCTATGGTGGTCTGAAACGATGCTAGCATGTTAGGTGTGACTCTAGAGGAGGGTCCAGCTTCAGATGCTGGAACATCTTCATCTTGGTCTTCTTCCTTTTCGTCTTTGTCTTCTTCCTCAGCTTCTTTTACCGCTTGTTCTTGTGCTTGAGCTTCCATCTCAAAGCTAAATCTTTGATGACGATGAATAATTTTGGTATACCTTTTGTTCACATCATCATATCTATATCCCATTTTTGTTAGGGATGTATGATAAAAAAGGGAGAGTTTGGATACCGGAAGAATAAAGAAGGATTGGATAGAGAGGAATTGGTTTGGATAAATGCTGAAAGCAAGCAACCATAGGGAAGTGATTGCTTATGATGGGCGCGAGCATTTACCATTTTATTGCACATGATTGAAGGAAGATTGATTGGTTTATTTTCCATAAGCTTTTCCATGAACCATAGGTCCTCGGGATAAAGCTTAGCAAAGTTTCCCTTCCTAGGATGTAAAACTTGACAAATAATAATATGAAGGATACGAAAATCAAACGATAAGACATTTATATTAGTGAAAGCTTCCTTGAGATTTGGATTTCCCGAAATCTTCCTACAAGCATCTAGAGACTTGAATGTATAGGGAATGTAGATGTCTTCTTCAGCAGGAATGTTCAGAAAAACACCCATTGAACTAGGGCTAATTTCAAGTTCAGTGTTTTGAATAAAAGTTCAAAAACGATTAGTGTACTCATGTCCATCAAAATACGTTTGAGCATTTGAATAGAGAATTCGAACATAATCTTGAAGAATAGGAGATCTAAACTTTAATAAACGCAACCATTTTCTTTCTCTAAGTAAGGGAAGGTAAGAGAAATTGGCCTTTTCTAGAACACTAATGTCAAATGGACGACCGAGATTTACCTCACGTTTTTCAAACATTGATTTCAATGATTGGTACGCTTGAGGAGTAGGAAAGTCACTGTTGAACTCTTGAGGAGGAGGAGACGGTGAGATGTGACTGCGTTGACGCTTTCCGGTGGTCCTCTTTGATCTCACCATGGTCGATTTTCAAGATAGAAGCAAGAGATTGAGAAAAATTTTCGAGTGGGTGAGCAAGAGAGAGAGGTTTCAGAGGCTAGGGTTTCGAAATAGATAGAAAAATTTGAGTGAAATGAATGTTTAAAACGGTTTGGATATATATAATCCCGATTCTAGGTTTCGAAACATGAGGTCTATGTTTCGAAACATACTTCTCTAGACAGAAGGTTTCGAAACACAGATCAAATATGTTTCGAAATAACACTCTCTGAAGAACAGGTTTCGAAACATGGAAAGACATGTTTCGAAATATAGCTCTCTGGAAATCTTGTTTCGAAATAGGATAATATGGTGTTTCAAAACATGATTTACTCAATACAGCACATGTTTCGAAACATAGAAAAGATGTTTCGAAACTTCCTTAAGCAGAAACACTTAGATTCGAATTTTTTGAAGAAATTAAATCTAGAACTTGGTTTCTAGCAAGTTAAGGCACGATCTAAAGTGTTCGAACTTTGCACTCTCCAAAGGTTTGATAAAGATATCGGCTACTTGATGGTCTGTTTCTAAGAAGTAAGAATTCTAAAACGATATCTTCCTTTTGAACATGATCTCTTAAGAAATGGTGTTTGATCTCAATATGTTTGGTTCTTGCGTGGAACACAGGATTTTTTAACAAAGCGATTGTGCTCATGTTATCACACTTGATTTGAGTTCTTTCTAGATGAATGCCATAGTCTTCTAATTGATGTTTAATCCATAAAACTTGTGTGCAACACAAACTTGCTGCTACATATTCAGCTTCAGTTGAGGACAAGGCAACGGTGTTTTGTTTCTTGCTAGCCCAAGACAATAATGAATTTCCTAGAAAGTGACATATTCCACTTGTGCTCTTTCTATCAATTTTGCATCTTCCAAGATCAGCATCGGTAAAAGCCTTTAGCTTGAAGTCTTTGGATTTTGCATAGAATAGACATAAGTTTTCTGATCCCTTGATATATCTTAAAATTCTTTTAGAAGCTTTTAAGTGGGACTCTTTTGGATTGGCTTGATACCTAGCGCACATGCTCATACTAAATACAATATCGGGTCTTGAGGCTGTTAAATATAGCAAGGAGCCAATGATTCCTCTATATAGCTTTTGGTCTATTGATTTTCCTTCCCCATCTTAATCAATTTCGTTTGACAAACTCATAGGGGTAGAAATAGGTTTACAATCTTTCATTCCATATTTAGATAAGATTTCTTTTATATATTTGGTTTGGCTTATATAGATTCCTTTAGGAGTTTGCCTAATTTGAAGACCTAAGAAATAGTTCAATTCTCCTATCATGCTCATTTCAAATTCATTTTGCATCATTAATGAAAATTCATCACATAGACCAGGATTTGATGATCCAAATATAATGTCATCAACATAAATCTGGACAATCAATATATCATTTTTCTTTCTTTTTATGAAAAGCGTTGTATCTACCTTTCCTCTTTGAAATCCATTTTCTGTAAGAAACTTACTTAGCCTTTCATACCAAACTCTAGGAGCCTATTTTAAACCATATAGGGATTTGGTAAGCTTGAATACATGATTTGGATATTTTGGATTTTCAAAACCAGGAGGTTGTTTTACAAACACTTGCTCCGAAATGAAACCATTTAGAAATGCACTCTTAACATCCATTTGGTATAAGGTGAAGTTCTTGTAGCATGAGAAAGATAATAAGATTCTTATAGCTTCCAATCTTGCTACCGGAGCATAGGTTTCATCATAGTCAATGCCTTCCTCTTGACTATATCCTTGAGCAACTAATCTTGCCTTATTCCTAATGATATTACCATTTTCATTTAGCTTGTTTCTAAATATCCATCTTGTTCCAATGATAGGATGATTTGATGGTTCAGGTACAAGAAGCCAAACTTCATTCTTTTCAAATTGGTTTAGCTCATCTTGCATAGCCTTAACCCATCCGTCATCATTTAGAGTTTCTTGAACATTTTTTGGTTCTATTTGAGAGATTAGAGCTAGATTGCTAGTTACTCTTAAGGAAGATCTCGTTGATACTCCTTTTCTAGGATCTCCTATGATTTCACTATTTTTGACATAGTTTATTTCTCTTGGAAACGAGACTTCTTTTTGTTTTTCAGGATTTTGAGTATTGGTTTGATTTTCCTCTTCATTGATTTGAAGTTGATTTAACTTATCTGAAATGCTTTCTAGATCATCATCATTATTTCTTATTACTGAATGTTCATCAAACACTATATGAATTGATTCTTCTATGACTAGTGTTCTTTTGTTGAAGACTCGATAAGCTTTACTTTGGGATGAGTATCCTATGAATACCTTCGTCACTTTTAGCATCAAATTTTCCCAAATGATCCTTTCCATTGATCAAAATAAAACATTTGCACCCAAACGGATGGAAGTACGAAATATTGGGTCTATTGTGTTTATACAATTCATAAGGGGTTCTTTTTATGATAGGTCTTATTAATACCCTATTAATAACATAGCAAGCTGTATTTACAGCTTCATCCCAAAAATACTTTGGTAAGTCATTTTCTAGTAGCATAGTTCTGGACATCTCTATAAGAGTTCTATTTTTTCTTTCAACAACTCCATTTTGTTGAGGCGTTCTGGAGACTGAAAAATTATGATGAATTCTATTTTCTTGACAAAAGGATTTAAATTCTTGATTCTCAAACTCTCCACCGTGATCGCTTCTTATTTGCTTTATCTTTAAGTCTTGTTCATTTTGAAGTCTTTTGCATAATCTAGAGAAAGATTTAAATGCATCATTTTTGCTTCCCAAGAACAAAACTCATGTAAACCTTGAAAAATCATCTACTATGACTAAGGTATAAGATTTTCCTCCTAGACTTTGAGTTCTCATAGGACTGAACAGATCTAGGTGAAGTAACTCTAAAGGTCTAGATGTGTTATCTGAGTTGATAGGTTTAAACGAGGATCGGGTTTGTTTACCTTTCATACAAATATCACAAATATGATTCTTTTTGAATTTTATGTCAAGTAGTCCTCTAACTAGATGTTTTCCAGCTAACTTATCAATTAAATTCATGTTAGCGTGTCCTAGCTTCTTATGCCATATCCAAGACAGATTTGCATTTGAGGTAATCAAGCAATTTTCATGTTTAAGCACAACATCATCAAGCCAGATAACATACACATTTCCATGTCTATTTCCAGAGAAAATGAGTTCATTTGATTTCAATTCATAGACATTGCATTTATTTGATTCAAATATGATCTTGTGACCTTTATCACATAATTGACTTATACTTAACAAGTTGTGTTTTAAGCCATCAACGAGGCATACATTTTCAATTTTGATTCTTCCTAAACCAACTATGCCATGACCAAGTATTTTACCTCTTGAGTTGTCTCCATAAATAACATTACCTCCTTCTTTGTAGGTGAGAGAGACGAATTGAGTCTTGTCTCCCGTTATGTGCTTGGTGCATCTACTGTCAAGATGCCATTTCTTCTTTACCTCCTTGGATGCCAAGCTTGCCTACAAGAAATACATCATGTTGGTACCTTTGGTACCCAAATCTCTTTGGGTCCAACAATATTAGCAATCATATCATCTTTAACTTTTGGAATCCAAATCAAAATTAATCTGTAAGCATTTTTTCTGATATAGCATTGCTTAATATGATGTCCCTTCTTGTTGCAATAATGACAAGTCACTTTTGGTTTTTTATAGAGGCTTTGATTATGAGAATGGTAATCAGCATATTTTTTAATTGATGGTGGCTTGTATGAAACTTTTTCTTTGACAAATTTTGTTGTTGAAATAGATGGTGTATTAGTTGTATAACCTATCCCTCTTTTGTCTCCGAAAAGTTTTTGACTTCCCAAAATCATTTCTAGCTTGTTCTTTCCTTCTAAGAGTTTTTGGAATGATTCTAATAAGTCATTATTTTTGTTTTCCAATTCTGAAAATCTAATTTTCCAGTTTTCACTTTCTTTGTTTTTCTCTCTTATGATCTTTTCTAGGTCTACACAAATAGTTTTCAAATCATAGTTTTCCTTTTCTTTGTCAGTTAAAAAACTTTTCAAAACTTTATTTTTGGCTAGAATCTTACTGCAAGTATCCAAAAGTAAGTTGTACTCATCCTGTAAGGAATTAAATGACAATGAATCACAACTAGATGAATTGAAACTTACCTCTTCTTCTCCTTTAGCCATAAGACAGAAATCAACATTTTCTTCTTGTTCGCTTAAATTTGATGAGGAGTATTCATCACTGCTCCATGTGGCTAATGCTTCCTTTTTCTTGCCTTTCTTGTGAACTTTGAGGAGAGGACAATCTGCCTTGATGTGTCCTGGTTTCTTACACTCAAAACACTTCATCTCATAAGTAGTTTCTTTGAAAATTTTCTTGTTATCATTAAATCTTCTTTTAGGAAAATTTTCCTTTCTTATGAATTTATTAAAACGCTTTGTGAGTAATGCTACATCGTCAGTTTCATCATTCGTTTCATTTTCATCATCTTCTTTTACTTTTAATGCTAAGGATTTTAGTTTTAATTCATTTGAATCTTTTATTTTTAGCTTAATCTCATAAGTTAGCAGTGAGCCTAGTAAATCATCCATGGTAAGAGTAGATGTGTCTCTAGCTTCTTCTATTGCCGTAACTTTTGGTTCCCAAATAGATGGTAGACTTCCTAAGATCTTTTGAACCTTTTCTTCTGTGGTGATTGTTTTTCCTAGGGCTTGTAAGTTGGTTACAATGTCATTAAACCTAGTAAACATTTCCTTAATGGATTCACTAGCATGCATTTCAAAGTTCTGATATTCACTAGTGAGAATTGCGATTTTGGTACTTTTTACTTTGTTTGTTCCCTTGTGTGTTACTTCTAAGTGATCCCAAATTTCTTTAGCTGTAGTACATGAGATGATCCTATTGAACTCAGCTGGGCTTAATGCACAATGTAATATGTTGACAGTCTTGGCATTTATCTCATTTGCGTGTTTTTCTTGTTCACTCCAACCACTAGTGGGAGGTTCTGGTAAGGTTATTGTACTAGAAATGCATGTGTATAGCTCAGTACTTTGCATTAGAAAAAACCTCATTCTAGTTTTCCAATAGGTGTAGTTCGAGCCATCAAAGTATGGTGGCCTTGAGGTGTTCTGTCCTTCCAACTTGAAATCGGTGTTGAATGCCATTTGGATCTTTACTCTTTGGCGGTTAGGCCTGAAAAACACTTAGAGACCTCGCTCTGATACCAATTGTTAGTTTTATGTAATAGTAAATATATCCCAAGAGGGGGGTGAATTGGGATTTGGGTGATTTTAGATAAACTTGAAGAATTTTAGCTAAGCAGGATACCAGGTTTCGAAACCTGAAGAAGTGTGTTTTGAAACTGACATCTCTGTTAAGTATGTTTCGAAATACAGGTGAGTATGTTTCGAAATTTTACTTACTGCAAGGTGTGTTTTGAAACCACCTGTACTATGTTTCGAAACCTTATTCTCTGTTTTGCTTATTTAGAAACTTTTTTTACTTTTGAAAAACAATTCTTTTGACTACACAGATAACACCAATAAATCAGTAAAATGATCAAGACACGAGCACACGAGATTTATAGTGGTTCGGCACTCGCCTACTCCACTACCTTCAAGCTTACCCATTTGAAGGATTTTCAACCACAATCACTTTTCACTTAGTGATCAACACACCAAGGGTTTTACCATGGTTCACCCTAAAACCTTACAATGTGAGTTTTTATGGATTAACTCAAACCTTTACCATAATGAGTTTTAGGCTCAATTCAAACCTTACACTTTAAACAAGATAGCAAAAGGTTTACCTCTTACAGCCCAATGGATTTTCTTAATGAAATAAAAAACGACTTACCAAAACACGGCTATACAAACCTTTACGATTTGAAAGTTGAAGAGTAAAGATGAAAGAATGCTCTAGCTGACTTCTCCTTTTTCACTTCACACAACACACTTGAAGATGGGTACACGGATCTTCGTTGAAACTTCTTCTCAACTATTTTCATTCACATGTGCTTGTGAGTGTAGCTTGTGTCTCTTTAGAATGTAAATGAATAATGTGCTAGCTCTCTCTTGTCTTTTGTGTGGTATATCTTTCTTTAAAGACTTGGTATGAATATATATGAGAGAAACAAAGTTTTGACTTAAAATAGCCGTTAGAGACAAGTTCAGGAAAGTAGGTTTTGAAACATACATACTGTGTTTCGAAACATCATAGAGATAGACCAAGGTTTTGAAACATGAACCTTAGGTTTCGAAACATCACAGCTTCCAGCTGGACAAAGCACTTGGAGACACAGATAAGTGGGAGACAACTTACTCAAGGAATCTTATGGACTTTAGAATATAGAATGGGTCTCCACTCAATCAATCAATTTGCAGGGTATGGAGGAAGCACTTTAAATTGAATTTAAAAACTTTTTACTTTAAAAGAAATATTCAGCTCCCATGCAGCATTGTTTTGAAAACATTCTACTGACATATAGTCAGAGGTTTCGAAACATAGATGAGAGGTTTCGAAACATGCCTTTAAAAAAACATCTTTCAAAACATTAAGTAACTTATAAACGTCTGAATGTTATGCAGGCAGAGATTTAGGTTTCGAAACACGATAGAGTAGGTTTCGAAACATGATATGCAGATTTAGCAAACAATGAAACCTAAACAAAAAACATTTCGAAACATATATAGAAACATATAAGGACAGTGTTTTGAAACATAGACACTTGGTTTCGAAAAATCATACATGCATTTGGATTCTTTCAAAATAAACAAGCTTTTGCGTCTAAAAAACTCTTTATGCATAGTTTCGAAATATGACAACCTATTTTGAAATATGACTTTCTTCAAAGACAAATTTCACACAAATAATTTTTCTCATATACCAAAAAATATGATGCAACATACATGGGGCTGCTCAAGACCAAAGACTATCTGGGAGTGTTATTAGATGTATTAGTTTAATCAGTCGTTAGTTCATTGTGTTTATCAGTTTAAATTTATTTTATGTTTCAGTTGAGGGATTATCCCTTAGACAAAGATTTTAATTTCTTGTTATGTTAACTTAGAGATTTATTTCTATTTCAGTTTGACTTAGATGTTGAGTTGGTATCAGATCTTCAGTTTATCAGTCAATTTTATTTTATTTCCCGTAGCACCTCTTCTCGGGCCGTTCTAGGAGAAGGGGCGCTACAACATCAATGCACACATATAGTCCTTGGGGCCCACATAAGGAAATGCACATAATGGCGTCGAAGACCCTGTATACAAACCTGTTGCAGCCAAGGGCAGGCTACCAAAACAAGAATGTGAGCCCAAGGCTCTCATCTCACATCAATCACTATCATCCGTCCAGTGGCCCCAGTCCAGTACCCCCAGCCCTCGGCTAGTATACGACCCCCCCATCTAGTACCCCTAGCCCTTGGCCAGTACCCGATCCCTGGTCCAGTACCCCCAGCCCTCGACTAGTACACGGTTCTCGGTCCAGTACCCCCAGCCCTCGGCTAGTACACGGTCCCTGGTCTAGTACCCCCATGCAATGCAACACATAAAAAGTGCAATAGCTCTTGTAGCATTAACGTGATGGAAAGACCCTATAAGCCAAGCATCAGGCCATGTTACACCCACATAAGAATCCAGACACACGAATGCTCTAATGCATATGCTACCCTAACATACACAAGTCAGCACTCACAGGCCAATTATGTCATGCCAATGCTCACGCTCCCATCACATACAAAGCATGACCCCCAATGAATGAAACCCATGATCCAACATCACAACGTGAGGCAATATAGAAACACAATGCCATGCAACACAACCACAAACAATGGTATGATAAATGGCATTCACACATCCTTACTTTGTTGCCCATTAAAGCTCTTGGCTCATCCGCACAATTCACATCATCAATTAAGGGCAACTATTTATATAATGATAGTTATGCATTACATATGAGTTACCATGGACATGCTAACCAAGATCATTTCTTATTAAGTTCCCCAAATGATTATCATCATGCTTCCTTATGCTCTTAATTACATTTTTATCTCATGAACCCCATGTATATATATATATATATATGTCTTCAATCACTTCTTATCATTTTAGAGGATTGAGAGATATCAAAGGAAGCATTTTAAAACAATTTACTTTAACAATCTTACTTAATTTGGATTAAAAAAAGCCTTAACCAACTCAAATAATTACCAAAATAGATGATATTATATATCAAATCGAAGCCCTCGAACTCTATATGATATTATGACTCTTTAAACGGATCACAATTCCAAGTTTTATATCAAAAGTTATGGCCGAAATAGCAAAACTTGCGCAATGCAGTCAAGTTGCGGCCAAGTCAACCCGAGGCAAATCCGAGTCGACTCGCCCAAAATCGAATCAACTTAGCCCGAGTCGACTTGACCTCCTGGACGAGTCGACTTGGCCAAAACGAAGAAAAAAAAAGCCAAAAATCCATCGAAAACACTCAAAATGGACACTAATCCCCCCAAAACTCCCATTCTAGCTTTCTAATCCACAATGCCATTCCATGAAAGAAAAATATGGGGTAATCAAGCCCTAACGAAACCATCAACGAGACACCACAATGACTCAAGGAGAGACCCACAACTTTAGGAAAACATGAAAAAAAATAACTCATTTAACTCAAACTTTTTAAACACTATTTAGAGATGCAAAAATACAACCAGGCTACACATGAGGACATAGTCTTGCATTAAAAGATGGAAGGAGATAAGAGGCATGTTTGCCGTTTTGATTAAAAACCAAGGGAAGAAAAGCACTTCAAGAGCTTTAAATCTCCCCACCTTGAGCTTGATTACACCACACTTAATAGAAGAAAAAAAAGAAGAAGAAGAAGAAGATGAAGAATATGCCGAGAGAACCAAGGAAAAAGAGGAAGAATAATAAGAAGAAGAAGAAGAATGGGAGAGGAATGGCATTCACGCCAACTCCATCTACCCCCATCTTATCTTCCCATTTTGTCCCTCCACACAACACACACCACACAAAATATCAAGGGCCCATTTGGGCATTTTGCAACATTTTTTGTAACAGCCCACTTCTTCAGGGCGTGTTATGCCTTAGAAAATTTGGTCTATTATTTATTTATTTATTTATTTTTCTTTACATTATCCCGAAATTCCCTAAGACCTTATCTAGTGCGGGATATCTACACTAGAAAATAAATACAAAGCGGAAGCTGAATCGAACCTGCTCATATAGTAATAACTAGACATGACATTCATTACAAAGTTAATTCATAAGTATCTGACAATAAATACAATGTACATAATTTTTAAACTACTCATATTACAACATAACATGGTACATTTACTCGCTTCTTGACGTCTCGTGTCACTACATATCACCAATCTTGGAATCATCTCTGCAAGACTCGACTGGAACGTTGAATGTTCCAGGGGCGAACCCAAGTTAGATGATGAACCATCTAAATAAGGGTACATAATGTTATGTTATGAGTGTATGCAATGTCTTTCATCGTAGGTGTCAACTGCACCCCTCATGCTACCTACCATTTTAGCGGCCGCCTCTTTCGAAGCCGGGGTGTATGGATGCACCCTTGGTAAGGCAGTGGTGCCAGTTCGTACTCCCTACGGCCTCATATGCGTGTGATCGATGATATCAACGTGTATTTATGCATTTCATAATCATGTATACAGTCTACGTGATAGATACATATTAGGGCATGTCAATATGATGAAAACATTTTCGAGAAACATGAACTACTTGAAAACCAAGCATTTTTCATAAAATTAACTTTAATTGGGAGTACCATTTACCTTCTAGAGCTTATCGGGCTACCTCGAAATTCGTGCCTTGCCTCGATTTGCCTGCCAACCTCAAAATTCGCACTAAACACCTCAACTTTGACCTCAAAGCATCCTAATCACCATAGGTATTTGAATAAATATTAAATCCTATTTTTCCATAATTTCTGACGTTTTCTTTAATTTTCTCTCTATTTCTTCCTATTTTTTCTCAATAATTCCAATTTAAATATTTCTAGAAATATTTTCTCAAATATTTCACTACGAAAATTCATAAAATAATATTTTGGAATTTCTGAAATTTTCTAGAGAATTTTACTCACCTTAACTTAGCATTTCCGATTTTCTCGATTTGCGTGCAATATTCTCGAAAAGCGTGGCCGGGCCGTTTTTCTCACCAAAATCTCTGGGATATCACCAAAACATAATTTCCTATTTTTCAGGATTTTTCTAGAATTTTTCCCATCATTTTTCCTATTTTTTTCTTTTCTTTTTTTTTCTTTTTCTTTTATTCTTTCTCCCTCCTTTTTCCTCTGTTTCTTCCACTCGCGCCCGCCTACAACTGCCGCGACAGCCGTCGCCCACTGCACCCACCTCCTTCGTCGGCCGCTTCGGTGGCCTACTGTGCCATCACCGGCCGTTCCCGGTCGCTGCCGTCGCTCGGAGCTGCTCGCGGCCACTGTTGGCCGTGGCTGGTGCAGCCCTGCTGCAACTGGAGCTCGCGGCCATGGCTGCCATGGCCGCGGCTTGCAGCTTCCTGCCGCCTCACAGCCTCCCTTGTCGGCCTCCGTTGCTGCCATCGCCACCGCACACCTCCGCTGCCCGCGACAACCTCCTCCCCGCTTCAGCTACTCGCGGCCATGGCCGCGCCTCCAGCCTTCTTCGACGCTTTTGAGCACTTCAAGGACCTCTACCGAGCTCTCCCGCGTTGCCTAAGCTGCTTCATGCTTGCAGACCGGCCGTTGGGCTCGCGGCTGCTCCTTCTCCTTCTGCAACTCTTCGTTGCTCTTCTTCCCTTGCTCAAACCTCTCAATTTCTCACCTATTTATAGCTAAGGAAGCTTGGCCACCACTCCAGCCAACTATGGCGTATGGGACACTCAAATTACTGCCATTTCCTTCTGTAACTTAGCCCCCAAGCTTGCTTGGCCACCACGCGCACACAGCCACGTTTACACACACACACACACACATATATATATATAATTATATATTATACTTAAATTAAAGAAATTTACGTATTTTAATCTAAAAATTTATCCCAATTTCGCTTATAAAATACCCTAATTACAAATATGCCCTCAAACACTGAATTACATTGCATTATAATACCGAAAACGCAAAATTAATAACTTTAAAGTTACTCGATAATGATGATTTCGTCTCAGTGTCCTCATCGGACTGTCGTTTCATCCCGAAACCATTGAAGGGTTGCTCGTTAAGCAAAACCGGAGCTCCTTAAGGTTCCGTTGATTTTTCGGGAGTCCCATACGATGATTCGGTTTTACAGCCTAAATAGTAGCTGTATTTTAGCTGTACCGGAAACTGTTCCGAATTCGATTTCTTTTGATACCATAAATCCTATCTTGATACGCTCGTCGAGACCATATAATTTTCCTTAGACAATTTTACTCTGAGGCATTCCCTGCAGTTGATTCGATACCTGAAATTGCTATAAAATCAATCTTTCGGTGTTCTAAACTCATTGAAATTATGTGGGAACCTTATCTAAACATGGGGTATTACATTTTTCATTTTTTTTCTCTTTTCTTTATCAAACCAATTATGCCAATTACTATTTTACACTCTTTTTTATTCAAAAAGCAAGCCCATTTTTGACTTTTGGCTTTATTTCCTTTTCTTATCTCTTTTTCTACATTCACAAATTTTGCACACACAAAATAATGCACACACACACAAAATAATGCGCACGCGCGCGCGCGCGCACACACACACACACACACATATATATATATATAATTCCAATGGCTACTTTACCAATGGCCCAAACCCAATCAAAAGCTTAATTCATTTTAAGCTCATGGGTTTTCTCTAAACCAATCACTTTCATTGACTTTAAACACTTAGCCCAAGCTCATTTCATTTAATTTGAACATATCACAAAACATGTGGCTTAGCCCAATCAAAATCCTTCCCATTTAATTAAAACACAACCCAATTTATTAATTTAAATACATACATTTATTTACATACATTTGCCACATAAAATATTACTCACATTCAATTTAATAGGGCAACATTTTTAATTCTCGTAAATAAAATATTAATAACTCCTAGACCCATTAATAGGTGATGCAAGTCGCATAGCTAAAACCCCACAAGACCCGTTAAGCATCCATGGGGGTCCAATGACAAGGGCACGAACAAGGAAAATGACGGGAGCATTAAATGGGCTAATTGAACACATCTCAAATTCAAGCATCGTTCAAGATTCTAATATGCCCGAATTAAGTATTCAAGATAGTCAATGCTTTGTCAATGTTATCCAAGTCTCTAAAGGTAATCTGGGTTGATTGATTGATTGAGAAGATTTGGGGTTGATTGATTGACAAGATTGCAAGATTTGGGAATGATTGATTGATTGAGAAGATTTGGGATTGAGAAGATTGATTGATTGGTTGATTGATTGACAAAATTACAAGATTTGGGGTTGATTGGTTGATTGGCTGATTGATTGACAAGATTGCAAGATTTGGGGATGATTGATTGACAAGATTGCAAGATTTGGGGATCCCTTATTTTCATCTTTGTTTTAAATCTTTTCTATTTTAGATAATTCTTATTTCTTTATCAGATTATGCTATTTCCTTCTTGTAATCAATTCCTACTATGCCTAGGATTTGATTTATTTCCTTCTAATTTAGAATTTGAGTTTGGCTATAAAAGCCAATGTAACCCGAGAAGAATTTAGTTTTTTGGATCAATATTATTTTGTGAGAGTTTTCTCTTTGGTTCTTCAACGAACTACTTTGAACTTATCAAGATTTTATCTTGTGGCGTTCATCCTTGACTTATCACTCACAACTCTTCTCATCTATCTTGAGTGTGGCGTCAACCCTATCTTCTTATACCTTTGGTTCTTATCTCTTTATAGATAACGGGTCAAGGTCCTTTGTTTTCTTTATTATGAATCTGTTTTAGAACGATCATTGGCAAAGGAACCATTTTTGATCGTCGGGTCTCACCTTCCTTCGTGGGGTTCACATCATTTGGTATCAGAGCTTTGGCTCTAAATCAGGTTTGAACTATCCTTATTTTTTTGCTTTCATTGATTATTGTTTCTCTTTATTCCCGCAGCATTGTTTGTTCTTCAAGTCTGCAACTTTGCCTATTTTTTTCATCTTGATTTCTTCAAGTTTTGTTATTTATCATTATATATAAAAAAAAAAAAAAAGTGAGAAGTTGAGAATTCCAAAAAAAAAAAAAGGAAAGTTGGAAATTCAAAAAAAAAAAAAAAAAAGAGTGGAAAGTTGGAAGTTCGCAAAGAAAAAGAAAGTGCGAAATTGAAAATTCAAAAAAAAAAAGTAAGTAAAGTAAATTCAGAAATCAATTGAATCTGAATTAGTTGAAGTGTTACTTGTCATTCAAGTTTTGATTGCATAAAGTGTGTATCCTGTCTATTCAGAACAGTTTGACTCTAGTTGCAACAAAATTCGTATCTCCTTTTCCTCTTGTCTTTTCTTATCTATTGTTTCATTATAACTCTATTCTTTCGGCTTCTTAAATTCTGCCTATTTTTTTCATGCTTTGCAAATTAACCCATTCTCATTCTTAGTGATCTGATTGGTTGAGTTTGGATTGTTGCAAGAAAAATTTTGATTGGGTGATTTGAGTTCAATAAAGAACTAAAAGAGGAGGCTAAAGAGTGGAAAAAGGCAAGAGAGTGTGAGCTCATAAGAGGGTAAAAGCCAAGTTTGAGAATACACGAGTGTGAGTGCTATCAATCTTGAGAGGAAACACGTGAGGGAGTGTTTGTGAGGTTTCCTAACTTTGTTTTGCAGGGTATTAAACATGTCTCAAGAGAATGAAGCTCAGGAAAAGATAGATTTCAAACTCTTCTTTCAGTCCTTGGAGCAAAAATTTGAACGAATGGAGATGAGGTTTGATGAGATAAATGAGAGAATAGATAAAGTTGAATCTAGTTCACAAATGGGGCAACCACCTAGAGCTCCTACCGTGCAACGAAGAGAGAGGCATCCACCCAGGTATGATTATGAAGATGACTATGGGGATGGCCTAGATGATGATGATCGTGCCTCTAATGTCAGTATAGGCCGATTTAGGCGTGGGAATAGAGATAGAGGAGTTAGACATGGAGAAAGGATTGATAACAACTTGGACAACATTAAGATGCAAATTCCATCCTTCCAAGGCAAAAACGATCCAGAAGTTTATTTGGAGTGGGAGACAAAGGTTGAAATGGTGTTTGCTTGTCACAACTACTCTGAATTGAAAAAGGTAAAATTGGCCACCATAGAATTTACTGATTATGCTATTATTTGGTGGGATCAACTTATTTTGAACAGGAGACGGAATCGTGAAAGGCCCATTGAGACATGAGAAGAAATGAAAGCTATTATGAGGAGGAGATTCATTCCAAGTCACTACTATAGGGACTTATTTCAGAAGTTGCAACGCCTTACTCAAGGTTCCAAAAGTGTTGAGGACTACCATAAGGAGATGGAAATAGCCATGATTCGAGCCAATGTGGAGGAGGACCGAGAAACTACCATGGCCAGGTTCCTAGTTGGATTGAATCGTGATATTGCAGATGTGGTAGAATTACAACATTACATTGAATTAGATGACATGGTGCACATGGCCATTAAAGTGGAGAGACAATTGAAGAGAAAGGGGTCCACACGAATTGGGCAAAATTCAGGCTCTTCAACATGGAAATCGAATTGGAGCAAAAAGGATGAAAAGCCTAATTTCAAGCCTAAAGTCGAAACCTCCAACACCAACAAAGATGGAGGAGTACCACATAAGGTAAAATCTGATACTCTACCTCCTAGAACTAGAGATATCAAATGCTTTAAGTGTTTGGGGACAGGCCATATTGCATCTCAATGCCCAAACAAGAGAGTAATGATTCTGAAAGATGATGGTGATATTGAGACCGAAGATGAGTTTGATAATAAGTCTGATAATGAATCCATGCCACCTTTAGAGGATGCAAGTGGCATTGAGTACCCGGTTGATGGGGAGCTCTTGGTGGCAAGGAGAGCTCTTAGTGTGCAAGTCAAAACTGATGCGAAAGAGCAACGTGAGAACATTTTTCATACTAGATGCCACGTCAACGATAAGGTATGTAGCATGATTATTGATGGGGGCAGCTGTACTAATGTGGCTAGCACTAGCTTGGTTGAAAAGTTGAATTTGATGACTTTGAAGCATCCTAGGCCGTATAAGCTACAATGGTTGAATGATTGTGGAGAATTTAAAGTAACCAAACAAGTGTTTGTTTCATTCTCAATTGGGAAGTATACAGATGAAGTTTTGTGTGATGTGGTGCCAATGCATGCCAGCCATATTCTTTTGGGGCGACCATGGCAGTTTGATAGGTGTGCAATTCATGATGGTTATACCAATAGATTCTCTTTTGTACATAATGAAAAACCAATTACTCTTGTACCCCTATCCCCAAGACAAGTGTATGAAGATCAAGTGAGGTTACAAAAAGAGAGTGATAAGAAAAATGAGAGTGAGAGTTCAAAAGTAAGAGAAACTGAGATGATGAAAAAAGAGAATGAGAGTTCAAAAGTAAGAGAAACTGAGATGATTAAAAAAGAGAATGAGAGTTCAAAGGTAAGAGAAAATGAGATCAAACAGAGAGAAAAGGAGAGCAAAAAAGGAAAAGGAGTTTCAGGTAGTGAGGAAAGAAAAGAGAGAAAACAAATGAATTTTTATGTAAGAGAGAGTGAGATTAAAAAGGCTTTGTTTCTAAATCAGCCTATGATTGTACTTTTGTACAAAGAGGCTTGTTTTAGTTCTAATGAACTTAACCTCCCTCTACCTAGTGTTGTTGTTTCTCTTTTGCAGGAATTCAATGATGTATTCCCTGAAGAGCTACCTATTGGCTTACCACCAATAAGAGGAATCGAGCATCACATTGATTTCATACCCGGAGCATCAATTCCAAATAGACCAGCCTATAGAAGCAATCCCGAGGAGACAAAGGAACTTCAAAGGCAGGTTAGTGAGCTCATGGAAAAAGGGTATGTGCGTGAGAGCATGAGTCCTTGTGCAGTTCCAGTATTGCTTGTGCCCAAGAAAGATGGTTCATGGAGGATGTGTGTTGATTGTCGTGCCATCAACAATATCACTGTAAAGTATCGACATCCCATTCCTAGATTAGATGATATGCTTGATGAATTGCATGGTTCTTGTGTCTTTACCAAAATTGATCTTAAGAGTGGATATCATCAGATTAGGATGAGAGAAGGTGATGAATGGAAAACTGCATTTAAAACAAAATATGGATTATATGAGTGGTTAGTTATGCCATTTGGATTAACTAATGCACCTAGTACTTTCATGAGGCTAATGAACCATGTTTTGCGTGCTTTTATTGGCAAATTTGTGGTTGTCTACTTTGATGATATTCTGATCTATAGCAAAACCTTAGATGAGCATGTTGAACATTTAAAACTTGTTTTAGATGTTTTAAGGAAAGAAAAGTTGTTTGCTAACCTCAAAAAATGCACCTTTTGCACAGATAGGCTTGTATTCCTTGGTTTTGTTGTTAGTGCTAGAGGAATTGAGGTAGATGAAGAAAAGGTTAAGGCAATCCAAGATTGGCCAACACCTACAAGTGTGGGGAATGTGAGAAGTTTCCATGGTTTGGCTAGCTTTTATAGGAGATTTGTGAAAGATTTTAGTAGCCTAGCCGCACCTTTGACTGAAGTTATTAAAAAGCATGTAGGTTTTAAGTGGGGTAATGAACAAGAAAAGGCATTTAGCTTGCTTAAGGAAAAACTAACTAATGCTCATTTGCTTGCTTTACCTAACTTTGCTAAAACCTTTGAAATTGAATGTGATGCTTCAGGAATAGGTATTGGAGCTGTTCTAATGCAGGAAGGACGTCCCATTGCTTATTTTAGTGAGAAGCTAAGTGGGGCAGCCTTAAATTACCCTACATATGATAAAGAGATGTATGCACTAATTAGGGCATTGGAAACTTGGCAGCACTATCTTTGGCCGAAGGAGTTTGTGATTCATACGGATCATGAATCTCTAAAGCATATAAAGGGGCAACACAAGCTAAACAAGCGACATGCCAAGTGGGTGGAGTTCATTGAAACATTTCCTTATGTGATCAAATACAAGCAAGGTAAGGAAAATATTGTAGCTGATGCTTTGTCTCGAAGGTACGCCTTACTCTCTATCTTAGATGCAAAAATATTAGGTTTTGAGTACATTAAAGACTTGTATGATGATGACTCTGATTTTGGTAATGTATTCAATGCATGTGAGAAAGTGGCATTTGATAAGTTCTTTAGGCATAATGGGTTTTTATTTAGAGAAAGTAAGTTATGTGTGCCTAAATGTTCTTTGCGAGAATTGCTTATTCGAGAAGCTCATGGTGGTGGTTTGATGGGGCATTTTGGTATAACTAAGACTTTGGATGTTTTGCATGAACACTTCTTTTGGCCACATATGAAACGTGATGTCGAAAGAATTTGTGAGAAGTGTGTCACTTGTAGACAAGCTAAGTCTAAGGTTAAGCCTCATGGTTTGTATACGCCTTTGCCTATACCTAGTGAACCCTGGATTGACATCTCTATGGATTTTGTGTTGGGTTTACCTAGGTCAAAAAGGGGTCGGGATTCCATATATGTGGTTGTTGATAGGTTTTCTAAAATGGCACATTTCATTCCATGTCACAAAACAGATGATGCCTCACATATTGCTGACTTGTTTTTCAGGGAGGTTGTACGATTGCATGGCATGCCAAAGAGTATTGTCTCAGATAGGGATGCAAAGTTCTTAAGCTATTTTTGGAAGACTTTATGGGGTAAGTTAGGAACTAAACTTTTATTTTCTACTACTTGTCATCCACAGACCGATGGTCAAACTGAAGTAGTTAATAGAACTTTATCTACTTTGTTGCGTGCTATAATACAAAAGAATTTGAAAACATGGGAAGAATGTTTGTCGCATGTAGAGTTTGCATATAATAGGAGTGTGCATTCAGCAACTAAGTTTTCACCTTTTGAAGTGGTTTATGGTTTTAATCCATTAACTCCTTTGGATTTAACTCCTTTACCTATGGCTGAGCGTGTTAATTTTGATGGAAAAAAGAAAGCTGACTTTGTTAGGAACATCCATGAAAAGGCTCGCCAAAACATTGAAAGGAGGACTGAACAATATGCTAACCAAGCTAATAAGGGGCGCAAGAAAATTTTATTTGAGCCAGGTGATTGGGTTTGGTTGCATATGCGGAAAGAACGTTTTCCCGTTCAAAGGCGTTCAAAACTGCTTCCACGGGGAGATGGACCATTTCAAGTACTTGAAAGGATCAATGATAATGCTTACAAGTTAGACCTCCCAGGTGAGTACAATGTTAGTGCCAGCTTTAATGTTGCTGATTTGTCTCCATTTGATGTAGGTGACGATTTGAGGACAAATCCTTTTCAAGAGAGGGAGAATGATGCAAGTCGCATAGCTAAAACCCCACAAGACCCGTTAAGCATCCATGGGGGTCCAATGACAAGGGCACGAACAAGGAAAATGACGGGAGCATTAAATGGGCTAATTGAACACATCTCAAATTCAAGCATCGTTCAAGATTCTAATATGCCCGAATTAAGTATTCAAGATAGTCAATGCTTTGTCAATGTTATCCAAGCCTCTAAAGGTAATCTGGGTTGATTGATTGATTGAGAAGATTTGGGGTTGATTGATTGACAAGATTGCAAGATTTGGGAATGATTGATTGATTGAGAAGATTTGGGATTGAGAAGATTGATTGATTGGTTGATTGATTGACAAAATTACAAGATTTGGGGTTGATTGGTTGATTGGCTGATTGATTGACAAGATTGCAAGATTTGGGGATGATTGATTGATTGGCTGATTGATTGACAAGATTGCAAGATTTGGGGATCCCTTATTTCCATCTTTGTTTTAAATCTTTTCTATTTTAGATAATTCTTATTTCTTTATCAGATTATGCTATTTCCTTCTTGTAATCAATTCCTACTATGCCTAGGATTTGATTTATTTCCTTCTAATTTAGAATTTGAGTTTGGCTATAAAAGCCAATGTAACCCGAGAAGAATTTAGTTTTTTGGATCAATATTATTTTGTGAGAGTTTTCTCTTTGGTTCTTCAACGAACTACTTTGAACTTATCAAGATTTTATCTTGTGGCGTTCATCCTTGACTTATCACTCACAACTCTTCTCATCTATCTTGAGTGTGGCGTCAACCCTATCTTCTTATACCTTTGGTTCTTATCTCTTTATAGATAACGGGTCAAGGTCCTTTGTTTTCTTTATTATGAATCTGTTTTAGAACGATCCTTGGCAAAGGAACCATTTTTGATCGTCGGGTCTCACCTTCCTTCGTGGGGTTCACATCAATAGGTCATTACATTTTCAGCTCGTTTTTAGTTTTGCAAAACAGTAAAAATGTGTTTTTTTTCATAATTTTAAAAATACATTTTCGAAAATAAGAAAATTTTGTAAAGAAAACTCAAAACTATAAAAAGTCATTTTAGTTGTTTTAATTGCAAACAAACTCAAAATTTTTAAAACGCAAAAAATGTTACAGACAAAAAGAACGTATTTTTTTAGTAATTTCAAAATAAACACTCAAAATATAAAATTAAAAATAAATTCAAAAGTCAAAACTGAAAACGAATAGAGCAACTCCTAAGATTTTGAATAAGGTATAATCATAGGTCAACTATGATTTTAATTACAATCTCTATAAGAGGAGGCTAAAGTCACAATTTAAAACATATTTTTTAAAATCATTATTAGCCACAAAGAGAGAGAGAGAGAGAAAGTGAGAAAGAGAGAGAGAGAGAGTATAGTAAAGAATTAAGGCGATGGCTCTTTCATTGTCCGCTTTTTCTTTTTCTTCTTGTTCTTGTTGTTATTCATTGATTTATAGGATTAAATTCGAGCCAACTAATAAAGAGTTTCTCCACGATTTCTTAGCTCGAAGATTCACAATCTTCAACTTCCATGCAATGCTATCATAGAAAAAAATATTTACACTTGTGACTGCTTCAAGGTACAATAATTGTTAAGTATATTATTTTCTTTTAAGCCACTTTTTCTATATCTCGTATGCCTTTATATTTAAGGTTGTTTCTTGAAATCTCAAATTTAAATTTGAGAGTTGAAAAATACTATTTTGTGAGAAGAGAGGGAAAATCAAAATCAATTAATGGGAAGAATCAGGAAGCAATGTCTTAAAGCTTAAGGAATGCTAAGGGTGGCCACCATCAGCGATCAAATGATATTCAACAAAAAAATGTCACATTATTGGTTATATGAAGACATTAAAATTTTGTACATATAAAAGTGACAGGCCCGACTATAATGAATGCATCAAGACTAATTGGATTATTATACATGAATATAGCATGTCACGTCCAATTACAAGTATATATAATTAATTTATTAATTTGGAATATTAAAACTACTTATGATGATTTAGTTCTGCCAATCTATGTTATAAGTATTAAATGCCATTAATTTTGAAAAATGTCCCCTAAGAATCGAAAATTTAATTTTGAAAATTATTAAAAGTAAATAAGGTATTATTGGAATTAAAAGATAATGCAATATTAGAATCTTTTGAAAAATACTAAAACTTAATTTTGAAAAATATTAAATGTAATTAGGTATTATTGGAATTTTGATTTTGTATATTATTTTTTTCTTTTCCTTTAATTAATTTTAATCTTTATAATTCCTAATAATTTAATGATTTGATAAGGGCACGCTTGCATCTTTGTGTATCAATAAATTTATATATGTTAATTGTAATTTCAAGAATGTGCTATTTGTATAATCAAGAATAACGGCTCGAGGAAGATGGGAGATGTACAAAATGTCTCTTAAGAATAAATAGCAACGCAACCAATAGCACAACATGACGATCAGTACAATATTCCTCAAAAATTAGCAGTGTCTCAACAAAAATCCTAATAGGAACAACACAATCTTGATAAAGAACTAATAGGATCGCAACCAATATCACAATTTGATCCAAATGATGATTTTGAAGTTTTTGTTAGCTGCTTGGAGAACAAATTACAGTATCATGAAGAATATAATGAAAAAAAAATAATGCTCTTACGATGAGCACGTTTCAAGACCAGATATAATATAATAATAGTATAGAAAGGATAAATTTAATCTGATAGAATTAAGATCCTCAAGTTTAAGAATCGATAGCAACACAACCAATATCACAACATGATCAATACAATATCCCTTAAGAACTAGTGGTGTTGCAACAAATTTTACAAATGGATCAACATAATCTTGACAAAGAATTGGTAGGATCGCAATCAATATCACAACTTGATTCAAATGATGATTTCAAAGATTTTAACGGTAGCTTGGAGAATGAGTTATAGTATCATGAAGATAATAACAATGCTTTAACTTGAGCACTTTTTAAGACAAGAAGCAATATAATAATAGTGCAAAAAACATGAATATGATGTGGTATAATTAAGATCCTCAAGTTCAAGAATCGATAGCAATGCAATTGATAAGTGTCTTTTATACACTTATTCAGGCATTTAAACTTAGCATTTACTCATTTAATGGGCATGATTGCTACCTAATTTGGTTTAATATTTGATTATGCAGGTGCAAATCTTAAGTTAAATGAACTTGGAGTAGAAATAATGATTTTAGCACAGGATTGGAGCTGAACTAGGTGTTGAAAGCATGGTTGGATACCTTTGGGGGTCGATGTTGATGATTTCATAAAGCGTTGAGAGCGAAATATAGAAGTTGAAGAGTTGGAAGTTGAGCTAAAATAGCTCGTGGCCTATCATGGCATGCATATTGCGATAGGACTGTTGTGGGAAAAGGTTATTAGAGCTCACAATCTTACCATGGTAAGCATATTGTAGTAGGATCGCGGTTGGAGTTCTTCACCAATGCTCATGGTCTTACCGCGATTGAAAATATTTGTTGGAGTTCACGGTCCTGACCCAGAATGCATACCACAGTAGAACGTGTTAGGGCATGGAGCTTTGTCTTAAAGTGAGTTTCGAGCCCCCCCTTTTTTTCCAAGTTGATCGATGATGGATGTTTTCCTAGTGCACGACTCTGAAACCCTAGAAAGCACTATGTAAAGACCCATTCTTCACAACTCAAGGGGGACTATAGATGGAAGGAGACACAACCAAGTTGAAGGAAGAATGAGATGTTTTTGAAGAAACTCAAGAGTTGGGCTATATTTTTCTATTATTTCTCATATCCCAGATCATGATTTCCATCTTTGTTATCCTTTTATTTGTTGAAATCATGTTTGGCTATGTGTTTTGCAACTAGGATGAATAATGAAACCTTGTTTCTTGTTGGTTTAATTTGAAGTTACTCGTTTTTGCTGTGTTCTTATCTGCTAAGTTGATTGTTTATTATACTTTGATTTCGTTTTGATGTTTGATCACAATTAAAACATGTTCGTGATTTATATTGTTTTCAAGAGATTCAATATGAATTTAGCACATAAAGTCTTATAATAGGTAGAGATACTACTATGTCTTGTGAAATCATTTTGAGATGATCATTGAGAGTAAATGCATGCTTATATATTCGTAGGTTCATTAGAAATAATTAATCTCATATATATGCATAGAATTGAATAACCATTAAGAGAAACTTTTGGTTGACATATAACCATTGATTTTCAACTCAGGTAAGAAGTATCAAACTCAAGTAATGATGGATTAAGTCATATTAAGAAATGATGGTGGATTCATGAATCCTAGTGCCCTAGATTATTGAGTTTTGAAATTAAAAGAATTGTTTTTGTGTGTCTGTAGTTCATGATTTAGTTATAGTTAGCAACCAACTGTGAATAGCATTATAATTGTGTTTTGTTGAAGTTAGTGTAATTAAAGTAAGAATTAATAGTCAATCTTTGTGGATACGATACTCTACTCATCCTTATATTACTTGTCATGACCCATCTACTTATGAGATAAAATTGATCGACAACCACTAATATCCCAACATGATCAATATAATATCCCAAGAGAGCTAGTGCCATCACAACAAATTTCACAATTGGATCAACACAATATTAAAAGTATGAATATATGTACTGTAATCAACATCTTCAAATTCAAAAGACAATGGGGGGGATTCTTGTAGGTGATTTTTTTTACACAATATGATTACATAATATTTTACTTTGTTAGAAGTATGCTTTATTGAAACTTATCCACATCTTATTAACCTTTATATGTTTAGTTAATATTAATTTATAAAAACCAATGTAAGTAAAAAAATACATAATTACTTACATATATTTTGTTGATTTGTTCTCAAAAACATTATCTAAGCCTCATCATATGTGCGAACATAAATAACATAAGCTAAATAATGTGTTCAAAAGCAAACAACACGTAGCAGAAGGGAAAAACTAGAAAATAACATATCATGACTATAATATCATTAAAACAAAAGTAGAGACCATTCTTGATAACCTTTATAGCTTGAGGAAGATGGAAAATTAATAAGAGAATTTGCCCTCATAAAAATGCACAACTATCACAAATACCTTGAAGAGGTCTGAATCATATATCAAAATTGGTCAAAATGTTATATTACATCTCTTTGGATAAATATAAATTGAATGGGCTATCTATCTATTAGATAAAGTGCCATTATAACATTAAAATGTAACATTCATTTTCAGGGAAAAAAAACAGAGGCTTCAATAAAATGTAATTTTAGATGACTTCAAATTCAACGCCAATTGGGAGATGATCACTTGGGGGATGGTAATTTGGCAACCCTCCAATTACATCAGGGGATTCTAGCTCTGGAAGTTGAAGGTAACTGACGGGTTTGACGTCGCCTAAGGGAGAGAAGAAGATATAATCTAGAGTCCCAGTGAAGCCCGGAGTGCAGTTTGTGAAGGCTGGCTCTCCCCTTGTAAAAGCATAAACACTATATAGACCCATGGGTACATCTTCAACACAGTTAGGTGATCCCATTGAAGAGCTTCCCGAAATCATGTATTCGTATACCTGAAACAAGAGGAGTACCATTTCAGAAATGTGGCAGAAAGTCTACGTTTCCATATATTAGCACAAATCAATTCTATGAAAATAAAAATGAATACAAAAACAAATAGGTATCAAACAAAACCTAAGAGTATGTACAACAATCAATCAATCATCAGTTTTTTATATCAAATGTCAAGAGTTTTTAACAAGGATAATTTCTTGTGATGCTCATTTTAACAATAGACCAAATTTACTTTACAACATCCACACTTGTCTATCAGGTTTTACAAACTGAATCCCAAGACCTACTGTTCCAGCTCTCTATGAGGAGGATAACCCAACAGTATACAGATTGACTAAACAAGCAATTCATCCACCATAATACCTAAAGAACATTATAAAACTACAGATTAACATTTTGAAACATAAAATTTTAGGGTACATCCAGTTGAGAAATTATAAAAATACTTTCCGCAACTGAACAAGCCCTTGGATTTATATTATGATCATCCTAATTCAGGATGACAGTAAAAACGTGAGATGCCATGGAGAGGGGATTGGGCATCAGTTTTCTTTCTCTTCTTCAGGGAGAATGGGAACTGATATGGAAAGCTAAAACATATGGAAGACTCAGAATGGTGCCATAGAGAGTTGTAGCCAAATATATAGAGAGTTGTAGCCAAATATATACCTCACTGGTTCGTTTCTTGCTTCTCTATCACAAGAAGTTTTAAACTAATGATATCAGGCAATATCAACTAGTGGCCTCCCAAATTATGATTTAAACTGTCATTAAAAAACAGCCTTTAGCAGCCATGGGTCGTCCTTTAAACCTCAGTTGCACCATCCCACAAATAGCAGTAGTCCACATGCTGAATTTAGAAATTATGCGGCTGAAGAAAATAAGGGAATAAATTATTTGATAGGAGGGAATGCTCAAAACTTTCACTAAGCCACCACACCTGCTATCTAGATGTGACATGCAGGAAACATCTAAACAATTGCTACTAAGATAGCCAATAGGCAGGTAGAAATCCAAGAGTACAAACAGGAGAAGTGCTGAACCTTATCTCCAGGTGTTGAATTGAAGTCACCAGCCACCATTACAGAAGGCGTGCATTGAAATTTTTCAGCTACTAGTGTTTTAAATTGTGCTAAGCGTGAAAGAAGGTATTTAGCCTGTGCAAGCTTTACATCAGCCCAATCTGGATCCCTGCAGTAGCAGCAGCATTCCAAAACCATCAGTTTATAGTCTCTTCCAACAGCTTTATTTATAAATCACTCAAAGGTCATCGACCTAGAGATGTATAAAGACAAAAATTATAAACACCCCCCCCCCCCCAACCAACAAAACCCAACCCAAGCGAGAGAGATGACAAATTGGTAAAAGTCTGACTAGTTTACCAGTAAAGATGTGTGTTTGCCAAAATAAAAACATGACTAGAAGCATCCTTGAGTTTAAATGCAGCCATGATACCAACGCAATCACGTTTTAATCTTACACGAGGATCATTGGGATCTCCACAAAGTCCATTGGCATTTTTCTGCTGTAAATCTGAAAACAGATTGCTAAAAACAGTAAGTATCAGGAATGGCATAATATAGGTAATTAGAATACATATAATAACCTTAATTATAAAGTGGAAGCATGGCAAAAAGAGGATAAACAAAGCTCAAAAAGGAAACAAAAACTCAGGTCCATAACGTGAAATGATTCTAATTGACTCTTCTATAATTTTAAAAAAAAATCTTGTTGAATTTAAATGATAAAATCTGAACAATATATAAGAGAAAATTATTGCACTTCCAGCACAACTAGAATGCTTTTCTGCACACTTCATTTAGTCCTCAGATCATATGAACTCCTGTGTTAGTTCACTTATTAGACTTGCTGCACAAGCAATACCATTTTTTAAACAACTCCCCTAACTGTCACAGCCAGTCCCAGGCCCAGATAAAAGAGGTTGTTTTAGAAAGCCAACAACCAGCGTAAAAATGGTTAGATCTTATCATAAATTTTAGATAAAGATAATTTCATTGTTGTTTTTGCTATTAGAAATTAAAGCAAACCAAATTTAAGAATATAACAACCGCTCAGTAAAGTAAAATGATTAACAAGAATTCAGCTTGATGTATAATATAGTTAGACTCAAGCTTTTAGAAAAATAACTTGAATTCAAATTGCAAAATAATGATGATAAAAATCAAAGACAACGTTATACAACATGAAACACCATGGTTAATACGGTTTAAATCGAAATCCAAATTTTCACTGCTTTTATTCAGCATTATTCTTCTTCATAGAAATTGAACGTATCAAATCTTAAGGATATAGACAAAAGAGTAACTTAGCACTTTTGGGCTTCAATACCTTCTTTTGGTTCAATCTCTTTACTCCCACTGGCTAGTGTGTCATTATATTTGTCCACATGTAAAGTTGTTTCATCGTCGATAAACTCTGCAAGATCATTGTATTCTATTTTTTCATCCAAGACCAACTCTGCGCTGATAAAACACCAAAAGGAAGAAGAGACAGAGACAGAGAGATTAAAACAAACATAAGTTTTTTTTTATAATATTAATCGTGAATAGATGAGAATCTGAATTGAAAAGTTGCAGAAAATTGCAACAACCAACTTCTTTCAATTTAACACAAGATATATAACTTCGGGAATTATTTTTCAATATTCAAGCAAAGGTCCTTGTACTTGAGGTATTGTTAGGATGCTGACTTTCCACTAGTGAAGACAGTAAGAGGAAATTAACTCAATATATCATAGGGCAGTCCATTAGATCCCAAAAATATTAAGTCAAGAACAATGTAATAATGCATAATTTGAATAAAAATGTTGAAAAGAGAAGACTTTGTGTTACTTGTTTTTCTTATAAAAAATCCCACACCCATCAAGCTTCTTGCCACTCCTCTGTACATAGACACTTGCATAGCCAAGGGTCTCCATATTTACTTTGTAAAATGTATCGTATTCATCCACTTCCTGAAGAATTATGCATATATTAATTAGAATGAGGATTATAACCCATGCCTTCTCAAAGAAAGTAACAAGTACACACTGCTCAGCACCATAAAGGTTATCATAAAAGATTTGCACTGAATCTAAAACTGTAATAAACACTAGAGACGTAATAACCTGCAAGCAAAGGAAATCCGCCCCAAGGTTCTTGAGAAGAGTCAAAATTGCCTGAGAACGAGTTTTCCACCTGCCACAAACATGTGGCCAAAAAAGAAAACTAGTTTAAGAGTTACAGAATATTCATACGCACATTTTTCACAATGATAAGTGTGAGAACCACACTTGATTTCATTTACTGTCAACTGGATTCCCATTCTTTTGAATCTAAATCCCAAAATAAATTCTCTTTTACAAAGGATAAATTATATGTAATGAAAACCTTAGATATAACCACCACAGTAGAAAACTATGACAAGTATCTCTACCAGTGTAAAAAGTATAACTGCTGGGAATAGTAAGAGCTATATACACAATTTGATGCCTGATCCAGCCAACTTGTGTACAAACAATTTTAAATAGTCATAAACATTACTAAAGCAGGAAATATACTTGAACAAACAATATTCCATAAGAAAAATTTAAAAGTTAAGAGACAGATCAACCCATACCAGTGCTTAAAATAAAGGCTTTACATAATGTGGTGTGTAGCTCCCAGCCTCCCACTAATTCAAGGGCACTGCCTAAGGTACAGCTACCAGTCATTAGACTACTTATGATATGCTTCTTACACAAGAGGCTAGCTTTGATATTTCCCAACTTTCTCCACTTATCACAAGTTTTATTGAGCAATTGGGTTTGACCATGACATATTTTTCTTTCCTTAATTAGGACAAACTACTAAATTAGGATTATTCCATTGGACTAAGATTAAATCTAGACAATGGATCTGTTGCCAGGGGGTTGTTAAAATTATTCTTGTAATAATGTTCATGCATATATTTAGGTGCATTTAGCATTAGTAAGCACAAGAAATCTAAATAAGCCAAGGGTCAACAGAGGAGTATCTGCTGAGGTAATGACTCATGAACTCTGAACAATTTCTCTCCCCTTCCATCTTTTTTGCTTGTACGTGGCCGTCCAAGTTTCTCACACTGGCTTTATACATTACACAGCATGTTATGCAACAGATACAGAAGCATATGAGAATGTTTTGAACAAGGGGCAATTAATAATTTTTATAATATTTTATATTAAAAAATAATTTTCAAATGAAAATATTTTATGCAAAATTATTTTTTTCATCTTACTTTCCAATGTTTGGTTTGCATGTAAAAATAAACATTTTTTTATTGTTCAGCATAAAGAAAATATTTTCTAACAATCGGCTATGAGTTTTTACAAGATATTTAATAAGTCAAAACTTATTCAATAAAAATTAAAATGTCCACAAACAATATTTATTTGTAAGTTCTTTCCTTTTTAGTTTCAGAATTCAGATACATTTTAGTCATTATTGTTTGACAAACAGAAACGGTAAAGGTGTCTTCATGGAAGGAAAAAAAAAACTCACTAGTTTTCGTGTGAACAAAACTGATTTACTGAAATACAATTGGTAAATCATTTACCCATTTTGATGTAAAACATTTTCGCCAAAAAAATATTTTACATAATTTTTGTCATCCAAGCACTGAATGATAGGTAAAATATTTTATGTCAGAACAAAAAAAGAGCCCTAATCATGTAAAAAAGAAGAAAGAATTCAAAAGCATAAGAACAAAGTCAAGATTTACTTGCGACAGGGTGATGGAGAGTGTGGAAACTGCTCGCTCTTTACATATGCCTAGATATTAAATAATAAAAAGCGTTAGAACTTATTTGGCAGAGTAGTTCACCATAAGCTAACACGCTAAATGTGCATTAGAAGAATAATCAATTAGCAAGTTCATCAGTGATAGTGAACATAAAAGAAGCCCTCTTGTTGTAAACATATCTGAGAAATTCACTTGAGCATTAGAACGGACAATGAAAAATTTGATTTCTATACATGCGCTATTTCTCAAGAGAAAAAAGGCATAATTCAATGCCTTTAATTCCATTTTTTTAACACAAAAATAATAATATGTTCTTATTTCCAGTATGTTGCTGCACTATTAGAAATGTCTTCTAAAAATTCAACAAATTAAAAGTAAAACAGACTTAAAGCACACAAATTAGATTCAGTTGCCAATTCCAAGCTCAAGATTCAGCTGGATAACTGAATATGTTGCTGGGATGGCAGTTATTGTGTTCGAAGGACCAAAAAACAGAATAGGTATTTGATCTAGCTGGATTATGACTCAGGTAAGAACTTGCAGAAAATGATCATAAGTTCTCGTCAGCAGAGTAGGAGACGCTGCAATTAGAACTGATGTAAGAAAAAAGGGAGGAAATGGTAGAGGATGGAGAGTAGAGGGACAGGAAGAAAGCCATGAAGGCAGAGAGACGCAGTTGCTGGAGGGAATAACCCCAAAGCAGGCAAAATCAATTTCAGTGCACAGAAATACTATGAGGGCAAGCATGAGCAGTAAGATCAGATCAATCATACACTTTCAACAATCAAAAGCTTACTGTAAACCTTCTAAAAAGAGTTAGCCAATGCCAATTATATGCAATCAAACAGCATAAAAAAGCGAAATATATTGAAGAAAACATTTTACATCAACAGAGTGCTAGATGAAAAAAAAGACTAGAGCTTCAAATGTAGACCACTATAATACTGAATAAACAGCTTAGCATGCTAAGATTTCTGTAGGAAATACATTAAATACTAAGAGCATAATTTTTCAAAAGAAAGAAAAATCAGTTACATTTTTGGTGAAAGCAATAATTCAGATATAGAATTGGAGTAAGTGTCACGCAATTTTGAAAATACAGAAGATTTTCTTTTCTCGAACATAATTCCTATCTAGGGACCACCATTTCTTAGACCCTAGATCTATGAAAAACTCATCAGGCTTTCTTGGCAAGAGGTGTTATTGATTTTATTTTTCCTAAAAGTGAATTTTTTTGAGTTTTTATTTCAAAAGTGATTCTTGCAAGAACAGAAATTTTATACTAACATCAAATAGGCCACAAATCAACTATCTTTGTCCAGTGATTGATAAACTTGTTTACATTTGAGAAAAAGCATCACCAAGCATAAGAATAACTCAAGAGTCATCAAAAAATTGTAACACCAGGGCATATATGCAACAAAATATGCACAATAAATACTGTTTATGTCACCCTTCAAAGCCAAGAGAATATGCAACCAACAGAGAAACCAATAATTCCAAATAATGCCCCTATATTGATGTGTAAGTATAATGGAAGACAAATGGCATATAGAAACCACTAAAGTGGATCAATCTTAGATAACTGAATGAAACATCTAAGTCTACATACCTGCGCCAAAATGTTGTAAGAAACAAGTCGAAATTTGAAGCCTAAAATAATAAGTTGGACAATAGCATGGTTAGACAATGTGAGAGAATCTTAAAAGTTGTTCATTAAAGTAAGGTCCCTCCAACGTAGCTATTTACATATCATAAAGCAAAATAGACCACAAGGGATTGTAGAGCCCCAATTGATTGTAAACAAGCAGGGAAACAATTCCAAGGAAAAAGAAGAAAGGAACAACGAGGGAGATAGAGGTGCTTATGAGGGAAAGGGAATCATACGGTCAAGAAAAAGATACTTCAGCATCAGCTAACAATGACATTAACTCATATGAAACTTACCAGCCATAACTCAAACCATAACATCCATAGACTGAAGGTAATTATGCATCAGTCACCCTTTCCAAATTCTCTAAGAGGAGGAAGAATAATAGAAAAGTACAGGGGGCTATTTACTAGTGGAAAATTGCCCCAGTTTTCCAGAAAATTACACCATATAAAACAGAAAATTAGAAAACTTGTTCAAATACAAAAAATTTCTAAATAGAAAATGGAGATTTAGAAAACTCAGTTTTCCAAAATTGAGTTAAACTTGGAAAATACCTAAAGTGAGTTTTCTAAGTTTTCCTTGTTAATTTGGAGATTTGGAAATGTGCCTTTCCAAAAAAATTTCCCAAATCATCTCCATTTCCTTCTCCAACACAAGTTACACCAAAAAATAAAATAAAATAAACATCTATATTTTTATTGGGCATATGTTTCAATTTTCTAGTTTGGAAATAAAATAAAATAAAACATCTCTCTTTTTATTGAGCATATGTTTCAATTTTCTAGTTTGGAAATAAAATAAAATAAAACATCTCTCTTTTTATTGAGCATATGTTTCAATTTTCTAGTTTGGAAATTAATTCTGTATTCACAAGGCATTTTTCAAATTTTGTATGAAAAATGAAAACCAAAGATTTTATAGAAAACTGGAAATCATTTTCTACAACTAAACAGCCCACAATGTTCCTTTTCAGAAATTTAAAAGAAAAATTGATAAATAAATGGTGGCTATTATTAAAGAAAACAAGGGGAAGGAACTTGTGCACAACAGGTCCACAATGACATAAACCCAAAAGCAAGGAAAGGAAAGGGCAAAACACTAGGCATTTTGTTCTCCATCTCCACAACTTTTTTGACAAAAGCATATATCAAGCAAATATTATCCAACATAAAACCAAAATGCACGGCTACAAGATAACTGATATGCAGGAATATAAGGTAAAAATACGAAAGAGAACTAAACATGAATATCAAGAAACCCTTGTCATGATTGCGGCAATAAAAAATTTGCTACAGAAAGCCTAGAGTTTTCTCTACATAAACTACAAAAAACCAAAATGGCTCACATACCATCCAGCTTACTTGTTGAAGTAATTTCATGATGTTCCACAGGAATAAATTTTGGACAAATGAGTGCTGCCTTCGTGCTCATTTTGCTCAAACAGATTCTGCCGGAGACAATAAAGCTTGTGCTATCAGTTCATTGGGACACTCAAATCTCAAAACCAACATTCAGCATGACACCCAAGCTTTAATATTTGGAAGTTGCTACGTGGATCATGTAGTTTGTCTCTTTCTGACTGACAATTATTACGCACATTAAACAACATATGTAAAAGATAACTGGTTTAGTTTAGCAGAAAACACAACTTTTCTTCTCTCGGCCAAGTATTTGGCAGACAATTTAACAATGCATTAGATTTTATTGCATAACGTTTGTGCAGTTTAGCCAGCAAGAAAAGGTAAGAAACCAGAAAAATAAATAAATAAATAACACCTTGCCCAATTGCTCCTTTACTTAGCTAAGCTGACAATTAGTCTAAGAAACACGAGCACTACAAGGAAGAGACCAGCCAAAACGGGCTGGTCAGGTGTGGAAAATAGCCTCTGTGTTTTGAAGAAATTTTCTACAGAATTAAAATTTACAAACAATATTACTAATGGTCATCATTAATATCATAATATTAACAATATAATTAACATTGTATTGGTTGGTTATATTAATCTTTTAATAATATTACTAATAAATCATTGTCACTAACTTTATAATGTTAAAAATCTTGTACCATTAAATCTAACTTATTCACAATATTAATATAGTAATAACATCACTAATAAATTATCATCATTAAATTTATAATACTACGTAGTCTCAAGTCTCAACTCTCAGCTTTTGGGAGAATATTCAAATTCCCCATCAATTTAAAAATAAAATTGGGTGCTTGGCACTGTCACATATTACTGTAATGTCATTCCAAGACCTAATCTCACACAGAAATGGCCTAACCGTCCGTTAAAACCGAGAAAACGAACGAATAGGAAAAGAAAATGCACATGCAGACTCACTCACTAGAGGATTCCATCGCCAAGAAATTGCATACCAATAGGTTTTCTCCAAGTCATATCAAGAAGAAATTCGTAGGTATAACAAAACGATCCATATCTGCGTGTGGATCTACTGTATGCATGCCAACGCACACGCAGATATATACATATATATATATATATAGAGAGAGAGAGAGAGAGAGAGAGAGAACCTTCGGAGAGGGAGGCGGGGAACACAGGAGGCAACCCTGAGCATGATTCGAATGGAGCAGGGCTAAAGCCTTCCCTAGAATCGGCGCTATTCTCTGAGAGTGACGACCTATCGGGGCTCCAACTTGCAAGCCTCCAAAGCCCAATAATTTTACGCGCCGCCGCCCAAAGCCCATGGCCTTTCAACAACATTCCCCGCCAATTCAATTACTTGGGTTGGGTTGGGTTGGGTTTGGTTTATAAAAAAGAAAAATCAGTTTTAGATTTGGTTTTAATATTAGTATTTTGGTTTTACCAAAATACACCAAATTGACTAAATTATATGATAAAATAAAAATATTTAAGAAATTGGAATTGCCCCCACTACTATTATTGTAACCCAATACTCATTCTTGTCACACACCCCTTTCATTTTCCTAGTTTTGGGGCCATCAATTGCTAACTTTTTTTTTTTTTTAAGGAAAAGGGTATTTTTGTCAAAATAAAATAATTTTTTCGTATGTAACATCTAATCTAATAAAAGTATAAAATTAATACATAATATTTCTTTTAAATATAATATTTTTTTAATAGTCATAATTTTGAAAAATAACACCATTACCAAAAACAATATTTAGTTTTTATTTTTTAACCCGAAAAGAAAGAAATACATGAAAATTGACAATAAAATTAAATAAACTTTTTTTAGGGACCCTAAAATTATATACACTCCAAATATCAATCAATTATTCAATTGAATAGAATCAATCGGAACACAAATCAAATGAGAAGAACAACAATTGAAATTTAAAAAATCTTACAAATAAAAAAAAATTGAACCTAAAACCCCAAAACTCCCAAGACATCATACATACATCATTTGCAAATTAAACAAACATTTAGTTGTGCCAAATTATAAGCATCCTAGGTAACAACACTATAGTGGGTACTGCTTTTGTAAAAGATTCAAAATCATAGACCTAAATGTGAGCATCAAGCTTCAATTTTTCAACATTTTTGCCAATTTGGCACCTTCTAGAACGGATGGAAATGGAGTCAATAATCAACTAAGGCGGGCCAACTCCCAACCCAGTCATCATCATCTTCTTCTTCTTCTTCTTCTTCTCCATGACGTTAACCTAGACAAAGCCACCTCTGTCTGCGTCAGTATATAGCCCAATGCACCAGACAAAGGATTTGTAATGGATGAAATTTAATTATGTTTATGGATGGTTGGTCAAGTTTGCAATCTCTTTCTGCGCCCCCACAAATCACAATCTTGCTTTGATTTGGACCTCAATTGGCCCACATGGAATTGACATTATTTGGAGAGATAAATTGTTTCAAAATTCAGATCCAACCTCCTGTAAAGGTAGATTTGAGAAAGGTACTTGACGGTATATTTAAACCCGACAAGCTAAATTACAGTCAATTGCGCGCTATCTTTCAGATCAATCAAGCATATCCGTGTGTTTCCTTTTCCCTAATTTTAGTTTGTTTTAATTACATTTCATTATTAAACTCGTTCAACGAGGACAATTTTTTTTTTTTTATTTTCATTACATGGTCATTCCCAAACAATGTGTTAATTGCATTAATTTTAAAGGACTATTGTTAAGTGATTTTGGGTGGCTTAGGACTTTGTCAACATGATTGTGATGGTCACTTTTTTTTTTTTTTTTATAATTTAGGTATTCGAATCTGATTCGACTAATTTTGAGAAAAATAATTTTTCTTCTTAGTTCACTATTCAAGTAAATTCAGATGTAATCACAGTCTATATATCATCAGAGTAGACTTTCAAAAAATAACTACTTTCTTTGTAGATCTCAACTTTATGTTGTGCGAATGAGACTCCTGAAAGGACGGCAAGACACACCATAATCCTCCTTTCACATAGACAATTTGCCTTCTAATAATAATTCTAATTTTTAAAACACTACAATAATTTAAATATATGATATTCCTATTATGCTTTATTATTGTGCCATGCCATGGGACAATTCTTTATGGAAAGTGGAGCCCACGTGATGATCCTTAAGCTTAAGTGTATAAATAATCAAATTAACTTTTACAATATGGCATTGAGCTCCTTGTGCTAAAAAGCGTCTAATCCATTAGTTTTTGGGTAATATTATTTGTATATATTATTTTTTATATTTACATAATTATAAATATTTTTTTAAAAAAATAATAACATTTTTCATTAATTATTAACTACTTTTAGAAATTATAAACATCTTAAAAATTATAAGCACTTTCGCTATGCTTAAAGTGTGTTTAATTCTCAAAAATTAGTAACACTTTTAATTTTTACATTATTTATAATTTTTGAAAAGTAATTAATAATTTTATATAGAAATATTGTTAATTACTTAAAAAAGTACTTATAATTTTGTGGATGTGAAACATAATATCAAAATACAATGTACAAATAACATTATCAAAATGAAAACTCTTTAATAATCAATTTATGGACAAATAAAGTGTACTACAAATGCAAAATATTTTCTCTCACAGGTAACTATTATTTTTGGACATAATATTTTATATAATAGTAATATTATATTATCATACTCACTATTGTAACTTAATAATGACATAATATGTGATTTATGATCTCAATACATGACAATTATAGAAAAAATAAAAATTCATTTATTTTTTCCTATTATCATGTATTGAGATAATAAAAATATTACTTGACATGTTATTATTAAATTATAATTTTACGTTATCCTTATGCTAAATATTATTTACCATTTCTGTTTGTTGGTAATTAAAAGAGGATGCCCAATCAGTAAGAATTTCATGATATTATTTATAATTGATCGAGTTTGAATGAATGACTAACGCTCGAAACTCTTGGAAATCTCGAAGGCTGGTGGCACCACTGAGTTGAAAATGAAGTTGATTGAAAGTTCAAATCGAATTAGTTAATTTTGTTCCATTTTTATTAACTAAATTTGATTTGAATTAGTTTTGATATAAAAATCATTTTTAGCTTTTAGTTTGATTTTAATGTTAATATTTTAATTTTTAATCAAATTAACCAAAATATATGTTATTGTATAAAAATAAAACTAAATTTTAAGTTAGGCGGGAAAATATCACTAAAATTAATTTTTATCACACCGACCGTACTTATTAAAAATCTCTTAAATTCTATTCAAAATTTAGTTAACATTGATATTTTAATCAATTCGGGTTACTTTGAGTAAATCAATTTTTAAAATTTTGGTCATGCCAATGTGATTATATAAAATTTAATTTGATTCTCTTGTCAAATTATTCCATGATTGATCCTAAATCATCAACGTATAAATTATAGATCCAAGATATATATATATATATATCTATATGTGTGTGTGTAAATTATCTTATAATGAGATTCAAATATGAATGAAAAATAAATAAATATTATTATTAGGCCTGTTTGATTGCACTTATTTTTTATGAAAAATGAGTATTTTCCATTCAAGTTCTAACTTTTACAGTGTTTGATTACACTTATTTTCTAGGAAAATTAAGTTCTCATTTTCGGTCATGTGATACTATTTTCTCGCTTTTGCGAAAAATGATTTTCCTGGAGGGGCTTGTTTTTCATTTCTAGGCAATTAATTACTGCGCGCACAACACATTCACTTTTGTCCACCTCGATTTCTCTAGTTCCTCTCCCATTTGAGCTAGCTTCGTCTCCTTCCTTTTCGTCGCCATCCATCGCCGAAGTTAAGTCCTGACTCGGGCTTCATCGCCATCTCTGACTTCCTGTGAGTAGCCATCTACTATCGAAGACGAGCTCCGTATTGGGCTTCATCGCCATCTCCACAAGAGAGAGAGAGAGAGAGAGAGACTCACAGTAACGGCGACAACATTGCGGTTGACCTAGATGGCGACGATGAGGTTGGAGGAGCCGATGGTGAGGATCAACGATGGCGAGGATCTGGTTGTTGGCCATGGTCGTGGGAGATCGATGCTGTCCCAGAAGATCGACGATGGGGTTGTTGACCCGATCTTCTGCACTTTTAGAAACGCCTAGTAACGACGGTGGCAGGAGGGAGACGTAGGAGGGAGACAAAAATGGTGAGAAAGTAGGCTTGGGGGTGAGAAAGGGTGCAGGAGGGAGACGCATGAGGGAGACAAAGGGGGTGAGAAAGTGGGTTTGGGGTGAGAGAGTGGGTTTTGTAATTTTTGGGTTTATTTTTATTTTATTTTATTGCTATATTTCATCACAAATTAAAAAATAAAAAGTGTTTATTATTATTTTAATTTTTTGTGATAAATATAAATGTATAGAAATGAAAAATAAAAATTATCAAATTCTATAAAAAATATTATCAATTAAACAATAAAAGATGGAAAATAATATCATTTTCTAAGTAGAAAATCATACTAATCAAACAATTTAAACTTATAATTTTCAGAAATTCTTTTTTCTTGTAATTCAATTATCTGGAATTCATTTTTTTTCTACCCAAATTCCACCCTTACAATTAAACGCACCCTTAATTTTTTAAATTATTTTTTTTAAATTGAGGCCTCTGATTTTTCTCATGTCCTAATAAAAATTGGGTGAAGCAAATATAGATAAATATAATTAATTTGAAATGAATCATTGTAAGCTCAAGTCTCTCACATTCTCCTAACTCCTTGATCGATTCTTATCAAATAATTTTCCTTTTCATTTCTCGAATCAATTGATCATCACCAATTTATTCATATATCAATTATTAACAGATTTTTATCAATGGGATTTTGAATTTCAATCAATGTGTAATAATAACACTCATTTAAGATTGTGACTGGAGTCAAGATTCATTATTTGCCATCTATTTAGTCTCAACTCTCAAAGAATTCAAAAATACTGTATGTCAATATAGGATATGTCAATACAGAAGATAATATTTCAATGATAGGAGATACTTCTGGAGCTGGATCCAAGTAATAAATCAAGCACATTAAAGATACTCTAATCCAGGTAATGAAGAAGATACAAAAGAGTGGAAGGGCAAAAATAAACCAGTTCCGATAAACAAAAAGCTATTGATGAAAAAAATTACAAGATTTTAGAATTAAAGCATAAATCTAAGAATGAAGAACACATGAATTTTGCAATAGTCACCAGAGCTGGTAAAAGCATTGGAAGTCCTAGATCATGAAGAGAAAGAAGATATCCAAAATCAGTCATAATCAATAAAGACAAGGGCAAGCTGCTACAATTAATAAAGAAGAACTCTAAACAAACATATAACTGCAATACAGTTATCAACAACACTCAAGCAATAGTGTTACTAATGACATTCTGATTGCTTATTGGGCTCTATATGTGAGCTGTTTGGAATTGAAGGCAGAGTCAAAACAAATTCTAGGTTAAAATAACATCTTCGCTCTATTTATTTTCTGTGAATTAATTTCTTACTCACAAGTAAGAAATTGTCACCGCATGGTGGCGTACCAAATAACCTTCCGGGCAACCCCAGCAATTGTCATCGTGAAAGCCAAGACGAATGACTCTAGTGCTCCCAGGATTTGCAGGCACAGGATAATTCTTGCACTTCAAGCAATTACCATTACAACAACCAGGAACTACCTTTCCATAGGGATGGATTTGTTGGGCAACTTCTAAACTGGTACATTTGGTGCTCTTCTTTTCCTGTGCCTCCTCGTACACAAGACGGACGCCAACCTCCTTCACATGGAAATCTGGACTCGTAATAATTGAAATATTCAACTCATCACCAACTTCTAACAGATCCTCAAACTTCCAATAACTTAACCACAACAAGTCCTCATCAACTCCTGGAATGGCAAAGAACCATGGACAATAGCTCCATTTCAAATGCCTGGTTGCATTACTGATAATTATGTGTGCAAACTGATAGTTCAAGTTAAAACGTGGAGCACAAGGACTGGAAAAGGCATAAACAGAACATATAGATAAGCCTTGAATTTTGAAATTAACCTCAGAAGGTATAGTAAAAGATATTGAGGATCCTATATTCTTAAGAATAAACTTCATAGGAACATTGCTTCCTCGCAGATAAGTGTAAAATATATGACGTTCGTGGAATCCCTAAGCCACAAAAAGTATAATTTAAATGTTAAAAGGTGGAAACACAAGCAAAAATATAAATAATATATATATGTGTGTGTGTATATATATATATATATATAGAGAGAGAGAGAGAGAGAGAGAGAGAGAGAGATAGAGAGAGTGAGTACCTGGAGTCGAAGCATCTCCCTCTTTCCTTTTATAGACAAGTATGAAACAAGTTGCACAGGTGGTTTATCCGTTGCTTCAAAGTCACATAAGCCCAAATTATTTATTAGCTCTGTGTCAACACGTTCTAAGGGTTCTAACTTGAATAAGCCCATAATCTCAACTAGATTCCTACAACCAGCATAACTTAAGCTTGGAATGGAGTCCAGTGATTCAAAACTTATTTTTGCCAATGATACAGCAAAAATGGTACATAATTTTTTTAAACTTTTCTGGAGCCCATTAAGTGACTGAAGCCATGGGCATGCTACTAGCCGCAGATCCTGGAGATTAGGAAGATCCTTGACGCAATTGGGGAGGCTATAAAATGGATTCTCGCTCAAGTCTAGTATCTGCAATGAAGATAAGTGGCCAAATTCCGTGGGGAACGTGTCATCAAATAAATTGCATTTTGCAAGACTTAAACATACCAACGACTGGGGAAAAGAAACCCATGAAAATTTTGGAACACGTCTTAAATTCAACGGCCAAGTCAATACAGAGAAATTCCATGCTTGGACCTCCAGAGTGATAGAGTATTGATTTATTGCAATTCCATCCGCAAGAAGCACTGTCAAAGAATCCATAGTCCCCAGCTCTGTTGGAAGTTCTTTAATATTTATGCAACCGGAAATGTCAAGTGTTTCCAAAGATTTTAGCCTACAAATGGTTTTCGGAAGCATCTTCAACTTCTGACAGTTCCTTAAGTTTAAGAAAACAAGTCTTTGTAGGAGTCCGATTGATTCATTAAGCCTAACCAACCTTGTACAATTTTCAAGTACAAGTCTCTCGAGATTGGGTAACATTGAGAAATCAGGAATCCCAGAAAGATTATGGGAATGACTTAGATCAAGGATTTTCAATACTACAAGGCACTGCAAAACAGTGAAACAGGGCCAATGTTAATAAGTTAATTAAAAATCTTATGGAGTTACAACTTTATAGCAAAAAGAAAGGAAAAGAAATGAATTAAGAAACAAACCTTGCCTCCATTGAAAACATTTTTCAAGGAACTATAAGGCATCTGAAGAGCAACTAGCTTGTCAAATGGGAAATCATTAGGTGTTGATTGTAAAGGACAGTGAGACCAATAAAACCATCGTAATCCTTTGGGAAAATTTTTATAGTTTCCACAGAGTTGTACATCACTAATTTGTAGAAGTTGTAGGTTGGACATCCCTGCAAATGCATCAACTTCTAAGACTACTTCATTCAAAGTTTTGTTAGTAGTGCCCTTAAGAAGACCGGAGAAGATTTCAAAGTGATATCTCTTGCGCTTTTTGGAACTGCTTTCTTTCAGGTGCCCAAAGTTGTTCCCTCCATATTTATCTTCTTTCAAGAAATGCATATCAAGAAAAAGGCCTGTGATTTTTTTGGTGCCCTGACAAATAGTGGGAGGAGGGAGAAACATTGATAAATACACAATATCCCATCATAAATAAGTACAAAAATACATGAGTATGGTTAATTCTTACAGTTTTTTCTTTCAATACATGAAAGGAATCCTTGTGATTCCAAAGTCTGCTGCGTTCTCCCAACACCTTAGGTGATTCTTGCCTAACAATTTCCCTTCCCATTTCTTGAATTAATTGATGCATCATGAGGTTGTTATGCATATCAACTGTCAAAAGATTCCGGTCAATGAGATTTTCAATTCCAACCAATGCGTAGTAATCACATCCATCCAAGATTGTGATTGTGGAGTCTTTGTCCTTTCCAACAAAGAAGCAAGCTAGATCAAGAAATAAATTTTTGTCATGGTCATCTTGTAAAGAGTCATAACTTAGTTTGAGTTTTTCAAGGATTTCACTGTCAGGAATTTCTTTTAATTTTTGCAGTTGACTTTTCCACACATCTATGCTTTTCCCAGACAGAGAAGAACCCAAGGTTTTAATGGCTAATGGAAGCCCTCCGCAGTATGATACTGCCTTCTTTGAGTCTACCAAATAATCATCACTAGGATAGTTTTGTCCAAAGGCATGCCAACTGAAAAGCTCTAAGGATTCATCGTGATCCAACAACTCAACGCTGTGTACTTTGCAACCTTCATGAGTTTTTAGTAAACGCTCGTGTCTAGTGGTTATGATTATTTTACTACCTCGAGAAAGCCAATCTAACATTCCAAGGATTGCATGCAATTGCTCCCGTTTATCCACATCATCAAGAATTATAAGAACTCTTTTAGAACTTACAACTTCTTTGATCTTAACAATTCCTTCATCAACGTTGTTTATTTTTTCCCTTCTTCCCTTTACAATATCTGAAAAAAGTTGTCTTTGCAATCGTATTAGACCATTTTGTTGTCCAGAAACTTCTCTTATATCTGCCAAGAAGCTGCTGCCTTCAAAATTTGAGAAGTTTAAGTTGTATACAGATTTAGCAATGGTTGTCTTCCCAATCCCACCCATCCCACAAATGGCAACAATTCCAATATCACTCCCTTCATCTTGTAACCATAAATGAATGCGTTCCACACGAGAATGAAGTCCAATGGGATATGGGGAAACATTCAAGATTGTTCGCCTTAGCTTGTCTTCAACGACTTTGACAATTTTTTGAATAAACTTTGACTCGTGCCTATGTTGGGATCAAAAAAAGAAAAAAATACCTTCAAATATACTATTGAGGTCTTGGAAAATCAAATCATGAGAGCTGCCTTCAAATAATGAGAACTCTCTTGGGAATCTAATTTCTAATAAACAAGATGCATTATTTGCACATGATGTTTCTCTCATTTCCTGTACTCCCCTTCCAAAGGTTCTGTACTTGAATTTATAATTTTTTTGCTAGTTAACGGACTGGACTTCCTAAAAAATATGTGCTCTTGCAAAGCCATTGCAGCAAAAATAATATCATGCAATTGTCAGACAAATTTGATATATAATGCTTCCTGCTTACAGTAACTCAATTATGCTATTTATTAATCGTTTTACTATTTATAGAATCTACGGCTACCATTAATAATTAAGATAAAAGAGAGAGGGGGGAGGAAAAAGCTTACCCATCGGCTTGATTTTGTAGAACCATGCCTGCTAAATTAGCAGCTTCCTCCAGTGCTTCCCTCCACCCCTTCAGTTTCTCCTTCCAGTCATTTGACTCACCCTGGAATCGCTCTTCATGCCTCGCAAATGCCTCTGCATAATCCCCTCTTTGTTTCCTAACCTCGGATGGATCCACGTCGTAAAACACAGGCAAAACCGCGTGGCCGGAATTCTTCCTCCTCCGTTTTCCGATGATCGTCACGAGCTCATCGAGGCACCAGCTGGAAGAAGCATAGTTCCTGGAGAAGACGACAATTGAAACCTTAGACTCTTCAATTGCCCTGTGCAGCTCCAGCTTGATGCTTTCTCCTCTCTCCATCCCATCGTCGTCTCGGAAGGTGCGAAATCCGGCGTTGGCGAGAGCCGTGTAAAGGTGATCGACGAACGTCCGGCGCGTGTCCTCCCCTCTAAAGCTCAAGAAGACGTGGTAGCGGCTCCGAGGAGCGGAAGAGGAGGCGCTCTCTTGGACTCGTCCTGTTCTAGTCATTGATCACAGGCGCTGAAAGCAGGATATGGCCAGAGCAGAGAATTAGCAGAACCGATCTTGGCAGATCATCAAGTGTCCATTCGTAGCTCGTTGATTCATCGACCCTGAAAGGTGCATGCAAGGATAAGAGGAGGAGGAGAAACCGGGAAGAAAGGTTGGTATTTTTGGATAACTAAGAAAGGAGGGTGAAGTTGCAGAGAGAGGGGCCCGGCAAGAGAGTGCTTTCCTTTTCCATTCATTCTTTCATATATATATATATATATATTTATATATTATAATAGTACAAGAAAAGTCAACAGCAACCTCACAACAAATTGACTGTCTGCTGGCTGTCTCTCGTAAATAAAAAATAAAATGCTATTAATACATCATGCACGTTATAAATATTTATGTCATTTATATATATTATGTGTCTCAAGATATATATAAATAATGTATAAATAAAATCACTATAAATTAAGCTTTCCCAGGTGTTGGTATAAGTTTCTAGATTCGTAAATTTAAAAAGCAAAATATTAATATTTTAAATATAACAAAATATCAAAAATCTAATTTTACCGCAAATGTGGCATGGCCTTCCACAAGACAGAAAGCGTAGCGTTGATCTTCAACTCCCAAGTGAAGTCAAAAAGCCAATTCTAAAAGCAGAACAAACAAAAGCATTATTGGAGCGAATTTTACATCCATACCACTGCTTCATTTAAGAATCTATTATATTTCTATGCTTTGCTAATATAAACTATCTTTAATTAATAACATCCTTAGCTTTGCCACTTAACCTCACAAAATTAATAAGTATCATATAATTAGGAAAATTTTATTTGTAGCCAACTTTTTGCTCTTCCATTAATTTTTTTTATCCTTTTACTCTTTATACCTGCATTAATAACTCGTTACAACTATTTTTTTACAAAAGCATCCTATTCTATTACCATTGCACATAATTATAGAGCCACAACCATCTCCACACACTCAAATTGTCGGTCAACAACACCGATCGTCTATGTAGGTGTGGGCTGCCTCTATAAAATTAGAGGCGGCATTGCAGCCGCTATCATCACGATAGATACACACATATATATACATACACGCAGATACACATATATATACGCACACATACATATATATACATACAAATCTTTAGACAAAAGACAATCATGGTTGTGGGCGGAGAAGAGAACAAAAGGCAGTCGTCGAGCCATGATAACTATCCTTCATGGCCTCCCGAACCCTGGGGGGGCATTAAAAGGGTCACCACCGGCGGTCATTGGTGGGTATGGTTGCCACCATGACTGCTTTTTAGTGTCCGTGTATATATATATATATATATATATTTTTGTGTATGTGGGAAAACAAGTGGATGGAGAAGATGGAGAGATTGTGTAATAAAACAAGCGGTTGAGAAGATTCTATATGTGTATATATATATATATGTGTGTGTGTGTGTCTGTGTATATGTATACACGTGTGTATAAATATATCTGTCTATGTGTTCCCTGCATTATCTTTGGCATTCATTGAGAGAGAAAGTGGCTCGTGAGAATAAAAATGAGTTTTTAAAAAAGGATATTTTAGGTATATTAAAAAGTGACTATTAAGAATAAAATAGGTGACTGCAAATAGAATTTTTCATATAATTATCATAACGTTATCCACAACCCAACGGATCTAAGTCACAACCAAATGTGAACTCAAGCATTCAGGGAAGGTTAAATTTATATTAGTATGTGAGATAACATTAATGTTTAATTAATAAAAAGTTAAAAAATATGAGTATCAATTAAATTTGAAACAAAATATAAACATTAATAAAAAGTTAAAAAATATGAGTGTAAATTAAATTTAAAACACAATATTTATCCTAATGAAATTTTGAAATATAACTTTATCACGTATGAATATTTTAAATAATAAATTTCTAATAATACCATTCTTTCTGCTAAGAATTGTATAATATTTTAAATGTATTTGGATTTAGTAAAGTTATAATAATATATCATAAAATTTTGGGATTCTAAAAGATCTAACCTCTTTATTTTTAATCACAATTTGCGAAAGAAAATACTTAAATATATGTGGATTAAGTAGTCAATTATCTAACTCATTGAAAATCTTGATGTTAAGTATAGTTATTTATCAAATCTATGGTTAGAAATTAAGGTAGTGTTCTTTTTGTGTTTTAATTTTTAGTCTTAAATTTTGAATTTATTTTTAATTTTATATTTTGAGTGTCTTTTTTGAGATTTTTAAAAACGTATTTTTTTTGTTATTCTGAAAAAATATTTTTTAAAATAGAAAACTAGAAAATACATTTGCTTTGAAATTTTGTAAAATGTTATTTTATTTAAGAAATTGGATTATTAAAGAATAAAATCAACTCTATTTAATATAATATTTTATATTAAATATTATTATACATAATATATGCAATACACTTATTAATATACTATACCCAATATATATTTTTAATTATAATATATATACCAAATTTTAAATAAATATATAATTTTATCTTCTAAATTTAAGAATAGATTTTTCCTCTTTTTTTTCTTTTTCTATTCTTTCTAGCGCCTGCTTCTTCTCCGTCGTTGACGACTACCGTCAAATGGAGATTCACACAATTAAAGCCTACCATTAGAAATGCCAAGTCAAGAAGGTTAACATACACAAAAAAAAGTCAAATTTAACAGTTAGATTTTGATAGATCTAATTTAAAATTTTTAGCCAATCATCAAAAACACAGTCAGGCACAACCAACCACTGTGGCCAGGGGTTTCATGGCCGTTGGTCGTCTTTTGGATGTTGCTTGGCCAACTAGCGATCATCAAGCCATCACCGTCTGCTTGCTTTGCCATGCCTGCCATCTACCAAGCCTCATCAGCCATCATCGTCGGCTTCATGTGGCCACCAATGATGGAGGATGAAGGAGTAAAGATGAGGAGTCGGTGACGATAGTGGCATGCGAGGTCAATGGCAGTAAGAAGAGAGGAGATAAGAGATGAGAGAGAGAGAGAGAGAGAGAGAGAGAGAGAGAGAGAGAGATAGACGATGGGTTCGGGGGTGGGGTGGTGTTTTTCGCATTTTGTTTTTTGAGTTAGTTTTGGATGCAAACACTCAAAACAATAAAATATTGTTTTAGGTTTTTTTTACAGATTTTTTTTTATTTTCAAAAATACATTTTTAAAAATAATAAAGTAAATGCATTTTCAGTGTTTTAAAAAATTCAAAACAAATTAAAAATAGTAAAGAGAACATGATCTAAGATTTTGGATAATGTATAATCATAGTTCAATTATGATTCTAATTACAATCTCTATCAAATAAGGCTAAAGTCACAGTTTAAAACATTTTCCAAAATCATTATTAGCCATAAAGAGATAGAGGGTGAGGGAGTGTATAACAAAGAATTATGACGATGGCTCACTTCTCATTGCCCATGTTATTTTCTTCTTGTTCTTGTTGTTATTCATTGATTCTGGAAATTAAATTCTAGCCAACAAAGAAAGAGCTTCTCCACGATTTCTTGGCTTAAAGATTTATAGTCTTCAACTTCCATGCAACTCTATCATAAAAAAAGATATTTACACTTGCAAGTCATGGTTGCTTCAAGCTACAATAATTATTTGAGCATTTTGTTTTCATTTTAGTCACTCTTTTTGTATCACATAAGCCTTTTATATTTAAGGTTGTTTTTTGAATTGACATATCCAAATTTGGGAGTTGAAAAATACTATTTTGTGAGAAGAGAGAGAAAATCAAAATCAATTAATGGGAAGCATCCGAAGCAATGTCTTAAAGCTACAGGGAATGCTAATGGTGGGCAGTGGAAGGCCACCATGGGTGATCAAATGATATTCAACAAAAAACATTACCTTATTGATTATTTGAAGATATTAAAGTTTTGTGTGTATAAAAGTAATAAACTCGATCATAATGAATGTATCAAGACTGATTGGATCATGCACGAATATAGGATATCGTGTCCAACTGTAAGTATATACAATTAAATTATTGATTTTGAATATTAAAACTACATATGAAAATTCAATTCTATCAATCCATGTTATAAGTGTTAAATGTAATTAATTTTGAAAAATGTCCCCCAAGAATTGAAAACTTAATTTTAAAAAATATTAAACGCAATAAGGTATTATTGGAATTAGAAGATAACAGAACATTAGGTATTAATTTTAATTTTAATCTTCATAATTCCTAATAATTTAACTACTTGATAAGGGCGTGCCTGTATCTTTGTGTATCAAAAAATTTATATTTTTTAATTGTAATTTCAAGAATGGGTTATTTGTGCAATCAAGAATAATAGCTTGCAGAAGATAGAGGACGTACAAAATATCTCTCAAGAATCAATAGCAACGCAACAAAATAGCACAACATGATCAGTATAATATTCTTCAAAAATTAGTGACGTCTCAACAAATATCACAAATGGATCATTGACAAAGAAACAGTAGGATCATAGCTAATATCACAATTTGATCTAAATGATGATTTTGAAGATTTTGTTGGTCGCTTAGAGAACGAATTACAATATCACAGAGAATATAATAAAGAGAATATAATAAAGAGAATAATATACTATTACAGCTAGCACTTTTTAAAACTGGATACAATATAATATTATTGTAAAAAGTATAAATATAATGTGGTGTAATCAAGATCCTCAAGTTCAAGATTCGATATCAACACAACCAATGTCACAACATGATCGATACAATATCCCTCTAGAGCTAGTGGCGTCACAACAAATTTCACAATTGGATCAACACAATCTTGACAAAGAACTTGTAGAAAATCAGCCAACATCACAACTTGGTCAGAATGATGATTTCAAAGATTTTGTTGATTGTTTGGAGAACGAATTACAGTATCATGAAGATAATGAAGAGAACAACAATTAATGCTCTTACAGCGAGCACTTCTCAACACTAGATGCAATATAATAATTTGGCAACCCTCAAATTTCATTAGAGAATTTTGGCTCTAGAAGTTAAAGGTAACTTATAGGTTTGATGTTGCTTGAGAGAGAGAAGAAGATGTAATCTAGAGTCCCAGCGAAGCCTGGAATGCTGTTTGTGGAGGCTGGCTCTCCCCTTGTAAATGCATAGACACTACATAGATCCATAAGTACATCTTCAACACAGTTGGGGTGAATTAAGCTTTTTTATTATTTTAAAAAATAAACTCAAATAATTGAAATGAAATAAGAATGTAAAGAAATTAAGAATGCAACACATGAGATTTAAGATGGTTCAAGTATCAAAGCCTACTCCACTACCTCAATTTATCATTAAGGATTTTGCAAACACACCAAATAAACTTTTTACTATACTTTGTAGCTTTTACATGGGATTAGCTACTCAACCTTTAGAAATTTGTTTTTACAAACTTGGCTCGGTTACAACCAATTGTCTTTCACGAATAAGGTGTAACCTTTACAAACTTTTACAAATAATATAAAATAATTTTTCAAGAAAAAAATAAGATGTTATAACGAGAATTGATATTTCTCTTGAAAGAGAGTTACAAGATATGAAATATAAATCACTCTTCTTTTTTTTTATCTCACAGAAAAATAATATTAAAAAGCACATGAGATGTTGGAAAGCTTTTGAAAGAGTTTTTTTTTATCTCACAAAAAAATAATATTAAAAAGCACATGAGATGTTGGAAAGCTTTTAAAAGAGTTTTGAACGATTGCTCAAGCTTTGCAAAACAGTTTTTGAGAATGTTGAGATCAGTTATTTATAGATTTCTTGTATTCAATACTAGCTAACATGTCATTAAACAATTGTAATGTTTTAGTTTGAGTCACAACTATCACTTTTTGTCTTTATAAACATTAAACAACTGTTATAAATTCACAAAAATACACCCAAGTTGTTTGAGAAACATTTAATGAACTAAAAAGAAGAAACTGACAACATTTAATATGTCTAACAACTATTTTTTTTGAAATCTTTCAAAAAATACTTGAGTAAATTTTAAACTTACTCGAGTAACTTTGATCCTTACTCAATTGGATATACCATGCATTCGAGTATATATTGAGTTTACTCGAGTATGAACAATTCAATACTCAACTAATTTTTAAGTCTTAGAAAGTTGCATTATCTACTTGATTACAAAGTTAAGTTTACTCAATTAAATTCGATATTTACTCAAGTACAAACAATTGTTACTTGATTAACTTTAAGACTAGAGACTTAGCCATATTTCACTTTATTATTACTTGATTATATAACTTATCCATTTGAGTATAAAATTTCTTTAGTCGAAAACAAACATACTTCACTCTAGTAAAATGTTATTAAAAAATTTTAACTAGATAATACTTGATTACAATGCAGATTCACTCAAATACAATTAACTACTACGTGATTACAAAAGTATGTTACTTGATTCATTTTAAGATGACAAAAAAATTCATAACATACTCGAGTATAAGAAATCAGGTAGTCAATTATATCATAACTTTACTTGATTATATATATATATGTAATAGATTATTTTGAAAATAAATTGAGTATTACTCGATTATTTTTCACAAAAGGCATTCTCGTGCATACTTGATTATTTTAAACATATACTTGATTATTTGAACTTCATACTTGATTAAAAGATTATCAATCTTAAGAATTCTTTAAAAGGTTTTGGACATCATCAAAGAAGAAAATTTACTAAAAAATATTTTCTCATTCAAATTTATCAAAAATTATTTTCTCACAAAATCAAAACACAAATTTCTCAACAGTATTAAAGAGGTTCCCAAAGTCAGGTACTCGCATACTCGAAACCAGAGGAGTCTCGTTTCAAAAATATGGTAGAAAGTCTATGTTTTCATAAATTAGTACAAAGCAATTTTATGAAAATAAAAATGAATATAAAAACATATAGGTATGAAACAAAACCTAAGAGTATGTACAACAAACAATCAACCATCAGTTTTTTTTTTTTTATATATATATTTTTTACATCAGATGCCAAGAGTTGTTAACAAGGATTATTCCTTGTGATGCACAATTTGACAATAGACCAAATTTACTTTACAACATCTATACCTGTCTGTCAAGTTTTACAAATATTGAATCCCCAGGCCTACTGTTCTAGCTCTATGTGAGGAGGATAACTTAGCAATATACAGATTGACTAAGTCAATTAAATTTCATGTCGGTGACAAGGGTCCACAAATATTAGTATAATTAATTCAAAAATTTCATTACTACATGTTGCTCCATATCTTTTGATTTTAATTAATTTACCTTTTATGTACTAAACAAAAGTATTAAAATCAACAAAATTCAAAACAAGAGGATTTTCATTTTTAATCAACCTTTTTCATTTTTAATCAATCTTTTAATTCTTTATTTTGAAATATAACCAAGTCTTTTATGTCACAATATATAGAAGACTTTTCTTTTATCAAAGTCTTATCTTGATTCAATTTCAGCAATTCCTACTAATAGCCTGCCTAAAAAAAGATTCAAATAGTTGTGGAATTCACTATATATATTTCTACGACTTTCTTTTAATTGTGTATTTTATTTTTGATATTGAATAACAAATTAAATCTAATAAATGATATTTATTGAACTCATAATTTTATATTTTTATTTTCTTAACATTTAATCTATTTAACATATTTTAGATCTTATAATACTTGTTCGTAATAATATTTTATATATAAGATATTAGTGGCAAAGTTAAATAAATTATGTTTAAAAAAATAAAAATAAAAATAAAAATGAATTTTACATACTTTTATTTATTATTTATTATTATTTTTTATATGAATTTTATATATTAATTTTGAAAGAAAGATGATGAAAAATTGGAGCAAATGAAATTGAATTTGATGACTAAATATAATATTTTAATCAAGAGGCCACATGCAATTGAAGTTGGAATTGGAGCCCGGGAAGATGTGACGTCCATAATTGCAAGTGCAATTGAAAGTGCACTTGGAAGCACGTATATTATAATATTATTTTTCAATTGGAGGCCCAATGGATATAAGTGCACACACTTATTTATTGGATAGCCCATGGATAGGAGGGTTGGCCCCGCACTGCATATATAATATATGAGCTTGAACGGACAGAGGTGGGAGGGGGAGAATAGGAGCAGCAGCGGTACAGCAGCATGTACCGCTAAACAGAGACGTCTCTCCTCCTCTCTTTCTTAAGTGTTTTTTTTAGTTTTTATGGATTGCTAAACTGTTATTCTAATAAAAAATAATTAAAGTTTTGATTTTGTAAAAATTATGAGATTGAATTAATTTTTATTGTTCTTTTATTCTCTCTCTATTTATATATCTTCTATGTTTGTTGAAATTATTGTTTTGATTGATTAATATAAAAGGTTCGTTGTATAATTATCAGAATAATATATTACTAATTAAAAATCTAAATCCATAATTGTTTAGATGTTCTAAGATTGGTGGCAAATAACGTAATTAATTACGGATTGGTTTTCAATTTATGTTATGAAGATATATAATATAGTTTAAATTAATCGAGTTTATGTGTTCATTAGTTAGAATTAATCGTCTTTCTAGTAATTAAAGATATTGGTAAATTAAATCTTAAGAGCTTGTTTAAGAATGTTTATTAACAAGAAAAATAATCAATGAATTTGTCTTGAATATCAATAAAGTAAGGAGAGATAGGTTATTAGACTTTGTTAATAACCATAACCAATTTAATGAAAGAATAGAAGGTCTTATTTTTGCATCGATGATCAATTTTCTGAATCAATTCTAAAATTATACCTTGGACTTGCTTAAATTGACTTTTCATTAATTTATATTTCTGCAATTGTTTATTTCTAAATTGTTTAAATTCTAAAATTCAAAATCCCTCAATCGTTTCTTTTATTTATTTTAATTTTTTAAAGAAATAGATCTAATTAATCTCTATGGATACGACCTTACTCATCACTATTATAATTTACATATTTAAAAACAAGAATTTATTATTTATTAGATTCGACACCCATCAGTATTGAAGCCATGTTAATACCAAATTTCAATCCTAATAATTAGTCGGTAATTTAACATGTGAGATAATGTGATTATTGATCTCGTTGGTTTTGGCAAATCTGTATACAATTATATAAACTTTAATCACATATCATTTTTTTGTTAGCATTTTTTTTCTTCTCAATTTTAGATGATAAGATATATAAAAAAAAGACTGAGAATCACGTGAATTGTAAATTGCATAAAACTCTTTTATAAAAAAAAAAAAAAAGAAAAGGAAAAAAATTGACTTTTGCTGATATCCATTAAATTCCTCAATAAGTATTCTACGACATATTTGGTTATTTCAATTATTGTATACGCTAACTTACGTCAAAGGGAGTTATTGTTTATTTTAATTTAAAATAATATTAGTGGTAGTGAGGGTTATTTTATTAATTCTGAAAGGTTTTATCTATCTCAAAAGAGATAAATCTTCTAAAAATTATTCTCACTTTCACTTGAGTGTGAGTTTAGATTGTATTCCATATATTCTATTCCAAAATGGAAAGTGCAATGATACATTTTGAACTCATGTAAATATTTCAATGTATGTTTCTGTTGAATCATTCATTCAAAATCATGTTTGTTTCGCAGTTAGCAATATTCCTATTAATAATCAAATTTGTTTCCATTGAGAATTTGACTGGGAATAAATATAAGAGATGGAAAAATAATGTTAAGGCTGAATCTGGAAAACTAATGAAAAGATTGTATGACATGAGGTATGATGGGGTAGGTGGGATTAGAGCCTTTATCCTTCAAATGCAAGACACTGCTTATCGTCTCACAAACCTTAAAGTGACCATCTATGCTGCATGGAGGAGTCATTTCTCATTCCCATTTTGTATCTTATTTATGTTCATTTGTTTTAGAAGAATATTTATTTTTGCATTTTCGTTTCCTATTAAAAACATTTCCTATTTTCATTTTTGTGCAACTTAGGTGACCATTGCCGATACTTTTTTCATTCATCAAGTCTTGAATTCTTTTCCTACTTGTTTTAATAGTCTTAAAACCATTTACAATGTCTAAAGGGAGACATGAACTGTTATTAATTAACTTATTGAGATTTGTGTTCAAGAGGAAAAGGTGATGAAAAAGAAAAATATGGAAAGAGTGAATGTCAGGTGCATCAGTCCCACCAGAATAAAGGTAATATTAGGGAATCCAATCACCAAAACAAAAAAGGACAGTCTAATGACAAGGAAAAAAAAAATAGAAAAATCAAGTAAAATTTAAGAACAACAATTTGGGGTCCCAAGGCCTAACATCAAAAAAGAGTTTAAATACTGATTTTGCAAAACAGATGACCATAAAAAAAAAAAAGGAATGTGCTAAATATCAAAAGTAGTTATAGAAGAAAGAAAACAAATTAAGGTAATTCATTTGCTTATGTTTGTTTAGAATCCGTCTTGATGTATAAATGTTCCACCAAATTCATAGTGGCTTGATAGTGGCACATCTATTCATATTGCTGTTTTCTTGCCGTGGATGGAATACAAGTTAAATGAAGATGAAATCAATGTCTATGTGTGAGATGACGTCAAAGTTAGGGTTGAATATAGAGATGACAATTGCAACCGAAATCTTGGGGAATCGAATTGAAACCGAATCGATCAACGCGGTTAAAAATCATTTGACTAGGTAATGGTTTGATTTGGAGAAAAATCAAACACTATTTCAATGGGTATGGTTTGGTTATGATTTTTATTAAAATCAAATCAAAACCCGAACCGAAACCAAAACGTTGTGTGGGCAACCAAATCGAACCAAATATATATATATATATATATATATAATATTAGAGGGGTGACTGGAAACCCAATCTACCCGCAAACCAGCGAACCTACCCCAGCCCAGCCTAGCCCATAAACCCGTGAACTCACCTCAGCCCGTAAACCCGCGAACCCACCCCAGCCCAACCCGTAAACCCTTCTCTTCTCTTTCCTCTCTCGACCTTGCTCTCGCTCTGCCTCCTCTCTCTTGCGCGTCCGATCGTGCTCGCCTTTGCTATCTACTCTTGCAGTCTCGCTCTCGCTCGCCCTCTCTCTCCATCGCTCGCCCTCACTGGCTTTCTCTTTCTCTCGTTAGGGCTCAGCCCCTCTTGCTCGCACTCGCCCTCTCTCTCTCCCTCTCTTGCTCTCGCTCATCCTCACTTGCCCTTCGACCAAACCGACCCTCGTTGCCTTTGCTTTCGCTTGACCCCTCTCGCTCTCGTTGGCCCTCGCTGCCTATTGACTCGTGCTAGGGCTTGGCCCCTCTTGCTCTCGCTCGCCATCAATCACTGTCTCTCTTACTCTTGCTCGCCCTCGTTTACTCTCCGACCCTCGCTGCCTCTCGACTCTTCCTTTCGCTCTACTCCCCTCGCTCTCGCCGACCTTGGCTGCCTATCGACTCGCGCTAGGGCTCGACCCTTTTACTCTCGCTCGTTCTCTGCCTCTCTTGCTCGCTTTCTGCCTCTCTTGCTCTCCCTCGCCCTCGTTGCCTCTCGACTCGTGCTCTTGCCGGCCCTCTCTGTCTCTCGATTCTCGCCCTCTTGCTCGCCCTCTGCCTCTTGGCTTAAGAGAATAACTGGTATGGTTTTTTTTTTTATTTTTGGGTAATATTTTTTTTACTTATTTATGCTTGATTTGTTGTTGAGGTTGTTGTATTTTTTGAGCAAGTTTTTACAGAATATGGCATGCTCACAAAGTGGAAGCACACAACAATGTTTTGTGAGCGAATCTTCATCCGGTGAACAAACTCATCAATTAATACTGGTGGAGAGTTTTCAAGAGGTAAATGTTTCTGATAAGGAAATTGGTGGTAGGACTAGAAGTGATGTATGGAAACATTTTCAAAGAGTGGTCATTAATAAAGAAATTAAGTCTCAATGCAACTATTGTAAGAAATTACTTGCGAGTAAATCAACAAATGATACATCAACTATGAAGCAACATCTCAATAGGTGTCCTAAGAGAAGATTGGTAGGAGATATAAGACAAATGTTTATAAAATCTGATTCGAAAGGAAAGATCTCTTTCAATCCATATGATGAAAAAAAAGGAAGAGATAAATTAGGAAAGATGATCATCATGCATGATTATCCTCTTTCGATGGTGGAGCATAGTGGATTCAAAGATTTCACAAGTACCATTCAACCTCTTTTCAAATGTCCTTCTCATAATACTTTAAAGAATGATATCATGAGGATTTACAGTGAAGAAAGGGATAAAGTGGACTATTACAACAGATGTGTGGACTTCTAGTAACAAAAAAAGGGGTTTTATTGTTGTTACAGGATATTTCATTGATAAGTCTTGGATATTACATAGCAAAATTTTGAGGTATGACAAGTATTTTTTAACTTAGTATATTGTTTTATTGTTGTTAAATTTGATAATTGTAATTTTAAACTTTAAGTTTACTAATAATTTATAATTATATGTCATTTAGGTTTATCTATGTCCCTTGCCCTCATACAAGTGATGTGTTAACCGATGTGTTAATTGATGCTATGCTTAGGTGGAATGTGGACTCAAGATTATCCACAATTACAGTGGATAATTGCTCTACCAATGATAGTATGATTGGTAAGATTAAAGAAAAATTGAATGTTGGATATCTTTTGAATGGTGAATCTTTATTGCATATGCGTTATTCTGCCCATATCTTGAATCTTATTGTTAAGATTGGTTTAGATGTGATTAAGCATGCATTGATAATGTGAGGGAAAGTGTAGTTTATTGGATAGCATCTCCAAAAAGAATAAAAAAGTTTGAGGACGTTTGTCGACAAATGAAAGTGCCTTTTGCTAAAAGGTTGGGTTTGGATTGTCCTACTAAATGAAACTCTACTTATTTGAGGCTTAAAACTGCTTTGGTTTTTAAGTCTGTATTTCCTTGACTTAAATTGTTTGAATCACAGTATAAGAATGTGCCAAGTGACAGGGATTGAGAAACTGTAAAGGATGATTGTGATAGATTAAAGTTGTTTTATAATATAACTGAGTTGTTTTCTAGGACAAAATATCCAACTGCTAATATGTACTTTCCAATAATTTGTAAGGTTAAGTTGACATTGAATGAGTGGGTCAAATCTCCTATTGAAGTGATTAGTACAATGGCAAAAAGCATGTTAGATAAGTTTGATGCATATTGGAATGTGATTCATAAGTTGATGGGTGTTGCTGCAGTGTTAGATCCTAGGTATAAGATGACTTTTCTTGACTTTTACTCTCCTAAGGTCTATCCTTATGACTATGATGAACAAATTAGCAGCATCAAATACCTTTGTTATGATTTGATGGAGGAATATCACATTAAAAAGAACAAAGTGAATGATGTGAATAACCAGGAATGTACATTGGATGGGAGTGCCAATGTCACTCCAAGAGAGAATTTCATTTCTTTTGATGATGAATATCAATTTTTTCTGAAAAAGAGGAAAACTACTAAAGTTACTAGTTTCAAAACTAAATTGGACCTTTACTTGGATGAAGATGTTATAGTTGATAATGGTCAGTTTGATATTTTACTTTGGTGGAAAGTGAATGGGGTGAAGTATCCTACCTTGCAAACTATTGTAAGAGATATATTAGTCATTCTTGTATCAACTGTTGCTTCGGAGTCGACATTCAGTTCTAGTGGGAGGCTGGTGAGTCCTCATCGTAATCGACTTCATCCAAAGACAATAGAAGCATTGATGTGTGCCCAAAGTTGGTTGTCAAATGAAGTGGAAAAAGTTGAATTTATTTTATTTACTAGTTATTTTTTTATTGTTAAGACTTTAACATTTTTATATTAATTTATTTTTTATATTTATATTTTTGTTAGATGGAGTTGGCTCATTTATTTCAGATGGATATACATCAATTTACGAAGAAGATATTAATGTTGTTGATGAAATCGAATGGTTTGCTTATGGTTTTTAATTTTCAAAACCAAATGGATAATGGTTTAGTTTTGGCTTTAGTATTTTAAGTTTAGTTTGATTTTGATTTTAGCAAAAATTGAAATCAAATCGAACCATTGCCAACGGTAGTTGAATACACAGAAATAGTCATCCTAAAGTTTCAAACTGGTTTTAGTCTTGTTTTAGAAAACACTACTTTTGTTCTATTCATGAAACAGAATTTAGTTTCAATTCTATTGCTTGACAATCATGGTTATGTTTTGATGTTTGGCAATGGAAAATTTGACTTGTATTTCAATTTGACTGGGCAATGTAACCTACTTAACTGTCAATAAATTAGATTTAACATTTGATAATGTTTTTTATGGGGTTGGGACCTCTCGATGTTAGGAATTGGTCTATCGTGATTCGTTAGACTGCAATGATAGAATAAATACAAATGCAAAGGAAAGAAACAAATAGAACAAATAACAAGTTGCACGCAGAAAAGTTTTACGTCGTTTGCCTAGAATGATGTCTAGTCCACGACTGTTCTTTGATTATTCTGGCAAAATAACAGTATATTATTACTTGTACCCATACAATAGTTTTTAACCCCCTATTTATAGCATGGGGTGTTTACAATTTGAATAAAATACAAAATAAAAAGATAATATCATGAATATAGTATTTCCTTATTAGCTCCACACAATCAAGAACGGATTTCGCATTAGTAGGGATCTAATTTGCTTTAGATTGGGAAGGATAACTTTTTCTCTAACAATTTTCGATAAATTTGCCATCTCTTCATGATGCGAATTGAGTAGCCTAGCGGCGTGTCTCGGAGCTTAAGACTTTCCGCAATCTAACCCAGTCGAAGTGACCTGCGACATCGCCATGACGTCTTCAACTCGGGACTTACTAGGCTTTGGAGTGGTTGGGCAGATCCACTGGACTGTATTCAGGTCGTAAAAAATAGCCTAAAAAATACCCCGTAACAGGACCAAAGAAAATTCACATATTCTAATTAGGTGCTCTATCCCTTTCTAATAATTATATGGATGTTATTAATGGGTTAAACAAACACAATTTTCTATTTAAATAAAAAATTGAATGTTGAATGAGAGATAATCTAATTAATTTCTTTAATAAGTCTCATTAAACGGCCAAATACTCTTTATATATTTTTATATCGCACGTAGTTTAATGTTAAAATGGATGTAGACTCAGAAATTTAATTAAATCACTGTAGAGGGCTTTACCTATTTTATTAACTCAATTTTCATAATCCAATATTCTAATTGATAGTAACCCATTTACAAGAAAATAAAAAAATATTCTAACAGTAGCAAGTTAATTATGATCTTCTCCTCCTCCCTCGGTTTCTGATTTTCTATCCATTTAATATACTCTTCACCATTGTTGTTGATTGACTAAACAAATTTAATTAGACACTAGTTTATATATGTTTCTTCGATCCTAAAAGCTTAATTAGTGAGTCCACAAGACTTTTTAGCTAAAACTTGAGTTATATATTACGTACCATTTATCCAAATCCAAATAAATTTCTATATAAGATGGAGAAGTAGAAATTTTAAATGTAGAAAGGATATACTTGTCCATATATAATAAAAAATTAAGGAACAGATGGACAAGTAGGAATCAGTGTTGCAGCAGAAACAACTGGAATGGAGAAATAAGCATCAACCAAAGAAGCTTCAACTCCCATCCTTTCATGATTGAAGCCATGGCAGCAAAAGCCAGCGACCAGCAACCTTCTAACCTTCTTCAGGGCATGCCTAAGGGAAGAATTAGAAGCCAGAGCCCACAACCCTATCTGATGATGATGAACCCGTTTATCGTCTCTCCGGCTCGGCTCTCGAATCTCTCCAGACATCATCTTCTCCCCCTCCAATCGATCGCCTGATCCTCTTGCCGGAGTCCGGCAAGGCCGTCCGGCCGGTCGATGAGTTGTGTGGCAATGAGGATGATGAAGACCGACTGCCTTAAGAGGAAAGCTAGCTAGTTGAGCTTGTAGAAGAGCATGGAGAGGTTGTGTCCTAATGCATGGCTTTTATAGGACCAAAAAGACATTAATTTGTTAAACTTCATAATCAAGAAGAATATATATGTAACTAAGCTTCTTGAATAATGGCATAGTTTAATTATTATACATAAAAACAACTATACTACTTCCTTATCTTTATCCTTTACCAAACTGGTATGTCCATTGTCCAGGGATAGTTGGGCTGGCACAGTGGACTGCATCTGCATGTGTGCAGATCGAATGGGCCCATTAATCGAGCATCGTGTGGTCCGAATAGTTCTGAAAATGACTGGGCTTCCGTTACGGACTATGGGGTCGAATTACATTGTGGGCCCAACGCCCATCCAACTCTAGTCTTGGATAAGTAGAAATGTTATGACAATTATTACATTCCAGCAACTTGTGCCTGTGATCAAGCCTTGCAGATCAATCAGAGCCAGGGAGCCCGGCTAACGTCGACTGTACATAGCAGTGGAGCTGGGTCGGGGCCGTCAATCACCGCCGTCCGTAGACTTGTTCACCGACCTTTCCTGGGAAAGAAACGGCGTAAGGGAAAAGCTCTTTAATTTTCTCAACTGTCTGCTGACGTTGACAAGCAATGTGATTGACAATTTTATGATTTTTCTTTTCACAAAAAAAATTAGCATTAAGATAACGTAGAATAGTAATACTTTTCTTATATGTTAATTACTCATTATTGTTGGGAAATAAGGTTTCAAAGTGTTTAATGATACTAATATTAAAACATAAACACATTTTTTAAAATGCTCTAATAAATTTTTTAAAATTTAAAGTAAAGGTAAATGGCTCTTATAACTTTATGCATACTTTAATTTTTATTTTACAAAAAAAATATTTTTATAATTTAAATTCACGAATTTCTAATTACCAAGTAGCATTCTTCACATTTATTCCAATCTTGTAAGTGTCACGTCAAAACCATATCGATATTTTCTTGTCACGTTTGTAAGCATAATTACAAATATTCTGTCAGGATGTCAAATTTGTCATTAATATAGTATCAAGCTTTAGCTTAGATATATCACTGTATACAAATTAATATAATACATATCTTAAAAAATATATACAAATTTAAAGAATTTGTTAGTATAAAATGATAATAAGAAAAGCAACTATCATTATTGTCCAAGGCATATCCTAAACAAAAAGATTTAACAAGAGACGAGGAGATCATTTTTGCCATCGGAAGGATCAACCTCAAGCAACTTAATCAGATTGGCTCCGACCATCTCTAAAACCAAAGTGAAATTTCACAAAACAAACCCAGAAAAGGATGATATCTTGAGATCTCCACGAAACTTTCACAGATGGTAATCGGCACTCAACAAACCTACCTACGGTGTCCAATTTCCCATCAAGCATTATGAAATCGATGAACTTTTGGCAGACTGGCAGCAACTTCTATTTTCTCTATATGAAACCCAAAACTAATGCTCTCATACTAGTTTAGTTTGTAAGGAATTAGGCATAAGAGAAATGCAACCGGAAGCAATAAAACAAAAGAGAGCATACAGATTTTATGTGGTTCGGTCCAAACTCAAAACTACGGGCTAGTTTGGCTATGCGTTTTTTTTTAAAGCTTTAAAGTTGAGTAGTGTTTAAGCTGGTTATAGCGTTTAAAGTGGGTAGTGTTTAAGCTAATAACATGTTTGGATAAGTGCGCTTTTAAGCTATTAGTGTAAAGTTATGTGTTTGGTTTGTAAAAACTGATAAGCTATTAAAACTTATAAAAAGACTAAAATAGATATGACACTGAATAATACAAAATACTTGTTGAGATATTATATAAAATTATTTATTTTAAATTTTATCAATACATATCAAGTATTTGTCATTTAAATAAATATTAATACTTAAATTTATATTTATTTCAAACAACTAGAAATTTGATATATATTACAAAATTATAAGATTATACATGACACAATAATTAATAATCAAATAAATTTGATAATTACAAAATTCAAAATTAGATAAGACACAATATTTGAATTAAAGTTCAATTATCCCATACATACACACAAAAGTGTTAGTAGATCAAAAAAAAAATTACATATAATTATACATAATTATTAAAAATATATTAAGATTATAAATTATATGTATTATATATGTTATATAATAATAATATATATTTTATGTATTATTGTTATATAAATATATGTTTATATTACTATTATATATATAATTGTTATATATATATTTATATAGCTCGGCCATGGCAGCAGCGCGGAGGAGATGAAGGCGATGGACGACCGGCGACTCGATGGGCGCTGGCAATGGCGATGGCGACGATCTGCTAGCAAGGCGACGATGGAGGCTTGCGGTGATCTGGTAGTGGGGCGGGGGTGGCTTGCGGCGATGGCGACGCTGGGCAGCGAGGCGGCTTGCTGCGAAGGCAGCGATGGAGGCTTGCGACGGTAGCAATGACGGCGATCTACCAGCAGGGTGGCAGCGGCGACCGTTTATGGAGAAGATCCGGCAGTAATGGAGGAGAAGATGAGAATGGGAGATGAGAGCAGTGAAGGAGAGTCGGGAAGCTATAGGGACAGAGGTGTCGATTTTGATATTGATGGAGGGTGAAATGGTCATTGAACTGGTCAACTCAAAAAGCTCCAGAGAGCTTTTTTGTAAAAGCGGGTGGGTGATGGCTTTCCGAAAACGCTGTTGGTTAGCGTTTCAACTCCACAGCGTCTAAACTGTTAATAACATCCAAACACATAAGAAAAAAATCTCCATAACTTATACACTAAATGAATAGCTTATAAACGATCAAACCGCATTACCAAACTAGTGCTACAACCCACGGGGAGGCAGAGAGATTTCACTATATCAAAAATATGGTTACAAACGTGGTAGTAACTGAACAACTGAACCACTTTTTACACACAAACTCTAATAGTTGGCCCTTATATAGATGGGCTTCCAAAACAACTCAATAACAAACATATGGTCTCAATAACTACATGAAGCCTAGAGAATACAAACCACACTCACCAAAAGGGTCTCTTTTCCAACGAACTATAAATTGCTTTCAGGCCTCTTATAGCATTTTGACTTGACTTATAGGCCTTCCCAGTAATGTAAAAGGAAATGATTAGTAGCTCGATGCTAAAAAAAACATTTTTTTAAAAGGAAAATTCATTTAATGGCTAAATGTTCGTGCAACACAACTTGGTAACTTGTATTTTTGTGAAGATTGCAGAATCCTCGCATGGTGGCGAACCAAGTAACCTTCAGGACAACACCAGCAATTGTAAGGGTGAAAGCAAAGACGAATAACTCTAGTGCTTGCAGGATTCTTAGGTACAGGATAATTCATGCACTTCTTGCAATCCGCATTACAGAAGCCAGGAACTACCTTTCCATAGGGATGGGGGCTAGTTGGGCAACTTCTAGAGTACTGGTAGACTGGGTACTCTTCTTTTCCCGTGCTTCCTTGTACACAAGGTGGACACCAACCACGTTCACTTGAAAAAGTTGACATGTAACAATTGAAACACTCATCTCATCGCCAACTTCCAATAGATCCACAAAATTCCAATAACTTAACCACAAGAAGTCCTCATCAGCTACTGGGATGCCATATAATCTTGGACAAAAGGTCCATTTCAAATGCTTGGTTGTGTTACTGATAATTGTGTGAAAGACCTGACCAATAATATGGAACTTGGGAGGAGTTGGAAAGTGCATAAACCAAACACACGGACAAGCCTTGAATTCAGAAATTAGCATTAAGAAGGCATCGTAAAAGATATTGAGGATCTTATCTTCTTAAGATTGAACCTCATAGGAATATTGCTTGCCTGCAGATAAGTGCAAAATGTATGAAATCGTGCAGTCCCTATGCCACAAAAAGCATAATTTAAATGTTAAAGGCGCAAACACACAAACATATAGATAGATTTTATGCATATATATATATATAGAGAGAGAGAGAGAGAGGGAGCGAGAGAGGGAGGGAGGGAGCACCTGGGGAGGCAACATCCCTTTTTTTCCTGGAAAAAAAGTGTGAACTAAGATCTACATGTAGTTTATCAAAGGTTCCAAACTTGCATAAGCCCAGATTGATAATTAACTCTGCACCAACACTTTTAAGGGGTTGTAAATTGAATGCGCCCGCAATCTCAACTAGACTGATACAATTACCAAAAGTTAACCCCTTTGGACGGTAGTCTAGTGATTCAAAGCTTATTTTTTTCCAAGAATTTACTTCCTGAGGTCCCCAGTCTTCTTATATTTTGCCGCAGTCCATTAAGCAACTGAAGCTTCGGGCAATCTTCTAACAACAGAACCTGGAGACCAGCAAGATCCCTGATGAAATTGGGGAGGCCACAGATTGGATTATTGCTCAAATTTAACACCTGCAACAAAGATAGGTTGCCAAATTCCCAAGGGAAACTGTCATCAGACAAATTGCAATTTGTAAGACTTAAGTGTACCGAAGACTCTGGAAAAGAAACGCATGAAATTTCTGGAGACTGTCTTAAATTCAAAGGCCAAGGCCATATAGACAAATGCCAAGCTTCAACCTCCAGAGTGGTAGAGAAAAATTGATTTAATGCAGTTCCATCTGCGCGAAGCACTTTCAGAGAATCCATATTCTCAAGCTCTGCTGGAAAATTTTCAAGATTTAAGCAACCAGAAATGTCAAGTATTGCAAGAGATTTTAGCTTAGAAACAGTTTTTGGAAGCTTCTTCAGGTTTTGACAATTCCTCAAGTTCAAGATAACAAGTCTTTCTAGGTCTCCAATTGATTCATTAACCTTAACCAACCTTGTACAATGTTCAAGTATATGCCTCTCCAGATTAGGCAGCAATGAGAAATCAAGTGCCTCCAAAAGGTTATAGGAATGACTTAGATCAAGAATTTTCAGTAATACGAGACACTATAAAACAACAAAACAGGAGTGTTAATAATTTAACTAAAAAACTTCTGAAATTACAAATTCATAGGAGGGAGGGGCAGGAGAAAATAAACAAACCTTGGTTCCGTTCAACATCTTTTTCAAGCAAGCATGAGGCATCTCCAGAGCAACCACCCTGTCCAACGGGATATCGCTAGGGATCATTTGTAAAGGGAAATGAGGCCAACGCAACCATCTCAATCCATTTGGGAAATTTTTATAGTTTCCACATAACTGTACATCACTTATGTGTAGAAGTTGTTGGTTGGACATCCCTGCAAATGCATCAACCTCCAAAACTACATTTGAATTTTATGTAGCAGTGGCTTTAGTAAGACTAGAGAAAATGCTGAAGTGACATCGCTTCTGTTTTTCGGAGCAGCTTTCTTCATGGAGTACAAAGCTGTTCAATTCAGATTTATCTTTCTTTAAGAAATGCATATCAAGAATGAGGCCTCTGATTTTTCTTGTACCCTAACAAAAAAGGGAGGTAGGGAAAACATCGATAAATAAACAGTATCATTTCACACAGACGAACAAAGATTATAACTCTTTAAAAGATGACCATGACAAAGATTTATTCCTTCCTATTGCTTGCTTCTTTGTTGGAAAGGATAAAGATCTCACGGTTACAATCCTAGATGGATGTGATTAGCTTCTTAATTTGTTTACAAGGCAACTTCTTTCAGATATTTTAAGAGGCAGAAAGGGAAAAATAAACAGTGTTGATGAAGGGATTGTTAAGATTAAAGAGATTGTGGGTTCTAAAAGAGTTTTTATAGTTCTTGATGATGTAGATAAACGGGAGCAATTGTAACAACTGTCAACAAATTTCTGTCAATGAGATTTTGAATACCATCCAATGTGTAATAATCACATCCATCTAGGATTGCAACTGTGAGATCTTTATCCTTTCCAACAAAGAAGCAAGCAATATCAAGGAATAAATCTTTGTCGTGGTCATCTTGTAAAGAGTTACAACTTAGTTTGAGTTTTTCAAAAATTTCGGAGTCAGGAATTGTTTTCAATTTTTGTAGTTGGCTTCTCCAAACATCTTTGCTTGTCTGAATAGCTAACGAAAGCCCTTTGCAGAACGCTTTGAGTCCACCAAATAACCATCAATAGGATGGTTTTGTCCAAAGGCATACCAACTGAAAAGCTCTAAGGATTCATGGTGATCCAACTCCTCCACCCTGTATACTTTGCAATATTCACGAGTTTTTAGCAAACGCTCATGTCTAGTGGTTATGATCATTTTACTACCTGGAGAAAGCCACTACTGCATTCCAAGGACCGCATCCAATTGCTCTGTTTATCTACATCATCAAGAACTATAAGAACCTTTTAGAACCAACAATCTCTTTAATCTTAACAATCCATTCATCAACACTGTTTATTTTTTTCTTTCTGCCTCTTAAAATATCTGAAAGAAGTTGCCTTTGTAAACGAATTAAGCCATTCTGCTGTCTGGAAATTTCTCTTATATCTGCCAAGAAGCTGCTACCTTCAAAATATCTGAAAGAAGTTGCCTTTGTAAACGAATTAAGCCATTCTGCTGTCTGGAAATTTCTCTTATATCTGCCAAGAAGCTGCTACCTTCAAATTTTGAGAAGTGTAAGTTGTATATAAATTTGGCAATGGTTGTCTTGCCAATTCCACCCATCCCAGAAATGATGACAATTCTAACATCACTCTCTCCATCTTGTAACCAAAAATTAATAGTTTTGGTACGAGAGTGTAGTCGAATGGGATATGGGGCAACATTCAAGATTGTTCGCCTTAGCTTGTCTTCAACCACCTTGACAATTTTTCAGATAAATTTTGCCTCATGCCTATATTTGCAATCAAGAGAAAATGCAATAGCTCAACATTTTGTAAGCATGTCACAACTTGAATAAATTAAAATTATCTTTTTACATAACTAACAAATTATCAAAGTTGAAATTAGGGTAATTTTTTTACCTAGACCCCTTGAACTTTAACACCCTCATGTGGTTTATTTTTGGGATTTCAAGTCCCTGTGTTTTGCTTATTTTTTAAACAACCCCAAAGTTAGATTAAGAGCCCTCACTGAATCCTTGATGGGTTTGCTTTTGATATTTCCAGCCCCAATGGTCTAGGGTTGCAATCGCTCGGCAAATCTGAGCTCAGGCTCGAGCTCGAGCTCGGGCTTGTAAAGCTTCTGGCGAGCCCGGGCTCGGGCTTGAGTTCGAAGGAACAAAATATTTCAGCAGTAAGACATTTCAGCTTTCTTAGGGTTTCTAAGGAACAAAACAAGATCAAATTCTGTGTTGAATCAAACAGAGTCCAAAGATATTGAAGAACACTTGCACAAATGACGAGCAGTTGATTACACATAATAAATTGAAGATTAATGGAAGAGAAGAGTTACCAATGTGCAGAGTGGACAGATTGAAGAAGAGGAAGAAACCTATCTCTCTCTCTCTGAGACGGCGAGGCGGCGCCGAGACGGCGAGGCAGCAAGAGTGGAGAGGCGGCGGCGAGAGCGGCGGACACTCCGGCGGGCGGCGGGTCTGTATTCTCTTCCTTTCTTCCCAGATGGAGAGAAATACTCTTTAGGGTTTGATCTGTAAGAATCCTCTTTATAGCATATAAATTATAAATTAATTTTACATACACCCTTACCTATTTCATTCTAACCCTTATAATTTTGATTATTTTCCACATACACCTCTATCTATTTTATTTTTAAATATTCAGTATTCTATTTTTTTTCAAAAAATAATAATAATCAAGAGCAATGATTATAGCATATTAAGGTCCTCAAAGAGAAATCTCGGGGCATAAGTCAAGTAATTGGACCATGACAAATTAGAATTTACATTAGTAGATTATGGGTTCGATTATTTGTCTTACGTAATGAAGCAAAATCTTCACCTGTGATTTATCTCTTCTGTCTAAATCAAAGGCACGAGTAGCGAGAGATGGCGTAAGAGCAGTAATCCCAAGGTGCTCAAGAGAAAAATTTAGTTGAATAAGAAACATGCATATAAATGGTGAATTATAATATATAATTTGAATGACTTAATCTTTTTTATTGATTAATTAATTTTTGTGATTTATATATATGGTTAACAAGTATTAAATATATCCTTTTTGATAATATATTTATTATAATAAAACTAATTAACAATAAATAGTTAGACTTAAAAAATAAGATATAATAAACTTTATTCTGCATATTACTCAAAATTTATACAAATTTTCATATCTTTTAAATAATTAATATATTTTCATGATAATATTATTTATATACATATTGATGTAGTATTATATAATTCATAATTGTCTTATTTAAAATTAATAATAATTTTAATCAACATTATGAATTATTATTAATTTTTGATAGAACTATTATGAGTTGTTATTGATTTTAAATAAAATTATTATAAATTTTACAATGTCATACTAGTTTATAAATTTTGTTTGTAGATAAAATACTTGAAATGTGTATTTAATGTTGTGTTTAATGATTAATATTTTGAAATTTAATATAACATTAGTCAAGTAAATTTTGATATTGCTTGAGTAAGATATACAATTATTCGATTTAGTCTTTTTTTATTCAAGTAAAATTATACTCGATAAATATTTATTCTTAATAGATTAATGATACAAGTATAGAGACTTATCATTTTTAATCCAGATTTATTTATTGGTTAAATGTTATAGTTAATCAATTAATGTACCACTTAGTCAATTAATTATTTGGTTATTCAAATAATATTATTCCATCATATATTTGAGTAAAACTGTAATATCCCATATTTGTATGAAGTTGTCACGTAATTTAAGCAAGTTTAAAATACCGAAAAATTGACTTGATAGCAGTTATAAGTACCGAATCAACTGCAAAGAATGCCTCAAAGTGAAATTGTCTAAGGAAAATGATATGGCGTTAATAAGCATCCCGAGATAGAATTTATGATATCGAAAGAAATCATATTAGAAACAATTTTCGGTACAGCTAAAATACAACTGCCATTTAGGTTGCAAAATCGAATCTTTGTAAGAGACTTCTGGGAAGTCAACGGAAGCTTGAGGGGGCTCCGTTTTTTCGTAATAAGTAACATTTCAGTGGTTTTAAAATGAAACGACAGCCTGGTAAGGACACTGTGGTGAAATCATCATTACCGAGTAACTTTGAAGTTATTAATTTTGCATTTTTGGTATTGTAATGCAAATTAATTTGAGATTTAAAGACATAGTTGTAATAAAGAAATTTCTCAAGTGATATTATGATAAAATTGAGGATTAATGTATAATTTTCTATATCTATTAGTGTAATATAAAATTATATATATATATATATCTAATGTGTGCTCAGACATGCAATGCCACGCCTCTGCAACTCCCAATCTCAATGCCCTACAACGTGATGGTTGATTTCTATAAATTGAGTAATTCTCACGCATTGAGGAATGGCGCCATAGCAGGCTCGAGGCAAAAGAATTGCCTATAAATAGAGAGAGTTGAGAAGCAAAGGGCAAGTAATGGCCGAAGTTGTAGAGAGCGAGCGTGGGCGAGCAAATGGTCGAGGTGATCGAGGAGAAGCTAGGAGGCGATGCAAAAAGGCCAGAGGCAGTCGTAGGGATGGTCAGAAGCAGCCGGAGCAAGCCGAACTAGCTTGCGGCAGCCATGGCCGAAAGCTTCCAACATGCTTGAGTTGGCTGGGGTGGCTAGTGCTGCCAAAGCGATGGCCTAGCAACGATGTGACAGGTCTGAGGCAGCTCGGTCGAGGCTCGGGAGGCGGCCGATTGAAGCAAGCGTCGCCATGAGAGCCATGGTTACGGCGACCGCGGACAGCAGCTCACGGTTATGCGTGCGTGGCATCGGGGTCCGACGAGGCTGAAGTGGCCGACGGAGGGCCGAGTGGTAGCCGACGGAGGGCCAAGCGACAGCAGTTGCAATGTAGAGAATTTTTTAATAATAAAACTACACCAACTCCTCTCTCACCCTGATACATCTCTTTCAGTACATATTCCATATATTCTAACTTGTACATCGGATCAAACACAACAACAATATAAATTAAGTGATTTGTTTTATGCGGATCCCCCCAATATTTATCAAACTTTTCTTTCATTTTTATCGTCATTTCCACCATTTCAAAATCATCACTCTCCAACCACCCCTATAAGAGACAATGCATCTTACCAAGCTCATGAAAAAATGTGTTGAAGGTGACATATAATGAATCAGATACTCGCAAAGTTAGCTCATAAAAATGTTTCAAAACTTTGACAAAAAGTCTGACCTTATTCCAATTATCTGCCTTTGGTCTCCCATCTATAGTAATAACTTGGTTCAAATCAGTATTCCAATTACTTGTACAAAGATCAAGTTTAAAATAAGGATCTTCTTCATCAAATCTCTCAAAAGCTCTCTCAAACTTTTCTCTAACATCAAGTAGGTGGAGTTCCATCTAGTTGTAACATCCAGCGATAACAAGCCCTTACATTCAATTTTTTCAATTTCAGCACATTCTTTGAATTTTCTCAATCTTGCAGAGGATTGTCCAACATATCTAACTGCATCCCTAACTCTTGTTACCGATTCATTTAAGTCTTTCAACCTATTTTGTACAACTAGATTTATAATGTGAGCCACACACCTCATATGCAAATATTGCCCATTCATAATGCTAGTATCTCATTTTGCCATTTTTTTTCTTGAAATTAGCCACAACAACATCATTTGAACTAGTATTATCCATGGTCAAAGTAAAAACTCTATCAAGTTCCCATCCCATGAGAGATTTCTCAGTTGCCATAGCAATGACATCACCCTTATGATTAGAAATTGGATAAAAGTTTATGATTTTTTTCTTCAAATTCCAAGTATTGTCAATATAGTGCGCTGTCAAGCACATATAATTCATCCTTTGAATTGAAGTCCAAGTATCAGTGGTTAAAAAAACTCTTTGACAAGAATTTTTTAATTCATTCATCATGTTCAACCTCTCTTCATTGAATAACTCAAAACAATCACGCGCCATAGTCCAACGTGAAGGAAACCAAAATTTTGGACAAATAACATTCACAAAGTGTCTAAACCCCTCACGGTCAACAAATTTGAAAGGTAGCTCATCTACTACCAGTATACGACCTAAAGCCTTTCTTGCGAGCACTTGATCAAATTTCTAATTAACCACTTTAGCAACATTATCACCACCCTCTCTCTCACCCCCTGTTGCAGTTGATTGAAATTGTAATTCCATTTGACGAGATTCTACAACATGAGGGTGTTTCTTACAATTTTCCATCTGATTTCTTAAAACTGTAGTCCCATTTTTTTTGGGATCACAGTGGAACTCCTTAGAACAATAGTTGCATCTCCCTTTAATCTCATCATCTGAATTTGTAAACTTGGTAAAATGATCACAAACCTCTGACCTAGCTCTTATTGGTTTTCTCTTTACTTTCCCAAGTGATGTTGCACCTCTATCATTTTCTAGTCGGCTATCTTGAGTTGGTGCTATTGGTGCAAGTCTTGAACTATCCACACTAGAGATATTTGTGGTGTGAGTCATGTCTTCTTCTCTTTCCATCTAAAATTAGATTATTAATAATTTAATACAATTGACAATTATAAATTTAATTTAAATGTATTTAAAGACTAAAGAGTATTTTAATTTATTTTAAATATTTTTAAATACTAAAGACTATAGTTAGAAATGACATCTATGTACATAAATTAGGAAACCCAACACATGAAAACAAGAATCAATTACTAAAAAACCATATAGCAATATTAGTATGACTTTACGTACATTGCAAGAAGAGGACGTTGAGGCTGCCATTTCGAATGAAGTACCGGTGTAATAACACTTATACTCCCTGTTACATTACAATAAATAATATTATCAAAATTAATCTATTTCAAATAATAGTAATGTTGTCATTACTATTATTTGAATGGCCTTAGAAGGATAACCTTAGTGGGGTTTAAATAATACCACCACTAGTATCTATAGAAACCTATGAGAAGATATGTTTTGGTTTTGTACATGATTTTGAAAAATATATGTTTTTATTTTATGAGTGAAAATATATATGTTATTTCTCATGCATTTTTTAAGTATGACTTTGAACAACTCAAGCCTTAAAGATCTATTTGACTATGTTAAAAAGAAAACTATTAAAATGAGAAATAGAATAGACATGCCATGTATTATGAATCATCACAATAAAAATTTAAAATTTTTCTATTAACTAATTTTATTTTTTGTCCACAAAAGGGGTGATATAGCTATTAATTAATTAATTTATAGGTTTTTCTACCATTGGTTGGAGAGGTCCCATGACACAAAATATTGCATAATTAGATCTTCCATTTTGTCCAAATAGGATTAGGAACCCAAGTGAATAAAAAAGTATAAAAATATTACTGTAAAATACAAAATTAAAAAAAAAAACTCCCAATGGGCCATGTCCGAATCCTCTATTTTGGGGTCTTGAAACAAACCATAAGTAGCCGACAGTAGAAAAAAAATGGATTGATGCCATCATGCCAAGAAGAAATCATTTAATTAAAACCAAAAGAAAACCAAAATGAAAAAACCCAAAATGGATTGGGACAAACAGTGTACAGTACACAAAGACAAAGTTGAGTAGCATATATAGCCATATCAAAAGATTCAAAACAAACGAAAAAATAAAAAATAAAAAAATAAAAAAATACCTAGGCGTGGTGTGGTGGATGCGGAGTCGCGGACAGAGGAGACGATGGATAGACAACGTTCGGTCGACGACTCAGCGTCGGCTCTGAGCATAACTAAAAACAAAGTTAAATACTACAGAGAGAGAGGGAGAGGCGATGGCTGGTCAGAGACTCACCTATGGTTGTGGCTGTGTGAGTATGTCCTTGTCTAACACAAAAGCAAGGCGAGGCGACGGACGGGCCGAGACAACAGAGGCGACGAAGGAATCGACTACCGAGGGCGACAGACGACAGTAACGACGACGCGTTGACGACGATCGGGGTTCGAAATGGGTTATCTGGGTTAGGGTTAGGGTTTCGCTCTCTAGCTCTCGCATATCTGAAATTGGGTTAGGGTATGGCGCACAGACGAATCGACTAAAGGCTGGGTTGGAGGAGGATTAACGCAAAACGACGTCGTTTCTAGATATACAAAACAACGTCGTTTAATATATCGGTCGATTTGATTTCTTCAGGTAAACGGCCGAGAAAATCGAACCTCTAAACTGAACCGCTCAATTTTGCCTCTTTAAACCGAATCGGTCACTTCCAACATAAATAACCGAACCGAACCGGCCGGTTTGGTCGGTTCGGTTCGGTCGGTTCGGTTAAACCGAAATAATGCTCACCCCTAATCTTCATATACTATTGCATGAGAAGTCGTGAGGTATGCATGACATAATATTATTGTCATATTAAACTAGTACATGGGATTGGGATGTCACCTTAAGAATATAGCTGTAATTCCCCAAGGGCAATTAATGGAACAACGTTAGGATTAATCTGTAGAGGTTCGAGATTCTACCTAGGGTTTCGTGCTGGTCTGGTGGGCCAGGGAAGTTACACTAGGGTATTTGTTTATAAATGTTCATGTATCATTCATTCATTTATACTTATATAACCCTCACTTAGAAGATTTCATCTTCTAATATTGGACTATGTCCCTGGAATATTCCACGTTCCAGGCGAGACGAACAGCCGGAAATGCAAGGAAGTGATCGAGGCATGAGCTTAATAGAAATTTTATGAGTCCCATGTGAGGGTAGGACCATCTATTATATTTCGTTGTATTGTTTAGACTTTAACAATAATTGTTATATTATGTTGGGTGAACGATGTGTATGCACCCATGTATGATGTGTTTTCGAGGTTCTTTATAGGTTCTGATCTTACTTTCGCTTATGTTTAAAGTGTATCATTCCTTTGTTATGTTTGGGATTGTTACTTATAAAGGATATGTTGAGAATTTATCTTTGGTTTAAATTTGATGTATATAAAAAAAAATCATAGTATATATTAATGCCCTAAAGAAGCTGGGGTGTTACATAAGTAATCCCTTGAAAAGTTCATGTAGGTCCATCAGAATATGTTGTTTCGATTCTTCCTATCACTCGATGAAGGATGTTACAACATTTGACATTTTTTGGTACTTAAATCTTGAATTTTGACAACATTTGCATTTGTCTATGTGGCCTTGGCCATTGAATCTAAGAGAGAGCTTGGAAATTTCTTGGGTTTCTTTTCCACTTTGGCGCTTAAATCTTGAAATTTGACAACATTTGCATTTGTCTATGTGGCCTTGGCCATTGAATCTAAGAGAGAGCTTGGAAATTTCTTGGGTTTCTTTTCCACAGTCTCCACTCTTGCAAATTGCAACTATTTGGATTCCAGTTTCTGCAGGGAATTTGGAAACGTATCTTCATTTCATTTGCATGCATTAATTAAATTTGAGGGATTAAAGAAGAGCAACCACAATCAGTCGAATTATCGGTTGAAAAGTGATGCATTGATCATATCTAAAGCACCTTTATCAAATCGCTGTATGAATTTCCCTTCATTTCCATTCCAACTTCCGTCTATGATAATGCTTTTGCCTTGGCTTTAACCTTCACACTTGCTTTCCGCAATTGTCTTCCATTCCCTTTTGACAAATGGGCCTTAACAAAGTGGTTTAAACTAAATTAATAAATTTGTCACTTATAATCTAAGCAATTATTGCATGAAGGGGGTTCAACACGCACTTTTTTTTTCTTGTTTTTTACTTCTTTTAATGTTTGCAAAATAACATTATTTTTAATATTAAATGTATATTTAAAAGTTGACATTGTTACAACAAAACTTTTATATATATATATACACACGTGTGTTATTTATTAAAAAATTAAATATATAACATGGAAACATTAAATGCACAAATAACATTTTTTATAATATAAAGAAAAAGCAGTGGCGGTAGGTGAAATGTATGCATGATACTGTGAAGATATAGATAAAATGTATGAGAATGTGGCAAGCAACTTAAGGATGAAGATAGGTATCTCAATCTGGAAGTTAAAAGGAAGAAGATGTGTGTCTAAAAGAAGTATGGTACGTTTCTCTGGGAGAACAAAACAGCTTAAGGATGAAGACGTGTGTCTAGAAGTCTTAGGATTGGAAAAAGATCCTCAAAATGACAGGAACACTTAGCACGCATGCACTGTTGTTGCATAATGATGTCCCGAGTTAAGCACGGAATAGACTTGGTGAGAAACCCTCACTGACGAATGGTTCTCTAGCAGAAGAAGTCTCTTTATGAAACGAGCCATCATTGTGATGGACAATAACGAGGCATAGTTGTTCAAGAGAAAGATCTTCCTTGTTATTCCTCGAGAGAATGGCTCGATCGAGTCCATGTCGTGTAAGGCTTGTTGCTCTGAATGATGTTTTCTTGTAAGGCATTATTCTTCAAGAGGACTTTCTCCTTGAACTCTCCAAGAAAACGTTCTTCTCTCAAAAGCATGAGACCTTCTCCGAGAGAACTTTGTATTCCCCTGGATGATAGGTTACAACAATAAGATTTTAAATCAAACTATTAACATTTGATATGGTCACCAATCAAGACCCGATTCAAGACCGACTCAAGCAAATCGGAACAGTAGTGCTGGAACAATAGCACTAAAACAGTAATAAACAGTATTTTAATATTTCATATGTTTTAGAATTCTACTTGATTTAGAATTTTACTTCATATTTGTACTTAATTTATAATTCTACTTTATGTTTGATTAGGCTTTTATTTTTATTAGAATTCTAGTTGACTTTTATTTAGGATTTATTTTTATTAGAATTCTAATTGACTTTTATTTATAATTTATTTTTATTAGAATTCTAGTTGAATTTTAATTACAAATATTAGATGAATTTGGATTAACCAAACACTATAAATATATCTGAAAATTAAGAGTTGTAATTAAGTTTTCTCAATACAAATTTCATCAATCTATTTAGATTTTCTTAACAAAACAGTCTTGATTTTGCGTCTTCTTAAAATTTAAGGTTCGACTATTAAAGTTTATTTTTTTAAACATTTATTTTGATATATCTTTTCCACATACGTGCTACATGTTGTGTCGACATTACTCCTTTGTTGTTGCTTTATAATGTCTTGCATTATTGAAAATGTTTAATCCAAGGCATTCTCATAACCATAAATCTCCCAAAGCAACAAGATTGCCAACTTCATGGCTCAAAATTCCTCTAACAAAAATAACCATAATAAGGCAACAAAATTATTTAAAAATATAATTACTAAACCCATCTTTTAGACACTTACCTTGCATTACCCAGATTCTTTCAATTTCTCTCTTTAGGCTCCCTGTATACGCTCCCTTTCCAATTTCTCATTTACCTTCTTGATTTACTCCCCCACTATTTATAGCCAATTTACACAGGGCTTGGAGGATCACTCAGCTTCAGCCCACTGATTAATTCCCAACCACAAACCCATTAATTTCCTAAATTTCTGAAGCCTTTTTTTTTACAAGGATTCCTTAATTCTTGCTGCTTTCGCGGAGATGTGGTGCAAAAAAGAATAAAATAATGCAACAAGTGGCAGCAGCAGCCGTCACCTTCATTGAAAATTAATTCCAGCATTTTGCTCCAACGCTCGAACCCTTGCCTCCCACTGCCTAGCACCTACCCTACACACGCGCAACAACCTCACTTGCAAGCTTCCTTGATATATATATATATATATATATATATGCTAAAATTAATTATATACGAATCTAACTACCAGTCTTTATAATTATACTTAAACCCATGAAATTCTACAAATTTCCAATTACTTTTCCATTCAAAAATACAATAAATTTAATATCCTCTATTCAATTTCTTAAATCCACAAATCTTCAGTAAATTATCTCAAATATAAAAATTAATTTATTTTTCAAAATACCGAGATGTTATAACAGTCAAAAATGACTCAAGCTGCTCATAAGCAGTTTAGTGCTTGACTCGTTAAAAAGTTCATTCAACTTCATTCGTTGAAGTAAGTAAACTGAATTTGAGTTTAATTTTAAAGTTTGATTTGTAAATAAACTGAGATTGGACTCAGTAAAACTCGGCTCGATAGCTTGCGAGTTGCCTCGAATAGAAACTTGCAAGCTGTATTGATTATAAACTCATGGGCAGGCTCGATTAAAAACTCACAAATAGGCTCGCAAGCAGGCTCGATTATAGACTTGCAAGTTGGATCATTTAGAGGCTCGTGAGTAGATTCGATTATTGGTTCGTGAACAGCTCGTGAATAACTTATTTATAAATATATTAATAAATTTATTCATAATTTTATAAAAATATTATATAACATAAAATTATTAAATTTTAAATTATTATAATAATATCATTAATAAAATGTGTTGATAATAAGATATGATGTAATTTAAAAATTAATCAACTAATATGTGAGCTTAATAGAGTAATTATCGTTTTAATTGAGTAAATAAATGTTTAGTTGAGTAATAATTAACAAGTATTGTACTTGATTAATTTTTTTTAATCAAATAAGACCTAAACATTTAAGGGATTAATCGATTTTATAATTATTTTTGTAACATCCCGCTTTCTCGGGCGCGTTATAACTTGAGAAAATTCTGGGACAATAAATTTTTTTCTTTCAAACACTAAGCTAAATCAAATCATTCCTCATATCTATTCCAGAATTTCAAATCATTTATCTCTAAAGAAAATCATTATACATGTCAAATGCGGAAGCAAGGATCGAACCTGATATCTTAACATTAATCATAAATCAATTCTTACATAATCGTTCCTGAACATAACTTAATACAAAACATAAGTTCTCAACTAACATTAACTCTAAGGTTATACATCATCATTCCTCAAGACGTTCAGAATTCAAAGTAGCAGAACTTAAATACATGGGCTACATTACATACATCTCATTCATCATTTAATTCATTATGCACTTTGCTAAATGTCATTTTATGCCTCATTTATCCTCATATCTGCTATAATCTTTATCTGGAACATTTGAATATTCTAGGGGCAAAGTCCAAGTTAGATGATGAATCATCTAAGTAAGGGTTCAAAACATTTTCGTGCATGAATATAATGTCTTACTTATCGTAAGGGTAAACTGCACCCTTCATGCTACTCACTATTTTTGCGGCCACTTCTTTCGAAGCCAGGGTGTATGGGGGCACCCTTGGTAAAGCAGCGGTGCTAGTTCGTACTCCTTACGGCCACAATGCGCGTGATCAATGATATCAACGTGTACATATGCATTTCATAGTCATGTCATGTATGTAGTCTACGTGATAGATACATATCAGGGTATGTCAATATGACGAAAACATTTTCGAGGATCGGGGTTTGAAACATAAATCACTTACAAACCAAGTATTTTTCATAAAACTAAATCCAATTGGGAAGTACCACTTACCTTCTCAAACTCATCGAGCTACCTCGATATTCGCGTCTGTCTTGAAATTCATGTATCGCCTCGATTTACGTGTCAACCTCAAAATTCGCACAAGTCATTTCAATTTTAAGCCTTAAAGCATCCTAATCATCAAATTTACTTAAATAAATATTAAAACTTATTTTTTCATAATTTCTTGCATTTTCTTTATTTTTCTCTCTATTTCTGCCTATTTTCCTCAATAAATCCAAACTAAATATTTCTCAAATATCTCACTACGAAAATTCATAAAATAATATTCTTGAATTTCTATGGCATTTTACTTACCTTAACTTAGCTTCTCCGGCTTCCTCGGTATGCATGCCATGTCCTCGAAAAGCGTGCCAGATAACTTTTCTTGCCAAAATATCCGAAAATTACTTAATATCCATTTTTATATGAGGAATATAAGAAAAAATTGGGACCTCGAGATGATGCTAGAAAATCAATTGAAGTGTCTACTCCAACTGTTGTGGTGGATGATGATGATGACTTTGAAGACCTATTTTTTTCTCGCTTCAAAAAATATAAATGTGGCGGTGGTAGTGGACTTACAGCTGTGCCTTCGGAATTGGATAAGTATTTTAGTGAAGTGTGTGAGCCTTCAACTAAAGAATTTGACATTTTGAAATGGTGGAAAGCAAATTGTCATAGGTTTCCTCTTCTGTCTTCGATGGCTCGAGATATATTGGCAATTCCAATTTCTACTGTTGCGTCTAAGTCTGCATTCAGTGCTGGGGGTCGAGTACTTGATCCATTTAGGAGCTCTTTATCTCCTAAAGTGGTTGAAAGCTTAATTTGTACGCAAGATTGGCTTCGGTCATCTACCACCCCAATAAGTGTTGAACAAGATTTGGAGCATGCTCAACAACTTGAAGAAAATAAAACTTGTTAAATTTACTCAGTTTTACTCTCTTTTAAATTTACTCAAGAGTTAGTTCAATACATACATGGTACTTTGATATTAACTAATTCATTTAACATATTATTTTTAGAATTGTTAAAGGTTATCATAAGCAACAACTCAACTTCCAATATGGAATGCTGATTTGAACCAAGTGATTTTGAATATCTTGTGCATTTGTAAGTATATATGTTTTATACTTTCTAATTGTATATATTTTATATTTGCTTTGAACAAAATTTCTTCATGGACTAACAACATATATTGGCTCCACTTTTTTTATAAGTTAGATGCAGGGAGAAGGAGATGAGTATTACACACATGGATAGAGGTCAAAATCTGTACTCAAAAGTAAGTAAATATTTTTTTTTATCAACTTCACTACTTGTAATCAATTTTGGAATGGGCATGTCAAAATGCTTGTAGAGTTGTAGTTGAGTGTGATTTTTTTATATAAATGCCCTTAGTTTCCAGCAAATTTATGTTGAGGACAATACAAAAATGAAGATTTATTTGCTTAGATGTTTATATAAACGGATTTTATGTTTATGTGTTAATGTTCTTTCTTTTTGTTTAGATTTGTGTTGGTTTAACTTTTGGTCTTTCACGTTGCATGTCTATATGTTTATATCATGTTCCATGGCTTAGTTAGTTTAGGTTGACAGTGACCATTGGCTCCACTTCTTTTGTAGGTTAGATGCAGGGAGAGGGAGGTGAGTATTACACAGAGGTTAAAATCTGTACTCAAAAGTAAGTACATATATTTTTTTTATCAACTTCACTACTTGTAATCAATTTTGGAAGGGGCATATCAAAATGCTTGTAGAGTTGTAGTTGAGTGTGATTTTGTTATATAAATGCCCTTAGTTTCCAGCAAATTCATGTTGAGGACAACACAGAAATGAAGATTTGTTTGTTTAGATGTTTATATAAACAGATTTTATGTTTATATGTTAATGTTTTTTCTTTTTGTTTAGATTTGTGTTGGTTTAACTTTTGGTCTTTCACGTTGCATGTTTATATGTTTATATCATGTTGCAAGTAAACTAGTATTTGTTAGATTAGAATAGTATGGCACCAACACCAAGAGGGGGTGAATTGGGTTGTTTTAAAAAATTGATTGAACTTGAAAATCCTTTAAATGAAAAATGTGATTTTAGTGAAAGTGAGGATTAATGAAATGCTTGAAACAATAAATGAAACAAATAGTACAAGCATATAAGAGACACAACGATATATAGTGGTTCGGCTTAAACCAAGCCTACTCCACTACCTTAGCTCCTCACTAAGGATTTTTCAATCAATCCACTAAAAACCTCTTATCTCTCCGGATAGGCCCTCTAGCAACAAGCTAGGAAATACAACCCCTTGCTTCAACAAGCAAGTCCTCTAGCACAACAAGCTAGGTATTCAACCCCTTGCTTCAATAAGCAAGTCCTCTAGCACAACAAGCTAGGAATCAAAATTCTCCTACAAGCAATGTAATCTCTCTAGCAAAACAAGCTAGGAAAAATACAAAGAAATATAAGATAGGAGAGGATCTGAGAAGCAATATTCTCAGTTACAAACTCTCTCAAAAATAAACACAAGGCTTGATAATGAATTTAACCAAATGAATACAAAGCCTTGAAAAGAGAACGAATTTACCAATGAAGCACAACAATGATCTTGGCACTTGAGAGCTTGTAATGTAATCTCTTGGTTAGCTTGAATCATCCATTTGACTTGTATTTATAGTCTCTTGAAAGCCCATTCACAAATCTTGTCGTTGGTAGTGGGAAAGCCACTTTGAGTGAGTGGAAAAACTAGCCGTTGGGGGTTTCTGCGACACAAACGGTCGACAGATGCAAGGCATCGGTCGACAGATTAGCAAATATTTAAAATCCGGTCGACAGATAAAGAGGAACGGTCGACAGATGCTTGTGCGAGCATTCTGCCGGTCGACAAATGCATAGGCATCGTTTGACAGATGGCTTGAAGCATCACGAAATGACATTCTGTCGGTCGACAGATGCAAGAGCATCGGTCGACAGATGGTCTGAAAACGAAGAATCGATCGACAGATGGTGAGACATCTGTTGACAGATGAAGCCATCCTTCAGGGCATACATACAGCACAACTTATTTATATTTTACCTTCAATTTTGTTTTATTTATATTTTACCTTCCATTTACTTTAATACATAAATGTAAATAAGAAAGTACCCCTCATTTGGATTCAATAAAAATATCTAAAAAATCAAAATCCATAAGAATAAAAAAGTAGAATTTGGGTTTTAGTACAAACTTAGGATTTTGCGATTTTATCACCTTCAAGATACACACTTCCCATTTCTTGAAAAATTCGTTAAAAATCGTTTTAGCACTAATGGATAGAAGATATCAAAATACCAGGAGATAGTTTTTCAAAATGAAATCATTTTCTTATATGTCTCCTTATAAGGTGCTAGTCTTCCAGACTTAGAAAAATTTTGAAACGTTATCAAAACGAGTTTCAAGGTATGATGCATGAACTAAAGGATTTTTCATACGATTAAATTTTAAGCCAAAAGCTTTCATGCATGCTTCAAAATATAAAAGCTTATTTTGAAATATGAGATTAACATAAATGATTTTTCATACTTAAGATTGGATTTTCATCAAACACATTTATGTTGAAGTTGGTCTTTTGCCGTAAAATAATTTTAGCTCTATGTTGACCAACAACTTCAAATCTAATTTGAAAAATCATTTTAGGAGATTTCATCATAATACATGTTTGAGCCAATCTCTATGTATAAGAATATAAATCATTTGGTTTTTATTTTAACAAAGTATTTGAAATTGATTTTGGTTGAAAACCATAAACTTGACTCATGACTTGGGGATAGAACAAAGTATTGTTTTTCATCATCAAAACTAAACACAAGGGTAGAACATCAGTATTGATTTTTACAAGTTCCTAGTTTTGGAATATAAGACTTGTTTTTTGTCTTCATGAGCATTACAAGTTAAATACACGGACTGTCCTATCTGAATACTAGGATAAAGTCTTGAATATCTCACCCTTCATAACTGAAGCATCATACACAAGGATAATGGACTTTATGAGTTAGGTCTAATTTAGAGACTGTTACCAGAGCATTCCTTTCCTCATGTTTTGTATTGAGATCTACAATATGTGGCATAATAGGATTCTTATAGCTTCCTCGCCTCTCGAGCTGTGGTGTATGCTGGGTGTATTTGGTACCTTGAACTGAAATTGTGTTCATCCCCCATCTCTTCTCTGCCCTCTCCCTTTAATAAACCTTTGTTATTCATTCCAAAAAGGAGACTGGTATTGCTAATGGTGTTTCTCTTAGCATGATTTTCTAGAGCTTTGAGGAAATTGATATTTTGCTAGTATACATAAACTAAGGAAAAATGAATATGAGAAAAGCTAAGTGCATTGTTTCGTATGGTCTTTATTTAAACTCCTTATGGTCTTTACATTGTCTATCCATATCATGACTTTTGGTTTTATTGCAGCATGATTAATATTCTTTCGTTTGAATTTCTTTTCAAATGCTTTTGGGGACGGGTGGAACATAAAAATTTGGTATGTGCCTCAGGGCCTCACTCACTTGTGCAGGACACAAAGCAGTGTCAAAAAGCCTAATGTATTACTGTGCATAAAATATTTTAAGCAAATTAAGCTGGGCTGGGACAACATAGTAAGAGATGATGTATTTAGTACCTTGATAGGGAAAAATGTAGAAAAAAATCCCTTTTGGCTGACTCTGGGAAATGGCTTATTTCAGTTTTCTATTACATCACTATGTGATATATTGATATGTAATGGATTGGCTGCATTTTTTGTTCCTCAGGGTTTCGAAAGTAATTTGAATTAGTTGGAGCTGTTTTATTTTCCCTCAATTTGCCAAGCTGAATGCAACTTGGTGCTTTGATCTATCGGTTATTTTGTGTATAATCGGTTGAGTTTTTCGGTTATGTCGGTTTTGGGTATAATCGGTTCGGTTTTTTTGTGTATAATTAGTTCGATTTTTTGGTTTGGTTAACTGAAATTCAGTGTCGGTTTGTTCGGGTTCGATCAAATCGGTTAGTATAGTATTTTGTTTCGGTTCAGTTTTTCACTTTAAAACGGTTCGATTCGTTAGAAAATAGCCGGTTCGATTCGGTTAAACCGAATGCTCACCCCTAATGAAGATGATAATAAGATACGTAGATTTCATGCATAAAAAGGTATTCATAGCGTTTATAGGTTATATGGGCAAAATCACTCATCTTAAACAGAATTTGACTTGCCTTGATTTACGTGCTATCCTCGAAAATAATGCAAATTGTCAAGATCCTTGGCCAAATTACTTCATGGCCAATCATTTTCAAATAAAATCAATAATATAATTTTTTCAGACTTTTTCCCAATTTTCCCTCTATTTTTCATAGCCATAAATTCTTCCAAAATTTCTAATAAAGTAATTTCTTCAATTTTTCTTCCTGAAAATTCTTAAAATAACATTTCTAATCTCTTTGAATTTTCTAAGAATTTTCCAAAACCTCTTCCTATTTTTCTCTAATTAAGTTTCCTTTCGAAAGTTCAAAATAATTATTTCATCATAAAATTTCTCAAATAAACTATTCATTTTTATTGTATTTTTGGATATTTTTCTAGAATTTTATCTCTCTTATTTCTATTTCTATTCTATTTTTCTTTATTTCAGCATTTAAAATAATAGTAAAAATTATCTCCGGTCATCTTCTCCGGTGCTGACACACCAGAAAATTAAACTAACTATACCAGAAGATAGCTTACCTTGAGTCGATCACTCTGGCCAAATTTGAGCTTGAAACAACACTTGGAAGACCTTCCTCCGAGCAAAATTCAGTTCGGTTCTGGCGAGATCCGATTTTTCTGACGAAACTCCGATCTCCCCTCAAATGAACTCCAAAATCTCTCAAAATTTTTAGAAATGATCCTCACCTCATGGGAAACAAAAGCCCTATGGTTTGGTGCCTCAATTCATTCAAAAATGAGGTCGATTTAAAGCTTAAATCTTGCAAAACTCTCTACCACTACATCCTCTATTTATAGCCAAATTCGAATCCCAAAACGACGGATCTTGCTTCATCCAAAGACACTAAGGCCTTCCCGTGCCCTAGATCTGTCCAAAATGCATCGAAAGTTACCCAAAAATTGATTTACTTAGGATAAATTATGGTTGCTTTCAGTCGAAAATTTGGTCATTTTCGACCAAACCAAAGCCAATTGTCGACCAATATTAATTCTGGGGCCTTGCCCCGACGTTCCTTGCCAATTTCTTGGATCCTTCGCCATCGAATTCGGCGATAGGAAGGCTGGTCAGAAGCTTGGTCTGCCATGACAGCTTCCAAGTTTTGAAAATTACACTTTTGCCCCTTTTATTTTGGCTTTTTTACATTTTGGCATTTCCATGAAGCTCCTGAACTTTCTATAACTTCCATTGAGTCCCTTAAGCTTTGAAATCTTCATTTCTTCCTCTAAGATTCTGAAAAAATGTCATTTCGACGTCTCTCGGGCAAATTTTAGAAATTGTACTTAGGCTCGAATCTTCATTTTGGTCGTAAATCCTTTTGTTTCTTCTTGAAACTGCTAAAGGGTTGTTCTACATACTAAATATGAACTTTATTGGGGTTCTTTTGACTTCTCAGAAGTCTCCTGCGATAATTCAGTTTTTCAGCCAGAATCATAGTTGTATTTTAGCTGTACCGAAATCATTCCTGATCCAATTTCTCTCGATACTAAAAATCATTTCTTGAGATTCTTAATAGGTATATGCCTATTTCTTTAGGTATATGAGCCCTTGGGCATTCGCTCTAGTCGATTCGGACATTTTCTTGAGCTATTCTGATACCGATTTTCTTTGAAACCACATATTTCTTACCCGAAAGTTTTTCGGGTATTACAACTTATCCTTAAACTTTTTCAACTCAACCACGTTTAATCCGGGAGTTCTTTGTCAATATTCAGCCCAAAAGGTATTCAGTTAGTGTTGTTTTCTTCCTTACTTATTCTCGATATATGACTGCACTCTCACCTTGCAATTAAAACACAAAACAAAACACAATAAAAATTTTATGTTTTTTTCCTTTATTTTGGTGAGAGGTTTATACTCATCAGTGTATGAGTGCAGTTGTAGTCCAAATTTAAATTTATATTTTCTGGATGAGTCCAGATCATCCACTGAGAGATTAATTTATGACTAAAAAAAGAATGTCACACACACGCACATGCATTTGGTCGAATTGGCAACAAGGTTTTTTATGGATTTTTTAGATAACAAATACTTAGGAAATAAAGTAAGGCAGAAGTTGAAATAAACGCTAAAGGTGTGAATATGAAATTGGATAGCACTCGAGTTAAGATAATTTCAGCACCAACCCGTTGATTCTCAATTTTTAGCAGAAAAGATTAGCAACATTAATTTAATTTCTGATATGAGGGTTTGTTATTAAATGCAATTAGATATGATGATAGTTCTAGTTTAAGCAATCCCTATACATGATATGTGAGATTCTAATTTAAGTAACTACCATAAATTCAATTGTAATTAATACACAAAACAATTATATTAATCATTCGGGTTTGGGTATGATAGCGTTTTTAGTTCTAGTAACTCTTATACATGGCATGAAAGCTCTAAATTAGGCTTACGCTCCAATCCAAACCTAGTGATTTCTCAATAATTAATACACACTCATACTGAAATTTAAATTAATGTTACTCATTTAAAGCGCAACTTTTTTTGGGAATCATTGGCGTTGGATACTGTACTTACCTTAACCCAAGATTGGATTTAGCTACTCATCTTCATTTGAAAGTTGATTGACAGGAATTTAAATGACATAATTTAAATAACAGAATTTAAATGACAAGAATTAAAATAGCAGAAATTAACTGGCCATTAATTAAATGACAGGAATTAAAATTACAGAAATTAAAAGGCATAAATTAACCGACCATTTAGGTGGTAAATAATAAAGTAACAATAAATGACAAGAGAATTCAAGAAAAAAAAGAAGAAAAGTAAGATTGCAAGAGAAAATAAGAGAGAATATGAACAATTCTTAAAGAGAAACTCTAAGAAAATAACTAAACTTTTATTCAAGAATAATAATCACCCTTACAAATACAACCAAGTGAGCTATTTATATCCCATAAGATGCAATACAAACCACACAATTTCAATTATTCAATTAGATATAATTATATCCAATGAGCACTCACACACTTAAAGTTAAATAGATTTTAACTAAAATACACACATAAAGTTAAATGAATTTTACCTAAAAAACACACCTAATAAAGCACTCATAAAACAAATATTTAAAAATAAAAAAAATAAAATAGAATTTTTTACAAGTTGGGTTTTGGTTTTCATTAGTATTAAAAAAAATGTTTGGACCTTCTCCAAATGATATCTTCCATGGGTTGCTCAAGTTGGATCTTAATTCTTCATGGGGTTTAATTCCTTATTCTTCATTATTCAATCTAATTTGAGTTTCCAAACCCATCTTCTTCATACCTACAAGCAAGCAATTGAGTGTTATTAATAGATTATATTATATATATATATGATATATTATATTGTATATTATATAGATGCTCAACGCATGCATTCCATTGAGTATATGTATTATGTTATAATATATATTATATTTATATATTTATTATAATATATTATATTATATATATTACACATAACTATTTAATTAAACCAATTTAAAATTAAAACATGGGTTATAATTATAACAAAATTTTAACAAAATTAACTAATAATCAATATATACCACTATTTTCTAGGTTCTTGGGGTATTACATTCTCCCCCTCTTAAGCATATGACATTTTCGTCATGTGACCTTATAACTGATCCCAGATCTTTTTCTCTTTAGGGGCTGCCATCCTAGAAGTCTGTCAGAAACCGCTCATTGTATAGGCCCTCGAGTCCCGACGCCACTCTCCGCTCTCATCGGACTGTCTTCACCAAGGGTAGGCTCTGATATCACCTGTAATATCTCGCATCAAGTGATAAAAAGAATCGGAACAACTTACCACGATAGGTCTACATAAACTTTCCAAGGGGTCACCCATTGAGTTTGAACAGTTCAAACACGCTTAATTCTAGAGTTTTTTGTCTACATTCAAGTCAAAAGATATACAGCTAATATTATTTCTTTCCTTATTTATCATCAATATGTACCACCATTTTCTAAACTTTTGAAATAGTACAAATGTTGTTAATGATTTTAGCCTAGAAATGGCCTTTGCAAGCTTCCTAAGTTTTGGCAATCTCTCAAACTTAAAATAACAAGTCTTTCAAGCTTTTTAATTGATTCATTAATCTTAATCAATTCTTTACAGTTTTTAAGTATTAAGTATTTCGAGATTGAGCAACATTAAAAAATGAAGATTCTTAGAAAAATTTTGAGAATGACTTAAATTAAAGATTTTCAATAATATATGGCATTGAAAACCCGGAACGAAAGAAGCATTGTTAACGATTTGATTTAAATCTTACGAAATTACAAATTCATGATAAGAAAAAAAAATAAAAAGAAACAAAAAATAAAGCCAACATAACCATCTCAAAAACAACCAACTTATCCAAAGGAAAAATCATTGGGCATCATTTGTTAAGGGAAATGAAGCCAACATAACCATCTCAAACCTTCGGAAAAATTTTTATAATAGCTTTTGCATAGTTGTACATCTCTTTTTAGTAAAATATATATTTTAATCTATATAGTTGCATATTTTTTTTTTATTGAGATACTTGAATTTTTTATTAACTCAAAAATATTTAAAAACTTTAATTTCGAGTCAATTATACCCTTGAATTCATTATTTTCAACAAATTTGTCAATTTGTATAATTAATTTAAAATTACATAATTTAAGAGTACAATTAAAATAATAAGAAATTCAAGGGTACTGAAATTGCATAGTTTAATGGTACTTTGAAAATAAAAAAATAAAAAAATATATAAATACATAAATTAATATATGTATTTAATTTTTTTTTCTTTAGTAAAAGTTGTAGATTCAGAATTCCTGCAAATCCATCAACTGCCAAAGCGCCATATGAATTTGCCATAACAGTGGTAACACCACTAAACTTTTTTTCTGGAGTGGAAATATGATATTTGTATGAAAAAAAATATTTTTTAGATAATTAAATTATTTAGAATTAAATTTTAAAAAATATCAATTGAAGATATTTGATTAACTTAATTTTTTATCTAAAAATTGTTATACTTTTTTAATTTTTAGTGTTTGATTGTCATTATTTTTTATGAAAATAATCAGATACATACATGTAGATAATCAATAACTAAATACACAAATCAATAATTAATTATATAAAATAATCAAATATATACATATTCAAAAAATAAATCAAATATACATTCATAAAATATTTAAAAAATAAATCAAATATACATGATGAATGAACCATCGTCATTGGTCGCGCTGCTTCCCCATCACCTTTTACCCTTTGGTTGCTCACGGTCGCTCTCGCTCGTCCTCTCTCTCGCTCACTTCGTCGCTGCCTCTCTTTCGCTCTTTATTCCTCTCACACAGCAGATTTGCTTCTAAGGGAAGGAGAAGTCAAAAATGAAAATATAAGATGGCTGGAAACCTTGCCTTAAATAAAGATAAAGATGAACCCTTAGAGCTTGTCTTTAGCGAAGATGGCAATGAACAATGGGAAGATCCAATGCCAAATGGAAGAGAAACTCAAGGATAAAAAAGCAGTTGGGAGTGATGAGGGAGTACGTGAATTGCCTACCCCTCCTCCCCAAAAAAAAAAAATTATTTTCTAGCAAAAGTGAGAAAAGCCTATTACGTGATGAAAAGTTAAAAATTGTATTATCTGAAAAATATAACTAATCAAACACCTCCAAAACTAAAATTTATATGAAAAATGATTATTTTTCATAAAAAATATGACTAATCAAACAGATCTTAAAATTTATCTTCCTTCAAAAAATGAATATTAAGATTGGTGCCTCTAATTTTTCTTGTGTTGTAACAAAAAATTAAATGGAGGAAATATAGGTAAATAAATAGTATTATTTTACAAAGATATAGAATATACGTGAGTATAGTAATTTTTTACAATTTTTTCACTCAATATATGAAATAAATCATTTTAAGTTTAAAGTCCCTTGTCTCTTGTCATGAATCAATTGATGCATAACCAACTTATTATATATATATATATATATTAATTGTTAATAGATTTTTGTCAATGAGATTTTGAATCTCAATTAATGTGTAATAATCACATCCATTTAGGGTTATAACTAGGAGTCTTTATCCTTTCCAATAAATAGTAGTCTGAGAAAAGTCATGAGAATGGCGTAGGTTAAAGATTTTCAACAATATAAACCAACGTTAATGATCTAATTTGAATCTTATGAAATTATAAATTTGTGGCAAGAAAAAAAAAAAGAGAAGGAAAAGAAATAAATTAAATCCTATATATATTTTTTTTTGTAGAAGTTATAAATTATAAATTTGTTGTAATACAAATTCACCATATGAATTTCCCTACAAATTCACCATATGAATTTGCTATAGCAGTGGTAACACAAAAACTAAATGGATCGTCCGGACTCAATCTCAGTCTAATTCTTAGGTCCAATCTCAACCCGTTTCTTAGACTCAATTTCGACCCAGTGCCAGCTTGCCACGAGATTATTGCAACCTCCGTTGCGTATTCGCGCGGCCGCTTCAGACTCCATCTTTATAAATGACAGATCCCATCCACATTAATGAGGGTCCAATTGATACTATGCTGTCACCTAGGAATCTTCACCAACATCGGATACTCAGTCCCATCACCTGTAAACGCATGACACACGCATGCAAGAGGACGTCTCCTCCTCTTATATCAATCAACTTTTCTCAGAGTCAAGGTATGTTTTGATCTCTGATCTACTAATATACGGTTTCTCTTTACTCTTTTATTTACTCAAATATCAAAGTGGTTGCAGGTGTCAACCACCCCCCGAAAGGACTCGTCGCTGGAGGCCACATCCTGCCATTGAGATCTTACCTCTGATCGTTCTCATTTGATCAAAAAGAAACACTAAAGAAGTGCCAAATTAAATCTCTTGTGCCTTTTGTAACAACTTTTTCTCTTAGATTTATCTTCTTTTTAAAAATGAATAATAAGGTTGGTGCCTCTGATTCCTCTTGTGTCCTAACAAAAGTTGGGTGGAGGAAACCTAAATAAATAATCAGCATCATTTTACAAAGATATACAATATAGTGAGTATAGTTAATCTTTATATTTTTTTCTCGCAAGACACAAAATGAATAATTGTAAACTCAAACTCCGCCAAATTCTCCTACTCCCTGGTCAATTCTTGTCGAACGATTTCCCTTCTTATTTTTCAAATAAAATGATTCATCACTAACTTATTATGTACATCAATTGTTAATAAATTTTTGTCAATAATATTTTAAATCCCAATTAATGTGTAATAATCACACTCATTTAGGATTGTGATTGGGTCTTTGTCTTTTCCAACAAAGAAGCTAGTAATATCAAATAATAAGATTGCGTTCTCTTTATTTTTTTCAACTTATTTTTGTTTTTTAATTTTTTAAAATAATAAAAATACTTTTACCTTGTCATTTTCAAAAATATATTTTCGAAAAGGAAATTTTTTTTTAAAGGAAATCCAAAACAATTGTTTTACTTGTTTTTAGTCAAAACAATCTCTAAATCCAAAACATGAAAAACACAATTCATTTTTCATGTATTGGCTCTAAAAAAGAAAAAGAAAAAAAAGAAAAGAAGGAAAAAAAGAAAGAAAAATTTATTCTTAAATTTTAAAAATAAAATTATATATTTATTTAAAATTTAAAAATATAATATATCTATATTATAATTAAAAATATAAGAAAACATATAATATATTATTAAATATATTACACATATTATGTATAATAATATTTAATATAAATTACCAATCAGTAATTTATTAATCAAAATTATTATTTTATTTTAATAATAAAATTTTATCAAAAAATAATTTTATCATTTAATAATCAAATTTATTGAATAAAATATCATAAAATATTTTTTCTCAAAATTTTAAAATAAACACATTTTTTATTTTTTATTTTAAGAAACAGTTTTTTAAAATAACAAAAAAACACGATTTTAGTTTTCTAAAAATAAACTATTAAAATAGAAAACTAAAAATAAATTTAAAATTAAAAATCAAAAATTAAAAATGTAAAGACAACGCAGCCCAAACCTTTATTGTGATCATCTTGTAAAGAGTTGTAACATGGTTTGAGTTTTCCAAGAAAATGAAAATGCATGAGTCCAACCATACTAAAACTCAATTATTCAGTAATAGAGTAAATAGAAAATGAATCCAGTATATCAGTAGAAGAAGAAAATGAATTCAATCTAATGAGAATCTACCACTCATAACACAAGGCAAGATTCATCATTTGTCGTCCATACACTCTCAAGGAATACACAAACTTTATATGTCAATACAGAAGACAATATTTTAATAACTGGAGATACTCTTGGAGCAGGACCCAAGTGATAAATCAAGCTCATTAAGGATTTTTCAATCGAGGCAATGAAGAAGACACAAAAGAGTGAAAGGGAAAAAATAAACCAGTTCTGATAAACAAAAATCATAGATGAAATAAATTACAAGGTCCTAAAATTATTGCATAAATATGAGAACATATGAATTTTGCAACAGTCACTAGAGCTAGCCGAAAAGCATTGGAAGTCCCAGATCATGAAGAGAAGAAGATATCCAAAATCAGTCACAATCAATAAAGACAAGGGCAAGCGCTACAATTAACAAAACAAAACTCTAAACAAACATATAACTACAATACGGTTATCAACAACACTCAAGCAATAGAGTTACCAATGACATTTTGATTGCTTGGGCTCTATATGTGAGCTACTTGGAATTGAAGCCAGAGTAAAAACAAATTCAAGGTGAATAATATCTTCGCTCTATTTATTTTCCGTGAACTAATTTCTTACGCAAAGAATCTAGAGATACAGTAGGACTAAACAACCTCGCATGGTGGCATACCAAATAACCTTTAGGACAACCTGAGCAAATCTTAGGATGAAGGCCAAGACAGATGACTCTAGTGCTCGCAGGATTTGCAGGCACAGGATAATTCTTGCACTCCAAGCAATTACCATTACAACAACCAGGAACAACCTTTCCATAGGGATGGATTTGTTGGGCAACTTTTAAACTGGCACATTGGGTGCTCTTCTTTTCTTGTGCCTCCTCATACACAAGATGGATGCCAACCTCCTTCACATGGAAATCTTGACTTGTAATAACCGAAATATTTAGCTCATCACCACCTTCTAACAGATCCTCAAACTTCCAATAACTTAACCACAATAAGTCCTCATCAGCTCCTGGAATGCCAAAGAACTGTGGGCAATAGCTCCATTTCAAATGCCTGGTTGCATTATTGATAATTATGTGTGCAAACAGGTAGTTCAAAGAAAAAAGTGGAGCACTAGGATTGGAAAGGACATATACAGAACATAGAGACAACCCTTGAATTCTGAAATTAACATCAGAAGGTATGGTAAAAGATATTGAGGATCCTACATTCTTAAGAATAAACTTCATAGGAACATTGCTTCCCCGCAAGTAAGTGCAAAATGTATAACGTTCGTGCAAACCCTATACCATAAAAGTATAATTTAAATGTTAATGGTGGAAACACAAACAAACATATAAATAATATATATATATATATATATATAGAGAGAGAGAGAGAGAGAGAGAGAGAGAGAGAGAGAGAGAGAAGCGGGGGATAGAGGGAGGGAAGAAGAGCGAGAGAAAGGGAGAACCTGGGCTGGAAGCATCCTCATCTGTTTTGAACCCACGTGTGAAACAAGACGTACATGTGGTTTATCCATAGCTTCAAAGTCACATAAGCCCAAATTATTTATTAGCTCTCCATCAACACTTTCTAAGGGCTCTAACTTGAATTTGCCCACGATCTCAACTAGATTCCTACAAGTGCTATAACCTAAGCTTTGAATGGAGTCCAGTGATTCAAAACTTATTTTTTCCAACAATTCACACCTAACGGTACATAGATTTTTTATATGCCGCAGCCCATTAAGTGACTGAAGCCTTGGGCATGATACTAACCACAGAACCTGGAGACTAGGAAGATCGTTGACGCAACTGGGGAGGCTACATATTGGATTCATGCTCAGATTTAGTATCTGCAATGAAGATAAGTTGCCAAATTCCCTGGGGAAAGTGTCATCAAATAAATTGCGATTTGCAAGACTTAAATATCCCAAAGACTGGGGAAAAGAAACCCATGAAATTTTTGGAACTCGTCTTAAATTCAACGGCCAAGTCAATACAGAGAAATCCCATGCTTCGATCTCCGAAGTGACAGAGTATTGATTCATTATTGTTCCATCCGCAAGAAGCACTGTCACAGAATCCATATTCCCCAGCTCTGTTGGAAGTTCTTCAATATTTATGCAACCGGAAATGTCAAGTGTTGCCAGAGATTTTCGCCTACAAATGGTTTTCGGAAGCTTCTTCAACTTCTGACAGTTCCTTAAGTTTAAGATAACAAGTTTTTGTAGGAGTCCTATTGATTCATTAACCTTAATCAACCTTGTACAATTTTCAAGTACAAGTATCTCAAGATTGGGTAGCATTGAGAAATCAGGAGTCGCAAAAAGGTTATGTGAATGACTTAGATCAAGGATCTTCAATACTACAGGGCACTGCAAAAGAGCGAAACACGACCAATGTTAAAAAGTTAATTAAAAATCTTATGAAGTTACAACTTTATAGCAGAAAAGAAAGGCAAAGAAATGAATTAAGAAACAAACCTTGGCTCCATTGAAAACATTTTTCAAGGAACTGTAAGGCATCTGAAGAGCGACCAGCTTGTCAAAAGGGAAATCATTAGGTGTTGATTGTAAAGGACAGTGAGACCAATACAACCATCGTAATCCTTTCGGGAAATTTTTACAGTTTCCACGGAGTTGTACATCACTAATTTGTAGAAGTTGTAGGTTGGACATGCCTACAAATGCATCAACTTCCAAAACTACTTCATTCGAATTTTTGTTAGCACTACCTTTAAGAAGACCGGAGAAGATTTCAAAGTGACAGCTCTTGTGCTTTTTGGAACTGCTTTCTTTAAGGTGCCCAAAGCTGTTCCCTACAGATTTATCTTCTTTCAAGAAATGCATATCAAGAACGAGGCCTGTGATTTTTTTGGTGCCCTGGCAAATAAATAATGGGATGAGGGAGTAACACTGATAAATACACAATATCCTTTCATAAATAAGTACAAAAATACATGAGAATAGTTAATTCTTACAGTTTTTTCTCTCAAGACATGAAATGAATCCTTGTGATTCCAAAGCCTGCTGCGTTCTCCCAACACCTTGGGCGATTCTTGCCGAACAATTTCTCTTCCCATTTCTTGAATTAGTTGATGCATCACTAGCTTGTTATGCATATCAATTGTCAAAAGAGTCCTGTCAATGAGAATTTCGATTCCAACCAATGTGTAATAATCACATCCATCCAAGATTGTGACCGTGGAGTCTTTGTCCTTTCCAACAAAGAAGCAAGCAATATCAAGAAATAAATCTTTGTCGTGATCATCTTGTAAAGAGTCGTAACTTAGTTTGAGTTTTTCAAGGATTTCACTGTCAGGAATTTCTTTCAATTTTTGCAAGTGACTTTTCCATATATCTTGACTTTTCCCAGATAGAGAAGAACCCAAAGTTTTAATAGCTAACGGAAGCTCTCTACAGTACTTTATTGCCATCTGTGACTCTACCAAATAATCATCACTAGGATGGTTTTTTCCAAAGGCATGCCAACTAAAAAGCTCTAAAGATTCATTGTGATCCAACAATTCAACCCTATGTACTTTGCAACATTCATGAGGTTTTAGTAAATGCTGATGTCTAGTGGTTATGATTATTTTACTACTCGGAGAAAGCCAATCCAGCATCCCAAGGACTGCATGCAATTGTTCCCGTTTATCCACATCATCAAGAATTATAAGAACTCTTTTAGAACCTATAACTTCTTTAATTTTAACAATTCCTTCATGAACGTTGTTTATTTTTTCCTTACTTCCCTTTACAATATCCGAAAGAAGTTGCCTTTGTAATTGTAGTGGGCCATTTTGTTGTCCATAAACTTCTCTTATATCTGCCAAGAAGCTCCTACCTTCGAAATTTTGGAAGTTTAAGTTGTATACAAATTTGGCAATGGTTGTTTTTCCAATCCCACCCATCCCACAAATGGCAACAATTCCAACATCACTTCCTTCATCTTGTAACAACAAATGAATGTGTTCAGCACGAAAATGAAGTCCAATGGGATATGGGCAAACATTCAAGACTGTTCGCCTTAGTTTGTTTTCAACGATCTTGACAATTTTCTGGATAAACTTCGACTCGTGCCTATGTTGGAATCCAAGACAGAAGAAAAAAAAAAAACCTTTAGATATACTATTGAGATCTTAGAAAATCAAATCATGAGAGAACTCTCTTTAATGAGAAGGGAATCTAATTTTTAATAAACAAGATGCATTATTTGCACATGATGTTTCTCTCGTTTCCTGTCTCCCCTTCTAAAGGTTCTCTGCTTGAATTTACAATTTTTTGCTAGTTAGCGGACTTTACTTCCTAGAAAATATGTGCACTTGCAAAGCCATTGCAGCAAAATAATGTCATGCAATTGTGAGACAAATTTGATATATAATGCTTCCCACTTACACTAACTAGCCGCTATTATGTGAGATCACCAATTTTGTAAGAAATGCATTTGCTGAAAGTAGATTATGAAAAAATTGATACTATTTATAACTCAATTATGCTATTTATTAATTGTTTTACTATTTATAGAATCTACGACTACCATTAATAATTAAGAGAAAAAAGAGAGGCCCGCGGGAGGAAAAAGCTTTACCCATCGGCTTGATTTTGTAGAACCATGCCTGCTAAATTAGCAGCTTCCTCCAGTGCTTCCTTCCAACCCTTTAGTTTCTCCTTCATGTCATTTGATTCACCCTCGAATCGCTCTTCATGCCTCGCAAATGCCTCCGCATAATCCCCTCTTTGTTTCCTAACCTCGGATGGATCCACGTCATAAAACACCGGCAGAACCTCGTGGCCGGAATCCTTCCTCCTCCGTTTTCCGAGGATCATCACCAGCTCATCGAGACACCAGCTGGAAGAAGCATAGTTCCTGGAGAAGACGACGATTGAAACCCTAGACTCTTCAATTGCCCTGTGCAGCTCCAGCTTGATGCTTTCTCCTCTCTCCATCCCGTCATCGTCTCTGAAGGTGCGAAATCCAGCGTTGGCGAGAGCCGTGTAGAGGTGGTCGACGAACGTCCGGCGCGTGTCCGCGCCTCTGAAGTTCAAGAAGACGTGATAGGCGCTGCTCCGAGGAGCGGAAGAGGAGGCGCTCTCTTGGACTCCTCGTGTTGTAGTCATTGCACAGGCGCTGAAAATAGGATATGGCCAGAGCAGAGAAATTAAACAGTTGAGATCATCGAGTGTTCATTCGAAGGTGCGTGCGTGCAAGGATGAGAGGAGAGGGAGAAGGAGAAACTGGGAAGAAAGAAAGCGTAGTGTTGATCATTTGTAGCTCGTTGATCTCCAACTCCCAAGTCAACTCAAAAACTCAATTCTAAAAGCAGAACAAACAAAAGCATTATTGGAGGGAAGATGAAGCAAATTTTATATCCATTCCACTCACTGCTTCATTTAATAATCTATTCTATTTCTATGCTTTGTTAATAGAAGACATCTTTAATTAATATCCTTATCTTTGCCACCTAACCTCACAAAATTAAGTATCATATAATTATCGTAACATTATCCACAACCCAACGGATCATCTAAGTCACAAACAAATGTGAACCCGACCCTTTTGGGAGAGTTCAATTTATAGAATTTAGCCATCTTCTTGATTTTGTAGAACCATTCCTGCTAAATTAGAGCAGCTTCCTCAAGTGCTTCTCTCCCTTGAATCCCCTATCCCTTTGTATCAGGCTCTTGAATTGTTCTTTGTAACTGGCGTTTCATGGTTTCTTTTCTTTCTATCCCATTCTCATCCATCATCCTTAGCCTAATCTCTAAAGCTGCAAAATTTAGTATTAGCCAAAGCCAAAGCTATACAGAGAAGACGATCAACCAACGTACGGCCAATGTCGTCTATAAAACTGACTCACCAAGAAGCGGAAGAGGAAGCTTCTTGGATGACGACTACTGTATGACAAGATATGAAAATATGATATATATATATATATATTAAACAAAAATATAATAATTAATAGAAAATTATTATAACTTAGCGTCCAGATACGACAAGATTATGGAGAGAAGTTGGGTTGGGTTGCCGCAGAGCAAATTTACACCCATGCCCCAGCTTCTCTTAATTTATAATCACGGACAAATTGACTTCCCACCAAAACAATAAATATAATAATTAATAGATAAATATTATAGCTTAGCGTCCAGTTACGATAAGATTATGGACAGTGCCGGCAGATGACAGCAAATTTAAACCCATGCCATGCCCTCCACCAAAACAATACATTCTATCCAAAACTGTCCAATTTTCTCTTTCCACTAAGAAATAAAAACAATCAATTGTTTTGGTGCACTTCGAAATCTAAGAGATTAGGATTCCTTAATTTCGGACTTAAATGTACAGTTACATGTTGGAAGATTGCAGCAAGGTCTCAATTATTTCTGGCTGCCGTGTGACTGACCGCTTCTCAACCACACTCCAGTGCTCGAAATGCACAATATACAAGTGATGCAATTATTGAATCGCGCATGCATTGGGATCGATGGGTACACAAAGTCAATGAGGCCCCAGAGGAGATCGATGGGTACCCGAAATGCATTTGTATTATGTATGCAAAGTCACCAAGTCAAGTCAATTAAGATAATTAATTGAATAAAGATTAGTTAATATATCCATCCGTGGAATACAATGCTCTTAATTCCCCCCTCAGTTTTCAAACAAAATGATACCCTTGAGACAGAGACAGAGATACAGAGAGATTAAAACAAACATCAATTTTTTATTTTTATATAATATTACTTGTGAATAGATGAGAATCTGAATTGAAGCAATGCAGAAAATTGCAGCAACCAACTTCTTTCAATTTAACACAAACAATATAACTTCCAGAATTATATTTCAATGTTCAAGCAAAGGTCCTTTATTGGAACGAAAGCAGAGAAGAGAGAGATTTGGTAAATGTCTCCTTGGCCTACGATGGGGTCTCAACTCATCTTTAAACAGTGGCGGATCCACGTGTGAGCTGCCCTGGGCTGAAGCCCAGGGCAGCCCACAGCAAAAATTAAATTGCTAGTGTAATTTTTTTGGTTATTTAGTCTTAGCCCAGCCCAAGCTTAGCCCAGCCCACCCTAATTTTTCCCAGCCCAGCCCACTTGCCTGCAAGCCCTTCTCATCTTCTTCCTCTGTCGAACTCGCTCTCGCTCACGGCTCACCTTTCGCTGCCTCTCGCTCTCTACCTCCTCTTCTCTTGCTCGTCCGCTTGTGCTTGGCCTCGCTCTCTGGCTCTCGCTCGCCCTCGCTGGCTCTCTCTCGCTCAGGCTCGACCTCGGCCCCTCTTGCTCTCGCTCGCCCTCGCTCTCGCTCGGCCTCGGCCCTTCTCGCTGCCTCTCGCCCTCGCTCTCTGCCTCTCTTGCTCTCGCTCGGCCTCGGCCCTTCTCGCTGCCTCTCGCCCTCGCTTTCTGCCTTTCTTGCTCTCGCTCGCCCGCCCTCCGGCTCTCGCTGCCTTTCTCTTGCTCTCGCCCTCGCTCTCTACCTGACTGCCTCTCTCTTGCTCTCGCTCGCCCTCGCCCCCACGCTCGCTCGGGCAGTCGGGTTCGCCCTCTTGCTCGCTGCCCTCTGATTCAGGTCTTCTGTCTTCGTTCCCCCCTCCAAACCCAGATTTGTTTCATTCGATTCGAGCCCAGGTATGTTTTCTCTATTTCAGTTCTTTGATTCTCTCGATTGACAGATAAATCTAGATAATTTTTCTATTTTTCGCCCATATTTTTTTTCCTTGTTTGTGCTTGATTTGTTGTTGAAATCTCAGCATTTTTTCAGCATCTTTTAAGTGATTTTCTGCTAATTTTGTGTATGCTTGCCTATTTTACTACTGCATTTAGTTAGAAACTTAGGAATTGGCGTGGCTGGAGACCTGGAATTTGAATTTGTTATTGTGAATCTGTTATTGAATATTTGAATTGACCATATTTTTGTCTTCTCTTGTTTAAACTCTAGAAATATAGTTGTTGTATTGCCTTGCATTTGCCTCAAATTTTGAGTTAAATATTTTAATTGTTCATTGTTGAATTGTGCTATTTTTTGTTTATGTATCTTAGAATTTAGGACGAAATAACAACTTTCTACGAAGAAAGGAAAAACATTATTATTTTTTTTAAGAAAGAGAGACCATCACACTAGTAAAAGTACTTCAATTCATAGTGAGCAAAATCAATCTAGCACAAGTTTAATGAATTTTTTGTTTCAAAATTTCGTCGGGCACAAGTTTAGTGAAAATTTATTATACTGATTTTTTAGTTACATAAAATTTTTATTACATTAATTTTTTAAATTTCAGCCCCCCCAACCTAAATTCCTGGATCTGCCCCTGTCTTTAAATATGCCTAAAACTAATACAATAAGCAAAACACAAAACGTCATTGTTCAATGTCAAAAGAAAATACAGCAACTAAAGCTACAACATACAAAAGATATAAAATTACAAAAATACAAAGTAACAAACTCTAATACGCCCCCTCAAGATGGACTGTGAATATCCATAATAGCCATCTTGGACAATAAATGGAATAATTGAGAGGCGGGCGATGGCTTGGTGAATAGATCCGCTAATTGATGAGCAGAACGTATAGGCAGCAATTTGAAGACACTTGCAGCCAGTTTATCCCGAACAAAATGGCAGTCCAACTCGATGTGTTTTGTGCGCTCATGGAAGATTGGATTCGAGGCAATGTGAACGGCAACCTGGTTATCACAAAATAAAAGAGTAGGAGTAATAGAAGGAACCTGAAAATCAGCAAGAAGCTGATACAACCAAACAATTTCACTAGCTGTAGCAGCAAGTGCCCGGTATTCAGCCTCAGCAAAAGACCTGGAAACTGTAGTTTGCTTCTTAGCTCGCCAAGAAATTAATGAATCACCAAGAAAAATAGAAAAACCTGTAATTGATCTTCGAGTATCTAAGCAAGAACCCCAATCAGCATCAGAGAAAGCCTAGAGTTGCAAAGAGGAAGAAGCAGGGAAAACAAACCTTGCCTAGGGCAGGATTTGATATACCTCAACAAATGATGAACAACATCAAGATGGGGCTTATGGGGCTGTGAGACGTATTGACTTAGCTTGTGAACAGCGTAAGTAATGTTAGGGTGTGATATAGTAAGGTAAAGTAGACGGCTTATTATGCCGAAGCATCTTCAAGTAAATCACCATCAGCAATAGTAAGTTTAACATTGGGAATCATGGGAACCATGGCAAGTTTGCTAGGCAAAAAACCTATATCCTCAAGAATCTGGAGGGTATAATGATGCTAAGACAAGTAAAGACCTCTAGAAGACCGAGCAATTTCAAGACCAATGAAATATTTTAGACGCCCAAGGTCTTTGAGTTTAAATTTCTATTAAGAAAATCTTTAAGGGAGGCAATAGCAATAGAATTAGATCCAGTAAGTATAATATCGTCAACATAAACCAGCAAAACAACAAAACTCGAACCAGTACCCATTGTCAAAAGGGAATAATCGGATTTAGATTGGAGAAAACGATACTGGAGAAGAGTATTGAAAAATTTGGCAAACTATTGCCTAGAAGCTTGCTTTAACCCATAAATAGACTTATGAAACTTACACATTAGTCTCGCCCCCTGAGGAGCAATAGCTACCTTAGGCTGATATCCAAGTAGAAGATCCATATAAACTTTTTCAAAAAGATCCACATGAAGCAAAACATTATTGACATCAAGCTGAATAAGGGGCCAATTGTGGACAACAGCTAGAACTAAGAGAACCTTGACAGTAACCAACTTAGCAACTAGAGAAAAAGTATCAAAGAAGTCTAACCCCTTCTGTTGAGTATACCCCTTTGCTACCAAACGAGCCTTATACCGTTCTATGGAACTATCAGATTTATACTTGATCTTATACACCCACTTACACCCAATGGTATGCTTGTCTCGTGGTAAAGGAATAACAAACCAAGTATGAGTAGAATGCATAGCATCCAACTCGGCATTCATGGCATCCCACCAGTGAGCATAGGGCACTGCCTGATGATAAAATTGAGGTTCAAAATTGGAAGAGATATTGAGAATATACTGGTGATGAGAAGAGGACAAAGTAGAATAAGAAACAAAATTTTCTAAGGGATAGGAAGAAGGAGTAGGAGGTGTAGGAGTTTGGGTAAGCAAATGACAATGATAATTCTGAAGATAAGAAGGAGGCCAAGTGACCCTGGTAGATCTACAAACAGCAGGTTCAAAAGGAATAGAATCAGGTACAAAATAGGCAAAAACCAATTTAGGAGGAAGAGAACCAGAAACCAAAGGATGAGGAGAAGGCGTATCATGATCAGGTTGGGGTAGAACCAAGTCTGGGAAGGGGTCCACAAATATATCCTTGACAGGTCTCATTTCATGAAAACATGATCTATTAAAACAGACATGACCTGTGCCCCTATAATCTATAATCCAATATTGTGACTGACCAATTAAAGGATTAAGAGAAAGACTGAGACAGATACCTGATGCTTGATTTTGAGGAACATCAGATTTAGCTCTATCTTTAGATGCACCAATGTGGTCATTCAACATACCCAAGAGCTGCTGATACTGAACAGAACTCAAGGATTGCACAAAGTCTCCCACACCTGGAGTACTTGTAGTATCCTCAGAGACCTGACTTACAATGTTATGATTGGACTGATTAGTACATTTCAAGAAATATTGTCCATTAGGGTTCTTTGATTTCACTTTATACCCCGGGGGGTACCCATGTAGTTTATAGCATTTCTCAACTGTATGCCCATGTAACCCACAATGTGTGCACAATGACTTATCCTTCTTCTGAAACCTACCTTGATTAGCATTATTATGGTCATGTTTAACATGAAACAGAATTTGATCTCCCATATTTTTCATTACAGTTTGTTGTTTCTCCTTTTGTGAGATTAATGCAAACACCTTATTTATAGGGGGAAGAGGGTCCATCAATAACAACTGACCTCTTACTTGAGAGAAAGAATCATTTAAGCCCATAAGGAACGACATAACATATTCAACTTGATGAAAATCAGTAAGAGCCCTAGCACCACCACAAGTACAAGTATTGCAAGTACAAACAGGTCTATAATTTTCCAATTCATCCTATACAGACTTTAATTTGGTGAAGTAGGCACTTACTGACAAGGAACCTTGAGTAAGGTTCATTAACTCACACCTCAATTGAAAGATCCGCAGCCCATTACCTTGCTGAAACCTTTCCTTTAAGTCATTCTAGATATCTTGGGCCGATTCAAAGTAAATGATGCTAGCCGAGATTTCCTTAGAGACAGCATTAAGAATCCAAGAGATAACCATGTTATTATTTCTAATCCAAGTGTTTAAAAAAGAGACATCACCTGATGGACGCTGGATCGTGCCAGCTATAAACCCTAACTTGTTCTTGATAGATAGGGAAATCATCATCGATCAACTCCAAGCTGCGTAATTATCGCCTGTCAAAGGTTGAGAAACCAAGGAGAGACTAGGACTATCCGAATGATGTAGAAAAAATGGACTCGAACCATCATCGATGGCGGAGTTCATCCTCGATGAAGTTAAAGAAAAATTTTCTACAGCCATAGATCAGAAATCGATAAGAAAAAAAAATCGCACAAAGAAAATCTCAAGATTGACTGCAACTACGAAGAAAATAAATTTATCCTGGAGGAAATCAACAAATCTCTGAATAAAAAGAGAATTTGCACTGTCACTGAGGAAGAAACACACACGACAAACCCTAGGGTTTGCAAGAAGCAAAATAACAAGATCGCAAAATAGAAACAGAAGAACAGATTATCGAAGAACAAATCGCGAAAAGAAACAAAATCCAAAGAAGAACAACGATCAAAACACGAAAAGATGTCTTGATCGAAAAGAAACGAAACATAAACAAAGAATACCTCCGAACGAATGAGGAAACACAGGCGAATAGAGCGCCGAAGGACCAACGGGGCAAGAGAAAGCCGACGAAAAAAAAAACGACAGATGCGCAGCAAAAGCTAGGGTTGTTCTGATACCATATTGGAACGGAAACAAAGAAGAGAGAGATTTGGTAAATGCCTCCTTGGCCTACCGTGGGGCCTCAGCTCATCTTTAAACATGCCTAGAACTAATACAATAAGCAAAACATAAAACATCATAGCTCAATGTCAAAAGAAAATACAACAACTAAGGCTACAACATACAAAAGATACAAAATTACAAAATACAAAGTAGCAACCAATAACAAACTCTAATATCCTTGTACTTGAGGGATTGTTAGGATCTTGACTTTCCACTAGTGAAGACAGGAAGAGGAATTTAACTCAATATATCATAGGGTAGTCCATTAGATCCCAAAAATGATAAGTTAAGAACAATGTAATAATGCATTATATTTGAATAAAAATGTTGAAAAGAGGACTCTGTGTTACTTGTTTTTCTTATAAAAAAAATCCCACACCCATCAAGCTTCTTGCCGCTCCTCTGTATGTAGATACTTGCATAGCCAACGGTCTCCATATTTACTTTGTAAAATGTATCATATTCATCCACTTCCTGATGAAGTATGCATATATTAATTAGAATGAGAATTATAACCCATGCCTTCTTAAAGAAAGTAACAAGGGTTACACACTGCTCACCACCATAAAGGTTATTATAAAAGATTTACATTGAATCTAAAATTATAATAAACACTAGAGACGGAATAACCTACAAGCAAAGGAAATCTATCCCAAGGTTCTTGAGAGGAATCCAAATTGCCCTAGAATGAGTTTTACACCTTCCATAAACACGTGGCAAAAAAAGAAAACTACCTTAGGAGTTACAAAATATTCATAAACACATTTTTCACAATAATAAGTTTGAGTTTCACAATGATAAGTGTAACGACCTGTTGGTGGGTCTAGGAGTCATTAATATTTTATTTATGAGTATTGAGAATTTTGTCCCTATTAAATTAAATGTAGAAATATGTTATGTGACAAAGGTATGTAAATAAATTATGTGTTAAATTAATGGATTGGGTTGTCCATTTGGGCTTAAGCCCATGTATTAGTAGGTTGTGTTGTTAATTAAACGAGAATGATTTTGATTAGGGCTTAGGATGAAAATGGGCCATTTAGAATTTGATCTTTGAAATGGGCTTTGGGCCTATGTGTTTAAAGTGGTATGTATTAATGAGTAATGAAATAAATGAGAATGATATGGATTGGGCTTTGAAAATTGGTTAGGCCCATGTGAAATTTTGTTGTATTAAATGAAGTTATAAAGTTGGTCTATTGGGCCAAGTATGTGTTGAATTATTGATTTGGTTTTGAGCCCAATTGAAAATTGTGTTTTAAATTAAATGAAATAAGAATTGTGTCAATTGTCAAAAATGGGCTTGCTTCTTGAATAAAGATGAGGGTAAAAAGGGGATTGCATAATTGGGTTGAATAAAGAAAAGAGAAAAGAAATGGTAAATGGAGCTAAATGACCATAAGAGGCATGAGATATTTTGTGTTGTGTGTGTATATGAGGGCATTTTGGTAATTTTTGAGGGGAGAGTGGTTGGCAGTCCACTCCTCCCTATCTTTCTCTCCATGCCTTCATGCTCATTCTTCATTCTTCTCCTTCTCCCGACAGTTCCTTCTTCCTTTTTCATCTTCTTCCTCCGTCTTCTTTTATTCTCATTTTTCTTCTTCTTTTTCTCCTTCCATTTATCTCCTTGTTTGGAGCTCCAAGAAGTGGGGAGGCTGGTTTCATCGGAAGGCTTTTCTTCTCTTCAGTTTTCTTCAAAAGGCAAGTTCTCCTTGCACTTTTATTTATATATTGTGCAAGTTTCATTTGTTTCTTTGTTCTCTTCTAAAGAAACCTCTTTCGATTACAAAGTGATACATATTTATATATATTCATGGTTAGTCTTTTCTTGTGGTGGTAAGACTAACTTTGCCAATTGTTGCTAAGTATTTTATATTTTTCTCAAGTTGTGGATTTCTTCTTGAATCATTGTGGTGTCCCGTTGATGGTTTAGTTGGGGCTTGATCACCCTATATTTTTCTTTCATGGAATGACATTGTGGATTAGGAAGCTAGAATGAGAGTTTTTGGGTGTTTGGTGTCCATTTTGTGGGTTTTCGGTGGGTTTTTGGCCATTTTTCTTCGTTATCGACCTAGTCGACTCGTCTAGGACGTCAAGTTGACTCGGGCCGAGTCGACTCAGTCGCAACTTGATTGCACTGCGTGTGTTTTGCTATTTTGGCCATAACTTTTGATGTAGAACTCGGAATTGTGATCTGTTTGAAGCTTCATAAACTAGACTTTGAGAGATTCGATTTGATATATAATATCATATATTTTTATTATTATTTGAGTTGTTTAAGATTTTTCTTAATCCAAATCAAGTAAGATTGTTAAAGTAAATTATTTTTAAATCAAGTAAGATGTGTTTGAAGATATATATATATATATATATATATATGTAAATACATGGAATTCATGAGTTAAAAATATAATTGACTTGCATGAGGAAGTATATTAATAATCGTTGAAAAGTTGTTAACAAATGTTATTGGTTGGATGTCCATGGAGTCTCATTGGTAATGCATTGTTAGCATTATATGAATTAAATTATGAAGCGACCTAGTAAAGCCCTAAATGATCTTTTATGATAGAAGAGTCTTCGATGAAGTAAATGCCTCCATGAATCACTAAGGATATTAATCATGATATATTTTACAATTTTGGATTTGATGCATGATGGTAGGATGATGGGTTACATGAAATACGTTAAGCATAGCATGGTAATTATCACTGGGCACTCATAGTTTAAAGAAGGGCATGGATGTATGATTCATATAGCCATGGGTATACTGTAACACCCAGGATTTTGTAGGAGTGTTTTCTTTTAAATAAGATAAGAAGGATTCTGGATTCAAGAAGGAACAGGTAGATTTCGAGCAAAATATAGTATGTTTTAAGAGATTTTGGGCAAAAGCGTAATTTCTCAAAAATAATTGGAGGTCATTTCAAAGTCAAGAATGGTACCCAAAAGTGTAAGAAGGATTGAAAGAATTCTTAGAAATGGAGGAATAGCATTTTGAGGGCGAAAATGAGATTTCCAAAAGTTACAAAGGATAAAAGTGCAATTTATGAAAACTTTGAGGGACCAAACTATAATAACCACAAAAGTAACAAAATATCAGCCATGGGCTAATCATGAATGGCCAAGTGTCCCCCCTAGGTGTCATAATTGGATTGGTTGAAATCTTATAATGATTAAGGGCGTAATGATGAGCACAAATCTCATGTGAACGCCCAAATCTCTATGCATACGTGGCTTAATGATAAAGGATGTAATGATGGAGAAAAAATCTCCATGTGAATGCACAAATCTCCATGAATACGTGGCTTAATATGGAAAATCTCATGATGAGTTCTTATCCCAATGCGACACATGGCGTGATCGGATTCGTTGAAATTGCCTATTAATATAAGGCTTTTGGGGAATGATTTTGGAGCACCAAATGATGGAAAAAGAAGGATATTTTGAGAAAGGAAAACTTTGCCAAAGAAGGAGGAAAACTCTGCCAAAAACAAAAGGAGATATGAGTTTTGTCAGGAAAACTACGCATTGTCGGAGTTTGGGGCCGAATCACTAGAAAACAGTGAGGTAAGTTCCATTTTATTTTATAATCCTATAGAGGAAAGAAAGAGGGAGGTGTAGGAACAAACGGGGGTTAAATCGAAATTAAAATGAAGGAGAAAAACACAAAAAATTGAGCTACTGTGAAACCGTCGACACGACGCTTGTAATACACGCGCGGCTTCTGGCCATGAGTGGGGGTGTGTGGGGTCCCTTCTAGGGGCACATGAGGGCGCGTAAGGGATACTCTTGACCTAAAATTTTACACAGTTATCCCTCTATTTATTCCCTACAAGTCTATGTAAAAACATTTCACTTTGGTTTTACGAAATTTTATGTTTTATGCAGAACAGTCTAACCGACAATCGTGAACAGTACCAGGTCAGGTAAATTTGGTGGGTGACTCCTCCTCTTTGGACTCTTACATATTGTACTTTCATTTGGGTGGTTTGCATATCATTTAATACCGTTGGTTCGCATTTTTATACACTTGGGCATACATCACTACATTCATGGCTAGGGGTATTGAGATGGGTTGTATCATGTACGTGGTCTAGGACCACACCCTCCCAAGTCAGGGATGGCTATGGCTTTTTGATAACATGATGGCCTGTAGGGGTGACTGCAACGCCCTAGTATCACTACCATCGGGTTACTTCACGACATACTGCATAATACATTTGCACGCATCACCAATACTGAGTTATCCACTTAGATATCACTATCTAACTTGGGTGTTTCATACTCCTGGAACATTCCACGTTCTAGGTGCAACAAGTGTTTTAGGTACCCTGAAAGCAAGTAAAGGCAAGAGGAAGCGACTACTTAATATTACCCTCATTTTACTTACCTTATGATAAGCCAAGTTATTGTAATTATAACACTTAAGACAACTCTTTACTTATTTCTATTCACTATTTGGAATGTTTGGGAAATTAGTTCTTGCGAGAAAATGATAAAAGATTGGATGTGGTAATTACCAAGATATATTATGGATGTACTCTTATTTTCTATTCAAACCCCTAAAAAGAATACAATCGAAGTCATCACCTATGAAAGACTCATGGTTCATAATGTTATACGTGGGACACTTACATGTTAAACACCAAACAAATAAACATGTGCTCTTAGAAAGTAAAACCCTTCTTCATGATGTCATTCTGACTACTTGAATACGTAAAACATGGAATAACAAGAAAGACCAAGGCACATGCTGCAACATATTCTTCTTGAAGGTTACAAGTTTATACCTCGTATTTACCTAAAACCTTCCTAACACGCTTCTCTAGACTTGAAATTTAAAGACATTTAAATACCTCAAGGAAAGGGAAAAAACGTTAACGAGTTAATTAACGCCTTCTATATTTAAATTTTGAAACTAATCCATTAAAATCGATCTTGGAATTTACGGGGCGTTACATATACACTATGTGTAAAAGGGCTTGCATGTTCTATGGTGGTCACTCGTGATGTGACATATACTTGAATTCGCATATGCATGTTTGATGTTATAATTTGCGCCACTATTATTATTTTGGCGGGGTAGCTAAGTCTGCGTGTGTGGAAGAGGGTACCTTATGAGAGCCTGACGTGGGTGAAGTGTCAATAAACTCTGTAGGTGTTTCTCGAGCCAGGAGTGGTTATTGAAATTTTGGTATTTGTGTATATATATATATATATTTATACATCTACATGGATATGTTGGCTATTTGACCATACATGCATCTGTATGGCTGATTGGCTATTTGAGCTGTTGTGATGCATGGGAATGTCATCCATTTGTAAATTGAGGCATGAGCTATGCAATGATTCTTTAAAAACATGGCATTTAATTGAATGATGAGTATCCTTCATATTATAGGCATGCATGTATAGTAGTGGCAGCCTTGGGGGCCACGTGGGTTTCTTGTTATGTTGTCATGTGCATGATGATGGAAATAACGCATGGCATGTATGATGTCCATGGCATGGGAAAAATGAGTCTGGTACTCATGTGAAATGCATGTATTGATGCATATGGTTAGAGGAACCTTGTATGCTAATTGTTGTGCACGTGCATGTATACCTTATGAAAATTTAAAATGGGTTTTATTAAAATATTAAGAAATGGTTGCCTCTGAGGAGGTTGTTGTTAGGAGTAGAAGAAATTAACCAAATTATTGTCTAAATGTTGGGTAGTTATTTTTTTTTGGCTCTGAGTCATTCATGCCTTCGTATACTGTTTTATTGATGCTCCATTTGATATATATATATATATATATATATATATACTTGCTGAGCCTTGTGGCTCACCCTTGCTTCTTTTGTCATTCCAGCAAAAAAGAAAGATAATTATTAGAACGAGTTATGATAGATGTGTATAGAGATGTCCCGATCTCAAAGATCTATGGGTGGAATTTTAGAGGGCTTCAATAGTGAGCTTTATTTTGTATTTATAGTATTAGAGCTTTTCAATTTGAAAGTGTATGAGTGGTAAGCCCTAGATGAATGATGTAATATTTGTTATGGCTCCTTTCGATAGTGAATAAAATTTTTGATTAATGTCTTGTATTTGTATCCATCTTATATAGATCTTCTCACGGATTTCCTATACTAGCGAGTAATCAGGGAGCGGGCCCTAACAATAAGTGTGAATTTTTATCATTTTGTACCAAGAAAAATCAAATTAAAAACGTTTACAAGACCCAAATCAATTAAAACTTTTGAGTTTTTACAAGATATTCAATAAATCAAAACTTATTCAATAAAAATTAGGGTAAATTATATGAAACCCCCCTGCACTTAGGGTCATGTGCAACTTACCCCCCTGTGCTTTCGATTGTATCAAAAAACCCTCTTGCACTTTTAAAATATTGCAATCAGCCATAATTTGTTATTTTTTTACATAATTTTGTACAATAATCTACATATAAAATACATAATTCTACATATATAATTTCAATATATCAAAAAAATACAAAATTTTGCATTAATCAACCAATAAATTACATAAAATTATGTAAAAAAAAACAAATTATGGTTGATTGCAACATTTTGAAAGTGCATGGGTTTTTTTAATACAATCAAAAATACAGGGGAGTAAGTTGCACATAACCCTAAGTGCAGGGGGATTTCATATAATTTACCCTAAAAATTAAAATGTCCACAAATGTTATTTATCCATAAGTTTCTTTTTTTTTTTCATTTCAAAATTCAGATACATTCCAGTCTTTATTGTTTGACTTACAAAATGGTAAAGATGTCTTCATGGAAGGGGGGGAAAAAAAAACTCACCAGTTTGTGTGAACAAAAATGACTTGCTGAATTTAATTGGTAGATCATTTTCCCATTTTGGATGTAAAACATTTTTGCTACAAAAATATTTTACATAATTTTTGTCATCCAAGCATCAAAAGATAGGTAAAATATTTTATTAGAAAATCTTTTATGTCCAAACAGAAAAGAAGGCTTAATCATGTAAAAAAAGAAAGAATTCAAAAGCATAGGCATAAAGTCAAAATTTACTTGCAACAAGGTGATTGAGAGTGTGGAACTCTTGGCTCTTTGCATATGCCTAGATATTAAATAAGGTTAAAGTCATATATAGCCCCTCTACCTTTTCTCATTTAACCACTTAACCCCCTCAATTTTAAGAGAGACTTATTAGGTCCCTCAACTTCTAATTTAGAGCCTCTTAAACACTCTTAATTTATAATTTAAGACCCATTAACTCTCTCACAGTCTAATCAACACAGGCGTGAAGTAAACTCTTATTGTTTGTGCTTGAAGTAAACTCTTATAGTTTAAATTCTTATTGTTTGCTGTAATTTTATTTGTTGCTGCTCACTATAATTTTATACTTATTATTTTTCTATTGTTAACTGTAATTTTAATATTTTAGAATGCCAATATTTAAAAAATGTAAGTGTTATATCCTTTTTAAGTCAAATGTAAAATTATATGTTAAGAAACTTTAATTTCATTTTATATAATAAACATGAAGATCAACTTTTTCATATTAGATTATATAATAAAAAAAATCAATCCCCTGTTACATTATTTCATAATCAAATATCCATTCATCCTTCGGTAAAGCCAAGATTGGAAGTAAAATTAAAGCAAATTAATCCATTCATAATAAAAGAATCAATCCCCTATTACATTAAACAAATGTTTGCATTAAAACAAAATTAATTTTGCTGCTCCAGTTTGTTGCTTCAATACTAGGATTGGAAGTAAAATTAAAGCAAATTAAACAAATAGTTACATTATGAAATTAAACAAATGTTTGCATTAAAACAAAATTAATTTTCCTGTTGAGCTCCAGTTTGTTGCTGTCATCTTCACAATTTGTTAACCTTTTGTTGTTGAAGTTGATTGGTTGTTATTGCATTATTTCCTTTCCATTTCAGCCTTGGTGGTTTAAAGCCAAGATCCCCTGTGACAATTGCTGAGCTCTTTATCTTCCTTGGGCCATGTATGAGTATAGGGGTGGTATTTAATGACTGTAACAAACAAGTACGAAATTCAATAAAATAGAAGAATTACAAAAATTTGCAAATAATAACATATTTGATATACATAAACAATATACCTAATATGTCATGACCCCAGTAGCTTTGTTGTACAAGACTCCCATTTCGCTCATCACATTTTGTCACTTGGCTTGCGAAAATACTGTTGGTGCTGCATACGACCTTTTAGCAACATCAATTCCATGTCCCATCCCAGTTGAACTTGTATTGCATTAATTGACAGTATTCATGTTTCTTGACTGAAGTACAAAGATATGTAAAATAAAGACAATAAATGATAGATAAATATAATTATATTTTAATTCGAAATCTCCCAAACCCTACAATTCGAAATCCCCCACCCCATTTCCCTCATTTCTTGAAGGGTTAACCTCACTATCTATATGCTGAACAAACACATCCACAATATCACCATTCCCAATTACCACACAGAAACTAAACACATCTTTATCTCCTTCAATTAAAGTGTAATGCGAGACATCAACATCTTTTACCCATCGATAGTAAATGGCCATGTGATTGGTGTAACCCAACTCCTTGACACGTGTTTTTAATTAAATAAATGACAACAAATTTGGGTCAACAATGTCTTCAATTTGAATGCTCCCAACATACCTCCTTACCCCATTATCAATTACAAAATTTCCCCCATGATTCCACCTTAACATCACAACTTTTTCAGCCATGTGCAAATCAAAATCCCTAAACAATATAATAGATAAAAATAAATTCAATTACAGACCAACATCAAATTCAACAGAATCTATTCAATTATTACTCAAAATCGTGAACCATGATAACAAATTAAGAAATTCATTTCAATTGCAAAAATATTTTAATTTCCAAAATAAACCCCTAAAATTCATCAACAGATTGAATCCATAGTGAACAAACATCAACAAAATTCATAATTTCATTTCCAAAATGAACCCCTAAAATTCATTTCCAAGCAAAATCACATACACCACAGTAAACATCAACAAAATAAACTCTAACATTCATATAGACAGGTAGCAAATGTTAGCCCATTTTGCAGCAAATCGAAACACAAAGGCACCTCACCAGAGATAACCAACGACGGCGAAAGTAAGAGCAACAGCGAGATCGACGATGGCGACAATGAGATTTCAATGGGCACCTCACCGGAGAGACCCAGCAACCACTACCTATAGAGCGACAGTGAGATCGGCGATGGCGAGATATCGACGGTGAGACCGAGAGCGAGATCCAATGCGAGATACCGACGGAGAGACTGACATTGACGATGACACTAAGGTATCGATGGAGAGACCGAGATCGAGACCCACGGCGACAAAGAGACTGAGATCGAGACCCAAAGCGACAACAAGATCTCGACGCACAGACCAGGATTGATATCGAGATTGATGGCAACAATAAGATCGGACAGTCACAGCGTGCTCGACGGCGAGATCGACGGGGTGGGCGACATCCACAACGAGCGCGAGAGCCACAACGAGTGTGAGAGCAATGGCGTGAGCAATAGTAACACCCAAGGCAAGAGTTCTGTTTAAGATGTTTAGGGAAAGAGGTTTTTACTTTTGTCTGACAGAAACGAGGAAGTGTATTGCACGTAGATAAATTGCTAGTCTAGAGTGTTTAAGAGGCTTTTAATTAGAAATTAAGGGACCTAATAGGTTCCTCTTGAAGTTGAGGGGGCTAAGTGGTTAAATGAGAAAAAGTAGAGGGGCTATATATGACTTTAGCCTATTAAATAATAAAAAGTGTTAGAAGTTATCTGGCAAAGTAGTTTACCATAAGCTAACACACTAAATGTGCTTTAGAAGAACAATCAATTAATGCCATAAAAGAAGCCCTCTTCACTTGAGCATCAGAAACGGATGATGAAAATTTTGATTTCTATTATATGCGCTATCTCTTAAAACAAAAAGGCATAATTCAATGCCTTTAATGCCATTTTTTTCACACAAAATAATTATATGTTCTTATTTCTAGTATGCTACTACCCTATTAGAAATGTCTTCTAAAAATTCAACAAATTAAAAGTAAAATAGACTTAAAGCACATAAATTAGATTCAGTTGCCAATCCCAAGCTCAAGATTCAGCTGGATAACTGAATATGTTGCTGGAACAGCGATGATTGTGTTCAATGGACCAAAAACCAGAAGTACATTTCTATCCAGGTATTTGATTTAACTGGATTGTGACTCAGGTGAGAACTCACAAAAAATGTTCATAAGCGATTTTATCTAATACTTCTAATTTTGATAAGAAGAGCCCAATAATGCTAAAATTAATTTTGACTGGCGTGTGACTTTGCCCAGGTGGCATGCCACTTGACATTTAATTTACTTTTTAATTTTTTTCTTTATTTTTTTTGAAGAACAATGCTCTCTCTTCTCTTCTCTGTCATAGCTTCCCCATCTCTCCTTTGCCATGGCCACTTCTCGCCTTTCCTCGTTGTCGCCCAGGGCCGCCTAATTATCTTGTCGCCTCCTCTACTTTGCATTAATTAGTTAACACATACACAACAACATATATATATATATATAGACACACACACGCCAACATATATATACACACATAGAGCATAATATACAGTGGTCGACGATGAGGGGGTGACGGACAGCTAATTGAGTGAGGGTGGGGGGTGACGACAGTGCTGGCAAGAGAGAGAGAAGTGGTGAAAAAGAGAGATCGATGATGAAGTCTGATGATCGAAGAAGTTTGATCGGACTTTTCCAATCGAACTTCTATAATACCCCATATCTTTCATGAATGTGCCATGTAATTTAGATGAGTTTAGAATACCGAAAAATGACTTGATAGTAAAAATAAATCGCTGAATCGACTGCAGGGAGTACCCTGGGGCTTAGATGCCTACAGAAAATGATACATCAGTAACGAGTGTCCCGAGATAAGATTTATGGCATAGAAAGAAATAGGATCTGAAACGATTTTCAGTATAATTAGGATTCAGGCTAAAAAATCGAATGATGGTAAGGGATTCCCAAGAAGTCAACGGGACCCCAAGTAGGGCTGTATTAAATATAAGAAACAACCCTTAAGAGGTTTCGAGAAGAAACATAAGGATTTTCGGTCAGCTTATGATCCTACGTATAATAAAGTCTAAATGTAATTTATTAATTGGGGTCGAGGAAGGTCGAAACGAAGGTTTTTCTGAGTCTTCAGGGGTGGAATAAAGGGTTTAGATCTTATGGGACTTAGTGGAATAGTTGGATAATGTAGGGACTTGAGGATAAGGGCCAAAATGTAAAAAAAAGTTTCAAGGGGGCCAGAGTGTAATTTTCAAAAGAGTTGCATAGGCATGGTCGATCTGGCCGCAAGCTTGGCCTGAAAATCCGGAGAAATGGCAGCCAAATCTTGTCAAGGCATGGTCAAGGATGGTCCAAGAGGCGTATGGGAGAAGCTATGGTTGATGATTGGCCATGTGGGGGTCGGATTTAGCCTATAAATAGCAAGGGTTTTTGTCCGATTTTAGAGCCACAAATTGCTCACAATTGAGGAAGAATCGAAGAGAGTGGTTAAGGGGCTTTTGATCTCAAGGCATCAATGATCAATTCTAGAGTTTTTGGGAGGTTTTTCTGTAGTGGCCCCTAATTAAGAATTAAATTAATTATTGATTTAGTGTGTTAATATAATTTAAAAGAATTAGTAAAACTAATTTGTTGTGATTAAATAAAATTAAATTATGTGGTTTTAAGGGAATAAGAAATTAAAATAATTAATTAACTTATTTTAGGAATTTGTGGAATTACAGAAAAATTAAAATAAATCGAATTGTGTGATTTTTTTAGAAATTTCGGGCATAACTGTAAATAACATAGGGGGTGAGAGTGTAATTAATGGAAAGTTAGGGGTGCTAGCGTGAATCGCAGAAGAAGCCAAAAGTCAATTTTAATATAACTTAAAACATATATAGGTTAGATGCGAGCGTGGGCGCGGGCGGTTCGCGCACGAGGCGACCAGGCAGCGGCTGAGGGATCGAATCGCGGGGGCTGCACGCGAGGGAGGGGAATTTTGGCTGATTTAATTTAGCCATAGGCGTCAAAACGACGTCGTTTCGTCCCAGAGGCGATAGCCTCCAGCGGCCACCCGCGCGCTGCCACGTGGTTGCGCCTCAGCCATTCATTTTGCCCCTTTTTAAAGCCCAATTCGGGCATTTTTTATGCTGATTCGAACAGTGTGTGATTACAGAAATTCCAGTGCTCGTGCGAACGTGAAAATGGGTGATTTTGGTGCTTAAATTCAGATTAATTCAAGTTTAATTCAAGTTTTAATTATCCAGGTATGTAGAGCAGCTAGTAATTAATATTCTGTACGGTCAGAATTTCGTTTTGCGTTCAATTTTGTTAATTTTGGCAATTAATTGGGATATTGCAGTTTGTATAATTTTTACTGCTTTTGGATCAAACGAGCCTAAGGATATCTCTGATAAGGCAAGTTCTTTTCACCCACCTCGTTGTTTCTTTCGTTGTCAATTTATTTGACCTCCCTTCGTTTGATTCGGTTGTTAATAAGTTATGGGATTTTAAACGGTGTGTTTTAAAAATTTAATTTATTAACCGGGTCTCGAGAGTTTTATTCATTGTTGCTTACGGGGGTTTGTACCACCCCCAAATCTATGGGAATGATGTCGTACTCAACCGGGGCTAGGTTCTTAGCTGTTAGGTATTACTATTGGATTTTGATTATTTATTGGCTAGAGTGGTTGTGCAGTGGGGGCAGGGATTGGCTTTTCGGTGTAGGTGTGACTGTCGTACGGTATATCTTAGGTCGTCAGATGGTCTCTCCTAGTCACTGACTGTTGACCGGTGCTGGGCACTGCTGATTAGCTCTGTCGTTATGTGATTATAGCATGCCTGCTTATATTTTATCCTTGTGGCATGGTTTGGTGTGCACATGGGTACGGGCTGCATGTTGGGATTATCATGATTTAGTCATGCTTGGTCACGGACATTCTAGTTTGGTTAGGTTGCATCCAGCACGGGCATATGCATCGCGTGTGATTTACTATGTGGGCGGAGCATGACCTGATGTCTGGATGTATGGGCGCCTTGTATCACGTTGATGCTCACTACGCCGTTGCATTTTATGTGCATTGCATGGCTACTGATAGTATTTAGTTCTCGGACGGGAGTACCGTTCCGAGGGAGCCTCTAGCTCGATTGTCGGGAGTACCGACGTAGATACGGGTGACGGGAGTACCGCCCCGGGATAGTGCGCACAGGTTTGTTGAGGATATTGTTGCCTTTTAGGGCAGCGGCAGGTTGGTATGGGACTTGGGTGCCAGGTGTCTTGTGTGGGCCCCAAGGACCGTTATGTGCTTTTATTATGCTGCACTGTTGTGTTGTAGCATCTCATGGCTTGTGTGTACTTGTGGCTGTGTTTGGGTTAGTCTCTTCTCTACTTATAGCCTTTCATTTCTTATAAACTTGCTGAGTCTTGCGACTTACCTTGCTTTCCATCATTCCAGGTAAGGGTTAAGCAAAGGCCGAGGGCGAGGATCATTCCACTTAGCAACCGGCCACGTTGATACGGTGTACAGTTAGTCACCCCTATTACCTCTGATATCTTGTCAGTACTTTTGTCTTTCATTTTTTACTATGCCAGATTATTCCCTGTATTTTCATCTGTTGGCACAGGTGTCTGTATATTTTTATATATACTCCTTGACTGCTGTTCCAGCGGGGTACTTATGGACATGCATGTATATCATTTTGCTTCTGCTGTGGTATTCCTTTTTATGTATGCATGTCAGGGCATTTTTGTCTTGTGTTGTTTCTCTTCCCTTAGGTAAGCGCTTTCGTTCGGATAGACCGGGTGGTTGGGATATCTGGGTGGGGGTGCTTACAATGTTGGTATCAGAGCGTTGTTAAGTCAATTTGGGGGACAAGTAACTGTACACCAAGGCTGTTAGGTAGAGCTAGAGTGTTAGGTCGTATCCTTTATTTCGAATTGCGTTGTAATTAATCTCGGTCATGTAGGTATCATGGACGTACGACGTGGGCGGGGTTGCGGTAAACCGCCGGCGCAAGGTAGAGGACACCTTGTCCCTACTTCTGAGGTCCAGGCAGCAAACGCTAGAGATGAGAGACAGCCAGGACCTCGAGACATGCAAGAGACCTTGGCGGGTATTCTACAGGCCGTAGATGTGCTAGCAGCATCACAGTTACGATAGGAGCGCAGTCATGATGATAGGACTGCTACAGCACAGGCGTCACATTCAGGTACGCCGGGAGCAGGGGACAGTTCTGGCGCTGCTTTGCTTAAAGATTTTATGGCCCTACGTCCACCAGAGTTTAGTGGAGGCGCCGATGCGACAGAGGCTGAGGATTAGCTACTGGCAGTGGAGAAGCATTTGAGGTCTATAGGCTGTGCAGAGGCCCACAGAGTTCGATTGGGGACCTTTTTTTTTGTGAGGAGACGCTGAGCGACGGTGGGAGACCACCAGACAGCGATATGGCAATGAGGGCCCGACATGGGCACAGTTTGTCGCAGTGTTCAATGAGACCTATGTACCTGCTTGGGTCAGAGAGCAGAAGGTGTTCGAGTTTATTGATTTACAGCAGGGGAGCAAGACAGTTACACAGTACGAGACTGAGTTCGTGGTATTATCTCGCTATGCACCAGAGTTAGTGACCCCTGAGTCTCGCAGAGTCAGCAAGTTTCAGAGGGGGCTGCGACCAGAGATTCGCCACGCCATGGCAGGTATCGAGGCACCTGACTTTCCCACGGCTGTTCAGTGGGCCCACGTAGTGGAGAGGGACCGACTAGAGGCTCGAGCAGATCAGTCAGTCATGAAGGGCGCAGGGAGTAGCAGTAAGAAGAGGAAATGGGATGCGGGCAGTAAGAGTTCAGGATTTCCACAGTGCCGACAGTGCAGGCAGAGGCACCAGGGGCAGTGCCGGGATATACGTCAGGACGTGTGTTATCGTTGTGGTCAGCCTGGGCACTTGAGGAGAGATTGCCCCCAGGAACCGAGACCAGCCGCACCAGTCACACCAGCTACACCAGCTTCAGGACAGGATATCATTTGTTTTCGTTGTGGGCAGAGGGGTTATCGAGCGAATGTGTGTACTCAGCCGGCACAGATTGGAGGGCTTTGGACTGGAGGTGTAGGAACCAGACCAGCACAGAGACAGTCTACGCCTAGGGCGTAGGGTCCAGGAGCACCATTACCTCTCCCTGCAGCACAACGCCCAGGGCCCACAGAAAGAGCACAGGTGCAGGGGAGGGCATTTGCAGTGACAGCCGCCGAGGTAGCTGAGGGCAGTGATACAGTACAAGGTATACTCTCTCTCCATGGTCATGACGTACGTGCCTTATTTGATACAGGTTCTACCTACTCTTTTATAACACCCCATCTATTACATCAGATCCCGATTCCTTGTAACCCCTTACCATATGATTTGTCTGTTTCGACACCGAGAGGGACGGTATTGCTGGGTAATGAGATGGTCAGGAACTGCGAGATAGGGATTCACGACCAGGTGTTTGTGGGGGATCTTGTTGTTCTAGCGATCCAGGATTTTGACTTATTGTTGGGTATGGATTGGCTCTCACGGCACTATGCTCAGGTTGATTGTCGTCGGAAGGTGATTTCATTTGAGTATCCGGGGAGACCAGTTGTTACATATCGGGGTGTGAAGCCAATAATGACTATGCCGATGATATCAGTTTTGCACGCTGAGAGGCTTATACGACGTGGGTGTGAAGCCTACTTTGCATTTGTGACTGTGATAGCTGGGGAGAAAAAGGAGTTGGCTGCCTATCCTGTGGTGCGAGACTTCCCAGATGTATTCCCAGATGAGCTGCTGGGACTACCACTGCACCGGGAGATTGATTTTGCAGTTGATTTGATACCAGGTACGCAGCCTATTTCCAAGGCTCCCTATTGTATGGTTGCTACTGAATTAAAGGAACTCAAGGTATAGTTGCAAGATCTTTTGGAGAGGGGTTTCATTCGACCGAGCACCTCGCTATGGGGGGCTCTAGTATTATTTGTGCGTAAGAAGGATGGGTCTATGCGACTGTGTATCGACTACTGACAGCTTAATCAGGTGACAGTTAAGAATAAGTACCCCCTACCCCGTGTGGATGATTTACTAGATCAGCTGCGTGGTGCATCGATGTTTTCCAAGATAGATTTGCGGTCAGGTTATCATCAGGTGCGAGTTAGAGATGAGGATATTGCGAAGACCGCATTTCGCACACGTTACGGGCATTATGAGTTTGTGGTCATGCCATTTGGGCTGACCAATGCCCCTGTAGTGTTTATGGATTTGATGAATAGGGTGTTCAAGGAGTATCTGGATTCTTTTGTGATAGTTTTTATTGATGACATCTTAGTTTACTCACCGAGCCCTGAGACACACGAGGTGCATCTGAGCATGGTTTTGCAGAAGCTCAGAGAGGAGCGATTGTATGCCAAGTTTTCGAAATGTGAGTTTTGGCAGACCGGAGTGGCATTTTTTGGACACGTGGTCTCAGGTGAGGGTATCTCAGTAGATCCAGAGAAGACCAGAGCTGTGATGGATTGGCCGAGACCGATGACAGTGACAGAGATTTGGAGTTTTCTTGGTCTTGCCAGATACTATCGACGGTTCATAGAGGGCTTTGCACGGCTAGCATCACCTATGACCAAGTTGACAAGAAAAGGCGTCGGGTTCATCTGGGACTAGTCTTGTGAGAGATCCTTCCAGGAGTTGAAGCGACGTTTGACTTCGGCGCCAGTACTGACGATACCCAAGAGTTGTGAGTTATTTACTGTATACAGTGATGCCTCATATGCAGGGTTAGGATGTGTTTTGATGCAGGATGGCCGAGTAAACGCTTATGCGTCCAGACAGTTAAAGAAGCATGAAGAGAATTATCCTACCCATGATCTGGAGTTAGCGGCTGTAGTGTTTGCTTTGAAGATTTGGAGGCATTATCTTTTTGGTGAGAGAGTCCAGATATACACCGATCACAAGAGTCTCAAGTATCTCTTTTCACAGAAGGAACTTAATATGAGATACCGCCGTTGGTTAGAGCTACTCAAGGATTATGATTGCGAGATCCTCTATCACCCAGGTAAGGCCAATGTGGTTGCAGATGCACTGAGTCGCCGTGGAGCATCAGTTGCAATTATGATGGTGCAGGAGTGGTTCTTACTGGAGCAGATGAGTGACCTTACTATCTCAGTGGCCTCAGACAACCCTACTCTCTACTATGCTGCTATGAGTATCCATTCAGATCTAGAGAGTCAGATTCGCGATCGACAGCGACAGGATGTGGAGCTTGGCGAGATTATAGCTGATATGGAGAGATTTGGGCCATTGGGGTACAGCCAGAGGGACGATGATCTGCTATTGTTTCGTGGACGGATCTGTGTGTCGAGTGATAATGATATCAGGCAGAGGATCCTAGAGGAGGCCCATCGTTCTCCCTATACTATCCATCCTATAACGATAAAGATGTATCAGGGCTTACGACGTCAATACTGGTGGAGCGGCATGAAGATGAGCGTAGCAGATTTTGTATCACGATGTTTGGTGTGCCAGCAAGTTAAAGCTGAGCACCAGAGGCCCGCAGGATTATTTCGACCTTTGTCTGTGCCAGAGTGGAAGTGGGAGCGCGTAGTTATGGATTTTGTCTCAGGATTGTCACGGTCATTTCGGGGATTTGATTCGATTTGGGTGATTATTGACCGATTGACTAAATTGGCACATTTCCTACCTGTTAAGAAGACCTACCCTATTCATCGACTGGCCAAGTTATACATTGATGAGGTCGTGAGATTGCACGGAGTACTAGCCGGTATTGTGTCAGACAGGGATCCTCGATTTACCTCACGTTTTTGGGAGGCGTTATAGAGTGCTATGGGGACCCAGTTGACTTTCAGTACAGCCTTCCACCCTAAGACTAACGGGCAGTCGGAGCGAACCATACGGACTTTGGAAGATATGCTCCGTGCTTGTGTACTGGATTTCCATGGGAGCTGGGATGATCATTTGTCGCTAGTGGAGTTTGCCTACACTAATAGCTTCCAGGCCAGTATTAGGATGGCACCTTTTGAGGTGTTGTATGGGCGGCCGTGTAGATCACCACTATGTTGGACTGAGATTGGGGAGCGAGCACTACTTGGACCGGAGTTAGTAGAGCAGACGACAAAGAAGATCCAGTTGATTCGGGCTAGGATGAAGGCAGCTCAGGACCGTCAGAAGAGTTACGCGGACAAACAGCGACGGGATTTGGAGTTCGCTGTAGGCGACCATGTTTTCCTTCGAGTCATGCCGATGAGGGGTGTTCGACGTTTTGGGGTATCTGGCAAGTTGAGTCCTCGTTATGTGGGACCGTTCAAGATTCTGGAGCAAGTCGGACCGTTGGCATACCGGTTAGCTTTACCCCCTCAGTTAGCCCATGTACATGATGTCTTTCATGTTTCTATGCTTCGCAAGTACGTGGAAGATTCCGGGCACGTTATTGATTATCATCCGCTCGTGGTGCAAAAGGATGTGTCATACATTGAGTTGCCTGCTAGCATTGTGGATCGAAAAGAAAAAGTGCTCCGTAGCCGCACGATTCCCTATGTGAAGGTCCAGTGGCAACGGCATACCCCCGAGGAGGCTACTTAGGAGCTAGAGGAGGACATGAGGCGACTTCACCCTCAGTTGTTTGCCTAGTCGGGTACGAATTTCGAGGACGAAATTCTTTTAAGGGAGGGAGGATTTGTAGTGACCCTTAATTAAGAATTAAATTAATTATTGATTTAGTGTGTTAATATAATTTAAAAGAATTAGTAAAACTAATTTGTTGTGATTAAATAAAATTAAATTATGTGGTTTTAAGGGAACAAGAAATTAAAATAATTAATTAACTTATTTTAGGAATTTGTGGAATTACAGAAAAATTAAAATAAATCGAATTGTGTGATTTTTTAGAAATTTTGGGCATAACTGTAAATAATATAGGGGGTGAGAGTGTAATTAATGGAAAGTTAGGGGTGCTGGCGTGAATCGCGGAAGAAGCCAAAAGTCACTTTAAATATAACTTAAAACATATATAGGTTAGATGCGAGCGTGGGCGTGGGCGGTTCGCGAGTGAGGCGACCAGGCAGCGGGTGAGGGATAGAATCGCGGGGGCTGCACGCAAGGGAGGGGAATTTTGGCTGATTTAATTCAGCCATAGGCGTCAAAACGACGCCGTTTCGTCCCAGAGGCGATGGCCTCCAGCGGCCACCCGCGCGCTGCCACGTGGCCGCGCCTCAGCCATTCATTTTGCCCCTTTTTAAAGCCTAATTCGGGCGTTTTTGATGCTGATTCGAACAGTGTGTGATTACAAAAATTCCAGTGCTCGCGCGAACGTGAAAATGGGTGATTTTGGTGCTTAAATTCAGATTAATTCAAGTTTAATTCAAGTTTTAATTATCCATGTATGTAGAGCAGCTAGTAATTAATATTCTGTACGGTCAGAATTTCGTTTTGCGTCCAATTTTGTTAATTTTGGCAATTAATTGGGATATTGCAATTTGTATAATTTTTACTGCTTTTGGATCAAACGAGCCTAAGGATATCTCTGATAGGGCAAGTTCTTTTCACCCACCTCGTTGTTTCTTTCGTTGTCAATTTATTTGACCTCCCTTTGTTTGATTCGGTTGTTAATAAGTTATGGGATTTTAAACGGTGTGTTTTAAAAATTTAATTTATTAACCGGGTCTCGAGAGTTTTATTCATTGTTGCTTACGGGGGTTTGTACCACCCCCAAATCTATGGGAATGATGTCGTATTCAACCGGGGCTAGGTTCTTAGCTGTTGGGTATTACTATTGGATTTTGATTATTTATTAGCTAGAGCGGTTGTGCAGTGGGGGCAGGGATTGGCTTTTTGGTGTAGGTGTGATTGTCGTACGGTCTATCTTAGGCCGTCAGATGGTCTCTCCTAGTCACTGACTGTTGACCGGTGCCGGGCACAGCTGATTAGCTCTGCCGTTATGTGATTATAGCATGCCTGCTTATATTTTATCTTTGTGGCATGGTTTGGTGTGCACATGGGTATGGGCTGCATGTTGGGATTATCATGATTTAGTCATGCTTGGTCACGGACATTCTAGTTTGGTTAGGTTGCATCCAGCACGGGCATATGCATCGCGTGTGATTTACTATGTGGGCGGAGCATGGCCTGATGCCTGGATGTATGGGCGCCTTGTATCACGTTGATGCTCACTACGCCGTTGCATTTTATGTGCATTGCATGGCTACTGATAGTATTTAGTTCTCAGACGGGAGTACCGTTCCGAGGGAGCCTTTGGCTCGGTTGTCGGGAGTACCGATGTGGATATGGGTGACGGGAGTACTGCCCCGGGATAGTGCGCACAGGTTTGTTGAGGATATTGTTGCCTTTCAGGGCAGCGGCAGGTTGGTATGGGACTTGGGTGCCAGGTGTCTTGTGTGGGCCCCAAGGACCGGTATGTGCTTTTATTATGCTGCACTGTTGTGTTGTAGTGTCTCATGGCTTGTATGTACTTGTGGGGCTGTGTTTGGGATGGTCTCTTCTCTACTTATAGCCTTTCATTTCTTATAAACTTCCTGAGTCTTGCGACTCACCTTGCTTTCCATCATTCCAGGTAAGGGTTAAGCAAAGGCCGAGGGCGAGGATCGTTCCACTTAGCAACCGGCCACGTTGATACGGTGTACAGTTAGTCGCCCCCGTTACCTCTGATATCTTGTCAGTACTTTTGTCTTTCATTTTTGACTGTGCCGGACTATTCCCTGTATTTTCATCTGTTGGCACAGGTGTCTGTAATACCCGAAAATTTGGGTTAATTAAAAATAAGTAATTTATTAGAGAAATGGGGTTTCAGAGAAAATTGGTATCTGAATAGTCCGAAAAATTGACTAAATGGACTACCGGGAGTACACTGGAGTCAAAATGACAAAGGAAAATGATGTAGCATTAACGAGCACCCCAAGATATGATTTATAGCATTGAAATAAATTGGATCGGGAACAATTTTCGGTACAGCTAAAATACAGCTACTAATTAGGCTGCAATACCGAATCGTCATAGATGACTTCCGAGAAGTCAACAGAAACTTGAGGGGGCTTTAATTTTTCATAAGGAACAACCCTTCAGTGGTTTCAGGAAGAAACGAAGAGGTTTAGGGCCAAAACAGAGATTCGGGCCTAAATGCAGTTTTTTGAAATTACTCAAGAGAGGCCGAAACGATATTTTTTCAGAATCCTCAGGGGTCAAATTGATGTTTTAGGACTTTAGGGTCTTGAGAGAAATTATCAAAAGTCAAGGAGCTTGGTGAAATGGGCCAAAGTGAGAAAACCAAAGTTTGAGGGGCTAAAGTGCAATTTTAAGAAAATCTCCAAGCAACCATGGCCGACCAACCCATCAAATCACCGAAATTGGCTACAGGGATGGCACGAGGGTTGCTCAAGGAGCATCTTTTGTAAAGGGCTTGACCGACAACAAGCAATGGAATGGCCAGAAATTGAAGAAAAAGTGGCCGAAAGTTTGACCATTTAGATCGCAAAAATGGAGCTCTTTTGGTGGATTTTGGACTTGTTAAGGGCAATAGGGGACATCAGAGGCCTTGATTGAAGCGAGATCCGTCATTTATGGGGCCAAAATCGCCTATAAATAGAGGATATGGTGGCTTAGAGTTTTGCAAGAATTGAGTTTCAAATCGACCTCACTTTTGAACAAATTGAGGCACCAAACCATAGGGCTTTTGTTGCCCATGAGCTGAGGATCATTTCTGGAAAGTTTGAGAAATTTTGGAGTTCATTTGAGGGGTGATCGGAGTTTCGCCGGAAAAATCGGATCTCGCCGGAACCGAACTGAATTTTGCTCGGAGGGAGGTCTTCCAAGTGTTCTTTCAAGCTCAAATTTGGACAGAATGATCAAATCAAGGTAAGCTATCTTCTGGTATAGTCAATTTAATTTTCCGGTGTGCCGGCGCCGGAGAAGATGATCGGAGATATTTTTTAATATTATTTAAATGCTGAAATAAAGAAAAATAGAGTAAAAATAGAAATAAAAGAGAGAAAATTCTGGAAAAATATCCAGAAATACAAGAAAAAGGAATAGTTCAGTTTTATAAAGTTTTATTTGAGAAATGTTATGATGAAATAATTATTTTTAATTTTTGAAAGGAAACTTAATTAGAGAAAAATAGGAAAAGATTTTGGAAAATTCTCAGAAAACTCATAGAGATTAGAAATGTTATTTTAGGAATTTTCATGAAGAAAAATTAAATAAATTACCTGATTAGGTATTTATTTTGAATTTTGGAAGAAATTATGACTATGAAAAATAGAGAAAAAATAGAGAAAATAAGGAAAAAGTATGAAAAAATTAGATTATTGATTTTACTTGGAAATGATTGGCCAGGAAGTGATTTGGCCATGGATCTTGATGGTTTATGTTATTTTCAAGGTTGGCATGCAAAACGAGGTTATACGCGTTTTTCGAGAAAATTTGAGTTTACGTCTAAAGGTAAGTGGTTTTATCCCGAGAACCTATATATGAAACGTTTGCTTCATTATGCATGATATTTATTGAAGTTATGATCATTTCATATTGCATGGAAAGACGTTATTCTTGCATAATACGATATTATTCGCATATTGATACTCATGCATGGGATGGGGATGTCGCCCTAAGAGTGTAGCCGTAATTCCCAAGGGCAATGATGGAACAACGTTAGGATTATCCTGCAGAGGTTCGGGATTATGCCTAGGGTTCCGTGCCAGGCTGGTAGGCTAGGGAAGTTACACTAGGGCACATGATTGTTTATGTTATTGCATCATGTATTCATGTATCATGTTTTTAAACCCTTACTAGAAGATTCATCTTCTAATGGGTTATGCCCCTGGAACATTCAACGTTCCAGTTTAGAATTGCAGCTTAGGCAAGGATCAGGTTGAGATGAGACGGCACGTGATGGCATGGCCGATGGATTCAGCAAGCTGACTCGGATATGTTTTACCTAATGCTTTATTGATGATTAGCTTTGTTAGAACATTATGGAATCTCCATGTATTTATGTATTTCAATATTGAGGATATGATGTTAATGTATGGTATGGATTCTTATACGGTTATAAAGTGAAATTGATTATGGATCATATCAGGTTTCGATTTTAAGCTTCCGCATTTATGATGATTACCGGTCTTAGCTTATTGATTCTTATTTAGTGAGTTGAGAAGGTAAAACGGGATTGTCGGGAGATGGTTTATAAAAAAAATGTATATATATTCCCAAAATTCCTAAGTTATTTAACGCTCGAAAAAACAGGGCGTTACAGTTGGTATCAGAGCATAATTGCTAAAGACATAGGAAATGTCTGAGCCTTGAGTGACTCTAGTATGAGCGAATATAAGAAAAAGGTCGCATGTGGCTAGATAAGCAAAGTCACCGTAGGATTTGGGTGTTGACGGTTACTAGATAAGTGTGTTGTAGTGGAAGTGCATGTCTAGGCAAGTTCTGGCTAAGGAAAGATTTGGTACTTAAGTGTGTCCATTGTGACCCACCTCTCTTTCCTGGGAACTTACCTGGTGTACTCTTCACGACAAACACTATTTCAGTAGACGACTACTATTCCCGGTGAATAGTAGAATGCCTAATAAAAGCTAGTATTGGAAAAATGATCTAGTTATTGGAATAAGGATTCGATGAAATGATTCGAGTGTAAGGTTGACTCGATAACCGTGATTATGAATCCGAGAGATTTAGGGACTGACGATTTGAGGTCAATTGTCGAAATCCTTATAATGAAAGATAAGGATAACTACGGTTATTGGAGGATGATCGGATTAGTGATGATTAGTTCAATGTGTCATGGCTTAGCTGTCGAGTTAAGGATCAAAGGATAAAGATTTTCGAGGGTCATTTAGTATCTCGGAAATAAGATAAGGGGATCCAACGGATTGGATCAAACAAAAGGCTGAAGATGGCCAAGTAATGGCGTGAGAGTTGCGTCCATTGATGAGGAGACAGTGGTGCAACCGATGAGACTTGGAGAGACGAGGTAAAGAAACCCTAACAGCGTAACGACACTACTGGTTCGGTGTTCGCAGTGACAGATCTGGATCTAGGGACCCGCGAGCAGATGGCTGATAGATGGCTTATGGTAAGGTACGAGAGACCCGTCGACCAAAGCATTATAACAGACTGTCTGGGAGACGATCAGATGCTGAAGATCTGGGACAAACCAGTAGGGTCTGTACCTTGTGTGGAGTTCAAATTCCAATGAATTAGGATACAAGGCGTACCACTAGTTTGTTGATCAAGGCTGGGAGCTTAAGGAATCGACCTAAGGTAAGATGGATCGTACGAAAGAGACATAATCTAAGGAATAAAAAGCATGTAATGTCTTGAATGCGGACTATGTGTCCTATTTAAATTGTATCTAGGTTATGATTATTTCATGAATTGATAATGAGACGATGATAATGAGGCTCGAGGGAAAATTTAACCTCAGTGTCTAGTTCGGCAAATGCCAAGTAAGATCATGAGATGGTTGTGTTGTAATTGTCTCAAAGAAAGAATTAGGTTGCAAGGAAAATATACTCGACATATGGATATGATAGATGAATGCTCGTGAGTTGTTTAAGTGTTACTTATGAGGTGAGAAAATCATCGATTGTGATGAGGGCCTAGAATGAATGTTTTTACAAAAGAAGTTAGACTTGTGGCAGCGACAATGAATGATAGTTCTTGAAGGATTACGATGAGACCGTGTGATTTTCACCCAGGGCGTACCCATTTGAGGGTTGACGTATGAATAAGTTCACTATATGATAGGGGTGATGATGACAGCTTGTATGCTAGCTGGCAGTAAGTATAGTACCTAGGAAGAACTAATTTAATAGTCATGTGCCGATAGTCAGCTGGATATGAAGAACGAAATGCGAGAATCGATGGATTCTTGATAAATAAGATTTCAGATAGTGGAGCATGGATAGTCCAAAAACCATAATGGCGAGTTGTGAGAAGACAATCTCGGTTTAAAGTAAAGTTTGAGTATCGAAAAGGAAATAGTTAATTGATAGGTCGTATCGACCCTAAAAGAATGATGAAAAGACCTAGTCAACAGAGGTTATAACTACGATTCAGTGTGCTAAATGGATCTGTGAAATCAGGTAAAATTGTCGGTGGTCAACCCGACAAGATGAACTTGAAAGCACCATGATGAATAGTGGATTGGGAGCCATGATTGCAAGGAAATTGAATCCATGAGAGATAACTAGAACCGGATATTGCGATATGATTCAGGATTTTCAAGGATAAATCGGTTTGAGATTCTTGAGGAATTTCTGATTGAGGATCTAGGGATTCGTAATGGAACTTTAGAGTTTTCAGGAAGAAACCCAATGAGGATTGGAGTACCATGGGAGATGTAAGTACCTACCTGCTCTAGTTGGCAGTATGATTATGGATTGTCATCTTGAAGATAGTGTAAATTTTCGATGTGATTGAGAGAATCAAGTTATGGCAGATGTGCCAAAATAACAGGTCGCAGTAGGGGAAGCTGCAGATTAAGAAATTCGAGATTTTGAAACTCTCATGTGGCTAAACAGTTAGTCTAGGTAGCCCTGGTAGGCAAATTCAGAGATATATAGTTGGACAATAATTAAAATGATGCCAGCGAATTATGAAAATAAGGAGCCTATTGATATGAGATGTAGACACTTGTGGTTAGTGAAAAGCCGTATGAAAAATGAAAAATATCATAGTATATTTTTGGAAGGATTAATTGGACTATTTCTTAATGATGAAATTGCCAATGATAGCTTGGATGCTTAGATATGTGTAACTTGATTAAGGACGTGAATTATCAGGTGATAATTAAGAGCCGATATTTTTAGCTCGAATTGATGAATTATTAAACAGTTGCAAGAGACTGAGGTATTTTATGATCAAAATGCAATCGAGGCTAAGACAAAAGAATGAAACGTTAAAGTACCAAAGCATAATATTCATTCCATAGTTCAAACGATTACAGGAAATCAAGCCGTACAATTACTCAAAGGAAAAAGAAACCATGAAACTGATGATGATGCTAATGCTCAGTAACGACGACAGTTGCCAAACACGACAGGTCCCAACTCATCGATGTCATCTGGGGGTGGCATCTGGCTACTGCTGGCTTCACTAGGGTAAGGTGGAAGAGTAGCATTTGAGAAACTGAGAGGATGGACGTCCTTGGGGATGATGGGAAGATCAGAATTCCAATTTGGGTATTGAACAGGTTGGGGAGTAGGTTGGGGATGTGAGGCATAATATGCGAATAGTAAATCCTGCAAATAAGCTCGAAAAGCTTGCATCTCACTAACCTGCTGCTGAAGGGCAAGAATGTGGAATACACAACCATAGACAGGGTCTTGAATCCGGGCTTGAGCTTCAAATAAGAGTGTCATAACAGCTCCAAGCCGGTCACTTACCGGAAGCTGGGACAAGAGGTTGAAAGTATTTCTGGCACCAAAAATGTGGTGGATGGCAGCAAAATTAATGGTTCCTTCCACATGACAGAAATATGGAGCAAAGATGCACAGTGGGGTGTACCGTCTTCTTAAAATTCTGCACGCACCACATAGAAAAGGGTCGAAAGGTGGCATGATAGATCTGGATCTAGCTGAATCTAAGCAAATTAGATATGGGTCAGACCTAATTGGATGGATATATTAGATATGATTCAGATCTAAATGGGTCAAATCAGATATGGGTAAGATCTAATAGGTCGAATCAGGGATGGGTCAAACCTGAAGCAGATCGAGTCGGGTCGGGTCGAGTCGAGTCGGGTCGAATCGACCCGGATTTGGCAGCAGCGGCGAGGATGGAGATGGCGCGGTGGCGGCCGAAGAAGGCCGGGCGATGGCCGGTTGCTGCGTGGTGGAGCAAGCGGCGACGGAGATGTACTGGATCTAGCCGATATAAGGGCCGATTGGGCTGGCGATGATGGCGAGGAGGAGCTGCGATTGCAGCGGCTGGGGACGCTGTGCACCGAAGATCGAGGCTGACGGGGTGTCGGTCGATGGTGCGAGCGCGGGGCCGATTACATCGGCTAGAGGCAGACGCGGCGAAGGCCGAGGGCGGCTGAGCTGTGCGCGGTTGGTGGTTGTTCGCGCGCAGAGTCAGTGAGTTGCAGAGGAAGGAGGAAAAATGAAGAAGAAAGAGGAAAAGAAGAAAAAGAAGAAAAGAAAAGAAAAGAAAAAAAAAAGAAGAAAAAAGAGAAGAAAAATAAATTTCTTTATGGGAAAAACGTGTTTTATTATTCCGGAGATTCTAGTAAAAAGAAAAAAATGATCCGGACGCGCGGAAGTTGAATTCGAGGCTTTTCGGGTATTTATAGTCCCGACCCTATGTTTAGAATCATGGAACAACGTAGGATTCAAAATGGAAATTTTAGAAATCATGTTTCGAAATAGAATGCTATGATGTTTTGAAATAAGAAATTTCGGCAAGCTGTTGTCAAAAAGGCAGTGATAGAACACTCTGGAATAATTATGTCTACAATAGGACTCATGAGAAAGGTCTAATAAAAAAAATCTGCCGGGTGCAGTGAGAATTTGTGATAGCTCAAAGGATTGGGTTGCGTATTAATGCAACATGACCTAATGATTACGTGTGGATTACACCAAGGCACCAAGAGAACTACCCGATGTATGACTTAGAGCTGACAGCTAGGACATGTACTCTTAAGGTTATGGAAATACTACCAAAATGATAGGACAATTGATGTGCTCACAAACCACGAGGAGCCTGAGGTACGGGTTCTCACAAAAAGAGCTAAATGAAAGGTAGCGACAGTGGATGGAGTTCCTTAAGGACTACGACTGCACTACTTCGTATCACCCAGGGCGTGGCCGTTAGGTGCCGACGCAGGACCTGATGGATAGTCGTGAGTGGCAGATGAAGTTGGAGGCTTGTAGGCCTGCCAACTATGATGGTAGTGTCGAAGGGATCTTCTATCTTTATGGCTAGCCTGGTTGTTTAGCTGGATTTGGTAAACGAGATACGAAAAGCATGTGTGATTAATAAGTGTTATTGTCTATAATTAATGATTGTGGTTAGCCAAGGTTTATGATTTTTGAAATACGAGAATGCAATCTCAAAAGTTTCGGGATAAAATGTACGTGCCTAAAATGATTGGAAGGTGTGTGGTCGTCTGAAAGGAGCCACAACAGGGAATTATGTGAATGACATGGTATGCTTATAAGCATTAGACGTGTAAGGAACGCAAATCGAGGTGTCTTATCAAGGATCAAATAGATGTTTGATTTGAGATATTTAGGTAATGAGCTATGTGATGTCTCAATTACCTTAACGGTCTGATGAAAATTTCGAGGACGAAATTTCTTTTAAGGAGGGGTGAATGTAATACCCGAAAATTTGGGTTAATTAAAAATAAGTAATTTATTAGAGAAATGGGGTTTCAGAGAAAATTGGTATCTGAATAGTCCGAAAAATTGACTAAATGGACTGCCGGGAGTACCCTGGAGTCAAAATGACAAAGGAAAATGATGTAGCATTAACGAGCACCCCAAGATATGATTTATAGCATCGAAATAAATTGGATCGGGAACAGTTTTCGGTACAGCTAAAATACAGCTACTAATTAGGCTGCAATACCGAATCGTCATAGATGACTTTCGAGAAGTCAACAGAAACTTGAGGGGGCTTTAATTTTTCATAAGGAACAACCCTTCAGTGGTTTCAGGAAGAAACGAAGAGGTTTAGGGCCAAAACGGAGATTCGGGCCTAAATGCAGTTTTTTGAAATTACTCAAGAGAGGCCGAAACGATATTTTTTCAGAATCCTCAGGGGTCAAATTGATGTTTTAGGACTTTAGGGTCTTGAGAGAAATTATCAAAAGTCAAGGAGCTTGGTGAAATGGGCCAAAGTGAGAAAACTAAAGTTTGAGGGGCCAAAGTGCAATTTTAAGAAAATCTCCAAGCAACCATGGCCTACCAACCCATCAAATCACCGAAATTGGCTACAGGGATGGCACGAGGGTTGCTCAAGGAGCATCTTTTGTAAAGGGCTTGACCGACAACAAGCAATGGAATGGCCAGAAATTGAAGAAAAAGTGGCCGAAAGTTTGGCCATTTAGATCGCGAAAATAGAGCTCTTTCGGTGGATTTTGGACTTGTTAAGGGCAATAGGGGACATCAGAGGCCTTGATTGAAGCGAGATCCGTCATTTATGGGGCCAAAATCGCCTATAAATAGAGGATATGGTGGCTTAGAGTTTTGCAAGAATTGAGTTTCAAATCGACCTCACTTTTGAACAAATTGAGGCACCAAACCATAGGGCTTTTGTTGCCCATGAGCTGAGGATCATTTCTGGAAAGTTTGAGAAATTTTGGAGTTCATTTGAGGGGTGATCGGAGTTTCGCTGGAAAAATCGGATCTCGCCGGAACCGAACTGAATTTTGCTCGGAGGGAGGTCTTCCAAGTGTTCTTTCAAGCTCAAATTTAGACAGAATGATCAACTCAAGGTAAGCTATCTTCTGGTATAGTCAATTTAATTTTCCGGTGTGCCGGCGCCGGAGAAGATGATCGGAGATAATTTTTAATATTATTTAAATGCTGAAATAAAGAAAAATAGAAATAAAAGAGAGAAAATTCTGGAAAAATATCCAGAAATACAAGAAAAAGGAATAGTTCAGTTTTATAAAGTTTTATTTGAGAAATGTTATGATGAAATAATTATTTTTAATTTTTGAAAGGAAACTTAATTAGAGAAAAATAGGAAAAGATTTTGGAAAATTCTCAGAAAACTCATAGAGATTAGAAATGTTATTTTAGGAATTTTCATGAAGAAAAATTAAATAAATTACCTGATTAGGTATTTATTTTGAATTTTGGAAGAAATTATGACTATGAAAAATAGAGAAAAAATAGAGAAAATAAGGAAAAAGTATGAAAAAATTAGATTATTGATTTTACTTGGAAATGATTGGCCAGGAAGTGATTTGGCCATGGATCTTGATGGTTTATGTTATTTTCAAGGTTGGCACGCAAAACGAGGTTATACGCGTTTTTCGAGAAAATTTGAGTTTACGTCTAAAGGTAAGTGGTTTTATCCCGAGAACCTATATATGAAACGTTTGCTTCATTATGCATGATATTTATTGAAGTTATGATCATTTCATATTGCATGGAAAGACGTTATTCTTGCATAATACGATATTATTCGCATATTGATACTCATGCATGGGATGGGGATGTCGCCCTAAGAGTGTAGCCGTAATTCCCAAGGGCAATGATGGAACAACGTTAGGATTATCCTGCAGAGGTTCGGGATTATGCCTAGGGTTCCGTGCCAGGCTGGTAGGCTAGGGAAGTTACACTAGGGCACATGATTGTTTATGTTATTGCATCATGTATTCATGTATCATGTTTTTAAACCCTTACTAGAAGATTCATCTTCTAATGGGTTATGCCCCTAGAACATTCAACGTTCCAGTTTAGAATTGCAGCTTAGGCAAGGATCAGGTTGAGATGAGACGGCACGTGATGGCATGGCCGATGGATTCAGCAAGCTGACTCGGATATGTTTTACCTAATGCTTTATTGATGATTAGCTTTGTTAGAACATTATGGAATCTCCATGTATTTATGTATTTCAATATTGAGGATATGATGTTAATGTATGGTATGGATTCTTATACGGTTATAAAGTGAAATTGATTATGGATCATATCAGGTTTCGATTTTAAGCTTCCGCATTTATGATGATTACCGGTCTTAGCTTATTGATTCTTATTTAGTGAGTTGAGAAGGTAAAACGGGATTGTCGGGAGATGGTTTATAAAAAAAATATATATATATTCCCGAAATTCCTAAGTTATTTAACGCTCGAAAAAACGGGGCGTTACAGTGTCTGTATATTTTTATATATACTCCTTGACCGCTATTCCAGCGGGGTACTTGTGGACATGCATGTATATCATTTTGCTTCTGCTGTGGTATTCCTTTTTATGTATGCATGTCAGGGCATTTTTGTCTTGTGTTGTTTCTCTTCCCTTAGGTAAGCGCTTCCGTTCGGATAGACCGGGTGGTTGGGATATTCGGGCGGGGGTGCTTACATTTTCATTGCGTTTAGAGGCTGTTCGAAGGTTGGTCGGAAAAGCGAGACAGTCAGCCACGCAACACCTACAACTGCCTGATCAGGGACTTTTCCAGTGTGCTTTCGGCCGGAGGTTGGTGCCATCTTGATCAAATGGTTGAGAGCTTCAAGGGGGTACCCTCAAATCGACCATTGGAGCCATCGCCGGCGGCTGGAATCGAAGAAGAAGGTGGCGCGTGAGCTACACGCACCACACATCATGCCTAGAGACTCGCTTAGGGCGTGAGGGCGCGTGGACCAAGGGCAAATCTGGTATTTTACTTCTATATTTTTTTAAATTTATTTTAGGAATTATCATGTTGAAAAATTTGAAAAAATGTTTGACAAGATAATTATTTTGAAATTATCGAGGTGAAAATTAGAAGAAAAATAGAGAAAATTATGAAAAATTGAGAAAAATGAATTTTGATGCTCCTTTAATTAAATATGATGTTTAGAGAGTGTCGTGGTTTAAGGTTGAGTATAAGTTCGGGTGTTTGTGATTTAGCACGCAAATCGAGGAAGTTCACGTGGATCGAGGCATTCTGAATACGTTTGAGGTGAGTTGTTCAATCCAATTCTTATGCATATTCTTGTTACTTTTGATCACTTTTGATTTATTGTGGGTGTTACGACCCTATACTTGATTTTGTTGCATACAAATGGTTGATCCATGATAAGTTGATTTCATGTGGATGGTTCATCCAAATGTTTTTGCATGTGCATTGAAATTCGTGCATTGAAATGCTATTTTTCGTAATTCATTTATAGATGTTGTGGTTATGGAATTGGCATATCTTTTGTGTTATTCATGTGGGATGTCGGGATGTTAACCTGTGTTGTGGCACTTGAGTGATAGCACTAGGGAAACGTGCTAAGAATCAATGCCCACCTATGACCGGGGCTGAGAATGGACACCACCCTTGTGAGTCAAAAGTGGCGGGGCTGAGAGTATACACCACCCCGGGTCGGCTCAAGTGATGAGGCTGAGAGTGGACACCACCCCAGGTTCCTTTAAGCGACATCATTATTTCCAAGGAGAACGTGGATTTCCAGGGATAGTGTTAATCATCTGGTAGCTAGGGTTTGTGTTGGTGAGACCCAGACTGCCTTTGAATGGAAACATAATGGTGACAAGGTGATTCCCGAGTTCATGCATTGATGTTCCCCTTCTTAAGTTGGGGTTGTGTTATGCCAATATGTCGGTGTGGTCTAGTTGCCTCTAGAAAGATTTGCAATTTTCCCGTGATATGGGTTAAGCGCTATATGGGATTCTCTTGGGCTGGGGTGTGTCGAGATATGTCGGTTTTGTTCATGGTCTTCCATATATCATGAAAATGTTTTGGAACTCTCACTTAGATGATTCAACATCTAATTTGAATTATGTTATTGGAATATTCAAATATTCCAGGTGAAAGTAGTGGCGCCAAGGGAAAAGATGTCGTCGAGATGTAGCCGCTATGTTTAGTTTTCGTAGGTCTTTGTTTATGATTACAATGTTTAGAGGTTATGTAATATTTTGATATTTTTATGTGAAACATTGATTGGGTTATTTGATTGTAAAAGGAATTTGTCAGTTACATATCATTGAGGTTTCGATTTTACTTTCGCTAATGTGATTGATATTACCTGTCTTAGTTTATTAATTATTAAATTTGATATGTTGAGAAGGTATAATCGGGATTTTCAAAAAATGATTATGTTGAGGGTATGAATATCGAGAGACTTATGTTGTGTGTATGATGTTGAAAAAAAAAAAATTCCTGAAATCTCAAGTTAACGCACGCTTGGGGAAAAGCGGGCGTTACAACTTCTTTGTACGATCTTCATTATCAGATTTCTACGGCTTTCATTAATGGATTTATTCGATCGAACTTTTTCGGCCTTTATTATCGAACTTTTATGGCCTTCATTATCGGATTTCTTCAATTGGACTTTTTCGATCAAACTTTTCCAACCTTTATCGGAGAAGTCTGATCTTCGATGAAGTCCAATCGGACTTCAGATCAGAATTTATCGTCTCTTTCACCCTCTTTCTCCCTCTCGACAGCGCCATCGTTGCCTCTTACTGCCGCTCAATCTGCTGTCCATCACCCCTTGCTACCTCCAGCCATTGTATATTTTGTTGTGTGTATATATATATTGATGTATGTGTGTATGTTGTTGTTGTTGTTGTGTGTGTGTATATATATATATATGTTGTGTGTGTGTCAATCAATTTATGCAAAGTAGAGAGGAGGCAATGAGGTTAGGCAGCAACGAGGCAAGGCAAGAAATGACAATAGTATGGTAAGCCTTGTGTCTAGTCTCACCTTTAATAATATTAATTATTACACACATTAAATAACATATGCAAAAGATAACTGCTTTTAGTTTAGCAGAAAACACAATTTTTCTTCTCTTGGCCAAGTATTTGGCAGACAATTAAACAATGCATTAGTTTTTATTTAGCAATAATTAATTTTTTAATTTATAAAAGAAAAGAAAAGAAAGGAAGGGGTGTTGGACACAATTTTCACTTTGTAAGATGTGAAAATAATTTTCTACTTTCAACAATTGTGTGTATTTGAAAATTTAAATGAAAAGGAAAAACTAGAGAAAGAAAATGTGAAAAACTAGGGATAATAAAAAAATAAATAAATAAAAGACGTTCTTTGTAGCAGGAAGTCTCAACTCTCAGCTTTTGGGAGAAAATTCAAATTCTCCATCAATTTAAAAATAAAATTGATGTCATTCCAAGACCTAATCCCACACAAAAATGGCCTAATCGTCCGTTAAAACTGAGAAAACGAACGAATGGGAAAAGAAAATGCACATTCAGACTCGCTCACTAGAGAATTCCAACGCTAAGAAATTGCATATCAATAGTTCTTCTCCAAGTCATATCAAGAAGAAATTCATAAATATAACGAAACGATCTATATCTACTGTACACATAACAACATCTATGTGTATGTATATATATATATATATATATAGAAAGAGAAATAAAAATAGAGAGGGAGGTGGGGAACACAAGAGGCAACCCTAAGCATGATTTGAATGGAGTAGGGCTAAAGCCTTCCCCAAAATCGGTGCTATTCTCTAAGAGTGACGACCAAATGGGGCTCCAACTTCCACGCCTCCAAAGCCCAATAATTTCAAGTGTCGCCGCCCAAAACCCATGGCCTTCTGATAAGAAAATTTTTAAATAGTTTTTTCGTATGCAACATCTAATCTAATCTAATAAAAGTATAAAATTAATACATAATATTTCATTCAAACATAATTGTTTGTTTTAATAGTCATAATTTAAAAAAAAAAAAACAACACCATTACCAAATACAATGTTTAGTATTTATTTTTTAATCCCCAAAATAAAGAAGTACATGAAAATTGGCAATAAAATTAAATAAAAATTTTTTAGGGACCCTAAAATTAAATAAAATCCAATTATCAATCAATTATTCAGTTGAATACAATAAAATGAAACGAAAATTGAACCTAAAACCCAAAAACTCCTAAGACATCGTATATACATCATTTGCAAGTTAAGCAAACATTTAGTTGTGCCAAATTGTAAGCATCCTAAGTAACAGCATTATAGTGGGTACTGGTTTTGTAAAAAAATTCAAAATCATAGACCTAAATGTGAGCATCAAGCTTCAATTTTTTAACATTTTTGCCAATTTGGCAACTTCTCGAACGGGTGGAAATAGGTCAAAAACCAGCTAAGGTGGGCCTAGACGAAGCCACCTCCGTCTGCATTAGTGGATAGCCCAATGCACCAAACAAAGGATTTGTATAATTCAATGGATGGAATTTAATTATGTTTATGGTTGTTCAAGTTTGCAATCTCTTTCTGTGCCCCCACGCACATCACAATCCAGCTAATCCATTAAGCTGAGTTATCTTTTGATTTTTCAATTTTTAGTTTTAAATTTTAAATTTTAAATTTTAAATTTATTCTAAATATTTTTTTTTGATAATCTATTTTTAAAAAATTAAAAAAGTATTTTTTGTCTTTTTAAAAAAATATTTCTTAAAATAGAAAATTAAAAAACGCATTTACTTTAGAATTTTGAGACAAATTATTTTATGATATTTTATTTAATGAATTTGATTATTAAATGATAAAATTAACTATTTTTAATAAAATTTTATTATTAAAATAAAATAATAAATTTGATTAATAAATTGTTGTGATAATTTATATTAAATATTATTATATATGATATTGGTAATATACTTAATAATATACTATATGTTATTCTATATTTTTAATTATAATATAGATATATTAGATTGTTTAAATTTTAAATAAATATATAATTTTATTTTTAAAATATAAGAATAATTTTTTTCTTTTTTTCCCTCATTTATTTTTTTCCCTTCTTTTTTTTAGAGCCAAAACAACCAAAATAATATTTTTATTGTTTTAAGTTTTCTTTATATAAAATTTTCTTATTTTCGAAAATATATTTTTGAAAATGACAAAATAAACGTATTTTTATTATTTTAGAAAACTGAAAACTAAAAATGATTTGAAAATATTAAAGAGAATGTAAATTTTTTGGATACATTATTTGTACATAGTATTTTTCATATTAGATATTTTTTAAAAATAATATTTTTTTCATTTATTATTAACTACTTTTTAAAAATTCTAAGCATTTTTGTTATGAGTTAATAGTGTTTAATTCTTAAAAATCAAGAATACTTTTAATTTTTACATTATTTGTAATTTTTTAAAAATAATTGATAATTTTATAAAAACTTATTGTTAATTATTTATAAAACATACTTATAATTTTATGAATGTCAAATATAATGTCAAAATACAATGTAAAAATAGTATTATCAAAATAAAAACTCTATAATAATTTATTTTTGATATTATTGCACCAAACAATGTGCAAAGTTTTTATAAGCAAAATTTTAACTCTATCTTAAACAAAACCAACAAATTCTAAATTCATCCGTTAATAGTGTATTAAAAATACAAAATATTTTCTTTCAAAGACAGCCATTATTTTTGGAGAAAATATTCAATATACCAATGATATCATATTATCATGTTAATGCAATATCGCAACTCAATAATGACATATCGTGTAATTTATGATCTCAATATATGACGATAGGTGAAAAATTTTAAATTCATTTATTTTCATCTACTATGTATTGAGATAATAAAAAAATTACCTGATATATTATTATTAAATTATAATTCTACATCATCCTTATGCTAAATATTATTTATTATTTTTTTTTGCTGGTGATTAAAAGTGGTGATACCCATACCAGTAAGAATTTCGTGATATTATTTATAATTAATTGAGTTTGAATGGATGACACCAGCCCTCGAAACTATTGGAAATCTTGAAGGCTGGTGGCATCCTAAAAAGGAAGTTGATTGAAAGTTCAAATCGAATTAGTTAATTTTGTCCCATTTTTATTAAGTTTGATTTGAATTAGTTTTGATATAAAAATCATTTTTAGCTTTTAGTTTGATTTTAATGTTAATATTTTAATTTTTAATCAAACTAACCAAAATATATGTTATTGTATAAAAATACAACTAAATTTTAAGTTATGTACGAAATTATCACTAAAATTAATTTTTTTCACGACTACTATACTTAATAAAATCTCTTAAATTCTAAAAAAATTTAGCTAACATTGGTATTTTAATCAATCTGGGTTACTTTGAGTAAATTGATTTTTAAAATTTTACTCATATCAGTGCGATTATATATAATTTAAGTTTATAAATCCACAATATACATATATCTAAAAATTTAATTACAATGAGATTCAAATTGATGAGGGAATATTTACAGGGGACAATTTTATTGTACTATCTCTGAAAAGTTATCATTAACTTAGAGCCATGTGTGTCAATAAGGACCAATATGTAATCGCTACATGTCAAATCCTAGGAATTCCACGTGTCTTTATAATCTTTATTATAATTTTAAACTAGAAAGAGATAAAGAAAAAGATTCAGTCAACCAAAAATATCTACAATATCTCAAGAATTATCTCTATTGGGAAGGTTATCTTTTCTTCCCATGAAAAGTAGATCGGCATCTATTTTGAAAGATATCTTATCTTTTAAGGAGAAGGCCAAGAGACATTTATAAATAGAGGACAATCTCTACAGGGAAGGGACCCCGAAGGGAGTTTCCTATTTTTTTCTATTATTATCTTCAATTTATAACCTTATGAACTGACTTAAGCGTCAGAGGGATCACGGAAAGCGAATCTCCCCCCCCCCCCTTTTTACAAGTACTTGGTCTGAGATAGAAGAAGGTGATCGACTCTATATCATCACAAATCTAAATGAAAAATAAACAAACACTACTGATTTTTTTTATAAGTATAATATACACTATTAGTCTTTCTTTTTTTTTTTAAAGATTGATGCCTCCAATTTTTCTTGTGTCCTAACAAAAATTGGATGAAAGAAACATAGATAAATAATTAGTATTATTTTATAAAGATATATAATATTCGTGACTATAATTAATCTTTACACTTATTTCTCTCAATACATGAAATGAATCATTGTAAGATCAAAATCTGCCATGTTCTCCTAACTCCTTGGTCAACTCTTGTTGAATGATTTCCTTTCTACTTTTCCAAAGCAATTGACACCAACTTATTACATATATCAATTGTTAATAAAATTTTACCAATGATATTTTGAATCCCAATCAATGTAAAGTAATCATATCTATTTAGGATTGCGATTAGAGTCTTTGTCCTTTCTAAGAAAGAAGCAAGCAATATCAATAAATAAATTTTTATTGTGATCATGTAAAGAGTCCTAACTTAGTTTGAGTGGTCCAACAAAATGAAGATGAGTCCAAACACGCTGAAACTCAATTGTTCAGCAATAGCATAAATATAAAATGAATCCAATCTATCAGTAGAAGAGGAAAATAAATTCAATCTAATGAGATTCTACCACTCAGAATGAAATCACCATAAAACAAGGCAAAATTCATCATTTACGGTTCATATGATCTCAAAGAATACAAAAATTCTGTATATCAATACAAAAGACAATGTTTCAATAAGAAGAGGTACTCGCGGAGCTACATCCAAGTGAGAAATCAAGCACATTAAAGATTTTCCAATCCAAGCAATGAAGACACAAAAGAGTGGAAGGGCAAAAATAAACCAATTCTAATAAACAAAAATCTATTGATGAAATAAATTACAAGGTCCTAGAATTAAAGCATAAATCTGGGAATGAAAAACATATGAATTTTGCAACAGTCATCAAAGCTGACCGAAAAGCATTGGAAGTCCTAGACCATGAAGAGAAAGAAAATATCCAAAATCAGTCACAATCAATCAAGACAAGAGTAAGTCGTTACAATTAATTACAAAGCAGCTTATTGGGCCCTATATGTGAGCTGCTTGGAATTGAAGCCCGAGACAAAACAAATTCAAGGTTAAAATAATATCTTCGCTTGCTTTATTTTTTGTGAATTAATTTCTTACACACAACATCTAGAGGTTCAAAAGGAGTTGTCCTCCCTGCATGGTGGCGTACCAAATAACCTCCTCCAGGACAATCTAAGCAATTCATATAATGAATGCCAAGAAGAATGACTCTAGTGCTCCCAGGATTTGCAAGCACAGGATAATTCTTGCACTTCAAGCAACTACCATTACAACAACCGGGAACTACCTTTCCATAGGGATGGATTTGTTGGGCAACTTCTAAACTGGTACATTGGGTGCTCTTTTTTACCTGTGCCTTCTCGTACACAAGATGGACGCCAACCTCCTTCACATGAAAATCTTGACTTGTAAAAATCGAAATATTCAGCTCATCACCACCTTCTAACCGATCCTCAAACTTCCAATAATTTAACCACAAGAAGTCCTCATCAGCTCCAGGAATGGCAAAGAAATGTGGACAAAAGCTCCATTTCAAATGCCTGGTTGCATTACTGATAATTATGTGTGGAAACTGGTCGACCCACAGAGAAACTGGAGCACGAGATTTGGAATGCATATAAGCAAAACACATGGACAAACCTTGAATTTTAAAATTAACATCAGAAGGTACGGTAAAAGATATTGAGGATCCCACGTTCTTAAGAATAAACTTCATAGGAACATTGCTTCCCCGCAGATAAGTGTAAAACATATGAGATTCGTAAATTCCCTAAGCCACAAAAAATATAATTTAAAAGTTAAAAGGTGGAAACACAAGCAAACATATAAATAATATATATAGATATATATATATATAGAGAGAGAGAGAGAGAGAGAGAGAGAATGGGAGTACCAAGTGTCGAACAGTCCTCTTCATTGTTGAACGCAAGCGTAAAAGTCGCACAGGTGGTTTATCCATAGCTTCAAAGTCACGTAAGCCCAAATTATTTATTAGCTCTGCGTCAACCCTTTCTAAGGGTTCTAACTTGAATATGCCCTCAATCTCAAATAGATTCGTACAACGACCACAATTTACACTTGAAATGCGGCGCACTGATCCAAAGGTTATTTTTTTTAACGATTTACTGCCACTGGCATGTAGTAATTTTATATTTTCCCACAGCTCAAGTGACCGAAGGCTTGGGCATGATTCTAACCACAGAACCCGGAGACTACGAAGATCCTTGACGCAATTGGGGAGGCTACAAATTGGATTGTTGCTCAAATTTAGTATCTGCAATGACGATAAGTTGCCAAATTCCCTCGGGAAAGTGTCATCAAATAAATTGCATTTTGCAATACTTAAATATACCAAAGACTGGGGGAAAGAAACCCACAAAATTTTTGGAACTCGTCTTACACTCAATGGCCAAGTCAATACAAAGAAATTCCATGTTTTGACCTCCAGAGTGATAGAGTAATGATTTATTTCTGTTCCATCCGCTAGAAGCACTGTCAGAGAATCCATATTCCCCAGCTCTGTTGGAAGTTCTTCAATATTTATGCAACCAGAAATGTCAAGTGTTGCCATAGATTTTAGCCCACAAATGGTTTTCGGAAGCTTCTTCAATTTCTGACAGTTCCTTAAGTTAAAGAAAATAAGTCTTTGTAGGAGTCCGATTGATTCATTAATCTTAACCAACCCTGTACAATTTTCAAGTACAAGTCTCTCCAGATTGGGTAGCATTGATAAATCAGGAGTCGCAAAAAGATTATAGGAATGACTTAGATCAAGGATCTTCAACCCTACAGGGCACTGTAAAACAGCAAAACAGGGCCATTAATGTTAATAAGTTGATTAAAAGTCTTATGAATTTACAACTTTATAGCAAAAAAGAAAGGAAAATAAATGAATTAAGAAACAAACCTTGGCTCCATTGAAAACATTTTGCAAGGAACTGTAAGGCATCTGAAGAACAACAAGCTTGTCAAAAGGGAAATCATTAGGTGTTGATTGTAAAGGACAGTGAGACCAATACAACCATCGTAATCCTTTCGGAAAATTTTTACAGTTTCCACGGAGTTGTACAGCACTAATTTGTAGAAGTTGTAGGTTGGACATGCCTGCAAATGCATCAACTTCCAGAACTTCTTCATTCCAATTTTTGTTAGCACTGCCTTTAAGAAGACCGGAGAAGATTTCAAAGTGAGAGCTCTTGTGCTTATTGGAATTGCTTTCTTTAAGGTGCCCAAAGCTGTTCCCTAGAGATTTATCCTCTTTCAAGAAATGCATATCAAGAACGAGGCCTGTGATTTTTTTGGTGCCCTGGCAAATAAATAATGGGAGGGGGGAGTAACACTGATAAATACACAATATCCTTTCATAAATAAGTATAAAAATACATGAGAATAGTTAATTCTTACAATTTTTTCTCTCAAGACATGAAATGAATCCTTGTGATTCCAAAGTCTGCTACGTTCTCCCAACACTTTGGGCGATTCTTGCCGAACAATTTCCCTTCCCATTTCTTGAATCAGTTGATGCATCACCAGCTTGTTATGCATATCAACAGTCAAAAGATTCTGGTCAATGAGATTTTCAATTCCAATCAGTGTGTAGTAATCACATCCATCCAAGATTGTGACCGTGGAGTCTTTGTCCATTCCAACAAAGAAGCAAGCAATATCAAGGAATAAATCTTTGTCGTGGTCATCTTGTAAAGAGTCGTAACTTAGTTTGAGTTTTTCAAGGATTTTACTGTCAGGAATTTCTTTCAATTTTTGTAGGTGACTTTTCCATACATCTCTGCTCTTCCCAGATAGAGAAGAACCCAAAGTTTTAATAGCTAACGGAAGCCCTCTACAGTACTTTACTGCCATCTGTGACTCTACCAAATAATCATCACTAGGATGGTTTTGTCCAAAGGCATGCCAACTGAAAAGCTCTAAGGATTCATTGAGATCCAACAACTCAACCCTGCATACTTTGCAACATTCATGAGTTTTTAGTAAACCCTCATGTCTAGAGGTTATGATCATTTTACTACCCAGAGAAAGCCAATCCAGCATCCCAAGGAGTGCATGCAATTGCTCCCGTTCATCTACATCATCAAGAATTACGAGAACTCTTTTAGAACCTACAGCTTCTTTGATCTTAACAATCCCTTCATCAATGTTGTTTATTTTTTCCTTTCTTCCCTTTACAATATCCGAAAGAAGTTGTCTTTGCAATCGTATTAGGCCATTTTGTTGTCTAGAAACTTCTCTTATATCTGCCAAGAAGCTACAACCTTCAAAGTTTGAGAAGTTTAAGTTGTATACAAATCTGGCAATGGTTGTCTTCCCAATCCCACCCATCCCACAAATGATGACAATTCCAACATCACTGCCTTCATCTTGTAACCACAAATGAATGCGTTTGGCACGAGAATGAAGTCCAATGGGATATGGGGAAACATTCAAGACTGTTCGCCTTAGCTTGTCTTCAACGACCTTGACAATTTTCTGGATAAACTTTGACTCGTGCCTATGTTGGAATCCAAGACAAAAAAAAATACCTTCAGATATATCATTGAGATCTTGGAAAATCAAATCATGAGAGAACTTTCTTTAATGTGAAGGGAATCTAATTTTTAATAAACAAGATGCATTATTTGCACATGATGTTTCTCTCGTTTCTTGGACTTCCCCACCGAAGGTTCTCTACTTGAATTTACAATTTTTTGCTAGTTAACGGACTTTACTTCCCAGAAAATGTGCTCTGGCAAAGCCATTGCAGCAAAAATAATATCATGTAATTGTGAGATATCATGTAATTGTCATAGAAATTTGATAAGTAATGCTTTCTACTTACAGTAACTAGACGCCATTATGTCAGGTCTCCAATTTTGTAAGAAATGCATTTGCTGAAAGTAGATTCTAAAAAAATTGATAATATTCATAACTCAATTATGTTATTTATTAATCGTTTTACTATTTATAGAATCTACAGCAGCCATTAATAATTATGAAAAAAGAGAGAGGCGGGAGGAAAAAAGCTTACCCATCGGCTTGATTTTGTAGAACCATGCCTGTTAAATTAGCAGCTTCCTCAAGTGCTTCCTTCCACCCTTTCAGTTTCTCCTTCCATTCATTTGCTTCACCCTCGAATCGCTCTTCATGCCTCGCAAGTGCCTCCGCATAATCCCCTGTTTGTTTCCTAACCTCGGATGGATCCACGTGGTAAAACACTGGCAGAACCACGTGGCTGGAATCCTCCCTCCTCCGTTTTTCGAGGATCATCACGAGCTCGTCGAGGCACCAACTGGAAGAAGCATAGTTCCTGGAGAAGACAACAATTGAAACCCTAGAATCTTCGATTGCCCTGTGCAGCTCCAGCTTGATGCTTTCTCCTCTCTCTATCCAGTCATCGTCCCTGAAGGTGCGAAATCCGGCGTTGGCGAGAGCCGTATAGAGGTGGTCGACGAACGTCCGGCGATTGTCCTCGCCTCTGAAGCTCAAGAAGACGTGATAGGCGCTGCTTCGAGGAGCGGAAGAGGAGGTTATTGTTGTAGTCATGGAACAGTCAGAGCTGAGAACAGGATGCGGGCAGAGAAATAGCAGAAGCGAATGATGAATGTAAGAGAAATTAAAGTTGAGATGATAAAGTGTTCGTTCTTCTGAGCATCGATCATCAGTTCTGAAGAGATCTGGAAGGATGAGTGGAGAAAGAGAGAGGAGTAAGGAAGAAAGGAAAGCGTCGAGCACTGAGTAAAAAGGGAAGTCTAATAATTAAATGCGGAGGGAAGTTGCAACGAAAATGAAGCCACATTTACAACCCCTGCCGCAACTGCTATTTTTATTATTATTATTATTATTATTATTATTATTATTATCAAAATGTTATTTCTGCATTTAATATTGTAAAGTGAATTATTATAAGTAAATGACAAATTTATTTATTTAATTAAAATCACCTTGTTATGGCTCATTTGTCGAAAGCAAATGTAAACAAATGCCGAAAGCAAGTGTGAAGGCTAAAGCTAAGGCAAAAGCATTATAATGCGGGGAGGGAAGTTGGAATGGAAATGAAGAGAACTGTGATTTGAGGAAACTGGAATCCAAATAGTTGCAATTTGCAAGAGTGGAGACTGCGGGAAAGAAACCCAAGAAATTTCTACCCACTCTCTTAGTTTCAATGGCCAAGGCCATGTACGTAGACAAAAGCAATACCCAGAAGGAGAAGGAGAAACTGCGAAGAAAGAAAGCATAGCGTTGATGGCCCACTAAAAGCAGAACAAGCAAAAGCGTTGTTGGAGAGAAGGTGCAACGAAGATGAAGCGAATTTTACATCCATTCCACTGCTTAGTTTAATAATCTATTCTATTTCTATGCTTTGTTAATATTTATCTTTAATTAATATCCTTAGCTTAGGTTCTATACTATATGTTATATAAATATTTCATAAAATTCATGCATCATATAAAATATAAAAAATTAAAAAAAATAATACCTCGTAAATTAAGAACTAATTGAACGGCAAGCACAATTGCACAAGCCACTACCTAAATTTTCCTCTCCTCTTTTATAGTGCCTAAATGGTGTGATAGATTGAATCAAAGATGAGAGAAGACTTATCTTTTAATTTATAATGTCAATAAAATTTTATTCATCATAAAACTCTATTGTACCTAAACTTAATTCACAAATCAAAGACAAATAGGTCTAAGTGTATAAAGTGCACCAAGTCCAACATACTGGTTATGATCGTATATAACCTATTGGATCTTTAGATAATATTAAATTAAAATCCAACTAATTTTCTCAAAATTAAAACTTAATTAATACTACTCATATTATAATAAAAATTCTATCAAAGACACTTATCAAAACCCTAGAATCTTTAATTGTCGTGTGCAACTCTAGCTTGAGGGCTTCTCCTCTTTCGATCTCATCATCATTTTTGAATGTGCAAAGCCCAGCATCCACTAGAGTCGTGTAAAGGTGATTGACTCACCTCGGAAGCTCAAGAACACATGATAGCGTTATTGGACGGAAGGTGCAACGAGGATGGAGCGAATTTTACATCCATTCCACTACTTCATTTAATTATCTATTCTATTTCTATGCTTTGTTAATATTTATCTTCAATTAATATCCTTATGTTAGGCTTGATACTACATGTTAGATAAATACTCTATAAAATTCACATATCATATAAAATATAAAAAATTAAAAAATAAAAATACCTCGTAAATTTATGATTAGTGATAAGAGTCTAATTGAACAGTAAAACAAGATGTAGAAAAAAAAAACTCATCCTTTGTTTTTCAACAAAACAAGATGTAGAAACAATCTTGAGAATTATCTTGAATTTATTTTATTATTATTATGGATTCTGTAATATTAAAAATTGTATCCATTCTTGACACTTCAGTCTAGCTTGATATACTTACTTGGCTTCTTCTTCTGTATTTTTTCGGAGATATTCAAATAATCAGTCTATCAATTGGGATAATTTTATAAGATCAAATACCATCTTCATCTTCATTTTCATTTTCCTCCTCCTATTCTTGGAAGTTCGTGTTGGCTTTAATAAAAAAAAAATTAAGATTATAAGAAGAAAAAAATTAAATGCTCTGTCCGTAGCATTGTAATAATACTTCATACGAAAAAAAAAATAATATCTACATGGTGATTTACCAATGATAGGTATAGGCATTGAAAATAATAAAAATATATAATACTAATTAAAGATTAAAATATAGAATACTATGTAGAATCAAACAAGATGATAAAAAATAAGCACAAAAGTCCACGAGAGAGAAGACAAGAAGAAGGTATATGCCTAATTACCATGGCATTGAAAATAAAAACAAAAAACAAAAATTAACAAAAAGAATCGCATAATCTCCCAAAAGAAACATTCCAAAACTGTAATAATAATATAATAATATTTATCTATTAATCATTATATTATTAATAATTAATATAATATAATAAAAAAAGGGTAGACTTGAACCGTTGAAGTGAATTGAATATAATAATAATAATATAATAATAATAGGATGGGACTGAGTTTATTTGAACATAGTTTTGTTCTTTTAGATGGGCATCCATTTTTATCTTAGTATTAATTTTCTTAATGTTTTCTGAAAATTATTATATATGATACCTACACCAATTAAGGAAAGGAAGAGGAAGAGGAAGCTTCTTGGACTCCTCCTGTACGTCATTGAACAGATATGAAAATATATATATTTTAAACATAAATATAATAATTAATAGAAAATTATTATAACTTAGTGTCCAGACACGACAAGATTATGGAGAGAAGCTGGGTTGGGTTGGGTTGCCAGCAGAGCAAATTTACACCAATGCCCCCATGGGTGATCAAATCATATTAAAAAAAAAAAGAGTCACGTTATTAGTTATACAAAGATATTAAAGTTTTGTATGTATAATATCACAACTAGGTTAACATAATCTTGACAAAGAAGTGATAGGATCGAAATCAATATCACAATTTAATTCAAATGATGATTTTGATCACTTTGTTAATCACTTGCAGAACGAGCTACAATATTACGAAAAGTGTAATAAAGAAAATAATAATACTTTTACAAGAAGTATGTTTTAAGATCATACATAATATAATAATAGTATAAAAAACATAAATATGACGTGATATAATCAAGATTAAATATAATATAATAACAGTGCAAAAAACATGAATATCACGTGGTATAATCAAAATTTTTAAGTTTAAGAATTAATAGCAATGCAACTAACATCTTAACATGATTAGTACAATACCTCTCGAGAGCTAGTGGCATCGCATTAAATTTTACAATTGAATCAACACAATATAGAAAGTATGAATATAATATATTGTAATCAAGATTTTCAAATTCAAGAGACCACGAGAAAGATATTTGTATATGATTTTTTATAGTAATATAATTATATAATATGTTACTTTGTTTGAAGCATGCTTCATTGAAATTTATCCACAATCTTAGTAATGGTGATAAGTTTAGTTAGTATTAATTTATAAAACCAATGTAAATGAAAAAAATACATAACTAATTACATATATTTTGCTAATTTGTTCTCAAAAACAATATCTAAGCCACATCATATGTGTGAACATAAATAATATATGCTAAATAATGTGTTCGAAAGCAAACAAGACGTAACAAAAGAGGAAAACTAGAAAATAACATATCACAACTGCAATGTCATTGAAATAAAAACATAGACCATCCTTTTATGATAACCTCTATAGTTTGAGTAAGATGAAAAATTAATAAGAGAATTTGTCCGAAAAAGAATGCACAACTATCACGAATAGCTTGAAAATGTCTGAATCATATATCAAAATTGAATGGGCTATCTATCTATTAGATAAAGTGCCATTACAAAATTAAAATGTAACACGCATTATCACCAGGAAAAAGAGAGAGGCTTCAATAAAATGTAATTTCAGATGACCTCAAATTCAACACCAATTGGGAGATGATCACTTGGGTGATGGTAATTTGTCAACCCTCCAATTATATCAGGGGATTCTAGCTCTGGAAGTTGAAGGTAACTGACGGGTTTGATGTGGCCAGAGGGAGGGAAGAAGATGTAATCAAGAGTCCCAGTGAAGCCCAAGATGCAGTTTGTGAAGGCTGGCTCTCCCCTTGTAAATGCAGACACTACATAGACCCATAAGTACATCTTCAACGTATAAGTTAGGTGATTCCATTGAAGAGTTTCCTGAAATCATGCATTCGTATACCTCAAACCAAAGAAGTCTCAGTTTAAAAAATGTGACAGAAAGTCTATGTTTCCATAAATTAGTATAAAGCAAATCTATGAAAATAAAAATGAATGCAAAAACAAATAGTTATCAAACAAAACCAAAGAGTATGTACAACAAACAATCAATCATCAAAGAGTATGTACAACGTCAAGAGTTTTTAATAAGGATTATTTCTTGTGATGTGCATTTTAACAATAAATCAATTATATTTTACAACATCCACACCTGTTTGTCATGTTTTACAAAATAAATTCCAATACCTATTATTCCAACTCTCTACGAGGACAATAACCCGGCAGGATATAGATTGGCTAAACAAGCAATTCATTCAGAATAATGCCTAAAAAACATCTGGATGCTCGTCTTATTCTCTTAAGAGATAATTAGGGCCTCTTTAATTATGGAAAATATTTTCTAATTTTTCAATTTCTATTTTTTGATAAACGATTGAATCACTAATTATAAAACAAAAATTTTAGGCCCCATTTAACTTTAAAAAAATATTTTCTAGTGGTCAACTTCAATTTTATAACTAAAGTATGTCTTAATATTTTATATTTTAAAAAGTCATAACATTCGTTATCAAAAAATTTAGAAAACATTAAAAACAATGTTTTCAAATTCTTAGTACAAAGTTGAAAAATTAAAAAATTGAGGCTACGTTCTCTTTACTTTTTAATTTTTAATTTTGAGTTTTAAATTCATTTTTAATTTTTTGTTTTGATAGTCTATTTTTAAAAAATTGAAAACGCGTTCTCTTTGAAATTTTGAAAATAATTTTAATGATACTTTAGTCAATAAATTTGATTATTCAGTAAATTAGAAATATTTAATGTTAATATATTATTAAATATATATATACATTTTAAAGTTAATAAATTTTATAATATTTTTTTCATTACAATAATAAAATATGAATAAATAAATATATTTTGAATTTAAAATTTATTTTGAATGAAAATACTCAAAATAACTTTTTGTTGTTTTGAATTTTTTTTATATATTTTTTTTATTTTCACAAATGTATTTTTAAAAATAACAAAGAGAACGTATTTTTATTATTTTAAAAAATTAAAACTAAAAATAACTTAAAAATAACAAAAAGAACCAGCCTGAGATTTTTATTTTCTAACGAGAGATTCAATTATTTAATAAAAAATTGTAACAGGAAAACAAAAAATGTTGTACATACAACTTAACACGCAGTCAATTATCTAATTTTTCAAAACTTTACACTATGAATTGGAAAACATCAAAAAGATATTATTTAAATTTTCTGAAAATGAATGCTATTAGTTTTTGAAACAAAAAATGTTAGGGTACATCCAGTTGACAAATTATAAAAATACTTTCTACAACTGAAGGAGCTCTTAGATTTTCACTTATGATCATCCTAATTCAGGATGACTGTAAAAATGTGAGATGCCATAAAGAGGGGATTGGGCATCAGTTTTCTTTTTCTTCTTCTTGGAGAATGGAAACTGATATGGAAAGCTAAAACATATGGAAGACTCAGTGTTACGAATAAAATAGAGATGGTAAACCTTCCCTCAAGTCAAAATCACACACTGCTGAATACACAAAAATTGGTAAAAGTCAAAATCATCGACCTAGAGATGTATAAACACAAAAATTGTAACCACCCCCAAAACCCAACCCAAGCGAGAGAGATGACAAATTGGTAAAAGTCTGACTAGGTTACCAGTAAAGATGTGTGTTTGCCAAAATAATAACATGACTAGAAGCATCCTTGAGTTTAAATGCAGCCATGATACTGTGAAGAATCTAAGCCAAACCACATTCAATGTAGAAGAACAAAACAAAGAAGAAGAATAAAGAGGAAGAAGACAAGATTATAACAATACACACATGAACGTTAGGGTTTAGAAATAGGACATTAAGGTATATATACAACAAATAGGTAAAAGAGAAAAAGACTAAACTACCCTAATACTAAATACGCTAACATCCCCCCTCAAACTCACAATGCTACAACAAGAAGCAACGAGAGTTTGTCAAGCAAGAAATGAAAATGATGAACTGGATGAGACTTCGTAAAGAAATCAGCAAGCTGCAACGATGAAGATACAAAGGGTAAGGAGATAGTGCCATGCTGAAGATGATGGCGAATAAGATGACAATCAATCTCAATATGTTTCGTGCGCTCATGGAATACGGAGTTGTGAGAGATTTGAATAGCACTTTTATTGTCACAATACATAGGGGTTGGAGAGAAGAGAGGAATACCCATATCTGCAAGTAACCAACGCAACCACACAATCTCAGTAGTAGTGGAAGCCATAGCACGATACTCTGCTTCAGTAGAAGAACGAGAAACAACGATCTGTTTCTTACTTTTCCAAGAGATAAGAGAATCACCCAAAAATATGCAAAAGCCAATAGTGGACTTGCGATCAGTGGGGTTACTAGCCCAATCAGTATCAGAGTATGCACGGAGCTCAAAAGAGGATGTCGAGGGGAACAAAAGACTCTGAAAGCAAGTACCACGAAGATAGCGCACAATACGGACAACAGCTGCCCAATGAACTGTAGTAGGAGCGGAAACAAATTGACTAACAATGTGAACAGCATAAGCAATATCAGGATGGGTAATGGTGAGATAAACAAGACATCCAACAATAGTACGATACAAAGTGGAATCTGTCAAGAGTTCACCATCAGAAGGTGAGTAGCGAGCATTGGCCTCAAGAGGAGTGGCAGCAATTTTTGTATCAGTAAGACGAGCACGCGCAATGACATCAGTAGCATACTTCGACTGAGAGAGAAGATAACCTCTAGGAGAAGAAGCAACTTCGATCCCCAAAAAATAAGATAAAGGACCCAAGTCTTTCATTTCAAAACGAGAAGTCAATTTAGAATTCAAATCAGCAATCCCGTCACCATCATCACTAGTAATAATCATGTCATCAACATATAAGAGAAGTAGAATGCGACCAGCTGAATTACATCGAAAGAATAAAGCAGAGTTGTGATGACTGGGTGTAAATCCAAGAGAGACAACAACAGTGAAAAACCTCTCAAACCAAGCACGAGGTGCTTATTTGAGACCATAAATAGCTTTCTTGAGTTTACAAACATATCCAGGATGATGAGAAACACCAGGTGGAGGAACCATATAAACGTCTTCTTGAAGATTCCCATTCAAAAAAGCATTTTTAACATCCAACTGAGAGAGACTCCATTAATGAATAGATGCAACTGCAATAAGAGTACGAACTGTGGTCATCTTGGCAACAGGAGCAAAGGTCTCCTCATAATCAAGACCATACTGTTGAGTAAACCCCTTAGCAACCAATCTAGCATTGTAACGTTCGATCGAACCATCAGATTTGGTTTTGATCTTGTAAACCCAATGAGAACCAATAGCATGTTTACCTGGAGGCAACGGAACCAAGTCCCAAGTGTCTGTCTTATGTAGAGTAGAAAGTTCATCAGTCATAGCATGTTGCCAAAGATGATCTAATATAGCTTCTTTATAGGAGGAAGGTTCAGAAAGTTGGTGAATAGAAGTTAAGAAACAACGAAAGGAATCCGAATAACAAGAATAAGCAAAATCAGGTAATTGAGTGGACTTACGAAGGCGTTGAGGATATCGAGGAGGAGAAGGAGGTAGAGGAGTAGCAGAAGGGGTAGGAGCAGGATCAACAATCTCAGACGGTGCTTGAGAGGCCATAGAAGGAGTGAGAGCAATATGAGCTGGCATATGCATACCTGAAGTGCATGGAGGACTAACAGTATATGGGGTATGGGAAAGAGAGCTATCAAAATCATCAGAAAATGGGTCAATACGAAGGAGATCAGACTTTGTCACATCATGAGTATTATCAGAAATTGAGAAGAATGGGATATGCTCAAGAAACACAACATGACGAGAAACATATAATTTTTTATTAATGGGATCAAAACAACGATAACCCTTTTGGCCTTCCCCATAACCTAAAAAGACACAGAGAGCAAAGCGTGAAGTTAACTTACTACGTTCTACTTTAGGACGAATGACAAAACAAGTACATCCAAAAACTTTCAATACAGGAGGATGACCAAATAATGTGTCAAAGGGAGACAAGCCCGAAGTATGATGTAAGCACCCCCGTCCGGATATCCCAACCACCCGGACTATCCGAACGGAAGCGCTTACCTAAGGGAAGAGAAACAACACAAGACAAAAATGCCCTGACATGCATACATAAAAAGGAATACCACAACAGAAGCAAAATGATATACATGCATGTCCACAGGTACCCCGCTGGAACAACGGTCGAGGAGTGTATATAAAGATATACAGACACCTGTGCCAACAGATGAAAACACAAGGAATAGTCCGGCACAGTTAAAAAGGAAAGACAGAAATACCAACAAAATATCAGAGATAACGGGGGCGGCTAACTGTACACCAAACCAACACGGTCGGCTGCTAAGTGGAACGATCCTCGCCCTCGACCTTTGCTTTACCCTTACCTGGAATGATGGAAAGCAAGGTGAGTCACAAGACTCAGCAAGTTTATAAGAAATGAAAGGCTATAAATAGAGAAGAGATCATCCCAAACACAGCCCCACAAGTACACACAAGCCATGAGATGCTACAACACAACAGTGCAGCATAATAAAAGCACATACCGGTTCTTGGGGCCCACACAAGACACCTGGCACCCAAGTCCCATACCAACCTGCCGCTGCCTTGAAAGGCAACAATATCCTCAACAAACCTGTGCTCACTGTCCCGGGGCGGTACTCCCGTCACCCGTATCCATGTCGGTACTCCCGACAATCGAGCCACAGGCTCCCTCGGAACGGTACTCCCGTCCGAGAACTAAATATTACCAGTAGCCATGCAATGCACATAAAATGCAATGGCGTAGTGAGCATCAACGTGATACGAGGCGCCCATATATCCAGGCATCAGGCCATGCTCCGCCCATATAGTAAGCTACACACGATGCATATGCTCGTGCTGGATGCATCATAATCAAGCTAAAATGCCCGTGACCAAGCATAACCAAATCATGTTAATCCCAACATGCAGCCCATACCCATGTGCATATCAAGCCATGCAACGAGAATAAAATATAAGCAGGCATGCTATAATCACATAACGGCTAAGCTAATCAGCAGTGCTTGGCACCGGTCAACAGTCAGTGGGTAGGAGAGACCCGTCGGCAACCTAAGGTAGACCGTACGGCAGTCACTCCGTCACCGAACCGCCGATCCTAGCCTCCACTGCACAATCGCTCCAGCCAGAAAACAACCAAATATCCAATTGTAATACCCGAACCGCTAAGAACCTAGCCCCGGGTGAGTACGGCATCATTTCCAACAGGCAGGGGGGTGGCACAAACCCCCGTAGGCAACCAACGAATAAAATCCACGAGACCAATTTAATAAATTAAATTTTAAACTAACTATTTAAAATTCCATAGTTAATTAATAGCCGAAATAAACGAAGGGAGGTCAAATAAATTGCCAATGAAAGAACCGACGAGGTAGGTAGGAAGAACTTGCCTTATCAGAGATATCCTTAGGCTCGTTGGGTCCAAAAACAGTAAAAATTATACAAACTGCAATATCCCAATTATTTGCTAAAATTAACAAAATTGGACTCAAAATGAAATTCTGAGCGTACAGAATATTAATTACTAGTTGCTCTACATACCTGGATAATTAAATCTGGAATTAAATGCAATTTAATCCAAATTTTTCAGCCTCAAAATCTCACAAATTTCTCTCGTGCGCGCGCTGGTTTTTCTCTGAAATTGCTGTTGTTCCTATGCTCAAAATCACGCCCGAAATCGGGCTTAAATTGGGGCAAAAAGGCTTCCAGAACGTGGTCACGTGGCTGCTGCTGGGAGGCCACTGCCTCTTAAGGAAACGGTGTCGTTTGGACTCCAATTGGCTGATTAAAAAATCAGTCAATCTCCAGCCTCGCGTGCACAACCCCCCTGAGTCTCGAACCCGCATCCGCGCCTGCCTGTGTGCCACCTGCGCTGGCAGCATCTTCACTTAATTTAGTCCATTTCTTTAATCTTACATGATAGCTTGAGCTTGCTTGCTATTTAATTAACCACTTCAGCATCTCACGCTGCTCAATTCCTACACATTCCCTTATTTTATACATTAATGAAAAATCCTACAGCAACCCCTTTTACTTTTGATAATAATTATTATACTTATGCATATTATTATTATTATTAGTATAACTATGAATTAACAACACCTAATAATATCTTTTTTTTAAATTAAATTACACAATAAACTAATAATTAAATTAATTTACAATTTACAGAACGTTACATATGAGAAGATGGAATCTTATTAATTAAAGAAACAGCAGTGAGAACTGCTTCTCCCCAAAATTCACTAGGAACGTTGGCAGACAAGAGAAGAGAACGGACAGTTTCTACAATGTGCCGATGTTTTCGTTCAGTAACACCATTTTGTTGCAGGGTGTCAATACAAGAAGTTTGGTGAATTGTCCCATCAGAAGCAAGCAATGTAGAAAAATCAATAGAAGTATACTCCCCACCCAAGTCACACCGAAAGCATTTATTTACAGAAGAATGTTGAGTTTTAACAAGTGCTCTAAACGAACGATAAATAGGAAGAAAATCACTACGACGTTTCATAAGATAAACCCAACAATAACGACTATAATCATCAATAAAAGAGACATAATATCTAGACCCTCCTTTTGTAGCAATTGGAGCAGGTCCCCATACATCAGAATGAATAAGATCAAATGGTGCAACTGAACGAGAGACACTGCGAGCAAAAGGTAAAGCAGAAAATTTAGCTAATTTGCAACCACTACAATCAGAAATGTCATGAGTTTTCAAATCTCCCAAATGACCTTTAGAAGCTAAAAAATTTAAATGACTAGCGGAAACATGGCCAAGGCGAGAATGCCACAAATAAAAACTAGAAGAAGAGGAATTCAAAGAAAAGGATGACAAGTCAACACCGGAGGCTGCAACATGCAGTGGTCTCAGATTGTCTAAAACATATAGCCCTCTTTGTCTACGGCCTATCCCAATCACCTTCTGAGATCGAGGATCTTGTACACAACAAGCAGTAGAAGAAAACTGAACCAAGTAACCAGAATCACATAATTGACCAACAGATATAAGATTCAAGGTAAGAGCTGGAACACAATAAACATCTGAAAGCGATAAATTATGTGTATTAACAGAACCAACGCCTGCCAAGGGCAATGGGGTGCCATTGGCAGTCATAACAGACATAGATGAATTAGAGGGACACAAGGAATCAAAAGATGATATATGAGGTGACATGTGCTTGGAAGCACCTGAGTCAAAAATCCATGAGGAAGAAATACCTGAGGGAGATTGGATGACAAATTGGCAGACATAGCACGTGGTTGTGTGGCTAAGAACTTCTGAAACTGCTCTGCTAGATCAGTCAACAAAGGACCAGAGAAGGGCGATGCTCCAAGTACAGAAGAACCAGGAGATGGCACGACATCTACTGTGTTAGCATTGGGACGATAGAATCGTTGTTGTGATTTTTGTTGGCTCTGTGATTGTTGTTGTTTCTTCAACAATTTAGAACATTGAAACTTCCAATGTCCCTTTTGTTTGCAAAAGCTACACTCATCACTAGCAACTCGCATATAACCTTTATTCTGATTGTGCATAGGTGATTGAGAAGGTACAGCCAATACTGAGGTGCTAGATGAAGGAAGAAATACCTCTCCTGCTAAAGATATCAAACGTGTTTTCTCAGCCACAAGTTCACTAACAACTGAATCAACTGAGGGAAGTGGGGTGCGATGCAAAATTGAGCCTCTAAGTCCCTCAAAATCACTACGAAGTGCCATCAAAAATTAAACTAATCGCTGCTCTTCTCTATAAGTAATATAATCTTTACATTCTTTCAATCCTGTCGATTCTGTAAGTGCCAATTCATCCCAAATCGAAGTCATAGCATTATAAAACTCCAAGATACTCATATTCTTCTGTTGTAATGTTCGTATATCATTCTCCAATTGATACCTCTTAGCAAAATTAGACTTAGTGAATAACTTTTGCAAGTGATCCCAAATCTCCTTAACTGTTTCATATTTCACCAACTGTGTATCAATAGAATGCTCAACAGAATTGTGAATCCAAGTAAGAATTTTTGCATCATTGGGCTCCCAAACATCTAACTCTGTCGCATAATTATTGCCAGTACTCGTAGGTTGTACAACTGTTCCACTAACATAGCCCCATAATTTTTTACCCTTAAGAAAATTTTTCATCACAGTGCTCCAATATGAAAAATTCTTTCCATTTAATTTTACACTAATAGATTGAAGGGAATCATCTCTGTCAGTTGCCATTCTAGAGTCAATGAGAAACAACTATTGCCAACCAATAATCCACACAATACACCAAAATTTTAAATAATCCCAAATACTGCCAATATAACAATCAGATAACAAAATCTCAAGGATCAAGCCAAAATACCAAATCTGTTGATGGTCGAATTTGTCAGATCTGGATCTAGACCGGATCAGTCAGATCTGGGCAGCAGCTTGGGGAAGGCTCGTTAATAGCGGATAGAGGAAGCGAGGAAGAAGATGCAACGAACGACGGGGAGGCCGATTTTAATGGCGGCAGACGGCGCTAGGGAAGAGACGGAACCGGCAAAGAGGCGATGGCAGGCGGTCGAACAAAGGCGGCGACGATGCGTTGGCTATGGCGGTCGAACAGAAGCGGTGACGACGAGGAGGCGATAGCAGGCAACTTCGGCGATGGCTGTCGAACAGAGGCAGCGGCGACAGTCGGACGACGGCGGCGGCGGTGATGGTCGCGTCTGGCAGTGGGGGCAGCGGCGGTCTGATGATGATGGCAGTGGCGTCGGTTGGCAGTCGAAGAACAGCCAAGATGAAGAAGAAATAGCCAAGGATGAAGAACAATTGCAGAAGATGAAGAACAATTGTAGATCTAATTCTCTGATACCATGTGAAGAATCTAAGCCAAACCACATTCAATGTAGAAGAACAAAACAAAGAAGAAGAATAAAGAGGAAGAAGACAAGATTACAACAATACACACATGAACGTTAGGGTTTAGAAATAGGACATTAAGGTATATATACAACAAATAGGTAAAAAAAAAAGACTAAACTACCCTAATACTAAATACGTTAACAGATACCAACAAATTCACGTTTTAATCTTACACGAGGATCATTGGGATCTCCACAAAGTCCATTGGCATTTTTCTGCTGTAAATCTGAAAACAGATTGCCAAAAAAAAAAGTATCAATGGACCATACTGGCCCAATTGGGCCCAACCAGATAGAGGCCCAAGATGTCTACTAGCCTTCCAGCCTGATCTCGGCCCCATATCTGCCAACAGTGATCATCATCACCCATGTATATGCAACACTCCCGTGCTCATTATGAGTTCTATCGACATTTAATGTAGGTCCCGTCGACATCACACTTTCGTTAGAGAGTCTCGTTGGCGTTGGATATTTACGTCCCATCCCGCTGCAATGCCCAAGGCCAATTTGCATGTCAGGGAACCCATTTTTCCCTCTATATAAGCTAGCCTGCTCACAGGCCAATGTACGTTCTTTTTAGTCCATTGACACTCTACCAACTAAATCTCTTACTCACATCACTATCGAAGTGTTTGCAGGTGTTGCCACCCCCATTCTAATCACTGGAACCAGCTCCGACGTTACTAGAACTCCTCATTCGACAACTTTTTAGGCATGAAGGAACATTTGGCGCCCACCATGGGACCCGATAAAACTTACCTATTGTGTTTCTGTTGACTAACTCATTTATTCTGTCGACTAAGTCTTGTAATTGACTTGAATTTGTCGACTAACCATTTTCTTTTGTCGACACTTTGTGTCTCTAGCCGCTTCCAATGGCTAGTTTCTCAATCTCCAACGGCTCAAAAATAACTAGTTTTGGGTAAAACTTTTGGGAAGCCTATAAATACAAATCAAGGAGATCTTGGAGAAATTAATTGATGAGAATGAAGTGAAAAGAGCTTAGCAATTATTTACATCATCTCGATTGTATTTGTGCTTTAATCTTATCTCAAAGGTTTTGAGATTAATTTATATTTTATCATTCAAGCCTTGTTTTTATTTTGAGAGACATTGTAACTACAGGATTCTTTTCTTAGATTCTCTCATATTGTATATTTCTTGTATTTTCTAGTTTTGTTAGTTAGATAGCCTATTTGGCTAAGTAGAAGGTTTGTATTTTTCCTACTTTGTTGCTAGAGAACTTATCTGGAGTGATAAGAGGATTTTTAGTGGGTTGTTTGCAAAATCGTTAGTAATGAGCTAAAGTAGTGGATTAGGTTTGGTTTAAATCGAACCACTATAAATCATTTGTGTTTTTCTCGTACTTGTGTTATTTAGTTTGTTTATCATTGCTAGCATTTCAATATCCTCACTTGCATTGAATATTTATTTTTCATCAAAAGAATTTCAAATTTCAAACTAAATTTTTAAATTACCCAATTCACCCCCATCTTGGGTGTGTGCCATAACATTTCAAATCTATCACCAAGAGGTCTATAATTCAAAAATAATTCCACTTCCCGGGGGAGCTCGACTTAACCCCGACCCTAACGTGGACTCTGGCCAAGCACTGTGATTATCATCGCATGTTCGACCACTCAATTGAAGAATATGCCGCCCTCAAGGACCAGATCGAGAAGTTGATTTGAGAAGGCCACCTCTGTCGATATGTATATAGGAGGCAGAGCCAGAGCAGAGAGCCACGCGATGACCTACAACCGAGGAAAAGTCATAGCCCCCAAAGAAAACCCAAGGCTGAAGGAGGTTAGGGAGCCAGAACGCCCCCCTAGATCTAATACGGGGGGTCATTGAAACAATTTATGGGGGCTTCGTAGGCCCATGACCTCTACTAGCCTTCCAGCCCGATCTCGGCCTCATACCTATCGACAGTGATCATCATCACCTTTGTACCTGCAACACTCTCGTGTTCACTATGAGTTCTATCAGCATTTAATAAAGGTCCTGTCGGAACCATACCTTCGTCAGAGAGTTTCGTCGGTGTCGGATATCTTCGTCCCATCCCATTACAACGCCCAGGCTAACTTGCACGTTACCAAAATCTCCCTGTTCGGCAACCAAACAATTAGGAATGGCATAATATAGGTAACTAGAATACATATAGTAACCTCATTTAAAAAGCGGAAGCATGGCAAAACGACGATAAACAAACCTCAAAAAGAAAAAAAAAAAACTCAGGTCCATAACGTGAAATGATAAAATCTGAACAACATATATATAAAAAGAAAATTATTGCACTTCCAGTACCACTAGAATGCTTTTCTGCACACTTCATTTAGCCCTCAGATCATATGAACTCCTGTATTAGTTCATTTATTAGACATCCTGCACAAGCAATACCATTTTTTAAACAACTCCCCTAATTGTCGACACAGCCAGTCCCAGTCCCAGATAAAAGAGGTTGTTTTAGAAAGCCAACAAACAGCGTAAAAATGGTTAGATTTTAATCATAAATTCTAGATAAAAGATCATTTCATTGTTGTTGTTGCTAGCTATTAGAACTTAAAAGCAAACCAAATTTAAGAATATAACAAAGTACTGCTCGGTAAAGTAAATTTAAGAATATTTGCAAAATAATGATGATAAAAATCAAAGACAAGATTATACAACATGAATCTCCATGGTTAATAGGGTCTAAATCAAAATCCAAATTCTCACTGCATTTATTCAGCATTATTCATTAATTATTAACTACTTTTTAGAAATTATAAACACCTTAAAAATTATAAGCATTTTTGCTATGCTTAAAGAATGTATAATTCTCAAAAATTAGAAACACTTTAAATTTCTATAGTATTTATATTTTTTTAAAGTAATTAATAAATTTATATAGAAGTAGGGTTAATTGCTTAAACGAGTACTTATAATTTTGTGAATGTCAAACATAATGTCAAAATACAATGTACAAATACCATTATCGTAATGAAAACTCTTTAATAATCAATTTATCCACTAATATAGTGTATTTAAAATACAAAATATTTTCTCTTACAAGCAACCATTATTTTGGAGACAATCTTCAATATAACAGTGATATCATATTATCATACTAACGTAATATCACAACTCAATAATAATATACTATGTCATTTATGATCTCAATACATAAAGATTGTAGAAAAATTTAAAATTCATTTATTTTCCCTACTATCATGTATTGAGATAATAAAAATATTACCTGACATATTATTATTAAATTATAATTCTACGTCATCCTTATGCTAAATATTATTTATTATTTTTGTTTGTTGGTGATTAAAATATGTGACACCCACACTTGTAAGAATTTCGTGACATTGTTTATAATTGGTTGATTTTGAATGGATGACACCAACCCTCAAAACTCTTGGAAATCTCGAAGGTTGGTGGCTTACTAAGTTGAAAATGAATTTCCAATTCTAAAAAGGAAGTTGATTGAAAGTTCAAATCGAATTAGTTAATTTTGTTCCATTTTTATTAAATTTGATTAGAATTAGTTTTGATATAAAAATCATTTTTAGCTTTTAGTTTGATTTTAATGTTAATATTTTAATTTTTAATAAAATTAACCAAAATATATGTTATTATATAAAAACACAACTAAATTTTAAGTTCGGTAGGAAATTATCACTAAAATTCATTTTTTATCACAACTACTGTACATATTAATATATCTTAAATTCTAATAAAAATTTAGCTAACATTGGTATTTTAATCAATTTGGGTTACTTTGAGTAAATTGATTTTTAAAATTTTGCTCATGTTAGTGTGATTATATATCAATGTTAAGACACTAAATTATAAATTCACGATATATTTATATATATTTAATTATAATGAGATTCAAATTTGAATGATAAATAAACAAACACTACTTGTCCTTTTTTTTTAAAAAAAAAGATGGGCCGTCTGATTTTTCTTGTGTCCTAACAAAAATTGGATGGAAGAAACATAAGAGTATAATTGGAAGATTTATCTTTGTATATATTTTACACAAATATACATTATACTTTGAGTATAATTAATTATACTTTTTTCTCTCAAGACATGAAATGAATTGATGAAACCTCAAAACTTGCCGCATTCTCTAACTCTTTGGTTAATTCTTGCCAAATCACTTCATACATCAATTGTTAATAGATTTTTGTCAATGATATTTTAAATCCCGATCAATATAAAGTAGTCACATCCATTTAGAATTGTGACCGGAATTTTTGTCCTTTCTAACAAAGAAGCAAGTAATATCAATAAATAAATTTTTATTATAATTATCTTGTAAAGACTCCTAACTTAATTTGAGTTGTCTAAGAAAATGGGATGAGTCCAATTAGACTGAAACTCAATTGTTCAGCAATAGAGTAAATAAAATAAGAATCAAATCTATTAGGGTATGTTTGATTAAGGGATAAAGAGTGAAGCGAAATTCTAATTTTATAGAATTTCAATCTCCACTCCTCTCTAGAAATTCCAATTATTTGATTTCAAAAAAAAAAATCTTTACTTTTTGAACTAAAGGTAAGGGTGAAAAATGGGGATGAAATTTATTTTTTATCTAAATTCTAAGAAATTTCAAAAAAAAAAATATTTGATAAAATTTCTTAAAATTTAGATAAAAAATAAATTTTACCCTTATTTTTCACCCCTATCAAACCACCATAGTAGAAGAACATAAATTCAATCTACTGAAATTCTATCACTCAGAAGAAAATCACCATAAAACAAGGCAAGAATCATCATCTACCATCCATATGGTCTCAAGGAATACAAAAACTCGGCATGTCAATACAGAAGACAATGTTTCAATAACAAGAGATACTCCTGGAGCTATATCCAAGTGATAAATCAAGCACGTTAAAGATTTTTCAATCCAAGCAATGAATACACAAAAAAGTGGAAGGGCAAAAATAAACATACAAATTTTGCAACAGTCGCCAGTTCTGGCTGAAAAGAATTGGAAGTCCCAGATCATGAAGAGAAAGAAGATATTCAAAATCAGTCACAGTCAATAAAGACAAGGGCAAGCCATTACAATTAACAAAACAGAACTCTAAACAAACATATAACTGCAATACTATTATCAATAGCACTCGAGCAATAGAGTTATCAATGACATTCTGATTGCTTATTGGGCTCCATATGTGAGCTGCTTGGAATTGAAGCCAGAGTAAAAACAAATTCAACGTGAAAATAATATCTTCGCTCTCTTTATTTTCTGGGAATTAATTTCTTACAGAAAACATCTAGAGGTGTAGAAAATTTCACCCACCTCGCATGGTGGCGTACCAAATAACCTTCAGGACAACCTGAGCACATCTTAGGATGACGGCCAAGACAGATGACTTTAGTGCTCGCAGGATTTGCCGGCACAGGATAATTCTTGCACCTCGAGCAATTACCATCACAACAACCAGGAACTACCTTTCCATAGGGATGGATTTGTTGGGCAACTTCAAAACTGGTACATTGGGCGCTCTTATTTTCCTGTGCCGCCTCCTCGTACACAAGATGGACGCCAACCTCCTTCACAAGGAAATTTGAACATGTAATAATCGAAATATTCAGCTCATCACCACCTTCGAACAGATTCTCAAACTTCCAATAACTTAACCACAAGAAGTCCTCATCAGCTCCTGGAATGGCAAAGAAACGTGGACAAAAGCTCCATTTCAAATGCTTGGTTGCATTATTGATAATTATGTGTGGGTCCAAAAGACTGGAAAAAATGGTTGGCAACCGGTTGTCCCAAAAACGATGTGGAACACGATATCTGAAAGTACTGGAAATGGCACAAACAGAACACACAGACAAGCCTTGAATTTTGAAATTAACATCACAAGGTACCCTAAAAGATATTGAGGATCCTACGTTCTTAAGAATAAACTTCATAGGAACATTGCTTCCCCGTAGATAAGTGTAAAATGTATGACGTTCGTACAATACCTAAGCCACAAAAAGTATAATTTAAATGTTAAAGGTGGAAACACAAGGAAACATATAAATAATATATATATATATATAGAGAGAGAGAGAGAGAAGGGGGGGGGGAATAGAGGGATGGAAGGAGACAGAGAGAAAGGAAGAACCTGGGGTGGAAGCATCATCGAACCCAAATGTGAAACAAGTAGTACAGGTGGTTTATGCATAGCTTCAAAGTCACATAAGCCCAAATTATTTATAAGCTCGGCACCAACACTTTCTAAGGGCTCCAACTTGAATTTGCCCACAATCTCAACTAGATTAATACAACCACCATAACTGCAGCCTCGACTGGGCGTGCGTGATTCAAAACTTACTTTTTCCAACAATTCACATCTACTGGCACAAAGGCTTTTTACATTTTTCTGCAGTCCAATAAGTGACTGAAGCCTTAGGCATGATTCTAACCACAGAACCTCGAGACCAGGAAGATCCTTGACGCAATTAGGGAGGCTACAAATTGGATTCTTGCTCAAATTTAGTATCAACAATGAAGATAAGTTTCCAAATTCCTTTGGGAAAGTGTCATCAAATAAATTGCAATTTGCAAGACTTAAATATACCAAAGACTGGGGAAAAGAAACCAACGAAATTTTTGGAACTCTTCTTAAATTCAACGGCCAAGTCCATATAGAGAAATTCCATGCTTTGACCTCCAGAGTATTGATTTATTGTTGTTCCATCCGCAAGAAGCACTGTCAGAGAATCCATATTCCCCAGTTCTGTTGGAAGTTCTTCAAGATTTATGCAACCAGAAATGTCAAGTGTTTCCAGAGATTTTAGCCTACAAATCGTTTTCGGAAGCTTCTTCAACTTCTGACAGTTCCTTAAGTTTAAGGAAACGAGTCTTTGTAGGAGTCCGATTGATTCATTAACCTTAACCAACCTTGTACAATTTTCAAGTGCAAGTCTCTCAAGATTGGGTAGCGTTGAGAAATCAGGAGTCACAAAAAGGCTATGGGAATGACTTAGATCAAGGATCTTCAATACTAAAGGGCACTGCAAAACAGCGAAACACGGCCAATGTTAATAAGTTGATTAAAAATCTTATGAAGTTACAACTTTATAGCAAAAAAGAAAGGAAAAGAAACGAATTAAGAAACAAACCTTGGCTCCATTGAAAATATTTTTCAAGGAACTGTAAGGCATCTGAAGAGCAACCAGCTTGTCAAAAGGGAAATCATTAGGTGTTGATTGTAAAGGACAGAGAGGCCAATACAACCATCGTAATCCTTTCGGGAAATTTTTATAGTTTCCACAGAGTTGTACATCACTAATTTGTAGAAGTTGTAGGTTAGACATCCCTGCAAATGTATCAACTTCCAAAACTACTTCATTAGAATTTATGTTAGCAGTGCCTTTAAGAAGACCGGAGAAGATTTCAAAGTGACATCTCTTGCGCTTTTTGGAACTGCTTTCTTTATGGTGCCCCAAGCTGTTCCCTACAAATTTATCTTCTTTCAAGAAATGCATATCAAGAATAAGGCCTGTGATTTTTTTGGTGCCCTGACAAATAAATAATGGGAGGAAGAAACACTGATAAATACACAATATCCTTTCATAAATAAGTACAAAAATGCACAAGAATAGTTAATTCTTACATTTTTTTCTTTCAATACATGAAAGGAATCCTTGTGATTCCAAAGCCTGCTGCGTTCTCCCAACACCTTAGGTGATTCTTGCCGAACAATTTCCCTTCCCATTTCTTGAATCAGTTGATGCATCACCAGCTTGTTATGCATATCAACTGTCAAAAGATTCCTGTCAATGAGATTTTCAATTCCAACCAATGTGTGGTAATCACATCCATCCAAGATTGTGAGTGTGGAGTCTTTGTCCTTTCCAACAAAAAAGCAAGCAATATCAAGGAATAAATCTTTGTCATGGTCATCTTGCAAAGAGTCGTAACTTAGTTTGAGTTTTTCAAGGATTTCACTGTCAGGAATTTCTTTCAATTTTTGCAGGTGACTTTTCCATACATCTCTGCTCTTCCCAGATAGAGAAGAACCCAAGGTTCTAATGGCTAACGGAAGCCCTTTGCAGTACTTTACTGCCATCCGTGACTCTACCAAATAACCATCAACAGGATGGTTTTGTCCAAAGGCATGCCAACTGAAAAGCTCCAAGGATTCATCGTGACCCAACTCCTTAACCTTGTGTACTTTGCAGCATTTATGCAGTTTTAGTAAACACTCATGTCTAGTGGTTATGATCATTTTACTACCCGGAGAAAGCCAATCCCGCATCCCAAGGACTGCATCCAGTTGCTCCTGTTTATCCACATCATCAAGAATTATAAGAACTCTTTTAGAAGCTACAGCTTCTTTAATCTTAACAATCCCTTCATCAACACTGTTTATTTTTTCTTTTCTTCCCTTTACAATATCCAAAATAAGTTGTCTTTGTAATCGTATTAGGCCATTTTGTTGTCTAGAAACCTCTCTTATATTTGCCAAGAAACTGCTACCTTCGAAGTTTGAGAAGTTTAAGTTGTATACCAATTTGGCAATGGTTGTCTTTCCAATCCCACCCATCCCACAAATGGCGACAATTCCAACATCACTCCCTTCATCTTGTAACCACAAGTGAATGCGTTTGGCACGAGAATGTAGTCCAATGGGATATGGGGAAACATTCAAGACTGTTCGCCTTAGCTTGTCGTCAACGACCTTGACAATTTTCTGGATAAACTTTGACTCATGCCTATGTTGGAATCCAAGACAGAAAAAAATACCTTCAGATATACTACTGAGATCTTGGAAAATCAAACCATGAGAGAACTCTCTTTAATGAGAAGGGAATCTAATTTTTAATAAACAAGATGCATCATTTGCACATGATGTTCCTCTCGTTTCCTGTACTCCCCTTCCAAAGGTTCTGTACGTGAATTTACAATTTTTTGCTAGTTAACGGACTTTACTTCCTAGAAAATATGTTTCTCTTGCAAAGCCATTGCAGCAAAAATAATATCATGCAATTGTCAGACAAATTTTATAAATAATGCTTCCTACTTACAGTAACTAGACGCCATAATGTCAGGTCTCCAATTTTGTAAGAGAAATGCATTTGCTGAAAGTAGATTCTGAAAAAATTGATAATATTCATAACTCAATTATGCTATTTATTAATCGTTTTACTATTTATAGAATCTACAGCTACCATTAATAATTATAATAAAAGAGAGAGGCGGGAGGAAAAAAGCTTACCCATCGGCTTGATTTTGTAGAACCATGCCTGTTAAATTAGCAGCTTCCTCAAGTGCTTCCTTCCACCCTTTCAGTTTCTCCTTCCATTCATTTGCTTCACCCTCGAATCGCTCTTCATGCCTCGCAAGTGCCTCCGCATAATCCCCTCTCTGTTTCCTAACCTCGGATGGATCCACGTGGTAAAACACCGGCAGAACCACGTGGCCGGAATCCGTCCTCCTCCGTTTTCCGAGGATCATCACGAGCTCGTCGAGGCGCCAGCTGGAAGAAGCATAATTCCTGGAGAAGACGACAATTGAAACCCTAGAATCTTCGATTGCCCTGTGCAACTCCAGCTTGATGCTTTCTCCTCTCTCCATCCCGTCATCGTCTCTGAAGGTGCGAAATCCGGCGTCGGCGAGAGCCTTGTAGAGGTGGTCGACGAACGTCCGGCGAGTGTCCTCGCCTCTGAAGCTCAAGAAGACGTGATAGGCGCTGCTCCGAGGAGCGGAAGAGGAGGCTCTTGTTGTAGTCATCGAACAGACAGAGCTGAAAACAGGCTGCGGGCAGAGAAATAGCAGAAGCGAATGATGAATGTAAGAGAAATTAAAGTTGAGATGATAAAGTGTTCGTTCTTCTGAGCATCGATCATCAGCTTCGAAGAGATCTGGAAGGATGAGTGGAGACGGAGAGAGAAATAAGGAAGAAAGTAAAGCGTCGAGCAGTGAGTCAACTGAGAATAAATTATCGTAAGTGTGAGGTAAATCACCCAAAAGTCACAAAATTTTGATAACAATTCTTTATAAAATGATAATAAAATTTTAAAATATTTTATAATATAACCACTAAAATAATTTTTAAACAATTTCTTGCCAAAATTATTGACATGACATTGGCCACCACGTCAACAATTTCAGTTAAGAACCATCAAAAAATCACTTTAGTGACTACATTATAAAATATTTTAAAATTTTGTTATCACTTTACAAAGAATTAAAATTTAGTGATCAAGTTAAAAATAACGCCAAAATTTTATAACCTTTAGTGTGATTTATCCCGTAAGTATGTGTTTGATAGCATGAAAAATGCATAAAAAATGTCACATCTAAAAAATTGAATTTAATCTTTAGTGTTTGACACTATATTTTTTATGAAATTCAATTCCATGGTACAATCATTAAAGTATATTTTTAACTCTTTTTCATAAAAAATTCCATCTAGGGAAAAATGATTTTTGTTTTCCATATAAGTTGAAAAATATTTTTCTTTCTAACTAAATGTTATCAAACACACCTTGAATAATAAGAAAGGAAACAGTCTCCTAATTAAAAACAAAAACATAAGTTCCAACCCAAATACAAATAGACATAAGATAAGTCTCTTCTACGACATAGTCTAACGGTTGAAACTGTACACGCGTTAGAACAAGGATCATAAGACCCACAATTGCTATATAGCTAGTAAAGGTCCCATGTTTGAATATTGCCCTATGTTTTGTGATTTACCTCTTTCGCTGTAATCTTAGAACTGAGCTGCGAGGGCCCTTAAGGTGAGAGATTTCATCTATTAGAACAAATCATAAGATAAGCCTATCCTATTCAACCCACAATTCATAATAATTCGGCTGATTGTGGTTGCTCTTCTTTAATCCCTCAAATTTAATTAATGCATGCAAATGAAGTGAAGATACGTTTCCAAATTCCCTTCAGAAACTAGAGTCCAAATAGTTGCAATATGCAAGAATGGAGAAAAGAAACCCAATAAATTTCTACCCACTCTCTTAGATTCAATGGCCAAGGCCAGGTACGTAGACAAATGTAATACTTGGAAGGAGAAGGAGAAACTACGAAGAAAGAAAGCGTAGCGTTGATCTCCAACTCCCAAGTTAAAAAGCCAATTCTAAAAGCAGAACTAGCAAAAGCGTTATTGGAGGGAAGGTGCAACGAAGATGAAGCGAATTTTACATCCATTTCGCTGCTTCGTTTAATAATTTGTTCTATTTCTATGCTTTGTTAATATCCTTAGCTTACGCTCTGATAATACATGTTAGATAAATATTTCATAAAATTCACATACCATATAAAATATAAAAGATTAAGAAAGAAGAATAGTGATAAGAATCTAATTGAACAACAAACACAATTGCACATGCCACTATCTAAATTTTCTTCTCCTTCTCTTCTGTTATGTCTTAGTCGTCTGTCAATGAGCAAAAATTAATGTGATAGATTGAATGAGCAAAAATTATATATCTTTCAATCTATAATGTTAATAAAATGGATAATACTAGATGTCCCGGAACTCTTCCAGGGAGTTTTACATGGAAATTTTTTAATTTCTTTTTTATTTTTATTTTCCTTTCTCTGCATTTACCCCCCCCCCCAAATTTCTCCTGCCCACTCACTGAAAATTTTCCCCCTCCTTTCTCTCTCCCTCTCCCCTTCTCTCCCCGCGACCCCTTGCCTCCCGCCTCTGCAGTTTGCCAGAACCCATCTTGGCCCAGCCCCAACGTCGTCGTCGTAGCCCCTCCCATCTCCGCCATTCGCCCCCTCCCCTCTCGGCCCAGTCCTGCAGTCGACGCCCCTCCCTCCCCCGTGATCCGCCACACCCTTCTCTACCCAGCCCCGTCGTCGCCGCCACCCCCTCGAGTAAAGCCTACTGTTTTCCTCCTTGAGTAAATCTTAATAAAATATTTTGCAAGAATAATAAAAAACATAGTTGGAGAGAGTAGTTATATATTCAGATGTCAACTGCAGGATGCAGGTTTCTGTATCGACTTCATATTCAGATTCAGTACAAACAAGTTAACAATGAGTTTATTTTCCCAATTCATCAAATCGATCGTAACTTGTTCGAAAAAATGATAATATTCAGATAGCAGTGACATGATCTAAACTCGAAAAACTGATAATAAAAAGAGAGATTATGTCTTTTGTTAATAAGTAGAGGTTGTGCAGTGCTTTTAGTTTCTATGTTCGGCTCTTAGATTACTCTTTTCTTTGATCCTCAACATAGTTCCTAAATCTATTCCTAAGCATTTTCTGTCAAGGTCCATTACTTCGACTGGTTGTGATTCCAGGCTTGATCTTCGACCGTCTGGTACATATTTGTTATAACCTCTCTCTGGGTCTATGCCTTCTACTCTCAGAATCTCCTTAGTAACTCTTGATAGCATTTCAAATGGTAGACGCAATACATTTTGTATGTTCTTAGGCCACGTTTGATAGCCAACTTTTTTCAAGGAGAAAGGCAATTTTTTCACCCAATTTTCAACTTGTGCATTGTTTAATAGCCATTTTTTTTAGTAAACTCATTTTCCCACTAATAGTCACGTGAGGAGATTTTCCTTCAAATCATGGAAACCAAATTTCTTGGGGACGAAGAGATAGAATTTTCTTGGCAATTGAAAGTAGCAAACTTACCAAGTGAGTCAAGAGAGCCAAAGAGCTAGAGGCAGCAAACGAGAGAACGAGGGGAAAGCTGACGAGGGTGAGCAATGACCAAGGACGAGGGGACGACTGTCGAGACCGAGGCTGAGTCGACGCCGACGAGCGACAGAGCCAGACAGAGGGAGAAGGGCAGTGAGCAAGGCGAGCGAATAGCGACCGAGGAGGGCAAGCAAGTCAGTGACAATTTGAGTCGTCTGACGAAGGCAAGGAAGCCGAAAAGGGAGAATGGTCGGGAGGTGGACGACGGAAGCAAGCGAAGCAAGAGAGGGAGAAGGTCAAGGGGTGGGCGAAAGCTAGGGGATGAGAGAGAAAGGCAGGTGGGTGTGGGAGGGTTTGCAAAATATTTTTATATTTTGTATTTTTAATAATTAATAAATATAAATGCAAAAAAAGAAAAAATAAAAAAATTAGGTATAGATTATTTCTTTGGAAAACAAAAAAAAATTAATTTTGTAGTTTTATTTCTTTGAAAAAATAATTTAATTAATTTAAAATACGTTATTATTTTAATTTTTTTGTACAAAATTTAATATTTTTCAATACATTTTCACTATTGAATTCTATAGAAAATGAAAATGTGTCATTTTTCATGAAAAATAATGCCTATCAAGAAAATAACCAAATTCTGTGTAAAATATTACCAATCAAACACCAAAAGATAAAAAATAACATCATTTTTCAAGTAAAAAATTATACCAATCAAACAACTTAAACTTCTAATTTTCAAGAATTCATTTTCCTTGCAATTCAATTCCCTTGAATTCATTTTCTTTCTACTCAAATTCCACTCTTGCAATCAAACGCACCCTTACTTCAAAGTATTTAGCATTTTATCTGGGCTATACCCCCATGCCTTGCATTGTAAAGGGGGTGGCGGAGACGACGGAGAAGAGGTCGACAGCGAGGCTGGGCAGAGAAGGGGGTGGCGGGTCATGGCGTCGATGGCGGGGTTGGGTCGAGAAGGGAGGGGGTGATGACAGCAATGTTGGGGTTGGAGGCAAGGGGTCGCGGGGAGAGAGAAAAAGAGGGATGAAGGGGGGAAATTTTCACTGAGTGGGTGGGAAAAATTGAGGAAGGGGGTAAATGTAAAGAGAGGGGGGTAAATGCAGAGAAAGGAAAATAAAATTAAAAAAATAATTTTTTTTTTTTTGTAAAACTCCCTGAAAGAGTTTCGGGACATCTAACATTATCCTAATAAAATTCTACCCATCATAGAACTCTATTGAACCTACACTTATTCCACAAAGTAAAGACAAATGGCTCTAAGCCTATAAAGGTGCACCAAGTCTAACATACCAGTTATGATCGCATATAACCTATTGCACATCAATATAGAAGAACACAATGTTTCGATAACAGGAGATATTCTTAGAGCTAGATTCAAGTGATAAATCAAGCATCATTGGCTTCCAGGGGAAAGGAAAACTCTCTCTGTAAAGAACTTCAACAAGAGAATCATTGCACCTATAATTCACAATCACAACTCCTGGGGGATTCAAGGAAAAGTTGAGGTAAGATCAGAAGGAAAAAAAAAAACTCATCCTCTGTTTTTCAACAAAACAAGATGTAGAAACAATCTTGAGAATAAATCCATGAAATATATATAATGGGGAAACTAAGAATCCTGGAAGAATTCAATACTCAACAGACAATCAGCCAGGAAAGTTCACCTTTCTGGATTCAAGTCCATGGACGACCTCCTAAGAGATTATAAAAGGAAAATGCAGTAAAGGAAATGCAAAGAAGATTGCAGAAGGTGATTGAGGATCTCATCAAGGTAGATGACAGATTCACACAAGAAAAAGGTTGGTTTTAATGCTTAAGAATCACGACCAATATCATTTTTACGATGCCAATCAAAACTGGTTACGTTCTTAAGAGATAGGAGTCGAGGATGTCTTTATCTGCTACTCGTATGAAAGATTATGGCATTTTTGCAACAATTGTGGCTTCTTGTTTCATATAATTACAGAATGCGCCCTCCAAGTTGTCACTCCAGTTGGTTCTCCAATCCAGACAATGAAGAAGAAACAGAACAGGAGGACAAAAATAAGAAGTTTTTTTGTTGCATTTAATTGCTAAATATTAGCACAACTACACCTTCAATTTTGATAAATTATCTTTCAGAGACAACTGAATATATAATCCCTAACTATTCTTTTTCGAATGTAGCAATGACTTTGCTTGCTGCTATATATGGTTTAAGATCGCCCATAACACTGCTCTTCTTTAATGCTCAAATTTAATGAGTGCAATGAAGATAGGTTTTCAAATCCTTTGGGAAACTATAATAAAAAAAAATTGCAATTTGCAAGGCTAAGACTTGAGGAAAACAGCCCATGAAATTTCTGGGCACTTAGATTTAATGGCCAAGGCCATACAGACAAATGCAATGCTTCAATATTTAGAGTGATAGCGAGTAATAGATTTGTTGCAATTTCAGTTACGTTAAAACTATCAAAGAATCCATAGCCCTTAGCTTAGCCGAAACAATGTCAAGATTTAAGCAACCAAAAATGTCAAATGTCGTCAAAAATTTTAGCCTGGAAATGGTATTTGCAAGCTTCCTGAAGTTTTAGCAATCCCTCAAATGGTTTTAACAAGTCTTTTTTTATTTTAAATTGATTTATTAACCATAATTAACCTTGTACACCTTTCAAATATAAGTCTCTCGAGATTGGACAGTATTGAAAAATAAGAGCCTCATAAAAGGTTATGAGATTGGACAGTATTCAAATATAAGTTCCAAGCAATTATTGCTTAGACTATAAGTGACAAATTTATTAATTTAATTCAAACCACTTTGTTAAGGCTTATTTGTCAAAAGGGAATGGAAAACAAATGCGGAAAGCAAGTGGAAAGGCTAAAGCTAAGGCAAAAGCATTATTATAGACGGAAGTTGGAATGGAAATGAAGGGAAATTCAGTGATTTGATGAAGGTGCTTTAGATATGATCAATGCATCACTTTTCAATCGATAAGAATTCGACTGGTTGTGGTTGCTCCTCTTTAATCCCTCAAATTTAATTAATGCATGCAAATGAAGTGAAGATACGTTTCCAAATTCCCTGCAAAAACTGGAATCCAAATACCTGCAATTTGCACGAGTGGAGACCGTGGAAAAGAAACCCAGGAAATTTCTAGCCACTCTCTTGGATTCAATGGCCAGGGCCATATAGACAAATGCAATACTTCGATATCTAGAGTGATAGAGTACTTGATTTGTTGCAGTTTCAGCTTGTTGATATTCGAACCTGAAAACGTCAAACCAACACAAACAAGAAGAGTAAAGAACAGAATAGAAACACCAACACACCCACGCAAAAGTACACCGAGAACTTAAGTGGAGATGGATCCTACTCACGGCATGAACTTCGTCCCTAGTCAATCCACTAATCTCGAAAAACAAAGGTATTACAAATATACAAAGAAACAAAAAACCAGAACACACTTACAGTATTGCGAAACAAACAGAAGAACCAGAGTACACGATGCTCCTTAAAACCCGAGCAATCTCCCAGCACTCAATTTCTCATTTCACTCTCTCACACAACCCAGCGATTTTCCCAGAGAGAAAACGATACAGAAAAATTAGGGTTCTTGTTTGCTTCTCTGTGATATTACCCAAAGAGTCTCGAATAACTCTCTATCTGCCAACATAAGCAATATATATGGAGCCAAGAAGAAATCTGGATCGTTGGATCTTGGCTAACAAAGAATCGATGGCTTACCATTTATACTATTGATACAACCCATGTGTCGGTCATCAAAACTAATGGCCTAAATTAATAAAGCAATTAATTTTGAATCACACGAAAATAACACGGCTGCATGAAGCACTGCCAGAGAATCTATAGTCCTCAGCTTGGCCCCAAAAATTTCAAGATTTAAGCACCAAAAAATGTCAAACGTTGCCAATGATTTTAGCCTAGAGATGGTCCTTGCAAGCTTCCTCAAGTTTTTGCAATCTCTCAAATTTAAAATAACGAGTCTTTCTAGGTATTTAATTGATTCATTCATTTTAATCAATTATTTATGGCTTTTAAGCATAAGCATTCCGAGATTCAGCAAATTTGAAAAATCAAGAGTTTCAGAAAAGTTTTGAGAATGACTTCGATTAAAGATTTTCAATAATATAAGGCACTATAAACTAGAGGGCTGATATGTTGCCCGACGCTAATGTGGCAACTGGGCAAAATTATAAAATTTCTCCACTCACCCACACTAATTAATTAGTCCCTTACCCCATCACTCTATGCCCTCCCCAAATTACGATTAAACCCCCACACTAAGAAATCCCTCTTAAACCCACCCCAACCCTCCTAACTAGACCATGCACGCATTCGATGAGCCACCCCTTAACCACTTCACTCCCTAAACCACTCACCCCACCCCTTATTAACCACACACCCTACCCAATTCTATTTCAAATTAAATTAATAATTAAATTATTTTTAATAAAATATTAAATAAATTATATAAATTAAAATTTAAATTCAACAATATTTATATATAGAGATAATAATTTTTATTGATCACACAATACTAAAAATTCGTCGCCAACAATATTAATATTCATAAGAGTATTAAATAAACAGCTTAGCATGTTAAGATTTCTTTAGGAACACATTAAATGGTATGGGGGTAACATTTCGTATCGAACAATAAGAAGGATCGGAACAACTTATTCTAATGGGCCTATGCAAACTTTTCAGAGGTCACTCATCCTTGAACTTTTTCAGTTCAAGCACGCTTAATTCGAAAATTCTTTAGTTACATTCAGCCCAAAAGGTATCAAACTGGTATTATTTCATTTCTTACTTATACTCGATATATACTATTATTCTTTAAGCTCTTAAGATATTACATTCTCCCTCCCTTGAGCACATGACGTTCTCGTCATATGATATTACAACTGGTATCAGATCTTCTCCCATTTGAAGACTGTTATCCTAGAAGCCTGCTAAGAGTCACTCCTTGCTCAGGCCCTCACGCCCCCACTCCACTCCCTACCCTTATCCGACTACCTTCTCCAAGGATCGATTCTGATACCACATGTAACATCCCGCATCGAGCTATAGAAAGGACATGAATAACTTACCCTGACGGGCCTACGCAAACTTCATAAAGATCATCCATCCTTGAAGCTTTCCCAACTCAAACACGCTTAACTTGAGAGTTTTTTGCCTATATTCAGCTCAAAAGATATTCAGCTGATGTTATTTTTTTTCTTATTTATCCTCAATACATACTACCCTTTTCTAAACACTTGGAGTATTACAAAGAGCATAATTTTTCAAATGAAAAAAAAATACAACACGTGTTTCATCAAATACATTTTTGGTGAAAGCAATTATTCAAAGTACAGAATTGGAGTAAGTGTCACACAATTTTGAAAATACAGAATATTTTCTTTTGTCGAACATAATTCCGATCTAGGGACCACCATTTCTCAGGCTCTAGATCTATGAAAAACTCATCAAGCTTTCTTGGCAAGAGGTGTTATTGATTTTATTTTTCCTAAAAGTGATTTTTTTAAGTATTTATTTAAAAAAAATGATTCTTGCAACAACAGAAATTTTATACTAACATCAAATAGGCCACAAATAAACTATCTTTGTCCAATGATTGATAAATTTGTTTACATTTGAGAAAAAGCATCACCACGCATCAGAATAACTCAAGAGTCATCAAAAAATTGTAACAACAGACCATATATGCAACAGCCCTTCTTTTGTCTTGGGATTGCATCAGTGGTTAGCAAAGAATTGTAGTCGATTTGGATTCTGAATTCATCCTTTGCACAGTCACTGTAAATCAAACTTAAATTTATTTTCCCTGCCGACCGAGCGGCGAGAGCCCCACAAGAAAAGCCATCCCAAAATATGCACAATAAATATTGTTTATGTCACCTTCAAAGCCAAAAGAATATGCAACCAACAGAGAAACCAATAAATTCAAACAACACCCCCATAATTGATGTGTAAGTATGATGGAAGACAAATGGCACATAAAACCACCAAACTGGATCAATCTTAGACAACTGAATGAAAAATCTAAGTCTACATACCTGTGCCAAAAATGTTGTAAGAAACAAGTTGAAATTTGAAGCTAAAATAGTAAGTTGGACAATAGCATGGTTAGACAATGTAAGAGAATCTTAAAAGTTGTTCATTAAAGTAAGGTCCCTCCAATGTAGCTATTTACATATCATAAAGGAAAATAGACCACAAGTGATTGTAGAGCCCCAGTTGATTGTAAACAAGCAGGGAAACAATTCCAAGGAAAAAGAAGAAAGGAACAATTACGGAGATAGGGGTGCTTACAAGGGAAAGGGAATCATACGGTCAAGAAAAAGATACTTCAGCATCAGCTAACAATGACATTAACTCATATGAAACTTACTAGCCATAACTCCAACCATAACATCCATAGACTAAAGGTAATTATGCATCAGTCACCCTTTCCAAATTCTCTAAGAGGAGGAAGAATAATTGAAATATACAGGGGCTATTTACTACTGGAAAATTGCCCCAGTTTTCCTGAAAATTACACCATATAAAACAGAAAATTAGAAAATTTGTTCAAATACAAAAAAATTTCTAAATAGAAAATAGAGATGTTGAAATCTCTGTTTTCCAAAATTGAGCTAAACTTGGAAAACACCTAAAGTGAGTTTTTTAAGTTTCCCTTTGTTAATTTGGAGATTCGGATATGCGGCTTTCCAAAAAAATTTCCCAAATCATCTCCATTTCCTTCTCCAACACAAGTTTACACCAAAAAAATAAAATAAAATAAAACATCTCTATTTTTTATTGAGCATATGCTTCAATTTTCTAGTTTGGAAATTAATTCTGTATTTCTAAGGCATTTTTCTTGTTTGGAAATAAAATAAAATAAAACATCTCTCTTTTTATTGAGCATATGTTTCAATTTTCTAGTTTGGAAATTAATTCTGTGTTTATAAGACATTTTTCAAATTTCCTATGAAAAATGAAAACCAAAGATTTTATAGAAAACTGGAAATCATTTTCTACAACTAAACAGCTAATTATGTTATTTTCCAGAAATTTAGAAGAAAATTTGATAAATAAACGGTGGCTATTATTAAAGAAGACAAGGGGAAGGAACTTGAGCACAACAGGTCCACATTGACATAAATCCAAAAGGAAGGAAAGGAAAGGGAAAAACACAATCATAGAGAAAAGAATGCATGATTCATTACTTGGCATACAATTTTGTCCTCCATCTCCCCAACTTTTTTGACAAAAGCAAATATTATGCAACATAAAACCAAAATGCACTGCTACAAGATAACTGATAAGCAAAATATAAGGTTAAAATATGCAAGAGAGCTAAACATGAATGTAAAGAGACCATTGTTATGATTGCAACAATAAAATATTTGCTACAGAAGCGAAGAGTTTTCTCTCTAAATATACTACAAAAAACCAAAATGGCTCACATACCATCCACCTTACTTGTTGAAGTAATTTCATGATGTTCCACAGGAATAAATTTTGGACAAATTAGTGCTGCCTTTGTGCTCATTTTGCTCGAACAGATTGTGCCGGAGAAAATAAAACTTGTGTTATCAGTTCATTGGGAAACTCAAAATCTCAAAACCAACATTCAGTCTGACACTCAAGCTAGCTTTAGTATTTGGAAGTTGCTACGCGGATCATGTAGTTTGTCTCTTTCTGATGGTCATCATTAATATCATGATATTAACAATATAATTAACATTGTATCGATTGTTATATTAATCTTTTAATAATATTACTAATAAATCATTGTCACTAAATTTATAATATTAATAATCTTGTACCATTAAATCTAACTTATTCAAAATATTAATACAGTAATAATATTACTAATAAATTATCATCATTAAATTTATAATACTATGTCCTCTCAAGTCCCAACTCTTAGCTTTTGGGAGAATTCAAATTCTCCATCAATTTAAAAATAAAATTGGGAACTTGGCTCCGTCACATATTACTGTAATGTCATTCCAAGACCTAATCCCACACAGAAATGACCTAATCATCCATTAAAATCAAGAAAACAAACTAAGGGCCTCTTTGAGTGGCATTTCAGCTTTTGGAGTGTTTATTTGGGTAAATTTTCTATTAAAAATATTTTCCCATTTAGGGTCGCATGATCCTCTTTTCCCACTTTTACTGGAAAATGAATTCCCATGGCAGGAGAGAAATTGTTTTCTAGGCGAGCAACAAAGTGACAGTCTTGGAGAGATGATGAACCAGAACTTGGTCTTTCCCTTGCTAGTGAGTTTGCAATAGTTGCTGGGAGATGGATCGTCTAGGTGACGTCAGCTTTGAGGGGCTGGCCGATGGCAAGAGGTGGAGGTGGGGCGACGGCCTTCTTGTATGAGTAGAAAAAGTGTTGTATCGAGTGGGGGCGAAAGGAGGTGAAGAGCTTCTAGTCATTACACGCAGAAGAGAGAGAGAGAGAGATGGATAAAACGAGGGCAGTTCATTAATGAGGGAGAAATCATCGACGGAGAATTTGTTTACCAGACCATTTTTATTACTGAACAGCGAAGAAACTCCCCATATCTCTGTTTCATCAACAGTAATAGCAACGAGGAAATATGGATGACTTGGGGGATGTATATTTGTGTTTGTATATTTGATTTTTTTTTTAAATATTTTGTGTATGTATATTTAATTTATTTTTTTAAGTATTTTGTGTATGTATATTTAATTTATTTTTTATAATTAATTATTGATTTGTGTATTTATTGATTATCTACATGTGTATATGTGATTATTTTCATGAAAAATAATCGCAATCAAACATCAAAAGTTAGAAAATTATAATAATTTTTAGATAAAAAATTAAGCCAATCAAACACTTTTAATTGATATTTTTTCTGAAATATAATTCTAAACAATTCAATTGCTAGAAAATATTTTCTTTCTATTTAAATTCCATACTTGTAATCAAAATGTCACGACCCAAAATCCGGGGCCGTGATCGGCACTATTCCCCCTAGAAGTCACAAACTCTAGCAAGGAATAGTAAGCCTTCTATTACACAATCCTTCAAACATTTAATAATCTCATAAGCATTACAAAATAAATGCATTTCCACTAACTGATATTAAAATGCCCACCGGGCTATAAATCCATTACATGCTTACAATATTCAAAATTTCTCACATTACATATGAAAGAAATATTAACTTCCCTATACTCAACCCGTGAGAAGGAATGCATGTGCTGTAGCCGGAGCGTGTCTAGAGTAAATAAAGTAGAATCGTTACCACGACTTCTACTGTCAAAATGATGTCAACCTACAAAATCTGAAGTATTGAGGGGTAAGCCTGACACTGGCTTAGTGAGGAGTAAAGAGCATTATAATGGGAGAAAAGTAGAATCAATGCATCCCAAAAATGATCATCATAACATGTTATGCCAATAGTACTTACAACAATATAAGAGATGACAAATAAACATGCACATATATGAGTTAACCATCTAGAACCAAAGTTCACATATTTCATTCTCTTGGGGCGGAACGACTCTCACCCACAAGATTTGCTTTGGCGGAACCACTCTCGCCTACAAAGCATCATGGCGGAACCACTCTCGCCAAGTAAGGGTGGACCCACTCTCACCCTAATACATATACGTATACGTGGTGCACCGACGGCTAACATTTACTGTAGTTAGCATACAGGGTTCTAGTTGTTACTTCATTTAACACATTTTTCATACCATCATTTAATATTATCAAATGCCATATACAATGTATCACAAATGTCAATATGCGCTCAACAACCAATATGGATTCTACCTTCCCATATGCAATTCAAGAATGAAATCATGCATAATATATAGATTAATGAAAGAAATGAATGCAACAATTACCACCATAATACAATTCACCCACTCACAGTATTATAGAAGATGCAGGATCACATCAAACGCCTCTTGGCTAGGGCGCGTCAAAATCACCTAACAAAATTATCAAATTATATAAGATTTAATTAAATACAAAATTTAAATCCCCTAGGATTTGGACCGACCCAAATCCAACGGCCCAACACCCCAAAATAAAACAACCTAGGCCAGCCACATTGCCAACGGCCACCACTGGCCGAAAATCTCGACGATCAAAACCTACCATTAGCAATGCCTAACAATAGAGGTCAATATATACAAAAATGAGCCAGATCTAACGGCTGGATTTCCGTAGATCTGGTTTTTAACATTCTGGCCAGATTTAAAAATAAGCTATTCGGCATCGCCAATCACATTTTTCGGCGATCCGAGACCACCAGTCAACTCTCTTACCCTTATGGACCAACATAACCAAAAATCATCAAGATCTAACGGTTAGATCTCCGTAGATCTAACTTTTAATTTTCGGCCAGATTACAAAACATGCTATTGCCGCCGCCGGCCAACGTTTTCTGACGATCCAAGGCAGCCATTCAACATCCCTAACCCCATTTACTAACATATCCAAAATTTAGCAAGATCTAACGGCTAGATCTTTGTAGATCTAAGTTCAAACTTCGGCCAACACACTCAAATACATATACATACACCTCTCACGAATTTATGCTTAAAAGTAAGGCTAAAGAAAATAAAAAGCTTACCTTGTTGTAGATCGGGGTCGATTTCATGGTGAAAGTGTGGTTGGATTCAAGATCCAACGGCTAGATTTTGTAAAATCACTTGAAGGAGAAAATGAGAGAGAGAGAGAGAGAAAGAGAGAGAGAGAGTTGCTGGGTTGGAAGAATAGAAGAGAATGGGGGCCTAATTTGGGAGCCCTAAGGCCTTATATATGGCCATTTGGGCTGGGTCTTCAAGTCTTGGGCCTTCTCCATACAAGGCCCAAAAGTTGGGCTTTACACAAACGTACCTTAATAGAAAAAGAAAATACACACTTAAACTTGCTGACTAGAGAATTCCATCGCCAAGAAATTGTATACCAATAGATTTTCTCCAATTCATATCAAGAAGAAATTTGTAGATACAACAAAACGATCCATATTTACTATATACATATCAACACGCACGCATATATATATATACATACACATATATATATATACAGAGACGGATGTACATATGAGCTGTCCTGGATTGAAACCCATGACAGCCCACTATTAAAATTAAAATTTTAATATAAAAATTAAATTTTTAATGTAAATAATAATTTTTAATATAAGAAATTATTTTTTAATAATAATATAATAAAAAAATTACAATTCACCATAAAATCTGTTGTGTGTAGTTCTACACGTCAAAAAAAAAAAAAATTCAATTTCTCTACATACATTTTTGAATCTGCCCCTATATATACTAGCGTATACTCATGTCTAAAGGTACGGTATAAATAATGTTAAGATTAAAATATAATTATAATTTATATGTATTAAGTTAAAATTTGTAAAGAATTTATAACAATTTTACTTGTATTAAACACTCAACAAAACTCAGATAATATAAGCAAACATATAAGATTTAAATCTATGTAATAAATAAGTACTCTACAATTTAAATAAATTAAATTAAAAAGTAAATATCAAATAATACACACCACCTTGCATTCTATAATTCCAAACAAATCAAATACATTAAAAAAATTATAATATATTTACACACCATCTTTGTTGTGTTGCATTCAATGGCTTGACTAATTCTAGTAGAATTATTCTTATTCTACCAACTGAATCATGCATAAAAGATGATTTACTGGCTTGGTACAAACGCGTGCATACATACATCGACAATTGAGTTGGGAATGTCCATGCAATAGACATTCATTCTAATGCGCAGAATGATACGAGAGGAAGAAAAGTACTACGACGTCCATATACCGATCATAGCATTAACTGCACATACAACACTTGAAGTTGAGGAAACAAAGAGGATAAGGCAGGCTGGGATGGATTTCCAATTAGCTAAGCCACTGGACCAGGGTTAGCTTATGAAAGCTATCGTATACATCAATAATAGCAAATTAGTAATCAAATAACATACATTGATACTTGATCGTGTTCCGCCTACCTACCTTGTGCACTTCCTTATGTGCATCTATTAGATGCACTTTATTTATTTATTTATTTTTAACTATATTTAGATATCATTTGATCATTTGAAGATCTTCCTCATAGCAATAATCATATATATGATCAAACTCAAACACCAAAGTAACCAAAAAGAAAAACAATGCTCTCCTATTTCTGTAAGCTAGTCTCAAATACGAAGGTAGCTTCCACACACGTTCCTAGAGTTCAATTTAAGCTAAAAGCATATAAAAAGCTACTTCCTCTACTTCTTTGGCTTCATCGAAACCTTTATTTAAGTATCAAAGATTCAATACCTAAAAATAAAAATATTAAATTTTGAATTAAGTTTCTTATTTTGATATCATTATTTGAATAAAGTTTTACATTAAAAATAACATTTGATCATCATAAAAAAAAAATAATTCTTTTGAAATTGAATCATCCATGATTTAAAAAAAAAAATTCAAAATGCCAAATTCAGAGAGAAAGGAGGAGAGAAAAACAGAGATGTCACAGGCCAAACATAGCCATCAGCAAAAACAGAGGGAAATGAGGAGAGACAGAAACAAGTTGAGAGTTCGAGTCTACCAAACTTAAGCAACAATTGACCCAAAAAATCACACAGTAGAAAACAATGCCCACATGCAGCATAATTGAAGGGGAAAGATAGGAAAATAGCAATAACCGACACCTAGATCAAAAACTCAGTAAAAGAAATTATAACCCAACCAAGATCAAAGAAACCCAGAACACTAAGACCACAAATTCATAGAAAACTACTGCGCATCGGTACATATGTGAGTGTAAGCTAGAAGATGCAGGGGTCAAACCTACCTGTGGCCAAGCCCATACACATATTTTCGTGATTCGTGGGCTATTTCACGTCCTCGGTGAATTTACTCAGTGAATACCCAAAGAGTTATAGATGCGAGATTCTCACAGTAAAAAAAATAAATAAATAAATAAAAAGGAAAAAAGAAAATGAGCAGAGCATCCATGGAAGCTTACAGGGAAAGTAGAGTTTATTCTGGGGATCCAGACTAAGCCTGCGCCTAGCGAGGAGAAGGGATTTGGCCATGGACGAACCTGTCTTGGAAGAATGAAGATTGGACTGATCCAAAACTTGGCTGTGTTGGTGAACTCTCTGCGAAGAAGAAGGAAACGATGTGTGTATGCGTATGTGTGTGTTCAGCTGCCGACTGTGATGAGAGCAAGAAGATGAGTGTATATATCTTCTATTCTATATATATGTGCCTGTGTGTATATAAATACAGAGAGAATGGAAGAGAGGAAAACAGAGATGCCATGGCCCAAAAACAGAGAAAAATGAGGAGAGACAGAAGCAAAAACAAACAAATTACCGAGCAGCCAAAGTGATTATCAGGGAAATGCTCCATCATCTTTTTCGTTGAAGATCAGAGTGCCACTCTGCCCCCTTCTGTGCTTTCCGGCCACAGCCAACCACCACCATCTCCGCCATGTCTCTGTTCTTCTCCTTCTCAGATTCACCGCACCAATCTCCTCCAGTCACCACCGGATGCGATCATCCTCCCCAGATCTGCCATCGCGCATGTCTCTTCATCTCTTCCAGCCACAACCTCTGCCCATCTGGGTTTCCGACGGCGTTGCCTCCCTCAGATCTATCATCTTTCTCGTCTCTGTCCCCTTTCTCATGAATAGATTGAATTTTGGGCGTTTGAAGAAAGTGAAAAGAATCAAAATGTGTGTGTGTGTGTGTGTGTACAAATTGAAACTTCAAACAATACCCACCCCCACCTAAGAAAATAATCAAAGAATGGAAACAAAATATTGAAACCTACCAGTTGTCGCTCAGTTCATGTCAGTGTTGCCCTTGATGCTGATCGCGGTGACGTCGTGGGTCAGGGGTGGGGAAGGTGCCAAGCCAAATCCGAACGCCGGGTCATGAGAAGAAGAAGAGACCGAAGTGATGATGGCAATAATGAGAGTGGTCTCTAATGAAGGAGAGAAGAAACAAAAGCTGAGATAGAGAGAGAGATAGAGATAGAGAGGGAAGGTGGGGAGATAGAGGTGATAGGCGGGAACAAAAATTCATCCCAGTCATTCATTTCAGCGAAATTGATTTAAGCCATTCAAATGTCTATATATTTGAGACATTTCAAAAACCGTTCTGTTTTATTATATAGATATATATATATATATATCTAGAGAGAAAGAGAACCTTCGGAGATGGAGGCAGGGAACATAGAAGGCAACCCTGAGCATGACTCGAATGGAGAATGGTTGAAGCCTTCCCAAGAATCGGTGCTATTATCTGAGAGTGATGACTTATCCGGGCTCCAACTTGCAAGCCTCCAAAGCCCAATAATTTTATGCGCCGCCCCACAAAGCCCATGGCCTCTCAGCAACATTCCCCACCCTAATTAATTCAATTACTTGGGTTGGGTTGGGTTTATAAAAAAGAAAAATCTGTTTTAGATTTGGTTTTATTTTTTATTAAATTTGATTCGATTTAGTTTTGATATCAACGTGTACATATGCATTTCATAGCATATTATGTGTACAGTCTACGTGATGGAGACATATTAGAGTATGTCAATTTGATGAAAGTATTCCCGAAGATCAAGTTTTAAACATAAAAATTTATAATCGTACTAAACTTGTAACAGTACACTTACTTTTCACAAGTTAAGTTGCCTTGATAAGCGTGTCATTCTTGAAAGACATGTCAAACGAGCTATTTCTCAATCCTCGGGCCCCAAGGATTCCTAAAGTATTAAATTTATTCCAAAATATCAATTTCCTATTTTTCTCATAATTCTCATAATTTCCATAATTTTTCCTTATTTTTTAAGTCTTATTTCCTCAAAAATTCATAATAAGTATATAAACCCTCATTTAACCCAATTTTTATTTACTAATATTCTTAAAATAACATTTTTAGCTTTTTGGAATTTTCTTGAAATTTTTCAGATTAAATTCCTATTTTTCCTTATTTCCATAATAACAAAATCACTTAAATAAATAAATAGTTTAGCATTTTTCAGAAAATTTTTGCCAAAATAAGGCATAAACGAAATTCTAGAATTTCTGAAATTTTTTCAAAATTTTTCCTATTTTCTTTTATTTTTTCTTCTTTTCTTTTCCCACCTAGCACACACGTGCGGGCCACGCGCCGCCTCCTCACGCTCTGGCATGTACGGCCACGCGCTCGAGCCTGGCTCGTCTTCTCCAGCGGCCACTTCGCTGCCGACCAGCCTGTTGCACCACGAAGCTTCAAGAAAAGCTTCCCTATCCCCTAAACCAGACCCCCTGATCTCGAAAATGGTTTCAAAATTCAAAAAAAAAAAAAAACAACTAAAAATACCTCGATTTGGCATTCGAAGGCGCGACTTTGGCGATTGCTCGATTTTCTGGTGAGGCCTCGATTCCCCACTTCCTTTGCTCCGTTGGCCACCCAATGCTTCAAAAAACTTACCCACGACGCAAGGATCTGAATCCCACTCATCACTCTCTCAAACACTACCTTAATCTCCCAATCTATGAAGTAAAAATTTCTGATGAAAAGCCTTGTTCGAACTCGGCTATTTATAGTCCAAAATCGACGTGACTTGTCCCATCAAGGGCGCCACGCGTCCTAGAAGATATCCCGATGGCCAAATCGGCCTTACCCTCCTTCTTGCCCTCTGATTTTCGAGTTGTAGGCGCGGCCAGGGCATGGCCATCGCGCCTGCTTTTGATTTGATTTTTTTTTTCATATATATAATATACATATATACATATATACGAATTATATAACAGTATATTATAAGAAAACCCCAATTTTAATATAATTTCTAATATTTTTAACTATGATTAAACTTTATACTTTATACAATGAATTTAACTATGATTGAACTATATACTTTTTACAATATAAATTTGATTACAATATAAATAAATTTAACTATATAGATAAATTTATACCTACCTTACCCTATTAAATTTACTAATAAACACTACAATTCTAATAATTTCTCTAGGGTCTTAAAATACCAAAATTACGATTATTATTTATGATGTCTTAGGGTATTACATTATCTCCTCCTTATAAAAATTTCGTCATCGAAATTTGCTCATTCTGACTATAGGGTCCTCAAATAAGGATGGAAAATTAATCTTCATATCTTCTTCTCGCTCCCAAGTTATCTCCTCACTTATCGGGTTTCTCCACAGAACTTGCACAAGGGGAATTGACTTGTTCCTCAGAACTTGATCTCTACGATCCAAAATTTTGACCGGTTTCTCAAAATACGAAAGATTTTCTTGAACCTCAACAGTTTCAGTTGGCATTACTTGAGAGGGATCTGGCTCATACTTATGGAGTTCCGATACATGAAATACATCGTGGAGGTTTAATAGAGCCATGGGTAGAGCGAGTCGATAAGCGACTGGTCCAATTCTCTCCACTATATCATACGGACCCATATACCAGAGACTTAACTTATCATTTTTCTTGCTGCTTCGAGTTACCATTCTTAGTGGAGATATCTTTAGATAAACGTTATCACCAACTTGGAACTTTAAATTCCTTCTTCTAGTATCCGCATAGGATTTTTGACGATCCTGAGCTTCCTTGATTCTCTCCTAAATGATCTTTATCTTTTCTAACGTCTCTTGAACTATCTCGGGTCCCAAGATTTGACGTTCACCTACCTCCGTCCAGCATATCAGGGACCTACATTTCCGTCCATATAAAGCTTCATATGGAGCCATTCTAATACTGTTGTGATAGCTGTTGTTGTAGGTGAATTCTACCAACGGTAAATGTTCCTCCCAATTTCTTGAAAAGTCAATAGCACGGGCTTGCAACATATCTTCTAATGTCTGAATGGTCCTTTCTGATTGACCATCAGTCTAGGGATGATAGGCTGTACTTAGCCTAAGTTGAATACCTAAACACTTTTGCAAACTTTCCCAAAACCTAGAAGTGAACCTTGGGTTGCGATCTGACACAATACTTACAGGCACTCCATGCAATCAGACAATCTCGTTAAGATATTATTAAGTTAGCTTGCCAATTGGTTGGCTTACTTTCATAGCTAAAAAATGAGCAGACTTAGACAGTTTGTCAACAATCACCCAAATAGCATCATTCCCTTTGGGACTTCTTGGAAATCCCGTTAAAAAATCTATCGCAATATGCTCCCATTTTCATTCCGAGATTTCTAATGGCTGTAAACTTCCACCCGATTTCTGATGCCCAATCTTGATTCTCTGGCACGTGTCACATTGACTAACATACTTTGCCACACTTTTCCTCATTCCCAACCACCAATACACAGTTTTTAAGTCATGGTACATCTTAGTGGCACCTGTGTGTATCGAGTACCTGGATCAGTGAGCTTTTCTCAAAATTACTTGTCATAGTTCCTTCACACGAGGTACATATATCTTTCCCTGAAATCGAAGAATGTTTTCTCTTACCTCAGATTTTGGTTTCTTTGCTCTGTTGTTGTACTTTATATACAATAGTTTTAATGATGAAAAACATATATTGGTTTAATCCCTAAGTCATGAGTCAACTATGTGGTTTTCAATATATATCAATTTCAATATCAAGTATATCATGTATCACTGTCTGAAACTGAAAACCCTGTTTTTGGCTAAGTTTGGGAGATTAGCAAACCCTGTTTTTGGCTAAGTCTGAGAGATTAGCACCTTATAAGGAGAAGTATAAGAAAGAGTTTTCTTTTTAGAAAAATAACTCCCGGTAATTTGATATCTATCATTCATTAGAGCTAAAATGATTTTTAATGAATTTTTCATTAAATAGAAATTATATATTTTAGAGGTGGGTTTATTGCTAAAACTTGAGTTTATACTAAAACCCAAAATCTACTTTCTTATATATTTGGATTTTGATTTTCTAAGTATTTTTATTGAATCCAAATAGGGGGTACTTTCTTATTTACATTTATGTATTAAAGTAAATGGAAGGTAAAATATAAATAAAACAAAATGAGGACATTTACTTAAACTAAAGAAATGTAAATAAGTTGTGTTGTATGCATATCCTGAAAGATGGCTTTAGCTGTCAATAGATTTCTCTTCATCTGTCGACCGGCCTTATATTTTTTGTCTATTTGTCGACCGACAGAATGTCATTCAGTGATGCATCGATAGTATGCACCATCTGTCAATCGGTAGAATGCTCGCACAAGCATCTGTCAACCGTTCCTCTTCACCTGTCGATCGGATTTTAAATATTTGCTAATCTGCCGACCGTTTGTGTCACAGAAACCCCCAACGGCTAGTTTTTCCACTCACCTAAAGTGGCTTTCCCACTACTAACGGCAAGATTCGTGCATGGGCTTTCAAGAGACTATAAATAGCAGGTATTTGAAGACAAGAAGAGATGGATAGAGATTGATAGAGAGTCAACAAGCAAGAACAAGTGAGCACACACTAGAGACACACACACAAGCACAAATGATCTAAATCCGTTTGACAAGCTCTCAAGAAGATCCATTCCTAGATGTGCGTTGTGATATGAAAAAGGAGAAGCAAGTGCAAACAACGAGTCTCATCTCTCCAACTCTCCTCACCTCAAGTTAAGAGATTTGTACAACCACATTGGTAAGGCATTTATTGCTCTTTGGGTTGTAAAGTTAAATTTGATTATCTTGAATATTGTAAGGTTTGAGTTTAGCCTAAAACTCATTTGGTGTAAAGGTTTGAGTTGAGCCTAAAACTTATTGTGGTTTGAGTTGAGCCCAAAACTCATTTGGTGCTAGGTTTGAGTTGAGCCCTTAAAAACTCACATTGTAAGGTTTTGGGGTGAACCGAGGTAAAACCCTTGTTGTGGTGATCACTAAGTAAAAGTGATTGGGATTGCAAAATCCTTCAAGTGGGTAAGCTTGAAGGTAGTGGAGTAGGCAGGTGCCGAACCACTATATATCTTGTGTGCAAGTATTCTTTAGATTTCATTTATCATTATTGCATATTGCACATGCTTTCATAAGTTTTGTTATCAAAGTTTAAAACAAAGTTTTCTTGAGCTTAATTGTATACATACTTAGAAAACATATCTTTGACATACAAACATATTTGGTATACTCTTAATTACATAAATCATCTTTTCCAAATATCGTTATCTTGATCTATAAGGTAAAAGATTTTGAATCAAGCAAAACAGTGAAGTAGATTTCGAAACACACATTTCATATTTCGAAACTTGCAAAACAGTGAAGTATATTTCGAAACATATATAGTAGGTTTAGAAACCTACTTAACAGAAAGACTTATTTCGAAACATATAGCTTATATTTCGAAACCTAATATTCTTCCAACAATCAAAGTTTTAAATTATCGAAAATCTACCTAATTCCAATTCACCCCCCTCTTGGGATATATTTTCCATCATAGGAACCAACAATTGGTATCAGAGCCTAACTCCATCATCAACCCATGACTTAATTCGAGAATCTTATGGATAAGTCTATCGTATTTGATCCATTAATTCTAGTCGTAGAGTAAGACTAGCTATGTAAACAAAGACTCCTCGGGAAACTACTGCCACTGTCATCAGACTAAAAGCTTCAACTAGCTTCCACTAGGACACCATCACTCCAGTCACACAAGTGGTTCCTTTTCTGCTTAAGACATCAGCTACAACGTTAGCTTTACCTTGATGGTATTGGATAGTTCAGTCGTAATCTTTTAATAGCTCCATCCATTTCTGTTGCCTCATGTCAATTCTTTCTGCGAGAATACGTATTGTAAGCTCTTGTGATTAGTAAAATTTTTGAACTTCTTGCCATATAAATAATGTCTCCAAATCTTTAAGGCGAACACCACTACTGCCAACTCCAAATCACGGGTCGGGTAATTCCACTCGTGGTTCTTAAGCTATTGGGACCCATAGACAATGACCTTATCGTGCTGCATCAGTATACATCCCAAACCGTTTCTTGAGGCGTCGGTATACACCATAAATCCTCCTAATCCGTTTGGCATAGCTAGTACTAGAGCGGTCGTGAGTTTATCCTTAAGCATCTGAAAACTCTATTTACACCGCTCGTTCCATTCAAACTTCACCCCCTTCCGGGTTAACTTGGTGAGGGGCGTTGCGATCTTGGAAAATCCTTCCACGAACTTTCTATAGTAACCAGCTAATCCCAGAAAACTCTTAACTTTTGTAACAGACTGAGGTTGCTTCCAATTTTTTACAACCGCTATCTTTGCTGGGTCGACCGATATTCCTTCGGCCGATATAACATGCCCTAAAAATGTGACTTGATACAACCAAAATTCACATTTCGAGAATTTAACATACAGCTTATGCTCTCGATATGTTTGCAATACACTTTTAAATGCGACTTGTGCTCCTTTTCCGAGGGAGAGTATATCAGAATGTCATCTATAAACACAATCACGAACTAGTCGAAAAATGGTCTGAAAACTAGATTCATGGTATCCATAAAAGCTGTTGAGGCATTAGTTAGCCCGAATGACATCATCATAAATTCGTAGTGCCCATACCGAGAACGAAAAGCTGTCTTAGGCACATTTTCTGCCTTGATCCTCAATTGGTAGTACTCTGATCTTAGATCAATCTTCGAGACGACTTTGACTCCTTGTAATTGGTCAAATAGCTTATCTATTCTGAGGAGTGGGTACTTATTCTTGACAGTTATCTTGTTCAGCTACTGATAATCTATGCACATCTTCAAACTCCCATCATTTTTCTTAACAAAGACCACTGGTGCGCCCCATGGTGACATGCTTGGTCTGATGAATCCCTTGTCCAACAGCTCTTGAAGTTGGGTCTTTAATTCTCTTAATTCTGCGGGGGCCATTTTATACTGGGGTATGGAAACCGGACTTGCCCTCGACACAACTTCTATTGAAAGCTCAATCTCTTTGCGGCGGCAATCCAGATAATTCTTCAGGAAACACATCCTCGAACTCTCTAACAATTCACACTTCTTATATTTTTAATGGTTCCTCATTTTTCACTTGGATACAAGCTAAATAGCCATGTGTCCCTTATCGTAATAGTTTCTCAACCTTTAGAGTCGAGATCCATTTCCTGTCACTTGTCCTCTTTTGTTCTCGAAACTTGACATTCAAGTCTCTGATCTTGAGACTGACTATCTTAGATTTACAATCCAATGTAGCGTTGTATTTGGTTAGGAAGTTCATTCCTAAAATCACGTTAAAATCTCGAAATTCCAGAATATTAAATCCACCAGGAACTTGACTTCTCCTATCTGAATCTTCTTATTTTTATATCCCGAGGAGGTTTCTAGAGACTTCCCATCGGGGTTGTCACGATCATACAACGATTCAAGTTTTCTGATTTTTCTCCTAGTACTTTAGCAAATGCATGCGAAATGAATGAATGACTTGCTCCTGAATCTATCAAAACATGCATAGAAATACTAGATATAAACATGGTACATTCGATTACGGCTGGTCTTCAGCCGTATCCTGCTGAGTTAGATGAAATACTCTTCCCTGTTGCACCTTAGCATTTCCTGATAACCCCTGAGATTGACTCATCTGCCGCATCTTGGGGAAGTCCCTTGCAAAATGTCTTGTCTGCTGGCAGTTAAAACAAGTGATTCCTTTCTTGGGGAAGTTTAGATTGATATGTCCTTCCTCTCTGCAGCTGTAGCAACCTTTAGTTCCTAGTCGGCACGGCTTTCCGAGGTGTTACTTCTGTCATCTTGTGCACGGATTACTAGGCTTGAACTTTTTTTTTTTTTTTAAGGCTTGTCTTGAACTTAGGCCTCTTGAGATCCAGCATCTTGTCCGCTCTATGATCGCTTGCTTGTTGATTTTCTCCTTGAATAGCTTTGATCCGGCTCATATTAGCTACAATGGTAACAACTTGCAATACCATGTCTGCATAAGTCTGTGTACTTATACTGCTCAAGGCTCTTTGAAGGCTCAGATTTAGTCCCCCCCAAGAACTTTTGCGCTTTGATCCTTTCATCTCCTTTATAAATGAGCATGTACTTGATCAATCGGTTGAAGGCATCTTCGTACTAGGCTACGGTCATGTCCCCGGTTGGCCTTAACTCCATAAATTCTCTCCTTCTTCACTCTCAGACTTAGAGGAAAGTACTTCTTGTCGAAAAGTTCTTTGAATCGCTCCCAGGTGATGGATGGTGCCTTAGCTCGAGGGGTCATTGCTCGCTTGACTCATTTTCACCATCTGTCTGCCTCATCTTGAAGCATGAAGGTGGCACAGTTGACTTTCTCCTCTTCTCCGCAGTGTAAGTAGTCTAGCAACTTCTCTGTTTGCTTAATCCAGTATTCCCCTTCGCTGGGGTCTGCGCCAAGTTTTCCTTAAAAAATGGGAGGATTTTGTCGACGGTAGAGGTCGAGCATGTTGACTGCATGGTCGTCCCAAGAGTGAGTTCCTTGCATAAATCCTATCTTGCTTCCCATTATTCGCTCCATTTAATCAAGTCGACTGCTCCCATTCTCTTGGCTAGAGCCACCTCCCGGGTTGTCATTTGTATTCCCCTCTGTATTGTTAACTCATGGATTGGATGTCCTAGGTCCCACCGCTATCTCTCGTTGGGTGTTTGCCATATGAAAAATAACATTCTTGATTAGATCCCAAGTCTTATCCGTTAAAGTTTAACCTTCATTAATTTGTACATGTATTATACATCCGATTACAAAATGTTATAGGCAACATACTACATAAGTCATGGAGATAGTTAGAGCATTTCTAGTTATATCTACTTTGGTCCATATGACTTCTATATCCAGGCGTTCTTTTCGTCTTCGAATTCATATGGTGGTCCCTCGAGATCGTCTCTAACCTCTTCGATTTCCTCTCATCCCTGGAGTCTGTGTCCTTGAACACAAGGAGGTTATTCTCGACCCAGAGCACGGGTGCGTCTTTTTCATCCTCGGTCTCGTTCTGTTCCTCCTCTTTCTCTTCAAATTCTTCTACCAGCACCGGCACATACAGTTCCACCAATTGTTCACGAATCTATTCGCAATAAAGATGGAATTCAGGAAATTCCTCGCCTTGCCGAACCCAATCGACGAAGTCTTGCAGATCACCTTCCAAAACACCAACAATCATATTTATTTGGAACTAGACTAAGTTAGGCCAGAGTCAGTAAATAGGGGGTACGTCGTCGATGATTTCTTCCATTTGGAATAGATGCTCCATGATGCCTTCGTCTGGGTCCGAGTTTCGGGTGTCAAGACGATGTGCCCAATCATCAACTAATACCTGTTCTGAGAAGTTTGCCGCCATCCTGCCATCATAATTCCCGTTAGTACCCCTAATTGACCTCGAGTTGGTACTTCTAAACCTCTTAGATTCTCGATATAAGTGCTAATGTTCAGTCTAAATTCTCCTTTCTAGGTACCCTACTTAGTTGGGCTCTGATATGAACTGTAACACCCCACTTACTCAAGGCGTGCTATAACCTAGGAAATTTTGAAACTTTTTTTTTTTCATGCTAAATTACAATATTACCGAAATTCCCTTAAACCTATCTAGTGCCCGGTGAAATAATTCATACACTAGATAAAATCTTATAAAACGGAAGCAAAAATCGAATCTGATCATAGCATTTCATACATAGATAATCCAAACATAGCACTTGTTACAAAGTTCTCACGATACATAAGCTTCCAAAGATAATTTAAAACGTACATTCTTGTTATACATCATACTTGAAATATTCATGCTACAACATAACGTGCTCATTCCTCGACAACTCGTGTCGCTACACATCTTCAACTTTCGTACTATCACTACAAGTCCCAACTGGAACGTTGAATACTCTAGGGGCAAAACCCGAATTAGATGATGAGCCATCTAAGTAAGGATACAAAATGTTTTAACATGTGTGTATGCAATGTCTTACTCATCCTAGATGTCAATTGCACACCATTCATGCTACCTACCATTTTTACGGCCACCTCTTTCGAAGTCGGGGTGTATGGGGGCACCCTTGGTACAGTATCAATGCTAGTTCGTACTCCCTACGGCCACGATGCATGTGATCAATGATATCAACGTATATATATGCATTTCATAGCATGTCATATGTGCAGTCTACGTGATGGAGACATATCAGAGCATGTCAATATGATGAAAGTATTCCCGAAGATCGGATTTTAAACATAAACATTTATAACTGTACTAAACTTGTAACGGTACACTTATTTTTCACAAGTTAAGTTGTTTCGATAAGCGTGTCATCCTCGAAAGACGTGCCAAACGAGCTATTTCTCAATTCTTGGGCCCCAAGGATTCCTAAAACATTAAATTTATTCCAAAATATCAATTTCCTATTTTTCTCATAATTCTCATAATTTCCACAATTTCTCTTTATTTTTTAAGTCTTATTTCCTCAAAAATTCATAATAAGTATCTAAACCCTCATTTAACCTAATTTTTCTTTACTAATATTCTTAAAATAACATTTCTAGCCTTTTGGATTTTTCTTGAAATTTTTCAGATTAAATTCCTATTTTTTCTTATTTTCATAATAACAAAATCACTTAAATAAATAATTAATTTAGCATTTTTTAGAAAAATTTTCCCAAAATAAGGCATAAATGAAATTTTAGATTTTCTGAAATTTTTTGCAAAACTTTTCATAGTTTCTTTTATTTTTTCTTCTTTTCTTTTCTCACTTAGCGTGCGTGTGTAGGCCATGTGTCGCCTTCTCACGCTCTGGCTCGTGCGACCACGCGCCCGAGCCTATCTTGTCTTCTTCGGCAGCCACTTCATTACCGACCAGCCTGCCACACCACGAAGCGTCAAGAAAAGCTTCCCTACCCCCTAAACCTGACCCCCGATCTTGAAAATGGCTTCAGAATTTTTTTTAAAAAAAAACAACTAAAAATATCTCGATTTGGCGTTCGAAGGCGCGACTCCGACGGTTGCACGATTTTTCAACGAGGCCTTGATTCCCCACTTCCTTTGCTTCGTTGGCCACCAAATGCTTTAGAAAACTTACCCACGACATAAGGATCCAAATCTCACTCACCACTTTCTCAAACACTGCCCTAATCTCCCAATCTATGAAGGAAAAATTTCTTATGAAAAGCCTTGTTCGAACTCGATTATTTATAGGCCAAAACCAACGTGACTTGTCCCATCAAGGACACCATGCGTCCTAAAAGCCATCCCGACGGCCTTACCCTCCTTCTTGCCCTTTGATTTTCGAGTTGCAGGCGCAGCCAGAACATGGCCATCGCGCCTGCTTCTAATTTGATATTTTTTTTCCATATATATAATATACATATATACGAATTATATAACAGTATATTATAAGAAAACCCCAATTTTAATATAATTTCTGATATTTTTAACTATGATTAAACTTTATACTTTATACAATGAATTTAACTATGATTGAACTATATACTTTTTACAATATAAATTTGATTACAATATAAATAAATTTAACTATATAGATAAATTTATACCTACCTTACCCTATTAAATTTACTGATAAGCACTACAATTCTAATAATTTCTCTAGGTTCTTAAAATACCAAAATTACGATTATTATTCACAATATCTTAGGGTATTATAGTTCCTATCATTAAATTGATTTTTAAAATTTTATTTATGTTAGTGTAATTATATATAATTTAATTTGATTCGCTTTTTAAATTATTTCATGATTGATCCTAAATCATTAATGTTAAGACCCTAAATTATAGATCCTTTTTTACTTAAAAAAGATTATAGATCCAGAATATATATATATATATGTAAATTATATTATAATGAAATTCAAATATAAATGAAAAATAATCAAACACTATTAGTCTTTTTTTTTTAAGATTGACTCCTTTGATTTTTTTTGTGTCCTAACAAAAATTGGGTAGAGCAAACATAAGTAAATAAACAATATCATTTTACAAAAATATACAATATAAGTTACTATTGTTAATTCTTACACTTTTTTTTTCTCTGGAGACATGAAATGAATCATTGTAAGTTTTAAATTAGCCACATTCTCCTAACTCCAATTCTTACCAAATGGTTTTCTTTTTCTTTTCTCGAGTCCACTGATTCATCACCAACTTGTTTGTATATCAATTATTAACAAATTTTTGTTTATGAAATTTTAAATCCCAACCAATGTGTAATAATCACATTCATTTAAGATTGTGATAGGAGTCCTTGTCCTTTCCAATAAAGAAGCAAGAAATATAAAAAAATACTGTGTTTTTTTTGTTATTTTCATACCATTTTTAGTTTTTAAATTTTTAAAACAATGAAAATTTGTTTATTTTATTATTTTTAAAAATATATTTTAAAAAACAAAAAAAAAATTATAAAAAAACCCAAAACAACAAAAACGTTTTCAGCCAAAACAATCTCTAAGTCCAAAATATGAAAAATACAATTAATTTTTCATGTTTTGGCTCTAAAAAAGAAAAGAATGAAAAAAAAAAGAGAATTTATTCTTAAATTTTAAAAATAAAATTATATATTTATTTAAATTTTAAAAAATATAATATATCTATATTATAATTAAAAATATAGAATAACATATAATATATTATTAAGTATAGTATACATATTATATATAATAATATTTAATATAAATTAATGTCAGTAATTTATTAATTAAATTTATTGTTTTATTTTAACAATAAATTTTATTAAAAATAATTTATTTTATTATTTAATAAAATATCATAAAATAATTTTTTTCAAAATTATAAAGTATACCTATTTTTTAATTTTTTGTTTTAAGAAATAATTTTTTAAAATGATAAAAAGAATATATTTTCAATTTTTGAAAATAGATTATCAAAATAAAAAATTAAAAATAAATTTAAAACTCAAAACTAAAAATTAAAAATATAAAAAAAATGCAGCCTAATTTTTTATCGTTATAATCTTGTAAAACCTCTTAACTTAGTTTGAGTTTTCAAAAAAATAAAGATGCATAAGTCCAATCATACTGAAACTCAATTGTTCAGCAATAGAGTAAATAGAAAATGAATCTAGTCAAACAATAGAAGAAGAAAATGAATTCAATCTATTGAGATTCTACCACTCAGAACAAAATCATCCTAAAACAATGCAAGATTCATCATTTGTCGTCCATATAGTCTCAAAGAATACAAAAACTCTGTATATTAGTACAGAAGATAATGTTTCAATAACAGAAATACTCCTGAAGCTGTATCCAAGTGATAAATCAAGCACATTAAAAATACTCCAATCCAGGTTATAAAGAATATATAAAAGAGTGGAAGGGCAAAAATAAACCAGTTTCGATAAACAAAAATCAATTAATGAAAAAAATTACAAGGCCCTAGAATTAAAGCATAATTCTAGAAATGAAGAACATATAAATTTTACAAGTCACTAGAGCTAGCCGAAAAGCATTGGCTGTCCCAGATCATGAAGAGAAAGAAGAAATCCAAAATCAGTCCCAATCAATAAAGACGGGGGCAAGCCACTACAATTAACAAAGTAGAACTCTAAACAAACATGCAACTACAATACAATACGGTTTTCAACAGCACTCAAGTAATAGAGTTACCAATGGCATCCCGATTGCTTATTGGGCCCTGTATGTGAGCTGCTTGGAATTGAAGTCAAAGTCAAAATAAAGACAAGGTTAAAATAATATCTTCGCTCCATTTATTTTCTGTGAATTAATTGCACACTACAGTTAAGAGGTTCAAACATTTGCGCCTTCATCGAATGGTGGTGTACCAAATACCCTTCAGGGCAACCCCAGCAACCGACACGGTGAAAGCCAAGAAGAATGACTCTAGTGCTTGCAGGATTATTAGGTACAGGATAATTCTTGCACTCCAAGCAATTACCATTACAACAACCAGGAACTACCTTTCCATAGGGATGAATTTGTTGGGCAAGTTCTAGACTGGTACATTGGGTGCCCTTTTTTTCCCGTGCCTCCTCATACACAAGATGGACGCCAACCTCCTTCACACAGTAATCTTGAGTTGTAATAACCGAAATATTCAGCTCATCACCACCTTCTAATAGATCCTTAAACTTCCAATAACCTAACCACAATAAGTCTTCATCACCAACTGGAAGGCCAAAGAAAGGTGGGGAATAACTCCATTTCAAATGTCTGGTTGCATTACTGATAATTATGTGTGCAAGATCGCCGTTGAATAGAACATGTGGAGCATGAGGATTGGAAAGGGCATAAACAGAACACACAGACAAGCCTTGAATTTTAAAATTAACATCAGAAGGTACAGTAAAAGATATTGAAGATCCCACATTCCTAAGAGTGAACCTCATAGGAATATTACTTCCCCGCAAATAAGTACAAAATGTATGACGTTCATGTATCCCCTAAGTCACAAAAAATATAATTTAAATGTTAAAGGTAGAAACATAAGCAAACATATAAATAATATATATATGTAGAGAGGGAGAGAGAGAGAGATAATGGGTGAACCTGGGGTCGAAGCATCTCCTCTTTTATTGAACCCAAGCATGAAACAAGTTGCACAAATGGTTTATCAATAGCTTCAAAGTCACATAAGCCCAAATTATTGATTAGCTTTGCATCAACACTTTCTAAGGGCTCTAACTCGAATATGCCCACAATCTCAATTAGATTACTACAAGCCCAATAACTTAAACTTGGCTCGGAGTCCAGTGATTCAAAACTTATTTTTTCCAACAATTCACTTCCAGTGGTATTAAGCCATATTAAATTTTTATTGAGCCCATTAACTGACTGAAGCCTTGGGCATGACTTTAACCACAGAGATTGGAGATTAGGAAGATCCTTGAAGCAATTGGGGAGGCTACAAATTGGATTCATGGTCAAATTTAGTATCTGCAATGAAGATAAGTTGCCAAATTCCCCGGGGAAAGAGTCATCAAATAAATTGCAACTTCCAAGATTTAAAAATACCAGAGACTGGGGAAAAGAAACCCACGAAATTTTTGGAACTCGTCTTAAATTCAACGGCCAAGTCCAAAGAGAGAAATTCCATGCTTCGATCTCCGAAGTAGAGTATTGATTTATTGTTGTTCCATCCGCAAGAAGCACTTTCAGAGAATCCATATTCCCCAGCTCTGTTGGAACTTCAAGATTTATGCAACCGGAAATGTCAAGTGTTTCCAAAGATTTTAGCCTACAAATGGTTTTCGGAAGCTTCTTCAACTTCTGACAGTTCCTTAAGTTTAAGAAAACAAGTCTTTGTAGGAGTCCGATTGATTCATTAATCTTAACCAAACCTGTACAATTTTCAAGTACAAGTCTCTCGAGATTGGGTAGCATTGAGAAATCAGGAGTGGCAAAAAGGTTATGGGAATGACTTAGATCAAGGATCTTCAATACTACAGGGCACTGCAAAACAACGAAACACAACCAATGTTAATAAGTTGATTAAAAATCTTATGAAGTTACAACTTTATTGCAAAAAAGAAAGGAAAAGAAATGAATTAAGAAACAAACCTTGGCTCCATTGAAAACATTTTTCAAGGAACTGTAAGGCATCTGAAGAGCAACCAGCTTGTCAAAAGCGAAATCATTAGGTGTTGATTGTAAAGGACAGTGAGACCAATACAACCATCGTAATCCCTTCGGAAAATTTGTATACTTGCCACAGAGTTGTACATCACTAATTTGTAGAAGTTGTAGGTTGGACATCCCTGCAAATGCATCAACTTCCAAAACTACTTCATTAGAATTTATGTTAGCAGTGCCTTCAAGAAGACCGGAGAAGATTTCAAAGTGACATCTCTTGCGCTTTTTGGAACTGCTTTCTTTGTGGTGCCCCAAGCTGTTCCCTACAGATTTATCTTCTTTCAAGAAATGCATATCAAGAACAAGGCCTGTGATTTTTTGGGTGCCCTGACAAATAAATAATGGGAGGAGGGAGAAACATTGATAAATACACAATATCCTTTCATAAATAAGTACAAAAATGCACGAGAATAGTTAATTCTTACATTTTTTTCTTTCAATACATGAAAGGAATCTTTGCCATTCCAAAGCCTGCTGCGTTCTCCCAACACCTTAGGTGATTCTTGCCGAACAATTTCCCTTCCCATTTCTTGAATCAGCTGATGCATCACCAGCTTGTTATCAACTGTCAAAAGATTCCTGTCAATGAGATTTTCGATTCCAACCAATGTGTGGTAATCACATCCATTCAAGATTGTGATTGTGGAGTCTTTGTCCTTTCCAACAAAAAAGCAAGCAATATCAAGGAATAAATCTTTGTCATGGTCATCTTGTAAAGAGTCGTAACTTAGTTTAAGTTTTTCAAGGATTTCACTGTCAGGAATTTCTTTCAATTTTTGCAGGTGACTTATCCATACATCTCTGCTCTTCCCAGATAGAGAAGAACCCAAGGTTCTAATGGCTAACAGAAGCCCTTTGCAGTACTTTACTGCCATCTGTGACTCTACCAAATAATCATCAACAGGATGGTTTTGTCCAAAGGCATGCCAACTGAAAAGCTCCAAGGATTCATCGTGATCCAACTCCTCAACCTTGTGTACTTTGCAACATTTATGTAGTTTTAGTAAACGCTCATGTCTAGTGGTTATGATCATTTTACTACCCGGAGAAAGCCAATCCCGCATCCCAAGGAGTGCATGCAATTGCTCCCGTTTATCCACATCATCAAGAATTATAAGAACTCTTTTAGAACCTACAGCTTCTTTAATCTTAACAATCCCTTCATCAACATTGTTTATTTTTTCTTTTCTTCCCTTTACAATATCCAAAAGAAGTTGTCTTTGTAATCGTATTAGGCCATTTTGTTGTCCAGAAACCTCTCTTATATCTGCCAAGAAGCTGCTACTTTCGAAGTTTGAGAAGTTTAAGTTGTATACAAATTTGGCAATGGTTGTCTTCCCAATCCCACCCATCCCACAAATGGCGACAATTCCAACATCACTCCCTTCATCTTGTAACCACAAATGAATGCATTCGGCATGAGAATCAAGTCCAATGGGATATGGGGAAACATTCAAGACTGTTCGCCTTAGCTTGTCTTCAACAACCTTGACAATTTTCTGGATAAACTTTGACTCGTGCCTATGTTGGAATCCAAGACAGAAAAAAATACCTTCAGATATACTACTGAAATCTTGGAAAATCAAACCATGAGAGAACTCTCTTTAATGAGAAGGAAATCTAATTTTTAATAAACAAGATGCATCATTTGCACATGATGTTCCTCTCGTTTCCTGTACTCCCCTTCCAAAGGTTCTCTACTTGAATTTACAATTTTTTGCTAGTTAACGGACTTTACTTCCTAGAAAATATGTTTCTCTTGCAAAGCCATTGCAGCAAAAATGATATCATGCAATTGTCAGACAAATTTTATATGTAACGCTTCCTACTTACAGTAACTAGACGCCATAATGTCAGGTCTCCAATTTTGTAAGAGAAATGCATTTGCTGAAAGTAGAATCTGAAAAAATTGATACTATTCAAAACTCAATTATGCTATTTATTAATCGTTTTACTATTTATAGAATCTACAGCTACCATTAATAATTATGATAAAAGAGAGAGGCGGGAGGAAAAAAGCTTACCCATCGGCTTGATTTTGTAGAACCATGCCTGTTAAATTAGCAGCTTCCTCAAGTGCTTCCTTCCACCCCTTCAGTTTCTCCTTCCATTCATTTTCTTCACCCTCGAATCGCTCTTCATGCCTCGCAAGTGCATCCGCATAATCCCCTCTCTGTTTCCTAACCTCGGATGGATCCACGTGGTAAAACACCGGCAGAACCACGTGGCCGGAATCCTCCCTCCTCCGTTTTCCGAGGATCATCACGAGCTCGTCGAGGCACCAGCTGGAATAAGCATAGTTCCTCGAGAAAACGACAATTGAAACCCTAGAATTTTCGATTGCCCTGGGCAGCTCCAGCTTGATGTTTTCTCCTCTCTCCATCCCCTCATCATCTCTGAAGGTGCGAAATCCGGCGTCGACGAGAGCCGTGTAGAGGTGGTCGACGAACGTCCGGCGAGTGTCCTCGCCTCTGAAGCTCAAGAAGACGTGATAGGCGCTGCTCCGAGGAGCGGAAGAAGACGTTATTGTTGTAGTCATGGAACAGACAGAGCTGAAAACAGGATGCGGGCAGAGAAATAGCAGAAGCGAATGATGAATGTAAGAGAAATTAAAGTTGAGATGATAAAGTGTTCGTTCTTCTGAGCATCGATCATCAGCTCTGAAGAGATCTGGAAGGATGAGTGGAGAAAGAGAGAGAAAGCAAAGCGTCAAGCAGTGACTCGAAAGGAACCCAAATAGTTGCAATTCGCAAGAGTGGAGACTGTGGGAAAGAAACCCAAGAAATTTCTACCCACTCTCTTTAGATTCAATGGCCAATGCAATACTTAGAAGGAGAAGGAGAAACTGCAAAAGCGTTGATCTCCAAGTCAAGTCAAAAGCCAATTCTAGAAGCAGAACAAGCAAAAGCGTTATGGGAGGGAAGGTGGAACGAAGATGAAGCGAATTTTACATCCATTCCACCGCTTCGTTTAATAATCTATTCTATTTCTATGATTTGTTAATATTAACTATCTTTAATTAATATGCTTAGCTTACGCTTGTTACTACATCTTAGATAAATATTTCATAAAATTTATGTATCATATAATATATAAAAAATTAAAAAAAAAGAATACCTCATAAATTCATGATTAGTGATAAGAATACATATTAGATAAATATTTCATAAAATTCACGTATTATATAAAATATAAAAAATTAAAAAAAAAGAATACCTCGTAAATTCATTACTAGTGATAAGAATTTAATTTAACAGTAAGTACAATTGCACAAACTACTACCCAAATCTTCTTCTCCTTTTCTTTTATAGTGTCTCAGTGGCCTTTTAATAGATAAAAAATAATGTGATAGATTGAATCAGAAAGGAGATGAGACCTACCATTTAATTTACAATGTCAATAAAATTTTACTCATTATAAAACTCTATTAAACCTACACTATTTGTAATATAATATCAATAAAATTTTACTCATTATAAAACTCTATTAAACCTACACTATTTGTAATATAATATCAATAAAATTTTACTCATTATAAAACTCTATTAAACCTACACTTTTTTTTTTTTTTACAAATTAAAGACAAATGAGTCTAAGCCTATAAAAGTGCACCAAGTCTAACCTATCGATTATGATTGCATATAACCTATTGGACCCCTAGACAATGTTAAATTAAAATTCAATTAATTTTTCAAAATAAAACTCAATTAATACTACTCACATTATAATAAAAATTCTAACAAATACTCTAACTACCCGTTAAATTGGTCTTTGATGATAATTATATTTTTGGTGTAGTGCATTTTAGGTGATTCTTAATTGTTAGATGTAATTAAAAAAAATAATATTTTTGGTTAAGATTTTTGCTTGAAAATAAATTATTGTGTGTGTGATATTTAAGGTATAAAATGTGTTATGAAGTGGGATTGGACTAAGAGTTTGTAGCCCAAAGGAAGTGATGGGTTAAATAGTTTCACGGACCTAGCATGGATGGGCTTTTGAGTGGGCTTGAGCCATAAATAAAAGTAGATCTTAGCATAAATTATATATGTATATATGTGTATATCGTGTGTGTAAATAGGTGATTAAAGAAAAGAGATAAGAAAATGTAAATAGAGCTAAAAGTCTAAAAAGGGCTTGTTAAAGTAGTCTTGTGTGTGTGTGGTGTAAGGGGTAAATGTGAAAAAATGAGAGTGTAGTTGGTGGGTTGGTGGTTGGTGAGAAGGCAGACCATGCCTTCTTGCTCATTCTTTATTTTTCTTCTCTCTCTCTCTCTCTTTCTCTCTTCCTCTCGACAACTTCTCCTTCATCTTCTTCTCTTTTTCTCTTCCTTTGAGTGTGGTAGGATCAAGCTTTTGAAGTGGAGAAATTTGAAGCTCTTGGAGTGTCATTCTTCTCTTAAAGTTTTTTCATCAAAAAGTCAAGCATCCATCTTCATTTCTCCTATCTTTTGATGCAAGATTATATCTTTATGTTTAGTTAAGTTGATATGTTCATATCTCCAAATGATATTTTGAAAAACTTGAGTTAAATGGCTTGTCTCCATCTTTTTTCAAAAATAAAAGTGTCCTTCAAAAGGTCATGGAGTCTTGTTTTTGGTCTCCATGAGGCTTGTTCACCCTATTTTTCATGCAAGGAATGACATTTGTGCTTTAGGAAACTAATGGTGATTATTTTGGGGTGTTTGGGGGTCATTTTGTGTGTTTGTATGAGTTGAGTTGACTCAACGAAAGTCTGTTTTCTCATATTTTGGTGTTAGCCTCGGCCTAGTCGACTAATGGGGGTTCATCAATTGACTAAGCATTTCCTTAGTCAACTATTCCCTCCCAAAAAATCAACTAATCAACTTTTTTTCAACACTGCACATGTCGCGTTATTTTCATCATAACTTTTGATGTAAAATATAGAATTACGATCCGTTTGAAGTTTCATAAACTAGACTTCGAGGGCTTTAATTTAATATATAATATGATATACTTTGGATATAGTTTGAGTTATTTAAGGCTTTCCTAAATCTATACTAACCATAACGAGCTTGTTTGGGAAAGTTGTCAAATAATGTTTTTGGGTGGCATGTCCACAAAAATCTCTTATCTTGGGTGATGCATTGCTATCATTACCTTTGCGCCTCTTCTTATTATTTTGGCACGATAGTTAAGTTCCGCAAGTGTGAGACGGGATATCTCATTGAACGCCAAGTGGGGGTGAGGTGACCATAAACCCAACAGGTGATGCTCCTACTATTGTGGAGGCTGATAGATTTTGATATATATGTATGCATTCTAATCATGGATGTAGAGGCCTAGAGGGACAATGTGGTGCATGTATTTCTATCATTATATAAAAATTGCACGGGTATGAATTGGTGGCTTCTTATGCTATGAGTCACATATGGAAAAGAATGAGTTTTATGCCAACATTTAAATTGTGCAAATATCACTCTAGGAGTTGCATATGTGTCTTGTTGCTAAGTAAAGATACCAATTATTGAGGTATTAATAATATAGAAGGCATGATTTAAACATTTGTTCTAAATGTAGGGTAGAAGTTTTCCATTAACTCTTATCTTACACATGCATTCAAGGATACATCTATCTTATTCCCTTTACTATATTTATGCTTCCTGAGTCTTATGACTCACTTGTTTGTTTGTTTGTTGTCATTCTAACAAAGGGAAAATCAATAGCAAAATGGGAATCTAGTGGGGTTTGAAGTTGAGTTCAGTAGTATACAGAGATTTTTCCCGACCCAAAGATTTTTTGGACTTGTGAGGAGAGCCAGTGTCGAAGATTATTTTCTTTTGTATGTTTATGGACCCTTTGTTTATTTTTTAGAATTGTAAGGCTTGTAAGCCTAAAGAAATGTTGTAAGAATGGTTAGCGCTCATATTAGAAGTGAGCCTGTTTATATTATGAAGTTTTTGGATATATATGTTTCTGTATTCTAATTTGAAAGGATCTTCTTTCAGATGTCTTGACAAATACACCTATCAAAACCCTAGAATCTTCAATTGCCACGTAGAGCACGAGCTTGAGGGCTTCTGAGAGTGACGACCAAATGGGGCTCCAACTTCCACGCCTCCAAAGCCCAATAGTTTTACGCACTGTCACTTTGAGCCCATGGCTTTTTGACGAAAAAATTTTTAAATAATTTTCGTATGCAACATCTAATCTAATATAATAAAAGTATAAAATTAATACATAATATTTCATTCAAACATAATTTTTTGTTTTAATAGTCATAATTTTGAAAAACACAATGTTTACTTTTTATTTTTTAACCCAAAACAGAAAGAAGTACATAAAAATTGGCAATAAAATTAAATAAACTATTTTTAGGGACCCTAAAATTAAATACACTCCAATTATCAATCAATTATTCAGTTGAATACAATTAAATGAAACGAAAATTGAACCTAAAACCCAAAAACTCCTAAGACATCACACATACATCATTTGCAAATTAAACAAACATATAGTTGTGCCAAACTGTAAGCATCCTAGGTAACAACATTATAGTGGGTACTGCTTTTGTAAACAAAATTCAAAATCATAGACCTAAATGTGAGCATCAAGCTTCAATTTTTTAACATTTTTGCCAATTTGGCGACTTCTAAAACGGGTGGAAATGGGTCAATAACCAGCTGAGGCCGGCCAAGTCCCAATCCAGTTATCTTCTCCGTGATGTTAACCAAGACAAAGCCACCTCCGTCTGCTTTAGTGTATAGCCCAATCCACCAAACAAAGGATTTGCAATCTCTTTCTCTGCCCCCACACACCACAATCTTCCATTGATTTGGACCTCAATTGGGCAACATGGAATTGACATTATTTAGAGAGATGAGGCTGAGGAACAATTGGACCTCAAATGTTTTTTATGGATAAAATTAATATCACGTCAAATCTTAATCTCATTAAAAACTTATTTAATATTATTGTACTTGTATGTTTAAAATATAAATACTTATTTTTAAATTTTAGAAAAACAAGTACTTCCTCTATTTTTGTTGACAAAGTAGTGATAAATTGTTTTAAAATTCAAAATCCAACCTTCTATGAAGATAGATCTGAAAAGAACTTGAGATCGTAAGTATACTCAGCAAGCTAAATTACACTTATTTGGGTGCTATCTTCCTGACCAATCAAGTCCATCCACATATTTCTCCTCTCTTTTTTTCTTTATGGGGAACACGCCCACGTGTTTGGCCAATAAACGTAGTTAAGGAATTCAATCTAATTTCAAGAATAATAACAATATAAGATAATTATATCATTAATAGTGTAAAATAATAATCTAAGTACTAATATATCATATTAATAATATAATATAAAATATACATTATATTAAAATAAAATAATTACAAACTTCCTTTGTAATTTTGACAATTGAAAACTGAAAATCAAACAAATCCTATTTTTTTCAATATTTTTTGTTTTATTTATTGTTTTCCAATTAAAACTGTTGGTCTCTTAAGGTATGACCACTCAAGGGGGGAGAATTGAGTGTTAAATTTTTTTCTCTCTTTTAATAAATATTATTGATTAATTATTTTCTCTAAGAATATATATAAATTATTTTTTTTTTAATTAAATTCTTGTTATTTAATTTTAAACAAATTAAAATTTTATAACTATGTAAGTTTGAGAATAATAAATTGCAAGCCACAATATATAGTAAGAATAAATAAATGAGGCACAAGATAATTTATAGTGGTTCGTTGTCTCCACACACACCTACTCCACTCTCCCAAGGTCTCAATCACCCTTGGAGTTCTACTAATCTCATCAAGATTTTCACACTAGCTCACCTTGGAAACTAGATACACTATTAGATTATAATGGGTTTTAAAAAAACCACCAACATCAAGGTTTTTTCCCTACCTTACCTTGAAAATTAGATTCACCTAGATTTTAACGGATCTAAAAAACCTATATAATCCTCAATAATAATTTAAATGTTTACCAATAATTTGTCCATATTTGGACATAAATAAACAATTAAGAACAAATTATACAAGGTAATAATATTTAAATAAATAAATAAATTTATAACCTCAAATGGAGAAGTTCGAATTTGTTATAGAAGACTTGAAGAACTTTCTCCTCTTGTCTTGTGGCTCTTCGGTGGATGAATAATGAATCTTTGAGAGCCTTAGAATGCTTAAAAATTAGCTTGAGAGCTTTTGAAAGATTTGGATGTGCAATATGTGTAATCGATACTCAAAAAATGAGTTTAAGGGTATTTATAAGTATTTTGGCCACAAAAAAAGAGTTAATATGAAGTTTGAAATTCAAAAAATATTTATACTTTCTCAAACAATAAGAAAACATGTCTCACATTTAATTCAAAATAAGTTTACTTTTTTTATGAGAAATCAAGATTTGAAAATTTAAATATAAGTTTTTGAGACATAAGTAATTAAAACAAGAAAATATGTTTAAAACAATCTCATTTAATTCAAAATAAATATACTTTTTTCATAAGTAATAGAAGTATTTATCAATAAATAAAAATTTAAATATAAACTTTTAAGACATAAATGATCAAAAGTAAAAAACACGTCCAAAGATGATTCTTTTAATTTAAAATAAATTTACTTTTTGTACCCACTTTTAATTTAAAATAAATTTATTTTTTATATAAAAAAATATATTTATATCATAAAAATATTTTTATTAATTATCAAAACTTAATTAATATGAACAAATTAGATCAACAAACACAAATCCTAATTTCCCTTTATTTTAATTAAATTCCATCACACAAGGAGGACAATCTTTAATTTATTTTCATTACATGTTCTTTGCCAAACAATTGTGTTAAATGCATTAATTAATTTTAAGGCACCATTAACATTCAATCATTTTGGGTGGTTCAGGGCTTTTCTTGGTGACACGATCGAGGTAGGTCACTCTAGTTGATATATATATATATATATTTATTTATCTAAAGTGTTTGAGTTTTGCTTGATTAATTTTTAAGGACGAGTGACTCTTCACTCTAATGTAACTCTCGAGTAAATTCAGATACTGACATAGTCTATATACACTCAAAACTGGACTGACATTTAACACAATTCATGCGAGATTTACCTTTCAATCTTATTGCTACTTTCCAACTAAATATTACTTTTTAACTCACCGCACTAATTCAAATTTTAATATTTGATGTAAAATTTTAAGTATTTTATCTCTATACCATATTGGTGAAAACGTTGACTCAAGTCTTTGCTTAGATGAAAAGAGGCGCCCACGTGATTATGCTTAAGCATATAAATAGACAAAAATAACTTTTATAACATGACATTGAACTCCATACACTGAAAACGGCATTTGCAATCCATCTAATCCATTTATTATTATTATTTGGATAATATTATTTTTATATATTATTTTTCATATTTACATAATTATAAATATTTTTAAAAAACTAATAACATTTTTCATTAATTATTAACTACCTTTTAAAAATTATAAACACATTAAAAATTTTAAGCATTTTTACTATTCGCAAGACTATCCCAAATAAGAATCTTTATCTCAATCCCTATTATGCTGGCCGAAAAGCATTGGAAGTCGCAGATCATGAAGAGAAAGAAAATATCCAAAATCAGTTACAATCAATAAAGACAAGGGCAAGCCATTACAATTAATAACAAAGCAGAACTCTAAACAAACATATAACTACACTACAGTTATCAACAACACTCAAGCAATAGGGTTACCGTGAATTAATTTCTTACACAAAACATTTAGAGGTTCAAAATCAGTCATCCACCATGCCAAGACGAATGACTCTAGTGCTCGCAGGATTTGCAGGCACAGGATAATTCTTGCACTTGAAGCAACTACCATTACAACAACCAGGAACTACCTTTCCATAGGGATGGATTTGTTGGGCAACTTCTAAACTGGTACATTGGGTGCTCTTCTTTTCCTGTGCCTCCTTGTACACAAGATGGACGCCAATCTCCTTCACATGAAAAACTTTGGTTGTAATAATCGAAATATTCAGCTCATCACCACCTTCTAACAGATCCTCAAACTTCCAATAACTTAACCACAAGAAGTCCTCATCGGCTCCTGGAATGGCAAAGAAACGTGGACAATAGCTCCATTTCAAATGCTTGGTTGCATTATTGATAATTATGTGTGGGAACCGACTGTACAGAGTATAATTGGTAACATAAACAGAACACACTGACAAGCCTTGAATTCTGAAATTAACATCAGAAGGTATGATAAAAGATATTGAGGATCCCACGTTCTTAAGAATAAACTTTATCGGAACATTGCTTCCCCGCAAATAAGGGTGTGTTTGATTACATTACCTAGAATTAAATTTTAGGTAATATTGCCTAGAAAATAAAAACCACCCCACCCCCTTAGAAAATGAATTCTATGGAAATAAGCTTTAAATGCTTGTACCATATATATTTTTCTATAGAAAAATAAAGTGTGTTTGATTGTTTTCCATAGAAAATGTGTAATAATTATATATTTTTTATAGAAAATATATGCAATCAAACACACTCTAAGTGTAAAATGTATGACGTTCGGAAATTCCCTAAGCCACAAAAAATATAATTTAAATGTTAAGGGTAGAAACACAAACAAACATATAAATAATATATATATATAAAGAGAGAGAGAGAGAGAGAGAGAGAGAATGGGAGTACCAAGTGTCGAACAGTCCTCATCTTTGTTGAAAGCCCGCATAAAAGTCGCACAGGTGGTTTATCCATAGCTTCAAAGTCACGTAAGCCCAAATTATTTATTAGCTCTGCGTCAACCCTTTCTAAGGGTTCTAACTTGAATATGCCCTCAATCTCAAATAGACTCATACAACCACCATAACTTACACATGATTGAAAAAGGTTATTTTTCCTAACGATTTATTACAATTGGCAAATAGTTTTTCCATATCATTCCGCAGCTCAAGTGACCGAAGGCTTGGGCATGATTCTAACCACAGAACCCGGAGACTAGGAAGATCGTTGACGCAATTGGGGAGGCTACAAATTGGATTCTTGCTCAAATTTAGTATCTGCAATGAAGATAAGTTGCCAAATTCCCTGGGGAAAGTGTCATCAAATAAATTGCAATTTGCAATACTTAAATATACCAAAGACGGGGGAAAAGAAACCCATGAAATTTTTGGATTTGGTCTTAAATTCGACGACCAAGGCCACACGCAGAAATTCCATGCTTTGACCTCCAGAGTGATTGTTGTTCCAGGGGCGGAGCCACCTGAGGCCCAGTGGGGGCAGTTGCCCCCACTGGGTTAGATGTTTTTTAAAAAAATTATTTTTTATAATAATTTACTTTTAAAAATAAAAAAAATATATTATATTTTACTACTAGAAATAAAAAAAAAATAAACATGGAAGAAAGTAAGTATATAATGGTCAGTAATAACTATTATAGTATTTTTTACAATTTGTTCATAATTTTATTTATTTACAATGATGTAAATAAAATTAAGTATTGAAGAAAATTGTGAAGATAAAGAAGGAAATTTATATTAAAGAAAATAAACAAATTAACAAAGTAAGTATTGAGCAAATTGATGTTGCACAAATTCTTATAAATCCCAAGCTAAGAACTACAATAATAGATTACAATGTAAATTTTCAGAATCAAATTAGAAGAGTATACTTGCAAAGCAGTCTGTATCAGTCTCAAAATCAAGATGATTTATTCTAGCTTGGTTCAATGAATTTGGTGATTAGTTAGAATATAGTATAAGCAAAGATATCGCATTTTGCTTATACTGTTATCTTTTTAAATCAAAGAATGGGGAATAAGGAGATGGTGATTCTTTCATGAAAGAAATGTTTAGTAATTTTTTTATAAAAAATAAGATTTTAAGTTAATACTAGAGATGCTAATAGTGTACGCAATTAAGTTCGAAACAATTATGAAACTTTAATGAATCAAAAGTAAAATATTAAAATTGTTTTCTTTAGTCAGTTAGAACAAACACTATGTAATTATCGAATTCGTCTAAATGCATCAATTAATTGTGTTTGAGTTCTTTTACGACAATAATAGCCTTTCGTGGTCACGAAGAGTTTAAAGATTTAAAAAATCAATGTAATTTTCTTAAACAATTACAATTCTTAGTATGGAAAATTGTAAGGAATAATTGTAAAAAAAAAATTATTTTAATAATAATATTATTATTTTATTTTTTAAATTATATTTTTTATATTTAAATTCACCCCACTGGAATAAAATCCTGGCTCCGCCCCTGGTTCTATCCGCAAGAAGCACTGTCAGAGAATCCATATTCCCAAGCTCTGTTGGAAGTTCTTCAAGATTTATGCAACCGGAAATGTCAAGTGTTTCCAGAGATTTTAGCTTACAAATGGTTTTCGGAAGCTTCTTCAACTTTTGACAGTTCCTTAAGTTTAAGAAAACAAGTCTTTGTAGGAGTCCGATTGATTCATTAATCTTAACCAACCCTGTACAATTTTTAAGTACAAGTCTCTCGAGATTGGGTAGCATTGAGAAATCAGGAGTCGTAAAAAGGTTACGAGAATGACTTAGATCAAGGATCTTCAATACTACAGGACACTGCAAAACACCGAAACATGACCAATGTTAGTAAGTTGATTAAAAATCTTATGAAGTTACAACTTTATAACAAAAAAGAAAGGAAAAGAAATGAATTAAGAAACAAACCTTGACTTCATTGAAAACATTTTTCAAGGAACTGTAAGTCATCTGAAGAGCAACCAGCTTGTCAAAAGCGAAATCATCAGGTGTTGATTGTAAAGGACAGTGAGACCAATACAACCATCGTAATCCCTTCGGAAAATTTTTATACTTGCCACAGAGTTGCACATCACTAATTTGTAGAAGTTGTAGGTTGGACATCCCTGCAAATGCATCAACTTCCAAAACTACTTCATTAGAATTTTTGTTAGTAGTGCCTTCAAGAAGACCGGAGAAGATTTCAAAGTGACATCTCTTGCGCTTTTTGGAACTGCTTTCTTTATGTTGCCCCAAGCTGTTCCGTACAGATTTATCTTCTTTCAAGAAATGCATATCAAGAACAAGGCCTGTGATTTTTTGGGTGCCCTGACAAATAAATAATGGGAGGAAGGAGAAACACTGATAAATACACAATATTCTTCCATAAATAAGTACAAAAATTCACGAGAATAGTTAATTCTTACATTTTTTTCTTTCAATACTTGAAAGGAATCTTTGCTATTCCAAAGCCTGCTGCGTTCTCCCAACACCTTAGGTGATTCTTGTCGAACAATTTCCCTTCCCATTTCTTGAATCAGCTGATACATCACCAGCTTGTTATGCATATCAACTGTCAAAAGATTCCTGTCAATGAGATTTTCGATTCCAATCAATGTGTGGTAATCACATCCATTCAAGATTGTGATTGTGGAGTCTTTGTCCTTTCCAACAAAAAAGCAAGCAATATCAAGGAATAAATCTTTGTCATGATCATCTAAAAAATCCTAACTTAGTTTGAGTGTTCCAAGGATTTCATTGTCAGAAATTTCTTTCATTTTTTTCAATTGACTTTTCCACACATCTATGCTCTTTCCAGATAGAGAAGAACCCAAGGTTTTAATGGCTAATGGAAGCCCTCTGCAGTATGCTACTGCCTTACTTGATTCTACCAAATAATCATCACTGGGATTGTTTTGTCCAAAGGCATGCCAACTGAAAAGCTCTAAAGATTCATTGTGATCCAACAACTCAACCCTGTGTATTTTGCAACATTCATGAGTTTTTAGCAAACACTCATATCTAGTGGTTATGATTATTTTACTACCTGGAGAAAGCCAATCCAGCATCCCAAGGACCACATGCAATTGATCTCGTTTATCCACATCATCAAGAATTATAAGAATTCTTTTAGAACCTACAATTTCTTTAATCTTAATAATCCCTTCATCAACGCTGTTTATTTTTTCCTTTCTTCCATTTACGATATCCAAAAGAAGTTGTCTTTGTAATTGTATTAGGCCATTTTGTTGTCTAGAAACTTCTCTTATATTTGCCAGGAAGCTGCTACCTTCAAAGTTTGAAAAGTTTAAGTTGTATACAAATTTGGCAATGGTTGTCTTCCCAATTCCACCCATCCCACAAATGGCAACAATTCGAACATCACTCCCTTCATCTTGTAACCACAAATGAATGTGTTTGGCACGAGAATGAAGTCCAATTGGATATGAGGAAACATTTAAGACTGTTCGCCTTAGCTTGTCTTCAACAACCTTGACGATTTTCTCAATAAACTTTGATTGGTGCCTATGTTGGAATCCAAGACAGAAAAAAATACCTTTAGATATACTATCGAGATCTTGGAAAGTTGAATCATAAGAGAACTCTCTTTAATGAGAAGGGAATCTAATTTTTAATAAGCAAGATGCATTATTTGCACATGATGGTTCTCTCGTTTCCTTTGAAGCAATTCTACCCGCTCCTTACCAACTGAGCTATGCCCTGGGGGCAATCTCTCGTTTCCTGTCTCCCCTTCCAAAGGTTGTCAACTTTAATTTACAATTTTTTTGCTATGTGCTATTGTAAAGCCATTGCAGCAAAAATAATATCATGCAATTGTCAGACAATTTTGATATATAATGCTTCCTGCTTACAGTAACTCAATTATGCTATTTATTAATCGTTTTACTATTTATAGAATCTACAGCTACCATTAATAATTAAGATAAAAGAGAGAGGAGGGAAGAAAAAGCTTACCCATCGGCTTGATTTTGTAGAACCATGCCTGCTATCTTAGCAGCTTCCTCGAGTGCTTCCCTCCAACCCCTCAGTTTCTCCTTCCAGTCATTTGATTCACCCTCGAATCGCTCTTCATGCCTCGCAAATGCCTCCGCATAATCCCCTCTTTGTTTCCTAACCTCGGATGGATCCACGTCGTAAAACACCGGCAAAACCATGTGGCCGGAAGCCTCCCTCCTCCGTTTTCCGATCGACGATCATCACGAGCTCATCGAGGCACCAGCTGGAAGAAGCATAGTTCCTGGAGAAGACGACAATTGAAACCCTAGACTCTTCAATTGCCCTGTGCAGCTCCAGCTTGATGCTTTCTCCTCTCTCCACCCCATCATCGTCTCGGAAGGTGCGAAGTCCGGCGTTGGCGAGAGCGGTGTAGAGGTGGTCGACGAACGTCCGGCGCGTGTCCTCGCCTCTGAAGCTCAAGAAGACGTGGTAGCGGCTCCGAGGAGCGGAAGAGGAGGCGCTCTCTTGGACTCGTCCTGTTCTACTCATTGAACAGGCGCTGACAACAGGATATGGCCAGAGCAGAGATTTTGCAGAACCGATCTTAAACAGTTGAGACCATCAGGTGTTCATTCGTAGCTCGTTGATTCATCAACCCTGAAGGTGCGTGCAAGGATGAGTGGAGAAGGAGGAGAAACTGGGAAGAAAGAAAGCGTAGCATTGATCTCCAACTCCCAAGTCAAAAGCCAATTCTAGGAGAGTGGAGAAAGAGAGAGAAATAAGGAAGAAAGCAAAGCGTCACTTTAGATATGATTTGATGAAGGTGCCTTAGATATGATCAATGCATCGCTTTTCAACCGATAATAATTCGACTGATTGTGGTTGCTCTTCTTTAATTCCTCAAATTTAATTAATGCATGCAAATGAAGTAGTGAAGATACGTTTCCAAATTCCCTTCAGAAACTGGAATCCAAATAGTTGCAATTTGCAAGAGTAGAGACTGTGGGAAAGAAACCCAAGAAATTTCTACCCACTCTCTTAGATTCAATGGCCAAGGCCATGTGCGTAGAAAAATGCAATACTTAGAAGGAGAAGGAGAAACTGGGAAGAAAGAAAGCGTAGTGTTCATCCCCAAGTCAAGTCAAAAAGTCAATTCTAAAAGCAGAATAAGCAAAAGCGTTATTGGAGGGAAGATGCAACGAAGATGAAGCGAATTTTACATCCATTCCACTGCCTAACTCTCTGATTTTCTCACTCATTTATCTAATTCTTACTATTTCCTCTTAAATTTTTGCCTAACTCTCTCTCTCTCAAATAGTAGAGAATTATCCTGTCAGATCTAGCTTATTTGTTTTCTCTTGAGGACAAAAAAATTTTCAAGGACGAAAAATGCCAGGTTCCCAAGGTTTTAGTAGGTTGTAGCCATTTAATTTGAATGTCAGTTGTAGAATATTAATTCTCTAGAGAACAGTTACAACTTATAACTAAATTATAATAGTTGATTGATTAGCTATATATAAAGCTAATCAATTTGTTTGGAAGGCATTCAATGACATTACTTCTTGCATCTTTTTGTTCTCTTTGTCAATTCTCCTCTTTAATTCTCCCTATTTTTCAATCTTATCTCTTGCCATTTCCTACCCTAATTCTCACCATAGGTTGAGAATTCATATTGTTAGGTCTAGGTTCCTCACAGATTTATTAAAATTGTAGAATGAAATATGCAAGTACAATTTTTTTTTCTATAAAATAATCATTAGAATAATATCATGCTAAATGATTGAAGAAAAATTTAGAGCCATTTTGGTGTCTTATAGTTAAAAGTGTGCATTAAAAGCACTTGCAACGACTAGTTTAATAACTCTTTTTTTTCAATTTCAATATAAAAATAATCGACTAATATAGGTCTTTACTCGAATAAGCTTGGTCTTTACTTGAGTAAGCTTTGACAGTACTCGATTATGCTTAACAAATACTTGATTATACTTGTTTGCACATTGCCTACCGAGAGATACATAAGATACTCGATTATTGCTCATTAATAGTCCATTATACATCAATTTTTATTCGATTTCTCATTTAAAATACTTGATTAAAAAGGGAACAAAACCTCATAATCTCTGTTCAAGTAAAATCACTCGATTATTGAATAGAGATACTCTACTAATATAAGATTTTACTTGATTTTGCTTAATTTTTAGTCGACTAATGTTCAAGTAATGAAACTTGACATTTCTCTTGGAATAAATACTTGATTTATTCTATGCCTTACTCGACTATCATTCAAACAACATATATTGTTTTGAATATCATTATCAAAACAATTTTTTTATCAACATAAGCATCTAAATATCATAAATATTGAGCTTAAAACACAATTTTCTCATCATCATCTAATATAAACATTAAACTTAAATAAATACAAGTGTTGTTTTTGAAAGTTGGTTGAACTTAACTTTCCAATCACATTTACTTGATTACTTAAAAAGTCTTAGAGAATAAAGGATATATTTTTAAATCACATGGCTTTGATAACAACTTGAGAATAATATATGTTAGTCAACTAAAAGCTTCCATTTTCTATATTCAAATAAGAATCATTCTACTAGACTCATACATTAAATTACAACATGTAATATTAAGGTACGACATGCATATTCACACTTACTTTATGAAACATACATAACTCAAGTAATTTAACATTTCTTAATTGAAATAAGACATATAGGAACATTTCAAATATGTTGAGCACAAAATGTTACTCAACAACAAAACACAATATATATATATATATATATCACAAAGATGCCCTAACTTGAACATCATGATCTCTTAAAACAAGAGTATACATAAACTGAACAAAGCGTGCATGGTTTTTTATTCTGTAAGCTAAATATACATATTCTACCAATGTATATTTTGAGTAACTATAGAATTCTATTACTCATATGCATCGAAACTAAACATGAGCCACACTATGACGTATTACTTAGAAAACATACAACATTTAAATCCTTTCAAGAATTTGAATGATTTTGCTTATCAAGCAACGCACATTCAAATCATAAGTTATTCAAGTGTTCTTTCATTAAATTTCAAAACATTGAAAGCCTTAGAAATTTGATATTAAATATCAAATAAACAAGTTATGCTTTAAGAAATAGAATTTAGAATCACTTGCCTAAGTATATATATACATTTACTCAAAAACAAGAATGATTGACACTTAAACATCAACTATAGCATCCTGCTCTTAGACTTGAGTAATGTTTTTACATATTTAGAGTATTTAAGATATTTTTCAACCTCAAACTTACTTTTAATATCATGAGGTCCATATGACACTCATGTAATATGGATACTTAACATATCTCATGAAATCTTGAAACAACCTCTTGACAAAACTAACATATTGACACATAAGAAACAAAACACGCTTGGTCACAAACAAAACATATTAAGCACAATCTTAACATGAAGAATAAAATAATTTAAATTTTAAAAATCAAAACTCAAGTATCACCATTTGAGTATATGATCATTTACTCAAACATCTTGATGCTTAACACTTAAGTAACATATTACTTTAAAACTTTGAGTAATGCTTAGCATATCATAAGTATATCACAAGCTCCACAAAAATAAGCTTATTTTTAGGATGACCCCAAAGAGAGGGTAATGCTATTTATCTAGACTGGAGATGAATCTCGAGTCTAGATAAATAGCATTATTTATATTAAAAATATATCAATAAAACATATAGTTAAAACAAGTTTAACACATATGAGATCATTAATAGATAAATTATACTAAAAGACAAACCTATCAAGATTTTTTAACTTTATATATTTTCAAGACAATCTCAACATATATCTTATCAATATAGCCTTAACATATCCTTAAGCAATATTCCAAAGAGGAATAAAATAATTTTCACACTTACTAAAACAAGCTTAACAAAACATATAAGGACATTAAGGTTGCGTTCTCTTTGCTGTTTTCAACTCATTTTTAGTTTTTAATTTTCTAAAATAATAAAAACGCGTTCTCTTTACTATTTTTAAAAATGCATTTTTGAAAACAAAAAAAAAAATTGTGAAGAAAACTCAAAACAAAAAAAGTTATTTTGAGTATTTTCATCCAAAACAAACTCTAAACTCAAAACACATTTATTTATTTATTTATTTATTCATATTTTATTATTATAATGAGAAAAATATTACAAAATTCATTAACTTTAAAATGTATATATTTTTTTAATAATATATTAACATTAAATATTTCTAATTTACTAAATAATAAAATTTATTGAATAAAATATCATTACAAATTTATTTTCAAAATTTCAACAAGAATGTGTTTTCTAATTTTCTATTTTAAGAAATACTTTTTCAAAATGATAAAGAGAACATTATTTTAATTTTCTAAAAATAGACTACCAAAATAGAAAACTGAAAATGAATTCAAAACTTAAAACTGAAGATTGAAAAGTAAAGAGAACGCAACCTAAAATTTTAACATAATGTAGTCATCATCAAAATATTCATAACATAATACTCAACAGTCTTTTTATGATTGACAATTATTACTAGTGTTATTAAAGACCCAAGGTGCACTAAGATATACAAGAGTGTTAAGAGCTTGAGGTGCAAGGCGCGAGATGAGACATGTATTTGGTGGAAGGAGATGCATGCTAACTAAAATATATATATATATATATATGTCCTAGTTGAATAATAAGATATGTCATAACTCCTAATAACATATTCACAAACATATTATTAAGAAAATAAAAAATTCATTATATACAAACTAAAAAAAATATTAAAACAAGTTACATACCAGTAAATTTCAGCAAATTGCATTCCATCATATTTCAGCAACCACGTATATAATTAACTATCACAAAAGTTAAAAATTTTGTAAGAAAAGTCTTTAACTTAACTTAAATTAAATCTTTATAATTTATAGATTTTAAATCCTAATTAAAATTAACTACTTATGGAGATGATATAGTAAGTTTGAAGAAAGAGATGCACTTAGGGATGACAATTGCAACCGAAATCGTGGGGAACCGAAATTAAAATCGAACCGATCGCAATTAAAAATCGTTTGACTGGGTAATGGTTTGGTTTGGGGAAAAACCGAACACTGTTTCAATGGGTATGGTTTAGTTATGGTTTTCACTAAAACCAAACCAAAACCCAAACCGAAACAGAACCGAATGGTGGGTAATCGAACCAAACCTGTAATACCCGAGAAATTCTAAAGGACTCAAGAGTAATTTACTTTGGGGTAAAAATGGAATTTAGAGATAAATTGAGGGTATAACGGTAATTTATTACCGTATAGATGATTGAATCGACTGCCGGGAGTACCCTGGAGCCGAGATGCCAAAGGAAAATTATATGGCATTAATGAGCACCCCAAGATAGGATTTATGGTGCCGAAAGAAATTGAAACGGGAACGATTTTCGGTACAGCTAAAAAGGCAGCTGCCAATTAGGCTGCAATACCGAATTGTCATAGACGACTTTTCGGAAGTCAACGGAAGCTTGAGGAAGCTTCGGTTTTTCATAAGCAACAACCCTTCAAAGGTTTCAGGAAGAAACGAATGGGTTTGAGTCCAAAACGAAGATTTGGGCCTAAGTACAGTTTTTAGAAATTGCTAGAGGGAGGCCGAAATGAGGTATTTTTGGAATCTTCAAAAGGTCAAATTGATGTTTTAGGTCTCGAGGGGCCTAAATGCAATAAATAAAAGTTGAGGGGTTAAGTGGAATGGGCTAAAATGAAATAGCCAAAAATTTGGGGGTGAAAATGCAATTTTTCAAAGTTGAAGCAAGGAAGCTTCCTGCCATGGCCGAGAGACCCATTCTGGTAGCCGACCAGCGCCTACCGACAATGGGGATTTGTGCCAAATGGGTCGGGGATGCCTTTGGGTCGGGTTTGGGTCGACAAGGGAGCATGGGTTGACCGGAAAATGAAGAATTTCGACCAAATTTTTGGTCGGATCTTGAGAGCTTCAAAAGTGATGATTACGGTCGGTTTTTGCAGAAATTGGGTCGATCCAGGGGCGGTAGAAGTCTCAAAGGGGTCGGGTTAGCAAGCCTTGAGCGTTTGGAGCTTCGGGTTGCCTATAAATAGCAATAGCCGAAAGCTTTGGAAAATTAGTTTTCTTAGATCTGCAAATTCGTGAATAAATTGAGAGCAAAGGATAAAGGGCTTTTATTGCCCATGTCTCAAGCTTCATTTCTGCCAAATTTGAGCCATTTTGGTTGAGAGTTGAGGGAGATCCGAAGCTTCGTCGGAAAAACGAGCTTCGCCGGAAAATCGCTTGAAGCAGTCTGAAAATGGCTCGATTTGAGGGAATTTTTTGGTACCATCTTGTATAGGGTGAAGAGAGGAAGGTGTAGGAACAAACGGGGAGCAAAACGGAGGTCGGATGAAGAAGTTATGGCGATTAAACCAGAGCAGCGTCGGAGCCGGCCGGAATCTGGAGGAAGAAGACGATCGGCGCGTGTGGGACACGCACTAGCTGGGCCCCGCGAGTGGGGGCGCGTGGAGAAAATCCGAGGGCGAGTGTGGGCGCGTCCAGGCTTCAAAAATTCTGAAAAAAATTGCTAAATTCCTCTAAATTCGAGATCTAGCTCCTGTAGAAAAATCATTGGATTTGGAGTTCTGTAGGTCTCGTTTCTAGCATCAAAGTGCCTCGTTTTGCGTGAAAACGCAATATCCGGGTAAGTTCAGTATTTTTCCTTGAAATTTCATAGCTTATAATGAATTGTTGTGAAGTTAGATTTGAGGAAATAGTCTCGGTATGTTTATTGGGATTTTTAGAAGGAAAAATAAAGGAAAATGAAAGGAAATAGGAAATAAATGGAATATTGAGGATATTTAGTAATTAAATATCATTTTATGTTTGAGGAGATCGAGATGATAATATTGGTGCAACTTTTGAGATTTGGCACGAGAATCGAGGTGGGGCACGCATATCGAGGCGATGCACGCTTTTCGAGATGTCTTGATCTTTGGGCAAAGGTGAGTGGTATTCTCACAAGAACTTATATTCATGATATAATTGTTATATATGCATGCTATATATGAATTGCAATATTCATTTGTCATATTGCATTGAAAGTCGTGATATTTCCATTGTACGATATTATTGCCATATTGAAACTTGTGCATGGGGATGGGATGATACCCTCAGAGTGTAGCCGTAATTCCCCTAGGGCGTTGAGGGAATAACGTTAGGCCTATCCCGCAGACGTTCGGGATTTGCCTAGGATTCCTAGCCGGGCTGGGGATGCCTGGGAAGTTACATTATGGGTATATGTTTATTCATGTTATTGCATCATGCATCATATATATGTTTTTTTTGGACCCTCACTAGAAGTTTCATCTTCTAATGGGTTATGCCCCTGGAACATTCAACGTTCCAGTTGAGACTTGCAGTTAGGGCAAGGAGCAGGTTGAGGTATGACGGCACGTGATGGCGTGGCCGATGGATTCAGCAGGAGATTTCAGTATTTTATTTATTGAGCAATGATGATGTATGTATTTGAGGATATGATGGTAATATATGGTACAAATTCTTATATTGTTTTAAATATAGTGAGTTGACTATGTACCATATCAGGTTTCGATTAACGCTTCCGTATGTTTAATGATTTGCTGGGGTTTCCCTTTGAGATACGGTATTTGATGTATGAGAAATGTATAAAGAAATGGATTATGTATGGATACGATGGACCCCAGCATAGTGGCACGCCCTTCGATGGGACGGGGTGTTACAGTTGGTATCAGAGCGGAAATGTTGAAGACATAGGAAATGTCTGAAACTTATGTGACTCTAGTATAGATGATATTAGAGCGAACCTAAGGAAAAGGTCGCGTGTGGCTAGATAAGTAAAGCCACCGTAAGATTTGGGTATTGACGGTTACTGGATAAGTGCGTTGTAGTGGAAGTGCATGTCTAGGCTAGTTCTGGCTAAGGAAAGACTTGGTACTTAAGTGCGTCCTTTGTGACCCACCACTATTTCCTGGGAACTTACCTGGTGTACTCTTTACGACCGACACTATTTCAGTAGACGACTACTATTCCCGGTGAATAGTAGAATGCCTGATATAAGCTAGTACTTGAAGAATGATCTAGCTATTGGAATAAGGATCCGATGATATGATTCGAATGTAAGGATGACTCGGTAACCATGATTATGGATCCGAGAGATTTTGGAGACTATTGAGTTGAGGACATTAATCAAAATCATTGTAAGGAAAGTTTGGATAACTGGTAGTTATCAAGGATGATCGGATCAGGAATGATTAGTTTGATGTGACAAGGCCTAGCTGATGAGTTAGGATCAAAGGATAAAGATTTTTTAGGATCTTTTAGTATCTCGGAAATAAAATATGGGATCCCACGGATTGGGACAAACGAGAGGCCAAAGATGGCAAAATGACGGCGCGTGAGTGCGTCAAATTGATGAGGCAGAAGTGGTGCAACCGATGAGACTCGCAAAGGCGGGATAAGGGAACCCTAGTAGGGTGACGGCACTACTAGTCGGTGTTCACAGTGACAGATCTGGATCTAGGGACCGAGGCAGAAGGCTCGTGATGAGCTTACGATCAACGTACCGGAGAAGCTAGGTAGCTGTCTCGTGGTATGGGTCAGGGACCCAGGATCTAAGTTGCTTAGTGTACTGCCGAGGAGCCGATCAGATGCTGAATATCTAAGGCAACACAGTAGGGTCTGTACCTTGTAGGGGAGATCTAAGTCCCAATGGGTGCGAGGTGTGCCACTAGCTATGATTGATCGAGGCCGGAAGCCTCAGGAATCTAAAAGAAATGGATTAAATATGACTGTGTGTCCTATTTAAATATTGCAATGAGATCATGAGATGGTCGTGTTGGGTGGCTCAAAGGAATGCTACCTAACGTATGAAATGGAAAGGAAATATGCATGCTCGTGAGCCGTGTAGGCGCTACCTATGAGGTGAGGAAATCACCAGGCCATGATGAGGGCCTAGAATGAAGGTTCTTACAGAAGGAGTTAGACTCAGGGCAGCGACGACGAATGATAGTTCTTAAGGACTACGACGAGACGGTGCAGTTTTCACCCAGGATGTACCCGAGTGAGGGTCAACGTATGATGTAGGAGTAAGCCTACCAAATGATGGAGGTGATGATGACAGCTGTGTGCTGGCTGACGAAAAGAGTAGTGCCTAAGAAGAACTAATTTAAAGGTCGGGTGCCAATAGTCAACTGGATCTGAAGAACGAAAAGCGAGAGTCAATGGATTCTCGGTATGAGATTTCAGGTAGTAGAACATGACCGGTCCAAAGGCTTGACCGATGAATAGTGAAATGGTAGTCTCGACTCAAGGTAGAGTTTGGGTACTAAAAATGAAAGAGGTGCTTGATGGGTCGTATCAACCCTAAAGGAATGATAAAAAAACCTAGTCAACAGAGGTTGTGACTACGGTTCAGTGTGCATAATGAACCTATAGAATCAGGTAAAGTTATCGGGGTCAACCCGGCAAAGAGAGCTTGAAGGCACCATGATAAATGGTGAATTGACAGTCAAAGTGGCAAATGAATCGAGTTCTTAGAAGATAAATGGAACCAGATAGTGTGATCTGATTTGAGATCTTCGAGGATTGATTGATACGAGATTTTTGAGGAATTTCTCGAAAGGAAATGATTGAGGATCTAGGGTTTTGTAAGGAAACTTTAGAGTTTTCAAAGGAAGAAATCCAGCAAGGATGAGAGTACCGTAGGTGATATAAGTACCTACCTGCTCTAGCTGATATCATGGCTATGAATTATCGTCTTGAAGATTGTGCAAATCTTGGACGTGATGGAAAGGATCAAATGATGGCAGATGTGCTAAGATGATAGGTTGCAGTAAGAAAAGCTGCAAACCCAAATTGATTGAGGATTCGAGATTTTTGATTTTAGAACTCTCGTATAGCTAGACAGTTAGTCTAAGTAGCCTTGGTGGCAGATTGGGAAATGTATCGCTGAGTGAGGTCAGCAAGATATGGAAATAAGGAGCCTGTCGAGATATGGTACGGGCACTTGCGGTCAGTGAAAAGCCGTAAGAAGAATTGAGAGATGCTAGGATATATTCTCGAAAGATTCATTGAGATTATTTCTTAATGATGATGGCCAATGATAACTTGAGGTTATAGGATGATTAGCCGTGTGCGGTTTGATTGAGGATGCAAATTATCAGGCTTTGTAAAAGATGAAATTACTTGCGGGAAAATCAACGAATGGTACATCAACTATGAAGCAACATCTCAATAGGTGTCCTAAGAGAAAATTGATAGGAGATATAAGACAAATGTTTATAAAATCTGATTTGAAATGAAAGATCTCTTCCGGTCCATATGATGGAAAAAAAGCAAGAGAAAAATTAGGAAAGATGATCATTATGCATGATTATCTTCTTTCGATGGTGGAGCATAGTGGATTCAAAGATTTCACAAGTACCATTCAACCTCTTTTCAAGTGTACTTCTCGTAATACTTTGAAGAATGATATCATGTGGATTTACAGTGAAAAGAGGGATAAAGTGATGAGTTTGATTGAAAACATTGATAGTAGGGTAGCTATTACAACAGACATGTGGACTTCTAGTAACCAAAAAAGGGGTGTTATGGCTATCACAACACATTTCATTGATAAGTCTTAAATATTGCATAGTAAAATTTTGAGGTATGACAAGTATTTTTTTAACTTAGTATATTGTTTTATTGTTGTTAAATTTGATAATTGTAGTTTTAAACTTTAAGTTTACTAATAATTTATAATTGTATGTCATTTAGGTTTATCTATGTCCCTTGCCCTCATACAAGTGATGTGTTGACCGAGGTGTTAATTGATGTTATGCTTGGGTGGAATGTGGACTCAAGATTTTCTACAATTACAGTGGATAATTGCTCTATCAATGATAGTATGATTGATAAAATAAAAGTAAAATTGAATGTTGGATGTCTTTTGAATGGTGGATCTTTATTGCATATGCGTTGTTCTGCCCATATCTTGAATCTTATTGTTAAAATTGGTTTAGATGTGATTAAGCATGCCATTGATAATGTGAGGGAAAGTGTAGTTTTTTGGACAGTATCTTCAAAAAGAATAGAAAAGTTTGAGGAAGTTTGTCGACAAATGAAAGTGCCTTGTGTTAAAAGGTTGGGTTTGGATTGTCCTACTAGATGGAACTTTACTTATTTGATGCTTAAAACTGTTTTGGTTTACAAGTCTGTGTTTCCTTGACTTAAATTGTTTGAATCACAGTATAAGAATGTGTCAAGTGAGAAAGATTAGGAAACTGCAAATGATGTTTGTGATAGATTGAAGTTGTTTTATAATGTAACTAAGTTGTTTTCTGGGACAAAATATCCAACTGCTAATATGTACTTTCTAATAATTTGTAAAGTTAAGTTGACATTGAATGAGTGGGTCATATCTCCCAATGAAGTGATTAGTACAATGGCAAAAAGCATGTTAGATAAGTTTAATACATATTGGAATGTGATTCATAAGTTGATGGGTGTTGCTGCAGTGTTAGATCCTAGGTATAAGATTACTTTTCTTAACTTTTACTCTCCTAAGGTCTATCCTTATGACTATGATGAACAAATTAGCAGCATCAAGTACCTTTGTTATGATTTGATGGATGAATATTACACTAAAAAGAACAAAGTGAATGATGTAAATAATCAAGAATATACATTGGATGGGAGCATTACTCTGAGAGAGAATTTCATTTCTTTTGATGATGAATATCAATATTTTTTTAAAAAGAGAAAAACTACTAAGATTACTAGTTTCAGAACTGAATTTAACCTTTACTTGGATGAAGATGTTATAGTTGATAATGGATAGTTTGATATTTTACTTTGGTGGAAAGTGAATGGGGTGGAGTATCCTACCTCACAAACTATTGCAAGAGATATATTAGCCATTCTTGTATCTATTATTGATTCGGAGTTGGCATTCAGTTCTAGTGGGAGACTGGTGAGTTCTAATCGTAATCGACTTCATCCAAAGATAATAGAAGTATTGATGTGTGTCCAAAGTTGGTTGTCAAATGAAGTGAAAAAAGGTGAATTTATTTCATTTACTAGTTATTTTTTATTATTAAGATTTTAAATTTTTTATATTAATTGACTTTTTATATTTATATTTTTGTTAGATGGAGTTGGCTCATTCATTTCAGATAGATATGCATCAATTTACAAAGAAGATATTAATGTTGTTGATGAAGGTATTAACTTTCGTAGCTAAATTTTTTAGCTTAAATTATAATTTAATTATGCAAATATTAATTTATTGATCTTAACAATTGTAGGTTTGGAGATATGATTTTCTATCCAAGAAGTTTGAAGTTAATTTGTAACTTTATGTAAGAAAAATTTAACTTTATTAGAGTTTGTTTTCGTTTACTGTGGAGTTATATTTTTTTTTTATGAATGCTATTTGCAAATGTTTGTCTTTTTTTGTTGATATAGATCAAACAAAAAAAATCATAGTTAAACCGAAACCAAACTGAAATCGAATGGTTTGATTATGGTTTTTAATTTTTAAAACCAATAGGTTAATGGTTTGGTTTTGATTTTAGTATTTTAAATTTGGTTTGATTATGATTTTAGAAAAAATCAAAACCAAATCGAACCATTACCAACCCTAGATGCACTATTTGAAGAAAGGAGATTCGAGAGTCTATTTGGTTTGATAGATTTCTTTCTTTTTTTTTTTTTATTGGCTGTGAGGTCTTATTTTATTTTATTTTTCTAGTAATTTATTATTTAATTAGTATTTAGTTATAATTTAAATTAAAATATGAAAAGTATCCTTTTGTTATTAGGATTCTATTAAAAATTAAAACAATAAAAACTTAAACAGTAAAAATAATTAAAAAAAAAAAAGCAAGCCAGGTGCACTTAAGCTCAAGACTGTGCTCAAGGGTCTAGGTATGCCCATGTCTGCATCTTTTTGGGAGCATTTCAGACGCCAAAGGTGAGTTTCGCCACTAAGCTCACCTTTAATAACATTGATTATTACACACATTAAGCCCTCAGGGCGTAGCACAGTTGGTTGTGGAATGGTAGAGTGGTACCTAAGGAGTCAGGTTCGAGTCTGGCCAGCCGCACTGTGGGATTTCTGCTCCTCAGGAGTGGAGTCCTTGTGGGTAGTCAGCACTGGGCCTCCCATTGACCATGGCCGCCGTGTACCTGATTTACCTCCTCTCCCGTGACATGGGACAGTCTGGAAGGGGCCCTAAAAGGTACCCAAGATTATTACACACATTAAACAACAAATGCAAAAGATAACGGCAAGTGAACAGCAACATCTAATCTAATAAAAATATAAAATTAATTAATACATAATATTTCATTGAAACGTAATTTTTTGTTTTAATAGTCATAATTTTGAAAAACAACACCATTACCAAACACAATATTTAGTTTTTATTTCTTAATCCCAAAAAAGGTACATGAAAATTGGCAATAAAATTAAATAAACTATTTTTAGGGACCCTAAAATTAAATACACTCCAATTATCAATCAATTATTCAGTTGAATACGATTAAATGAAACGAAAATTGAACCTAAAACCCAAAAACTCCTAAGACATCACACATACATCATTTGCAAATTAAACAAACATATAGTTGTGCCAAACTGTAAGCATCCTAGGTAACAGCATTATAGTGGGTACTGCTTTTGCTAAAAAAAAAAAAAAATTCAAAATCATAGACCTAAATGTGAGCATCAATCTTCAATTTTTTAACATTTTTTGCCAATTTGGCGACTTATAAAACGGGTGGAACTGGGTCAATAACCAGCTAAGGTGGGCCAAGTCCCAATCCAGTCATCTTCTCCGGTGATGTTAATCTAGACAAAGCCACCTCCGTCTGGATTAGGGTATAGCCCAATCCACCAAACAAAGGATTTGCAATCTCTTTCTGTGCCCCCACACATCACAATCTTTCATTGATTTGGACCTCAATTGGGCAACATGGAATTGACATTATTTAGAGAGATGAGGCTGAGGAACAATTGGACCTCAAATGTTTCTTTATGGATAAAATTAATATCACATCAAATCTTAATCTAATTAAAAACTTATTTAATATTATTGTACTTGTATGTTTAAAATATAAATACTTATTTTTTAAATTTTAGAAAAACTAAGTACTTCGTCTATTTTTGTTGACAAAGTAGTGATAAATTGCTTTAAAATTCAAATCCAACCTGCTATGAAGATAGATCTAAAAAAGGAACTTGATATCGTAAGTATACTCAACAAGCTAAATTACAGTTATTTGGGTGCTATCTACCTGACCAATCAAGCCCATCCACGTGTTTCTTTTCTTTTTTTTTTCTTTATGGGTAACACGCCCACGTGTTTGGACAATAAGTACAGTTATCGAAGTCAATCTAATTTCAAGAATAATAGCAGTATAAGATAATTATATCGTTAATAGTGTAAAATAATAATCTAAGTACTAATATATCATATTAATAATTAATAATATAATATAAAATATACATTATATTAAAATAAAATAATTATGAATTTCCTTTGTAATTTTGACAACTGAAAATTGAAAATCAAACTAATCCTATTTTTTCCAATATTTTTTGTTTTGCTTATTCTTTCCCAATTTAAACAAATCCTAATTTCCCTTTATTTTAATTAAAGTCCATCACTCAAGGAGGACAATCTTTCATTTATTTTCAGGACATGTTCTTTCCCAAACAATTGTGTTAAATGCATTAATTTTAAGGCACTATTAATGTTCAATCATTTTGGGTGGTTTAGGAGTTTGTCGGTGACACGATTGAGGTTGGTCACTCTTCTTTTTTATTATTCATTTGAGGTGTCTGAATTTCGCTTGATTAATCTTTAAGGACGAGTAACTTTTTCTCTAATGTATTCATTGGGTAAATCTGAATGCAAATAAATTTCATACATACTCAGATTTAAACATTCGATGCAATCTATGCTCTACTTGTCTTCCAAATTTACTATTGTCTTCTAGCTAAATGCAATCTTATTGTTGTCTTCAAATTAAATGTTGTCTTTCAATAATAAACACAATAAAAATTTAAAAAATTATAAACACAATAAAATTTTAAGTATTTTTGCTATGCATAATGTTATCTTTAATAGGAATCTTTGTCTCAATTTCTATTATATTATAAACAATTTACTCTCTATTTTGATTTTATCTCAAAAATTATGCGTACTCCAACCACACTCCGTATTCACTTCTTTATTTCATACTATATTTTATTTATTTACTAATAAACTCTAATTCTATTTATTTTAACTTACTTATAAATAATTAAATATACAAAATAATCAAATACACACATACACATAATCAGTAATCAAATACACAGATTAATAATCAAATACACAATATCACTTATTCAATACACAAATAAATAAAAAAAATTAGATAAAAAATTCACAAACCAATCTGAATGATGAACAACAAGCCGTGCAAGCACCGTTGCCAATCATTCTATTTGTTGTAGCCGATGGCGTTTTCACTAGTCACTACAACCGTCAAATTTGGTGGTCAATTCGTCTTCCTCCGCTAGTTGTCGTGTCTAGTTGGTCCTTTCTACGTTGAAATGCTAGTTGTCGTGTCAAGTTGGTCCTTTCTACGTTGAAATGGCGATGATCCTCAATGTGGGTTTTGTTCGCCACATCTGCTGATACTTTTGCACTTCGTCAAATCTTTTGTGATTGCAAGTTCTGCCGAAGGCATCAATTTGGCGTCGGATCCATATACTTGACTTAGCGAATTGAAATAGCAAAGCTATTGGAGATAGCCTAAAGAGTATAATTCTCAAAATTTAGAAATACTTTTAATTTTTATATTATTTATAATTTTTTAAAAGTAATTAATTACTTTATAAAAAGGCATCGTCAATTATTTAAAAAAATATTTATAATTTTGTGGATGTCTAATATAATGTCAAAATACAATGTACAAATAAGCATTATCGAAATGATAACTCTTTAATAATCAATTTTTGATTTTGTTACACCCAAAAATGTGCAAACCTTTTATAAGAAAAGTTTTAGCTCTATCTTATACCACCCCAAGTCTTAAATTTATTCGTTAATATAGTGTATTAAAAATACAAAAATATTTTCTCTCACTGACAACCATTATTTCTGGAGAAAATATTTAATATAACAATTATATCACATTGTCATTTAAATGTAATATTGCAACTCAATAATAACATACCGTGTGATTTATGATCTCAATGCATGTTGATTGGTGAAAAATTAAAATTCAATTTATTTTCACTTATTATCATGTATTGAGATTAAAAATACATGACATATTATTATTAAATTATAATTCTCTATCATCCTTATGCTAAATATTTTTAACTGTTTTTGTTTGCTCGTGATTGAAGGAGGTGGCACCTACAGTAGTAGGAATTCTGTGATAATAATTGTTAATATATGATTCAAAATAATTGAATATGTTAATAGTTAATTTGAGTTTCATTTCATGTGCATTTCATTTGTATTTGGTTTATATATATTATGTATATATGCAAGGCTAGTTTGGCTATGCGTTTTTTTTAAAAGCTTTTAAGATGGATACTGTTTAAGGTAGTTATAGCGTTTAAATTGGATAATGTTTAAGTTGATAATGTGTTTAGATAAATGTGTTTTTAGGATAATAGTTAATAGTTATGTGTTTGGTTTGAAAGAACTGATAAGTTATTACAACTTGATAAAAAGACGAAAATAGACATGTTATTGAATTATGTAAAATTTTATTATTAAATATTGATAAATTATACATAATTATTAAAAAAATATTAATACAATATTATTATACATATTATTATGTGTTATATATATAATATATTGTTATATATATACACATACATATATATACATACGCATAGACAGTAGCAGGGATGAGGGGAGGCGAAGCACGGACGGTGATGGGCAGCGATTGATGGGGCGACGGACGGCCGACGGTGGCCTACAACGATGGGAGTAGCGGTGGGGACAAAGGCGGCTTCCGTTGCCTATGGGGGTCTATGGGAATGATTGTCAACGAGAAGCAGCGAGAGGCAGAGGTAGAAGAAGTAGCTGACAGGAATAAGCAGCTGAAGAAAAAGGCGATGAGAGGCAAAGGTAGAAGATGAAGGGTATGACTAGAAATTAACAAAAATATGGGGCTAAAATAGTAAATTACTTGGTCAACTTAGCTTTTAAATAAGCAACGTTTTACAAAAGTTATGCTTTTTGCAAAAGTTATATCTCAATAGCTTTTGTAAAACGCTACACCAGTAACGTTTAAGCTACCAAGCATTTAAGCTGGTGAGGTATATCCAAACATCTCACCAACTTTTCTTAACAGCTTATAAGTTGTTAATATAGTTTATAAGTAGTCAAATCGTTTTGCCAAACGAAGCCACAATATGACCAATTAAAACGTGGGCCGTTGATCTCTCTGGAAGCCCTAAATCAGATGGATGCAAGTTGTTTTCCCTTTGTATATAAGCTTCTGCTTTCCCCTTGTCTGTAAGCTTCTGCTAGGCAATTAAATAATCACTTTTCGCACACTGTTATGCACAAACATATCTGAGAATAGAGAACCCTAGAAGCAAGAATCGACGAACTCGACAATCAAAAAGACAAACTCGACGAAAAGAAATCTTCGATTTCAATCTCTATAAGTGTGTATCACTTGTGTAACGCCCCAACGCTGCCACGTGGCCCTTCCTCCTCCTTTCATTTTTGTCTTAAATTGAGCCCGTTTTCGGGCGTTTCTCTTTCATCAGAACAGCAGCAAATTTTGGGATAAAACAGCACGCACGCGACGCGAATTTGGGAGATTTTAGTGCTGAAAAATTGGATCAAATCAAGTTTAATCAGCAATTTAATTATCCAGGTATGTAGAGCAGCTAGTAATTAATATTCTATACGGTCAGAATTTCGTTGTAAGTCCAATTTTATTAATTTTGACAAATAATTGGGATATTACAGTTTGTATAATTTTTGCCGTTTTTGGACCAAACGAGTCTAAGGATATCTCTGTTAAGGCAAGTTCTTCTTACCTACCTTGTCGGTTCTTTTATTGGCAATTTATTTGACCTCCCTTCGTTTACTTCGGCTATTAATTAATTATGGAATTTTTAAATAGTTGGTTTAAAATTTAATTTATTAAACTGGTCTTGTGAGTTTTATCCGTTGGTTGCCTACGGGGGTTTCTACCACCCCCTACTTGTTGGGAATGATGTCGTACTCACCCGGAGTTAGGTTCTTAGCGATTCGGGTATTATTATTGGATTTTTGATTGTTTATAAGCTAGAGCAAGTTTGTAGTGGGGGAAAAAATCGGTGGTTCGGTGACGGAGTGACTGTCGTACGATCTATCTTAGGCCACCGGGTGGTCTCTCATACCCACTGACCGTTGACCGGTGCCAAGCACTGCTGACTGGTTCTACCGCTACATGATTATAGCATGACTGGTATCATTTATTTATTGTTGCATGTTTTGGTATGCACATGGGGTACGGGTTGCATGTTGGGACTGACATGATTTGGTTATGCTTGGTCACGGGCATTCTAGTTTGATTATGATGCATCCAGCACGGGCATATGCATCATGTGTGGTTTACTATGTGGGCGGAGCATGGCCTGATGCCTGGATGTATGGGCGCCAGTGTATCACGTTGATGCTCACTACGCATTGCATTTTATGTGCATTGCATGGCTACTGATAGTATTTAGTTCTCGGACGGGAGTACCATTCCGAGGGAGCCTATGGCTCAGTTTTTGGGAGTATTAACGTGGATACTGGTGACGGGAGTACCGACCCGGGACAGTGCGCACAGGTTTGTTGAGGATATTTGTTGCCTTTTAGGGCAGCGACAGGTTGGTATAGGACTTGGGTGCTAGGTGTCTTGTGTGGGCCCCAAGGACCAGTATGTGTTTTATTATGCTGCACTGTTGAATTGTAGCGTCTCATGGCTTGTGTGTACGTGTGGGGCTGTGTTTGGGGTGGTCTCTTCTCTATTTATAGCCTTTCATTTCGTATAAACTTGCTGAGTCTTGCGACTCACCTTGCTTTCCATCATTCCAGGTAAGGGTAAAGCAAAGGCCAAGGGCGAGGATCGTTCCACTTAGTAGCCAGCTACGTTGTTCGGTGTACAGTTAGCCGCCCTCGTTATCTCTAGTATTTTGTTGGTATTTGGTCTTCATTTTGACTGTGCCGGATTATTCCCTGTATCTTTCAATTGTTGGCACAGGTGTCTGTATATATTTATATATACTCCTTGACCGCTGTTCCAGTGGGGTACCTGTGGACATGCATGTATATCATTTTGCTTCCGCTGTGGTATTTCTTTTTATGTATGCATGTCAGGGTATTTTTGTCTTGTGTTTGTTTCTTTTCCCTTATGTAAGCGCTTTCGTTCGGATAGATCGAGCGGTTGGGATATTCGGGCAGAAGTGCTTACAATGTTGGTATCAGAGCATCATTGAGTCAAATTGGGGGACAAGTAACTGTACACCAAGGCTGTTAGGTAGAGTTAGAGTGTTAGGTCATGTCCTTAATTTCGAATTGCGTTCTAATTAATCTTGGTCATGTAGGTATCATGGACGCACGTTTTGGGCGGGGTCGCGGTAGACCGCCGGCCCGAGGTAGAGGACACCTTATCCCTACTCTTGAGGTCCAGGCAGCAGATGCTAAAGAGGAGAGACAGCTAGGACCTCCAGACATGCAGGAGACCTTGGCGAGTATTCTACGGGTCGTAGATGTGCTAGCAGCATCTCAGTTACGACAGGAGCGCAGTCATGATGATAGGACTGCTACTGCACAAGCGTCACATTCAGGTATCCCAGGAGCAGGGGACAGTTCTGGCGTTGCATTAATTGCTTAAAGATTTTATGACGTCCACCAGAGTTTAGTAGAGGTGCTGACACAACAGAGGCCGAGGACTGCTTATTGGCAGTAGAGAAGCATTTGAGATCCATAGGCTGTGTAGAAGCCCACAGGGTTCGATTGGGGACCTTTCTACTGCGGGGAGACGCCGAGCAATGATGGGAGACCACCAGACAGCGATATGGTGATGAGGGCCCGACATGGGCACAGTTCGTTGCGACATTCAATGAGACGTATGTACCTGCTTGGATCAGAGAACATAAGGTGTTTGAGTTTATTGAATTACAGTAGGGGAGCAAGACTGTCACACAGTATGAGACTGAGTTCGTGGCGTTATCTCCTTATACTCCAGAGTTAGTGATCCCTGAGTCTCGTAGAGTCAGCAAGTTTCAGAGGGGGTTGCGACCAGAGATTCGCTATGCCATGGCTAGTATCGAGGCACCCGACTTTCCCACAGCTGTTCAGCGGGCCCACACAGTGGAGAGGGATCGATTGGAGGCTCGATCAGATCAGTTAGCTATGAAGGGTACAGAGAGCAGCAGTAAGAAGAGGAAATGGGATGCGAGTAATAAGAGTTCAGGATTTCCACAATGCGGGCAGAGACACCAGGGGCAGTGCCGGGATGTATATCGGGACGTGTGTTATCGTTGTGGTCAACCTGGGCACTTGAGGAGAGATTGTCCCCAAGGACTGAGACCAGCCGTACCAGTCACACCAGCCATACCAACTTCAGTACATGATATCATTTATTTTCGCTGTGGGCAGAGGGGCCATCGAGCAACATGTGTACTCAGCCAGCACAGATTGGAGGGTTACGGACTGGTGGAATAGGACCCAGACCATCATAGAGACAGTCTACGCCTAGGGCGCAGGGTCCAAGAGCACCATTACCTCTCCCTACAGCACAACGCCTAGGGCCCATAGAGAGGGCACAGATGCAGGGGAGGACGTTCACGATGACAGCCGCCGAGGCAGCTAAGGGCAGTGATACAGTACAAAGTATACTCTCTCTCCATGGTCATGACGTACGTGCCTTATTTAATATAGGTTCTACCCACTCTTTCATAGCACTCCATCTGTTACATAAAATCCCAATTCCTTGTAACCCCTTACCATATGATTTGTCTGTTTCGACACTAGGAGGGACGGTATTGCTGGGTAATGAGATGGTCAAGAACTGCGAGATAGGGATTCACAATCAGATATTTTTAGCGGATCTTATTGTTTTGGCGATCCAGGATTTTGATTTATTGTTAGGTATGGATTGGCTCTCACGGCACTATGCTCGATTTGATTATCGGCGGAAGGTTATTTCGTTTGAGTACTGGAGGAGACCAATTGTTACATATCGGGGTGTGAAGCCAGTGGTGACTACGCCGATGATATCAGTTTTGCATGTTGAGAGGCTTATACGATGTGGGTGTGAAGCCTACTTTACACTTATGACTGTGATAGCTGGGGAGAAGAAGGAGTTGGTTGCCTATCCTATGGTACGAGACTTCTCATATGTATTCCCAGATGAGCTGCTGGGGCTACCACCGCACCGGGAGATTGATTTTGCAGTTGATCTGATATCAGGTACGCAGCCTATTTCCAAGGCTTCTTATCGTATGGCTGCTAATGAATTAAAGGAACTCAAGGTACAATTGGAAGATCTTTTGGAGAGGGATTTCATTCGACCGATCACCTCGTCATAGGGGGCTCTAGTATTCTTTGTGCGTAAGAAAGATGGGTCTATGCGATTGTGTATCGATTACAGACAACTTAATCAGGTGATAGTTAAGAATAAGTACCCCCTACCCCGTGTGGATAATTTACCGGATCAGTTGCATGATACATCGATGTTTTCCAATATAGATTTGCGGTCAGGTTATCATCAGGTGCGAGTCAGAGATGAGGATATTGCGAAGACCGCATTTCGCACATGTTACGGGCATTATGAGTTTGTGGTCATGTCATTTGGGCTGACCAATGCCCCTGCAGTCTTTATGGATTTGATGAATAGGGTGTTCAAGGAATATCTGGATTCTTTTGTGATAGTTTTTATTGATGATATCCTAGTCTACTCACCGAGGCCTGAGATACACGAGGTGCATCTGAGCATGGTTCTGCAAAAGCTCAGGAAGGAGCAGTTGTATGCGAAATTTTCTAAATGAGTTTTGGTATACTCGAGTTGTATTTTTGGGACATGTGGTCTCAGGAGAGGGTATCTCAGTAGATCCGGAAAAGACCAGAGCTGTGATGGATTGACCGAGACCGATGAGAGTGACAGAGATCCAGAGTTTTCTTGGTCTTGCCGGATATTATCGACGGTTCATAGAGGGCTTTGCGCGGCTAGCATCACCCATGACGAAGTTGACAAGGAAAGGCTTCAGGTTCATTTGGGATGAGTCGTGTGAGAGATCCTTCCAGGAGTTGAAATGGCGTTTGACTTCGGCGCCAGTACTGACGATACCCAAGAGTGGTGAGTTATTTACTATATACAGTGATGCCTCATATGCAGGGTTAGGATGTGTTTTGATGCAGGATAGCCGAGTGAACGCTTATGCGTTCAGACAGTTGAAGAAGCATGAAGAGAATTATCCTACCCATGACCTGGAGTTAGCGGCTGTAGTATTTGCTTTGAAGATTTGGAGGCATTATCTTTATGGTGAGAGAGTCTAGATATACACCGATCACAAGACTCTCAAGTATCTCTTTTCATAGAAGGAACTTAATATGAGACAGCGCTGTTGGTTAGAGCTACTCAAGGATTATGATTGCGAGATCCTCTATTACCCAGGTAAAGCTAATGGGGTTACAGATGCACTGAATCGCTGTGGAGCGTCAGTTGCAATTATGATGGTGCAGGAGTGGTTCTTACTGGAGCAGATGAGTGATCTTACGATTTCAGTGACATCAGACAATCCTACTCTTTATTGTACTGTCATGAGTATCCATTCAGATCTAGAGGGTCAGATTTGCGATCGACAGTGACAAGATGTGGAGCTTGGCGAGATCATGGTTGATATGGAGAGATTTAGGCCATTGGGGTACAGCCAGAGAGACGACGGTTTGCTATTATTTTGTGGACGGATCTGTGTGCCGAGTGATAGTGATATCAGGCAGAGGATCCTAGAAGAGGCTCATTGTTCTCCCCATACTATCCATCTTGGAGCGACGAAGATGTATTAGGGCTTACGACGTCAATACTGGTGGAGTAGCATGAAGATGAGCGTAGTAGAGTTTGTATCATGGTGTTTGGTATGCCAGCAGGTCAAGGCTGAGCACCAGAAACCCGCGAGATTATTATGACCTTTGACTGTGCTAGAGTGGAAGTGGGAGGGCATAGTTATGGATTTCGTTTCAGGATTGCCGCGATCATTTCGGGGATTTGACTCGATATGGGTGATTATTGACCGATTGACTAAATCGGCACATTTCCTACCTGTCAAGAAAACCTATCCTATTCATCGGCTGGCCAAGTTATACATTGATGAGGTCGTGAGACTGCATGGAGTACCAGCCCGTATTGTGTCAGACAGGGATCCTCGGTTTACTTCACGTTTTTGGGAGGCGTTGCAGAGTGCTATGGAGACCCAGTTGACTTTCAGTACAGCCTTCTACCCTCAGACTGATGGACAGTCGGAGCGGACCATACGAACTTTGGAGGATATGCTCTATGCTTGTGTACTGGACTTCCATGGGAGCTGGGATGATCATTTGTCGCTAGTGGAGTTTGCCTACAATAATAGCTTTCAGGCCAGTATTGGGATGGCACCTTTTGAGGCGTTGTACGGGCGACCATGTAGATCACCGCTCTGCTGGACTGAGACTAGGGAGCGAGCACTGCTTGGACCAGAGTTGGTAGAGTAGACGACAGAGAAGATCCAGTTGATTCGAGCTAGGATAAAGGCAGCTCAGGACCGTCATAAGAGTTACGCGGATAGACGGCGACGAGATTTAGAGTTTGCTGTGGGCAACCATGTTTTCCTTCGAGTCATGCCGATGAGGGGTGTCCGACATTTTGGAGTGTCTGGCAAGCTGAGTCCTCGTTATGTGGGACCGTTCGAGGTATTGGAGCGAGTCGGACCGTTGGCATACCGGTTAGCCTTACCCCCTCAGTTAGCCCACGTACATGATGTTTTCCATGTTTCTATGCTTCGCAAGTACGTGGCAGATCCCAGGCATGTCATTGATTATCATCCGCTTGTGGTGCAAGAGGACGCGTCATACATTGAGTTGCCTGCTAGCATTGTGGATCAGAAAGAAAAAGTGCTTCGTAGTCACACGATTCCCTATGTAAAGGTCCAGTGGCAGCGACATACCCCTGAGGAGGCTACTTGGGAGCTAGAGGAGGATATGAGCTGACTTCACCCTCAGTTATTTACCTAGCCAGGTACGAATTTCGGGGATGAAATTCTTTTAAGGGGGGGAGGATTTGTAACGCCCCAGCGTTGCTACTTGGCCCTTCCTCCTCCTTTCATTTTTGTCTTAAATTGAGCCCGTTTTTGGGCAATTCTCTTGCGTCAGAACAGTAGCAAATTTTGGGAGAAAACAGCACGCACGCAACACGAATTTGAGAGATTTTAGTGCTGAAAAATTGGATCAAATCAGGTTTAATCAGCAATTTAATTATCCAGGTATGTAGAGCAACTAGTAATTAATATTCTGTATGGTCAGAATTTCGTTTTGAGTCTAATTTTATTAATTTTGGTAAATAATTGAGATATTACAGTTTGTATAATTTTTGCCGCTTTTGGACCAAACGAGTCTAAGGATATCTCTGTTAAGGCAAGTTCTTCTTACCTACCTCCTCGGTTCTTTCGTTGTCAATTTATTTGACCTCCCTTCGTTTATTTTGGCTATTAATTATTTATGGAATTTTTAAATAGTTGGTTTAAAATTTAATTTATTAAACTGGTCTCATGGGTTTTATTCGTTGTTTGCCTGTGGGGGTTTGTGCCACCCCCCTGCTTGTTGGGAATGATGTCGTACTTACCTGGGGTTAGGTTCTTAGCGGTTCGGGTATTATTATTGGATTTTTGATTGTTTATAGGCTAGAGCGGTTGTGCAGTGGGGGCAAGAATCGACGGTTCGGTGATGGAGTGACTGTCGTACGGTCTATCTTAGGCCACCGGTAGTCTCTCCTACCCACTGATCATTGACTGGTGCCAAACACTATTGACTGGCTCTACCGCTACGTGATTATAGCATGACTGGTATCATTTATTTATTGTTGCATGTTTTGGTATGCACATGGGTACGGGTTGCATGTTAGGACTGACATGATTTGGTTATGCTTGGTCACAGGCATTTTAGTTTGATTATGATGCATCTAGCACGGGCATATGCATCGTGTGTGGTTTACTATGTGGGCAGAGCATGGCCTGATGTCTGAATGTATGAGCGTCAGTGTATCACGTTGATGCTCACTACGCCATTGCATTTTATGTACATTGCATGGCTACTGATAGTATTTAGTTCTTGGATAGGAGTACCGTTACGAGGGAGCCTATAGCTCGGTTCTCGGGAGTACCAACGTGGATACGGGTGACAGGAGTACTGACCCGGGACAATGCGTACAGGTTTGTTGAGGATATTTGTTGCCTTTCAGGGCAGCGGCAGGTTGGTATAGGACTTGGGTGTTAGGTGTCTTGTGTGGGCCCAAGGACCGGTATGTGTTTTATTATGCTGCACTGTTGAATTGTAGCATCTCATGGCTTGTGTGTACGTGTGGAGCTGTGTTTGGGGTGGTCTCTTCTCTATTTATAGCCTTTCATTTCGTATAAACTTGCTGAGTCTTGCGACTCACCTTGCTTTCCATCATTCCAGGTAAGGGTAAAGCAAAGGCCGAGGGCAAGGATCGTTCCACTTAGCAGCCTGTCACGTTGGTTCGGTATACAGTTAGTCGTCCCCGTTATCTCTAGTATTTTGTTGGTATTTTGGTCTTCATTTTGATTGTGCCGGATTATTCCCTGTATCTTTCATCTGTTGGCATAGGTGTCTGTATATATTTATATATACTCCTTGACCGCTGTTCCAGCGGGGTACCTCTGGACATGCATGTATATCATTTTGCTTCCGCTGTGGTATTTCTTTTTATGTATGCATGTCAGAGTATTTTTGTCTTGTATTTGTTTCTCTTCCCTTATGTAAGCGTTTTCGTTCAGATAAACCGGGTGGTTGGGATATCCAGGCAGATGTGCTTACAACTTGTATATCTAATTGTTTGGGTGAGAGATTGGTGAGATTGAGAGTGTTGGGATTGCTCGGGTTGATTTGAACTTTATACTCTGTTTGATTCATCTTCTTGATTTGGTAAGACGATTATGATTCATCTTATATATCTATTGTAATTCATTGTACATATTTTAGTGGATTAATTAGGGTGAAATCTTGTCGTGAGTAACATCTTTTAATCAGAACATATAAACGTTGTATGTCCATTTTCTATTTTTGTTGCGTTGTGTGTGTTTGTATTTTTTCGTTTCTTCATTTTTGTTTAGATATTTGTGAATCTTAGTATTGCTGTAAGTTTGGTCGTGTGTTATTTTCATATAATAATAATAATAATATATAATTTGGTTTGATTGTCAAATTATTCCATGATTGACTCTTAACTCATAAATGTTAAAATCCTAAATTATAGATTCAGCATATATATATTGAATTATAATGATATTTAAATATGAACAAAAAATTAACAAACACTATTAGTCTTTTTTTTACCGGTATAATATACATTTCTTCTAAAAATATAACAATTTAATATTTTTAAAGTACAAAAATTCAACACATTGGAGAAAAATCCCCCCCCCCCTCCCAAAAAAAAAAAAAAAAAACTTGCTCATAATACAACTTTAACATGTGACCTTAAGATTCTCAATGTCTCTTTCTTGCTGTTGAATCAAAGCGTCATTAACCACATTATTAGTCGTAAGATTTGTAGATGAAGTAATTTATGTTTGTCTTAATATATATTAAATTAAATGAATAATTTCATTTAATTCAACTTATCTATTATCATAAAAAATAATGATAATGTAATTTGATACAGTGTTTTGGTACTCACAAAATTATAATTATTTTTTAAAATAATTATTAATAATTTTATGAGTATCAAAACATAATATCAAAATACTATGTACAAATATCATTAACTTTTCATTTTTCCAAGTGGGGTTTATTAAAAGCTTTTAACTTTTTCTCAAGTGTCGGTGAAAACTGAAAAAATTAATTGAAATGTTCATTTAAAAAGTCGATTATAAAATAATAATTAAAATTCAAACTTTCTATTGACTTTTCAATCATAAAGCTAATTATAAAGTGGATATCAAACAAATCTTTATTGTTTCAATCTAATCAAGTGTGTTGTCAGGCGATAGTGATATTTTTTTTTTTAAATAATACCTTGGTGATGAAGTTAATTATAAATATATTTAATATAATTTTATATTATTATTAATAAATTTATTTTTATTATAAATACTTGAATAGAGTTGCAAACAAGACTAAGGCCATAAAACTTAGACTGGTTCATTAAAAATTTTATTAGGTCAAAATTTTAGTCCCAGATCGAAATATTAAATATTAAATAGGTTTTAAATAAATTTTAAATAAACTTTAAGTGAGCTTCATATAAATTTTTTTATAAATTGTAAATTAAAAATTATTATAAGTTTGATTTTAGATTTATTTTTGTAGAACAAGTAAAATTAGCTTTTTAATATATTTTTAAATATAAAATAACATAAATAATGAAATAAATTTCATATATACCCTCAAGTTTGATACATTTTTTATGATACTTTTTGTACTTTAAAGTTAATCTTAGAAGTCTTTGCTTACAATTTTTTTTGCATACATCCCTTTGTTAGTTTTAAGAGCTAACACCATTAATTTTGATGTAAAGCGATGTAGTTTTGTTTTTATAACTTTAATAGAATTGAATTAAATTTTAATTAATTTATATTTAATTAAAATAAAAGACAATAAAATAAAAAATTTAAAAAAAATCAAAAAAGCCAAGCAGATAGCAAGGTTCTAGTCATTGGAGCCGATGGTGATAAGTTTAAAGACAGATCAAAAGAGAGAAGAAAAAGGAAAAGAGAGAGACCATTGATCAATCAATGATAAATTTAAAGACAAAAACAAGAAAAAAAGTGAGAAGAAGGAGATTAACAAGAATAAAAAGCCAATTTTAAAGATTTAGAAATCCAATTGTCCATTCTAGATTTGGGACTCAAACACAGATGGGTTTTCTTGAACCCATTTGGGTTTGATTTTAATTGTTGGATCTAAATTTGTTTTCATCTATCTCTTGACAAATTGATGAAACCCATCTATTTTCGACAAATGGATCTAAGTTTGTCTTCATCCATGTGTTCGTTCCAGTTTGTCTTCATCTTCGTTAGAACAAATGAGTTTGATCTGAAATCAAATGGGTTTCCAAATATGGTTGTGTTTGTTCTACTGCTTCTTCTTCCTTTCTCTAGATGCATTGGTTCTGGACCAGATCCCATCACCAACAGGTCATCCATTGGCCATGAGTTTGTTGTCAATTGGGCTGGTTCGAATGGACAATTTGTTTCTATTTTTTATTTAAATTTTGTTTTTATGTCAATATTAATTACTATAATACAAAATAAAACCACGTTATTTTGGACTTGTAATAAATGTCCCTGTCTCTTAAAATCACGTTATTTTGGATTTATTTATTTATTTATTTTTGAACACAAGACACTCATTGACTGCAGACAGCTGGACGAAGTACGAAGAGCGCGCGTCAAGTGATAAGATTAGGTGTGCGTTGTGCGGGTCTGTGGGGGGTGGCGGCCATCTCTTTCTTTTCATTTTATTTTTTTATTATTTTCCTCGAAACTTCCACGACGACAGACAGTGGTCCGTCGAGGGGTCTGACTCTGAGGATGTCTGCGCTGGGGCTTCGTCGCACTTCGGCCTTCATTTTCCGCGAAAGCCTGTCGGTGTGGTCTTTTTGCCTGACAGGTTAAAAAGTTAAAAAAATAATTTACCACTTCACATTTTATTATTATTATTATTTGAATTAAAGCGGTACCAACCAACAGCTCACGGGAATAATCCGAGTACGATGAATTGTGATGCTTTTAGCTGCAATTTTATTATTTCTTATATGAATTTCACATTAAATTTCAAAATTAAGAAACATCATGTATGTCACATCACTTCCCATAATTGAATTGAATTATGATGAAGGGTAGACGAAGACTGTGACTTTTATTATTATTATTATTCGGTCAAATTTGTATTTTTATATTTTTTTAATAATAATTCAATTTTTTATTATTTTAATTATATTTTAAAATCACTTTAATTTCTATAATTTATTTTTTTATAATTCGAATTTTTTATTATTTTAATTCAAATTTTAAATTAATTTGACCCTCCATTTTAATATGAATAGTGTAATATGTATTTTATTATTTTATTTTATTTTTTATATATAAAAATATAAGAATTAAATTAATTTAAAATTATAAGTGTAAGGGTGTAATCGAAACAATGAAAAGTTCTCATTATCTTATGAAAAAAATTTAAGTATAAGAAAAATTAAGTTTAAGTATGTAATTAAAATAATAAAAAATTTAAATAATTACATAAAAAATATAAAAATATAAAAAAAATATGAATTTGGACATTATTGATGTTTGGGAGTGGATATATCTTGCGATGATTGTTTTTGTGTGATTTTCGATATTTGTGTCCTTGATTATATCAGGACAGGTAGATCGTGAATTAGTCTTCATTTTTTGTACAAAACGAGAATCGAACTTATAATTGATTAAATTAATATTAATATATTATTTATCCAATTGCTCTATTACTTTCCGTGCAGAGTCTGGATATATCTATTATTTATAAATGTGGATTCACATTTGTAAAGCCGTCTTTAGTTGGTAACATTTAAACGCACGGTTGAGTTGTTGTGAAGAGAATACTGTCAGCCTATATAATAAAAGATAATAAAGGATTGAAAAAATTACAATCGATGGACTCAAAACACCAGAAAGCACCAACTTTGCCTGATTTGTAGACTCTTTTTTTTAATTTTTGGTTTCCGTCGGTGCTTGTCTACCAGAGATAAACAGTAATTTTGGGTATATATAGACACAAGCACAATTATTTGTGCAGCCAAGCACTTGCGTAACTAAGACTAAAACCAAGTCATGAGAATGGCGTTCGAGGCCTGTTAGAGCTTCCGGAGATCAGAAGAATCACAGCACTGAACTGGGTTCCATCCAACAGGTACCCATTCCAACACTTTTGAAGTTTCTCTTGATTCTCCGAAGCTGATTCTATGCTTATAAAGCCAAAATCCAGATCAACATTTCACTCGCTATTTAATCTCTAGAGCACAAACAGAAAACATTTCTATTTAGATGCTTGTGTCTCTGCAGAATAGACCGCTGTAAAAAGCATATATATATATATATGTATGTGTATGTATTTCAATAAAGGATAGGGCCGAGGGGGGTACTGGGAAATTCCTTTCTTATCTTATGCCCCCAATTTTTTCTTATTGATTGAAAAAGTAAAGTTCTCTTCGTGTCATTGATTGCTAGATTCTTCCATTCTATCTGCACATATATACATATATATATATATATTTTTCTAATTTTGTTTTGTTTTCTTTTCTTCTCTTCGTTTTCTAGATTTTGATGTGTTGATGATGCTATTGTCAGGAATGTGCATAATGGGAAAAGGGAGATTAGGCCAATGGCTACACTTTCTAGTTTGTGTGCTGATTTTGCTGAAAACTGAAGGATTCGATGTTGGGATAACTTATCTTCAGAGTGCTGTTGCGAAAGGAGCAGGTAAAAATTTTGTTTCACAATCAATCAGATTGAAATTTTACTAGATTGGGTTTCCTTTCTTCAACAATCTTCATCGTACGGTTCTTGTAATTCTGATGTCGAACAGTTTGTTTGGATGGGAGTCCACCGGCTTACCATTTCGATAAGGGATCCGGGGCAGGAATCAACAATTGGTTGGTCTTTTTTGAGGTTTGTCCTCCATCTAGAATTGGGTTCTGACATTTTTAATCAATTTGATCTTTAATCACATGTGGTTTTATTGGCAAACAAATGGTGGGTACTAGATTTGATCTAACATGCTAATCAAATAGTCACAGTTGTGCTGCCAAGCACTTTAATGTGGTAATGATCTGCTCAGTGTTCTATGAATCCTAGATTAAGAGATCTTGAATGGTTTTATTCATTTTCTTTTCATGCTATGTTTAGGACTAAGATTTATGGGTGGAAAATAAATATGCTTATTATGTATATGCAAAAATGCATCTATGTTAGTGATCTTTTACCTTCTTTTCATTTTCCTTTCTGTTGGAAAGTTCTAGTTCCAAATATAATGAATTTTTGACAACATTTTTACTTGGTAATTTCAGGGAGGAGGCTGGTGCAACAATGCTACAACTTGCCTTGAGCGAACAAAGACTCGTCTAGGTTCGTCGAAGCTAATGGATAAGGAGATATCTTTCTCTGGGATATTTAGCAACAAACAGAAGTTCAATCCAGGTTTCCTATGATTATTAGTTGATCTTGATTTCATACTTCCATGTTGAGATTCTATACGAACAGGCTTCCTTATAAGAAATTGACTCTGTTCCCCTATCCAGATTTCTACAGTTGGAACAGGATCAAGGTTAGGTACTGTGACGGGTCATCATTCACAGGCGATGTGGAAGCAGTCAATCCTGTAAGTTGTAATGCATACGGGTCTAAACAGATGGCTTCAATCAAATAATCATCACCTCTGGTTATCTTCTAAGTAACAGAAGAACATGCTGGGCAGCTACTCACATTTTTGTAATCTTATTTCGTTTATATCAGGCTAATAAGCTCTACTTTAGAGGGGGGCGGATCTTTGTTGCTGTGATTGAGGATTTAATGGCCAAAGGAATGAAAAATGCTGAAAATGTAAGAAATCAGACTGATGCAATGTGTTATGTTCCTCTCCCCCCACTCCGGGTTCGTCGTCGTTGTTTCTGATGATTTCTAAAACCTTGTTTGAACAGGCTATTCTCTCCGGCTGTTCAGCAGGAGGTCTGACATCCATATTGCTTTGTGACAAATTCCGGGCTCTTCTTCCTGCACGTACCAAAGTGAAATGCGTGGCAGATGCAGGCTATTTCATCAACGCGTAAGACTTACTTTTACATTTAACCACTCTCAGAATTGTGTCACTAAAGGATGCGGGAACCTTTAATTTGTATTTGCTTGATGTCATCTGTTAAAGGCTGAGGTACTGTATGACAGGAAGGATGTTTCGGGAGCACAACATATTGAAGGCTTCTACAATGATGTTGTTACAACACATGTACTCTCTTTTCTCTCATTCTCTTTATGATGTTTAGGCTCATGCCACAGTTTTTTGAGAACTCTTTCTGTCAAAGGCTGGTTCCCTACCAATATTTCTCTTCTTAGGACAGCATAGACGAGTCAAATTCTTTTCTTTTTGATATCTTGATTGTTCATGATTCCTTTACCCTATAATTTCTCTCCCTTTTTGCAATTATAAAACCAAAAATAAAGTAAAAATCGGTTTCTACTTTCTACTGTGACCTTCTATTGCATTTTCCAAAGGGTATGGTTTCATGTCTTGTGACTTCTTTCAGTGTTTCCCTCTCTCTATGGTATCTGAGAAATCATTTTTTCTCAACCTCTGCTGCAGGGATCAGCTAAAAATTTACCCTCATACTGCACTTCCCGAATGAAACCTGGTTTGGTAAGATTTGCTAATAATTTTATTTCTTTATGGTAAATGCAATATATATATATATATTTTTGGAATTAATCACACAAATACGTCTTCACTATATTGCAGTGCTTCTTCCCCCAAAATATGGCACGGGGAATTCAAACTCCACTTTTTCTAATAAATGCAGCCTATGATTCATGGCAGGTTAGCTCATCCCTTCAGAGGAGGAAATACTCAATTTTTTTTATAATAAATGCAGTCTCTATCTGTTTCCTTCAATTTATGTGTTCTTAGTTGTGTTACCAAGCCTTTATTTCACTGATTTCATTATGTGTGTGTGTTTTCAGGTAAAGAACATTTTGGCACCCGGTGTTGCTGATCCGCATGGAACCTGGCATAGCTGCAAGCTCGATATAACTAAATGTTCAAATGATCAACTAGCAATCATCCAAGGTTACAGCTTCTCTACAAACTTAGTTTCTGGGCCCATGTTCCCCTAAAGACTTATCTCCATGCTTTATCACTGCAATATTCAAATTTTGTTGTAACATTATTGTGGCGGATTATCTTGAATTTAGAAGATAAGATTATAAATAGAAACGGCGAATGAGTTAAAATTCATGTAACGATATATGGAATTAAGATTTGATATGTTAGTTGTTGCTACTTGTAGATTTTAGGAAGCAGTTCTTAAGTGCGTTGACTGGACTTGGAAACTCTCCGGCTAGAGGACTGTTTATCAACTCTTGCTATGCGCATTGCCAAGCTGGAACGCAGGAAACTTGGCTGAGGGATGACTCTCCAAAACTGGGTGGAACTGTAAGGAGCTCTTGTGCTTTGTTTCTCTTGTTCCTGCTTCTGAGTTGCTTTAACTCTGAACTTCTGTATCTGCAGACGATTGCAAAGGCAGTTGGTGACTGGTATTATGACCGGTTCCCTTTCCAGAAGATCGACTGCCCATATCCCTGCGATAAAACCTGCCACAATCGGGTTTTTGATTAGTAAGAACATCCATTAATACAGATACTGCTGTTTATCAAGTCACCATCATTCTTCACTCAATTTATTGTTGTAATTGAGCTTCAGAACAATGAAGAATGCTTACCATGCCTCAAGTGAAGGCCGGAAGATTCCTATTTATGTGAAACTGAAGTATAATTCACCCCCCAATAAATGAAAGTGCGCTTTCTGATGTCAGCTAGAAGCCTACTCTGTTATTCAATCTCTAGAAGAGAGAAAATATTAATTAGAAAGAGATGCTTGCAGTTAAGATTCTTTACTTATCAAATCAAGATCAGGCTGCTTTGTTCTTATAACTGCTTGGTGCAGGGAGGAAGAGAACATATAGTTGATACGTGTGAGATTGCTTGCCTTCAATGATCATTATCAGTGCCAACCAGTGGCTTCCAACAACAATAGTAGGACATTTGAATAGAATTTATGATAGTTGATTTGACGAATTTTACACTGGTTGGTAACTATTTAACAAAACTAGTCTTATTTATCTACGCTTAGAATAGACTTTGAATAAGAGAAATACTTGGAAATGTAGAAAGAATACTTAATCTCGCTTCCATCATCTTGTAGAAAAGGATTATCAATTCATGTCTTTCCAGAAGATATCAGAATTCAGAAAGAACACTTGCTTGCATTTGCCACCCTGTTCACTACAAGATTCAAGCAACGGTCATTTGTTCATTTCTATAAACAAACAAGAAAAGAGATAGTAATAAGAATTCCATATGCCTACAGGATATGCATCCATGCGTAAATGCAGACTGAAAAATATTTTATTTTTCCATAATAATCTATCACCAACATTCTAAGGAACCACACTACCAAAAAAGGAAAAAAAAGGCTACCGCTTTGATGTTAAAAGTGAATTAGTAAAAATGGTATATCATTTTCATTCTTCATCGCCGGTGTTACAGTCAATTTGTTCCTAAACCCCATGGAAAAGAAATGAATATCTGAAAGCTGATTGCCGTGGTTCCTTCTGGAGATAAATAACTTCAAAACAGTGAAATAGAATTCCCTTCCGACTAGATTGTCAAATGGAAAGAGTGAGGCCAAACGAAAAACTCTGCCCGTCATGCACCATTGTCACTTGCATCTGAACAGGGCTGACTATAAAAGGTGGATCACCTCATGAAAGGCACTAACCATCTCATTTCTGTCCCATTGCCCTTGGACAGGCTGAATACCTTTTTCCAACCTTCCTCTGAGAATGCTTCGTGGCGTACTAGCCTTTGCCTGCAATTGGCAAAAATAGAAAAAGGCATAGCATATGAAGCTGCACATCTTATTTTGTTCTAAACTTAGTGTTTGTAATTGCTTGATCACTAATTACATGATTTGAGATTTCTTATGATGTTAGACATAGATAAATAAGAAATAGACTTTGGGCAAAATAACATATGTTAATTGGGGAAGATATTCACTTGATTACATATGCAATTTGTGATTATATTTGTTATGAATATTTTCATATAATGGGTATCTATGCTTAATGTGTTCTCTAATTCTAATTCACATAGACATATAGTGAGTTAGGTTAGTTGAATAAACTTGTTAGACCTAGACATAGGCTAATAAATAAATTAGAGTGCTCCATTGACATAGTTCGTAATTTAATCAACCAAAAATTGAGATAATTTGATAAAGTGGATTTACTAGGTGAATTTAGAAAACCCTAGGTCTTAACCAATTGATTTTTAATTCTTAGTTAATTGTTAGTTATATATTAATTAATTTTCTTAATTAATCAATTGTCCAAATATAGTTAATTGTGAGTAATTTTAGTATTTAAAAGGTTAGTAACCAATCTCCGTGGGAACGATATCTTATTCATCACTTTATTTGTCTTGATTGCGTATACTTGCGTGTTATTCGTGGGTTATATAAAATCACGAACAGTCGACGATCACCGCTCGTCTCTCGTCTCTCGCTTAGTCGCCTCGTCTCTGGTCTCTTGCTTGGCCGATCGCAACCTCGCCTCTCGGCCAGGCAAGAGGCAAGCGCCTTGTAACACCCCCACTTTTCCCCAAGCGTGCGTTAGTTCGAGATTTCGAAAAAATTTAAATCAAACACCACATAAATCTCTCGATAGCCATACTTTCATCAAATTCGTTTCCCGACAATCCCGATCGTACCTTCTTAGTATAACAACATTTAATAAATAGACTAAGACAGGCCTCATCAATCATATCAGCGGAAGCAAAATCGAAACCTCAAATATATATACATATAACTGACAATTTCTTTTACAATAACTGAATTGATGTTTCACATGAAAATATATTACATAATCTCTTAACATTGTACTCATAGTCAAAACCTACGAAAATCAAATGTAACTGCTACATCCTGATGACATTCTTTCCCTTGACGCCACTGCCTTCACCTGGAACGTTTGAATATTCCAGGGACATAGTCCAAATTAGATGCTGAATCATCTAAGTGAGACTTCAAAAACATTTTCATGATTGTATGCAATGTCATGTTCCAAAATCGATAAATCCCAACATGCACCAGCCTAAGAGAATCCCACACAGCATTTAGTCCTAACCGGGGAAAATGCAATCTCTCTAAAGGCGACACAACCACAACGACCCATTGGCAAACCGATCCTGCTTAAGAGGGACAACCTCGACATATGAACCTGGGAATCACCCCATTGTCATCGTTAGGATTTACGCTCCACTCAAAAGCATTCCAAAACACAACCCTAGCCCCAAGAGTGTCACGTCAGCACTATCCTCGAAATCAACGTCACCTCGGCATTAATGCTACTGCTCAAAGGATCCTGGGGTGGTGTCCACTCGCAGCCCTGCCATTTGAGCCTACAACCGGGGTGGTGTCCACTCTCAGCCCCGCCACTTGGGTCCCGTAGGGTGAAGTCCGTCTCAACCCCGTCCCAAGTGGGTCACCAAGCATTAATCCTAGGTACGCATCCCGAGTGCTGTCACTCTGGGCTTCGTCACAAGTTAACAACCCACATCCCATATGGATGATACAAACAAGCCAATGGTCGAAAAATCATAACATGCATCACTTAAATCACAACATGCATCACTTAAAATCAATGTTTAATGCACGTGTAAAAAATCATTTGGTCAATTCATCACAAGAACCCAAGGGACAAACAAGTTTGGGAGTGAACACTCACAGTAAAACCATTCATATGTTATTTGAAATCTTTTTGGGCAGAACCACTCACAGTAAATCAAGTTTTAGAGGAGAACTACTCACCTTTAGACGAATTTCCAATTGACAAGCGCGGATAGCCTCGATTTGCGTGCATGCCTCGATCTGTGTGCCTGACCTCGATTTGCGTGCCTGACGCTCTTGTACTTCAACCTCGAGTCTCAACGATACCCTAGTCATCACGTTTGTTCAAAATCATATCAATATCTATTTTTCCATAATTTCTTCCTATTTTCTTTATATTTCTCCTCAAAAATTCTAATAAATACCCACTTAAGATTTTTCCTTGATTTATCTTCATAATAATTCATAAATAATTAATTCCTAACTCCCAAAATTTTCTAAGGATTTTCTAATTCCTTTTCCTATTTTTTATAAGCCTTATTTACTTTGAAAATTACAAAATGACTATTTTCTTCAACATTTTTTCAAATTTTCTTGCATCATAATTCATAATTTAATTTTCTCAAAATAATAAAAAAATTTCGAAAATACCTGACGTCTCACGCGCCTTCACGCGCGGCGCGTGGATGGCTTGGCTTGAACTGGCGCGTGGCAGTCACGCGCCAGTCGTCTTCTACCTCGAGCTGGCCGTCGGCGAGTGCTCCGATGGCTGCAAATCGGGTGCCGTTCGAAAGCCCTCTTGAAGTCGATTACATCCCCACTGGTTTCAGGCCGAAAGGACATCGGGAAGACGTTTAAAACTCGAGTTGCAGGTCGGCGGTGACGGTCCGCCTCTAACCCACGGCCGAGCTTGTTTAACCCTCAAACTTGCTCCAAAACGCCTCAAATCGATCCCAAAATGATCCTTGACTCCAAGAGATCAAAAGCCCTCTATAAAATCTCCAAGATTCATCCAAAATCGAGATCGATTTGTGCTTCCAAAATCGGCCTTAACCCTTGGCTATTTATAGCCAAAATCCGCCCCCACGTGGCCGATCTCCGGCCAAGCCTTCTTCCCCACGCCTCCTAGGCCACCCTAGGCCACTCCCTGACGACCCTAGGCTGTCCAAATCACTGGAAAATCAAGCAAAAATCTCGGCCAATCTACCATGTTCGTGCGATTTTTTTGAAAATTACAGTTAGTTCCCTACGAAATTTTGTTTTGCATTTTGGCCCCTAACCTCAAGCCCCTAACTTTTCTAATACCTTCACTAAGATCCTTAAGGTTAATACTTCTCATTTTTCCCTTGAAACTTTCAAAAAATTGCCGTTTAGACCTCCTTCAGGCAATTTTAAAAATTACACTTAGGCCCGATTGATTTATTTGACCTTAAATCCATTTGATTCAACCTGAAACCACTTAAGGGTTGTTTTATACATCGAATATTATTCTTCGACACTCTCCGTTGACTTTTTGGACGTTATTTACAGCAATTCGGTAATACGGCCTAATCGGCAGCTGTATTTTTGCTGTACCGAAAACTGTTCCCGATCTTCTTTATTTTATCACCAAAAATCATAATTTTAATTGTTCGTCGATACTATATCATCTTCTTGGAAAATCTAGGATCCGAGGTACTCCTTCTGGCTAATTCGGTCGTCTAAAGCTGTGTTAATGTGCCCTATAGTCTTATTTTTCTCAAATTTCTAATTTTTCCCTTCATCAAATATTATTTTATCCTCAAAATTATTCTCGGGTGTTACACGCCTGGTCGAAAGGCGAGGCTGCGATCAGCCAGGCGAGAGGTGAGAGGCGAGGTAGAGATGGGCATCGACGGGCGATGCTGAAAAGGAAAGGAGAAGGGAAAGAGAAGAGAGGAGGATGGAGAGAGAAAAAATGGGTAAGATAGTGATTAAGATAATAAAAAGGGAAATAAAATAGTCCTTTTTACCTTACCTGCAAATCCATTTGTAAATGAGGTTATATACAAATAGCATAACCCCTATGAAGATAGATCTAAAAAAGGGACTTGACATCGTGAGTATACTCATCAAGCTAAATTACAGTAATTTGGGCACTATCTTTTGGACCAATCAAGGCCATCCACGTGTTTCTTGTTTTTTTTTTTTTTTCTTTATGGGTAACAAGCCCACGTGTTTGGACAATAAGTGCAGCTACCGAATTCAATCTAATTTCAAGAATAATAACAGTATAAGATAATTATATCATAAATAGTGTAAAATAATAATCTAAGTACTAATATATCATATTAATAATATAATATAAAATATACATTATATTAAAATAAAATTATTACGAATTTCTTTTGTAATTTTGACAACTGAAAACTGAAATTCAAACTAATCCTATTTTTTTCCAATATTTTTTGTTTTGTTTATTCTTTCCCAATTTAAACAAATCCTAATTTCCCTTTATTTTAATTAAACTCCATCCCTCAAGGAGGACAATCTTTCATTTATTTTCAGGACAGGTTCTTTCCCAGACATTTGTGTTAAATGCATTAATTTTAAGGCACTATTAACGTTCAATCATTTTGGGTGGTTTAGGACTTTGTTGGTGACATGATTGAGCTTGATCACTTTTTTTTTTTTTTATTCATATGAGTTGTCTGAATTTTACTTAACTAATCTTTAAGAATGAGTAACTTTCCCATCTAATGCACTCCTTGGATAAATCTGAATGCAAACACATTTTATACATACTTAGATATGAACATTTGATACAATCCATGCGGTACTTGTCTTTCAAATTTACTGTTGTCTTCTAACTAAATGCAGTTTTATTGCTGTCTTCTAATTAAATGCTGCCATCTAATAATAATTCTATCTTTCAAATTGCATCACTAGTTCGAACCTTTTGCAATCCATCTAATATTTGTATATATTATTTTTCATATTTACATAATTATAAATATTTAAAAACTAATAACATTTTTCATTAATTATTAACTACTTTTTAAAAATTATAAACACAATAAAATTTTTAAGTATTTTTGCTATGCATAATGCTATCTTCAACAGGGATCTTTGTCTCAATGCCTATTATATTATAAACAATTTACTCTTTATTTTAATTTTATCTAAAAAATTGTACGTACTCCAACCACACTCCGTATTCATTTCTTTATTTCACGCTATATTTTATTTATTTATTAATAAACTCTAATTATATTTATTTTAACTTACTTATAAATAATTCAATATAAAAAATAATCAGATACACACATACACATAATCAGTAATCAAATACACAGATCAATAATCAAATACACAATATCACTCATTCAATACATAAATAAATAAAAAAATTAAATAAAAAATTCACAAACCAATCTGAACGATGAACAAGTCGTGCAAGCACTGTTGCCAGTCATTCTTTTTGTCACAGCCGATGGCGCTTTTGCTAGTCATCGCAACCGTCAAATTTGGTGGTTAATTCGTCTTCCTCCGCTAGTTGTCATGTTTGGTTGGTCTTTTCTGCGTTGAAATGGCAATGATCCTCAATGTGGGTTTCGTTCGCCACATCTGTTGATACTTTTGATCTTCGCCAATTTTTTTGTGATTGCAAGTTCTGCTAAAGGCATCAATTTGGGGTTGGATCCATATGTTTGACTTAGGGAATAGAAATAGCAAAGCCATTGGAGATAGCCTAAAGAGTAGGGGTGTTCAAAAAAACTGGTACACCGCGAAAATCGTCCAAACCAAACCAAACCGAACCAAACCGGTCGATTTTTTTTTTTTGCGGTCCAAAACGGTTTGATGGTTATACAAACCGCACGGTTTACGGTTTGTATGGTTGGCGGTTTGGTTTTAAACCAAACCGCCCAAGAAAATATAAAAAAATATATAAAAAATATATTATTATAAAAATCACCCCAATAACCCCAACAACTCTTATTATTATAAAAATCACCTTATATTTTTTACAATAATATATAACAAGTTTATAATAATATATAACTATTATAATTGCCAATAGATTATAATAGTTTATAATAATATATAATTATTCTTTCTAATATTTTTATACTATATTATATATTGCTACTAGTTATTTTCAAACCGCGGTAAACCGCACCAAACCAGACCTCAAATGTGGTCTGGTTTGGTGCGGTTTGGCCGCACCAAAACCAGACCGCGGTCTGGTTTTATCAAAAAATCGCACTAGCGGTTTGGTTTGCTGAAAATGGTTCGGACCGGCCAAACCGCACCATGAACACCCTTAAAGGATACCGTCGACAGGCGACAACGGATAAACAAACACACACACGCCGTTCAGTTCACCCAAGGAAACGACTCCTCGACGAAGGAGAGCCGTAGGATCAACAACTGATGCGGTGACCATGAACCGAGTCACTCGCCATTATCAAACCCCCGCGGGGCCTAAAGTGATTGATGTCGATAGCCATCTTTTTAAATTACTCTTTTTGAGCCTTCACTTTTCTCTCTCCTTTTACTTGCTTTCGTGTGTTCATATGTGTCTTCTAATGGTGTCCTTATGCACGTATATATAAAAAAAAAAAAAAAAACTCACTAAATAGAGTTAATCCTCAGCTAGGATCACCTCATCTTTTTGAAAACTTATAGTGTATCACATCTTGACCAAGGCGGGTCGAATAAGTGGATAGTAAATTACAAGATCTAACCTCTCAAATAAAGACAAATTATTCATAATCGTATGAAGATAAATTCGAACATATTTTTTTATGGTAATTCAAATTTTTAAATGTATATAATGAACCATCTATGCTATTTTAAGAGATTCACTAAATGGTGTATGGTGGTCTTAATTTAGGTTTTAGTTTATTTTAGATAATATTTGAATAATTCAAACTTTAATCCATATGCTTTGATATTTTTTTGTATATTAATTTAAAATTTTTATTGTTTTAATTACACCCATGAATTTATATTTTCGAGTCAATTTAATCTATGTATTTTATGTGTAAAAAAAATATAAGAATTAAATTGATTTAAAAATACAAATTCAGAAATATAATCGAAACAAAAAAAAACCTCAAATTATCAAAAGAAGAAACCTAAAAATACAGAGTTAAAAATATAAATTTGGACCAATCATGTGCACAGGTGAAAGTTTAATTTACATTGTAAAATAAACAAGCATCCCGTTCGCGCATGCAATTTATAAGTTCCAAGTTGAGGAGGCCAATCAATCAATGATGTTGATAATGAGATTGGAAGCATACATAACACTGACCAGTGGACAGATGCTTCTTTCTAAATCACCTCTTTATTTTATCTTTTCGTTATCCTCCTCCAATAATAGAGTATGGGTTATGCTTCGCCTTGCGTGTCTCAAACTTGGTATGATATGATATGCCATACGAATCAATTAAATATATAAAATATAACATAAAATATAAATATTATAAAAGAAGATTATGGTAAATCATAAGATATGATTCCGTGTTTTAATGGGAGGGAAGCCACCCCATATTGCTTCGTCGTCAGCCACTGCTTTTTCCCGAGTTGTGTGGTTGGTGGTAGGCAACATATATGCATGCTGTTGTGTCAATGGAACCAAACCAAACAAACTGTTGGACTTAGTGAAGGGTTCCTGCTTCAGTAGACCCCCAGCTCATGACCCCAACGCTTCCATCCAATCAAATATAATAATTTATATATATATATATATATATGGTTCAACTGTTTCATTGGTCCTTTAGTTTAGGGGGCATCTTTAAGGTTATTTAGGGTTTAATGGTCAAGGGAATAATTATCCTGTATGTCAATCTTATAAACAACTCTTAAATATAATGAGAGGGTATTAGGGTGTGTTTAATAGCATTTAGGTGAAAAGAAAAGTGTTTTTCAACTTACATGAAAAACAAAAACTATCTTTTATCTAGATAGAATTTTCCATGAAAAAGAGCAAAAAATATGTTTTAATGATCATACCATAAAATTGAATTCCATAGAAAATATAGTGTGTCAAACACAAAAAATGGAATTCAATTCATTGGATGAGATATTTTTCATGCATTTTTCATGCTATCAAACACACCCTTAGTTCCAAATTAATATCTTGAGATGAGATATGATTTTCTTTTGCTTGTTCATTCGTTCCTTTGTCGTGGGTATTGTTATAATTGTGACTTAAAATTTAAATTTAATTGAAATTAAAACTCTTAATTTGATTGCGATTATAATATTATAAAATTTAATTTTGATTAAGATTTATTTTGTTTAGAGGAATATCTTCATTGATAATCTTTTAATTAGAATATAATTTTCTGTGTACATCTATAGATAATTTTATATTTATAAATAGGTATTCAATGTTCTGAAATTAAATATAACAATATCATCTTAGTGATATATTGTTGTGCCAATATCACTTTTATACTAGTACTATTTACTTAGTGATATTTTATTTTTTCTACCTATAATTTTTTTTAATTCAGATAATTTTAATACATCGTATTAGGGTTAGATTGAGAATTGAGAGCGTAAGAAATAAAATAGAAAAACAATTTATTAGCGTTTGTTAAAATAAGAAATATAAGATTGTATCAAAATAAGATTTAAATGCTTTCCGAACCAAAATATGAAATATAATTAAGAGAAAGTTGAAAAACATTCTAAAATTTTTATTAAACTGTTTGTTAAATTTTTTGAAATGCATTGGGGACATGTGAGTCATTTTTCTTATATGTAAGGTATCAAATAAATTTATCTGGAGAGAAAAAAAGATAAATTTACTTGAATAATTCTAAATAAGAAGTCATATGACTTCATTTTAGTGGGTTACCAGATAAATTTAATAAATATAATAAAAAAATACTTTTATTTATAATGCTTTTCATATATATTTTTTTTCGTTTTACAACTCATATCTTGATTAACAAATACTATTTTGCATGAATATATTATAAATTACAACTACATTGAACAACTAGTTACACGCATTAGGTACATGATAATTTTTTAGGTTTTTGAGAATGTTAGGTTAGCAATATGCATTCTCATGGAATAACTTTTTAAAAAATAAATTCTAAAAAAATAACATTTCTAAAATTAATTTTTAATCAACTTTCTCACAAAAAAATTTTCATGGGAGTTGGAAATCTTGAATTCCCATATACTAGCGAAAGTTTTTAACAAATAAAAAGATTAAAATACCTCTTATTATTTTATAATATAATAATATAATATATATACATATATATACATAATGTGTAAAAAAATGACTTTTTTGACTTTATAAAGAGGTTGTAGGTCCCAATATTTTATATACTAAAAGTAATTTATTATTTTTAAACAAAAAAAATCAAATAAAGATAATTTTAAAAAAATAACATAAATTCCCAAGAATGTTACTTTTAAACCAAACATAAGAATGTAAGATTTTCAGAAAAAAATACTGAACATTAACTAAACATATAATTGTATAAATTTTAGGAATTAAAGAATTATCAAACATTCTCCAAAATTATGAATTCCAAAAATTTAAAAATTTCTCCTATACCAACTCTTTCAAAATATCTTGTTTATTTAACTATGGGTACACACCCACAATAATTCAATTACATCATTTAACCCCTTGTTAATTAGCTAGATTAGAATTACTTATGGGCATTGACTATAAGGGTCTCCTATACCTATACCTACCCTAAATATCATACTCACATCCAAGACTTCTACTACAAACTTACCTAACAAATTCTTTTGGTTTCACAGTTAAAAGTTTCAAGATCATACTATTATTATAAATTTATATTACTTTATAATAAAGTCCAATCGATACGTAGTGAGTGGACTTTTTGATTTCTTTTGCATAGAAGTCACACTTTTAATTCTATATACGATGCTTAGAGGAGGAGCTGGGTGTTCTTGAGCACACACAATAAAGAGTATAATTCTCAAAATTTAGAAATACTTTTAATTTTTATATTATTTATAATTTTTTAAAAGTAATTAATTACTTTATAAAGAAGTATTGTCAATTATTTAAAAAAATATTTATAATTTTGTGAATGTCTAATATAATGTCAAAATACAATATACAAATAAACATTATCGAAGTGATAACTCTTTAATAATCAATTTTTTATTTTGTTACACCCAAAAATGTGCAAACCTTTTATAAGCAAAGTTTTAGCTCTATCTTAAACCACACCAAGTCTTAAGTTTATTTGTTAATATAGTGTATTAAAAATACAAAATATTTTCTCTCACTGACAACCATTATTTCTGGAGAAAATATTTAATATAACAATTATATCACATTATCATTTAAATGTAATATTGCAACTCAATAATAACATACCGTGTGATTTATGATCTCAATGCATGTTGATTGGTGAAAAATTTAAAATACAATTTATTTTCACTTATTATCATGTATTGAGATTAAAAATACATGACATATTATTATTAAATTATAATTCTCTATCATCCTTATGCTAAATATTTTTAACTGTTTTTGTTTGCTCGTGATTGAAGGAGGTGACAGGATCGGCCCTGAGGGTAGGCAACCTAGGCAGGTGCCTTGGGCCCCCCACTAAGGCCAGTTTTGGCTTTGTTGGTATGGGCCCAGCTGGCCTTATAAGCATGGGCCCATTTTATATTATATATATAATATTAAATAATATTAGAGGCCTGAAATGTTAGGGGGTCCATATAAAATTTTACTTAAGGCCCCTAACTTCTCAGGGCCGGCCTTGGGAGGTGACACCTATAGTAGTAGGAATTATGTGATAATAATTGTTAATATATGATTCAAAATAATTGAATATGTTAATAGTTAATTTGAGTTTCATTTCATGTGCATTTCATTTGTATTTGGTTTATATATATTATGTATATATGCAAGGCTAGTTTGGCTATGCGTTTTTTTTAAAAGCTTTTAAGCTGGGTGGTGTTTAAGGTAGTTATAACGTTTAAATTGGGTAACGTTTAAGTTGATAATGTATTTGGATAAATGTGCTTTTAAGATAATAGTTAATAGTTATATGTTTAGTTTGAAAGAGCTGATAACTTATTACAACTTGATAAAAAGACGAAAATAGACATATTATTGAATGATGTAAAATTTTATCATTAAATATTGATAAATTATACATAATTATTAAAAATATATTAATACAATATTATTATACATATTATTATGTGTTATATATAATATATTGTTATATATATACACATACATATATATATACATACGCACAGACAGTAACAGGGATGAAGGAAGGCGGAGCACAGATGGCGACGGGCAGTGACTGATAGGGCGATGGACAATCGACGATGGCCTGCAACGATGGGAGCAATGGTGGGACGAAGGCGACTTCCGTTGTCGATGGGGGGTCGATGGGAATGATTGTTGACGGGAAGCAGCGAGAGACAGAGGTAGAAGATGAAGCAGCTGATGGGAATAAGCAGTTGAAGAAAAAGGCGATGAGAGGCAGAGGTAGAAAATGAAGCGTATGATTAGAAATTAACAAAAATATGGGACTAAAATAGTAAATTACTTGGTCAACTTAGCTTTTAAATAAGCAGCGTTTTACAAAAGCTAGGCTTTTTGCAAAAGTTATATCCCAATAGCTTTTGTAAAATGCTATACTAGTAGCGTTTAAGCTTCCAAGCGTTTAAGCTGATGAGGTGTCTCCAAACACCTCACTAGCTTTTCTTAACAGCTTATAAATTGTTAATATAGCTTATAAATAGTCAAATCGTTTTGCCAACAAGCCACAATATGGCCAGTTAAAACATGGGCCATTGATCTCTCTGGAAGCCCTAAATCGGATGGATGCAAATTGTTCTCCTCTTGTATATAAGTTCCTGCTAGGCAATTAAACAATCACTTTTCGCACACTATTATGCACAAACATATATGAGAACAGAGAACCCCAGAAGCAAGAACCGATGAACTCGACAATCAAAAAAACAAACTCGACGAAAAGAAATATTCGATTTCAATCTCTGTAAATGTGTATCACTTGTATATCTAATTGTTTAGACGAGAGATTGGTAAGATTAAGAGTGCTGGGATTGCTCGAGTTGATTTGAGTTTTATACTCTGTTTGATTCATCTTCTTGATTTGGTAAGATAATTATGATTTATCTTGTATATTTGTTGTAATTCATTGTACATATTTTAATGGATTAATTAGAGTGAAACCTTGTCGTGAGTAGAATCTTTTGATCGGAATACGTAAACATCGTGTGTCCATTTTCTATTTTTGTTGCTTTGTGTGTGTGTTTGTATTTTTTCGTTTCTTTATTTTTGTTCAGATATTTGTGAATCTTAGTATTGCTATAGGTTTTGTGTAGTATCCCAAATTTTGGAAATGAAAAAGAAATATATATATGTATATATATATTCATAATAATAATAAGAGAATAAAATAAATTAACTTAAATAAAATTTTGTTAATTAAAATGTGTAATTGTGTGTGCTGTGCTTGTGTGCGTGGAAACTGTGGAATGACCAGTGGCCATATTTGTCAAAGAAGGAAACAGAGGAGCAAAGAGTGAGAGTTAGAGAAGGAGAGCTCGCGAGGGATCTGGGGGCCAAGATTGAGAGAGAGAGAGTGAGAGCTCGGGAGAAAGAGAGAAGGAGAGACCGAGAGAGGGAGAGAGAGACAAAGTGCAGGGCGGCCATGGGAGGCTGACCGAGAGCTCGGCCTTGGCAGCCGAGCACCTCGCCGCGGCCATGGGCGACACGAAGCAGCGGTGGCAGCGATGACGCGAGGCAGTAGCAGTGGTGGCGCGCGCTGCCGTGGGAGACGGAGTTGGAGGCGGCGGTGGCTGGCGGCGGATGGTGGAGCTCGGCAGCGCCACTGGTGCGCTGGTTGCAGAAAGAAGAAAAAGGAGGCAGCAGCCACGGGCAAGAAAGGAAGAAGAAGAAGAAGGAAGGGAGGGCGGCTGCTCGTGTGTGCGTAGGGAAGAAGAAGAAGAAAAAGAAGAAGAAAGAGAATGAAGAAATTAAGGAAAAATAAGGGATTTTGGAATTATTTCGGCGTGGAAAGTGACCAGGTACGTGGTAAAAATTAGTGGAAGCTTGATATGTTTAAATTATAAATTTTACGCGATTAAAATTAATTAATTTGAGTCCCGGCGGCGGGTGGTGGAGCTCAGCCGCGCCACTGGTGCGCTGGTTGCAGGAAAAAGAAGAAGGAGGCAGCAGTTGCGGGGAAGAAAGGAAGAAGAAGGAGAAGAAGAAAGGAAGAAGAGGAAGAAGAAGAAGAAGGAAGGGAGGGCGACTGCTTGTGCGTGCGTAGGGGAGAAGACGCAGGGAAGAAGAAGAAGAAGAAGAAAGAGAAGGAAGAAATTAAGGAAAAATAAGGGATTTTGGAATTATTTTGGCGTGGAAAGTGACCAGGTACGTGGGTAAAAATTAGTAGAAACTTGATATGTTTAAATTATAAATTTTACGCAATTAAAATTAATTAATTTGAGTCCCGGTTGTGTTATTTGCTAGGAAATGATTTAATTCGCATCGGGAGCACGAAAGAGGTAGGAATCAGCTGATTTCAGGCAAGTTCCTAATCCTTTTCTCGTATTCATTAATTCTCGTGAGAAACCCTGTGATTTCTCGTATTTTATACCTTTCCTTCGTTTGTTTCAGCTCGTTTATTAATTATGGAATTTTGAGTCATTTGATTTAAATTTAAATTATTAAGCTGGCTTCGAGGATTTTATTAGCGTGATTTAATTTAAAATAAATGAGACTTATTGGGATTTTATTGTGGTGCGCTTACGAGGGATTTTAGACTATTAAATTATTAATATTACACGGTAGATTTATTTAATTAAAGTTGCCATTTTATTTATTGCCAGCGAACGTTTTACTTCACAGTGGGTGTGCAAGAAAAGCAAGGAACGGCTGTGTTAAGGCAAGCTCCCAACCCTATCTTCTTGATCTTTAATTCCCGTGAAAGACCCCGTGATTTCCTGTAATTTATCACCTCTCTTACTCTAATTCGGTACCTAACCTTATTTGTTAAATTATTATTCATTTGTTTTAATTTAAATTAAATCCGAGACTTCTATAATTTTATTTATTGAGTGCCTACGGGGGTTTGTACCACCCCCATTCCTTCCGGAATGATGTTGAACCCTGTTTGGGGACTAGGTTCCTAAATGTGAGAGTATATTCACGGTTTTCTTGAGTTTATTTACGTTTCGGTTAAAGTTATTGAGCAGTGAGGCAGAGGTCGACTGTTTGGTAATGTTGGGGTAGACTATTGTACGGCCCTGAAGTGAACCATCATGCGGACACTCCTAGTCACTGACCATTGACTGGTGCCGAGCACTGCTGACTAGCTCTACCGGTATGTGATTTACTACATGATTAGATACACTGTATTACTGTTCATGATTTGATATGCGCATGGGTACAGGATGCATGTTGGGATATTCATTGATTGAGTATACTTGGACACGGACATTCTAGCTTGGTTAGGTTGCATTCAGCGCGGGCATATGCATGGCATGTGGTTTACTATGTGGGCGGAGCATGGCCTGATGCCTAGATGTATGGGCGCCAGTGTATCACGTTGATGCTCACTACGCCATTGCATTTCTATGTGCATTGCATGGCTACTGGTAGTTATTAGTTCTCGGACGAGAGTACCGCTCCGAGGGAGCCTATGGCTCGGTTGTCGGGAGTACCGACGTGGACGGGTGACGGGAGTACCGACCCGGGATTGCGCGCGCAGATTTGTGGAGATATTTGTTGCTTTTCAGGGCAGTGGCAGGTTGGTATGGGACTTGGGTACCGTGTGTCTTGTGTGGGCCCCAATGACCGGTATGTCTTTTATTATGCTATTCTGCTGTGTTGTAGCGTCTCATTCTTTGTGTGTACCTGGGGGTTTATTTTGGGGAGAGTTTTCTAGTTATGTTCAGCCTTCAGCCTTTCCTTTCTTTATGCTTGCTGAGTTTCTCGACTCACTTTGTTTTCAATCATTCCAGGTAATGCCAGTGTGGGTCCGAGCAAGGGAGTCAGCGTCTAGCGGCCGAGTCGGTATGGTGTACAGGTAGTCCCGTTAATCCCTGTCAACTCTGATGGTAGAGTAACATCTACTCTATTATTTTTACTGTGCCAGGTCATTCCTCGAGTATTTTGTATGTCGACATAGGAGTTTGTATTCTTTTATTTATCGTGTAATCGTTGTGCTAGCGGGGTACCCGTAGTGCATGCATGTGTTTAGCTTCGCTTCCGTTGTTCTTATTTTTGTGTATGCATGCCAGGGTGGTTCTTGTCTTGTGTCTCATTCTTTTTCTTTTCGTAGGCGCTCCCGTTTGGATAGACTGGGTGGTTGGGATATCCGAACGAGGATACTTACATTTTGGTTGTGTGTTGTTTCTATATTATAATAATAATAATAATAATATATAATTTGATTTGATTGTCAAATTATTCCATGATCGACTCCTAACTCATCAATGTTAAAATCCTAAATTATAGATTCAGCATATATATATATATATATTGAATTATAATGATATTTAAATATGAACAAAAAATTAACAAACATTATTAGTCTTTTTTTTTACCGGTATAATATACATTTCTTCTAAAAATATAATAATTTAATATTTTTAAAGTACAAAAATTCAACACATTGCAGAAAAATCACCCCCCCAAAAAAAAAGAAAAAAAAAAAAAACTTGCACATAATACAACTTTAACATGAGACCTTAAGATTCTCAATGTCTCTTTCTTGCTGTTAAATCAAGGCTTCATATTAAGCACATTATTAGTCCTAAGATTTGTAGGTGAAGTAATTTATGTTTGTCTTAATATTAAATTAAATGAATAATTTCATTTAATACAACTTATCTATTATCATAAAAAAATAATGATAATGTAATTTGATACTTTGTTTTGGTACTCACAAAATTATAATTATTTTTTTAAACAATTATTAATAATTTTATGAGTATCAAAACATAATATCAAAATACTATCTACAAATAGCATTAACTTTTCATTTTTCCAAGTGGGGTTTATTAAAAAGCTTTTAACTTTTTCTCAAGTGTCGGTGGAAACTGAAAAAATTAGTTGAAATGTTCATTTAAAAAGTTGTTTATAAAATAATAATTAAAATTCAAACTTTCTATTGACTTTTTAATCATAAAGCTAATTAGAAAGTGCATATCAAACAAATCTTTATTGTTTCAATCTAATCAAGTGTGTTGTCAGGTGATAGTGGTATTTTTTTTTAAAATGATACCTGAAGTTAACTTATAAGTATATTTAACAAGATTTTTTTTTATTATTAATACTTGAATAGAGTTGCAAACAAGTCTAAAGTCATAAAAATTTAGACTTATTCACTAAGAATTTTATTAGGTCAAAACTCTGCTCGACGTTGAGTTAAGTTAAAAAATCAGTCATGTTTATTGATTTAAGAACTTGTCAAACTCGAGTTTAGACTCAAACTTAACTCATTTATATTAAATATTAAACAAGTCTTAAATAAGTTTTAACTGAGTTTCATACAAATTTTTTTATAAATTATAAATTAAAAGTCATTATAAGTTTGATTTTAGGTTTGCTTACATAGAACAAGTAAAATTATTTTTTAAATATATTTTTAAATATGAAATAATATAAATAATGAAATAAATTTCATATATACCCTCAAGTTTGATACATTTTTTATGATACTTTTGTACTTTAAAATTGACTTTAGAAGTCTTTGCTTACAATTTTTTTGCATACATCCCCTTTGTTAGTTCTAAGAGCTAACGCCACTAATTTTGATGTAAAGCAATGTAGTTTTGTTTTTATAACTTTAATAGAATTGATTTAAACTCTAGTTAATTTATATTTAATTAAAATAAAAGACAATAAAACAAAAAGTTTTAAAAAAATCAAAAAAGCCAAGCAGATAGCAAGGTTCTAGTCATTGGAGCCAATGGTGATAAGTTTGAAGGCAGATCCAAAGAGAGAGAAGAAAAAGGAAAAGAGAGAGACCATTGATCCATCAATGATAAATTTAAAGAGAAACTAAGAAAAAAAGAGAGAAGAAGATTAACAAGAATAAAAAGCCAATTTTCGAGATTTGGAAATCCAATTGTCCATTCTAGATTTGGGAATCAAACACAGATGGGTTTTTTTGAACCCATTTGGGTTTGATTTTAATTGTTGGATCTAAGTTTGTTTTCATCTATCTCTTGACAAATTGATGAAACCCATCTATTTTCGACAAATGGATCTAAGTTTGTCTTCATCCATGTGTTCGTTCCAGTTTGTCTTCATCTTCGTTAGAACAAATGAGTTTGATCTGAAATCAAATGGGTTTCCAAATATGGTTGTGTTTGTTCTACTGCCGCTTCTTCTTCCTTTCTCTAGATGCATTGGTTCTGGACCAGATCCCATCACCAACAGGTCATCCATTGGCCATGAGTTGGTCGTCAATTCGACTGGTTTGAATGGACAATTTATTTCTATTTTTTATTTAAATTTTGTTTTTATGTCAACATTAATTAATATAATATAATACAAAATAAAACCACGTTATTTTGGACTTGTAATAAATGTCCTTGCCTCTTAAAACCACGTTATTTTGGATTTATTTATTTTTGGACGCAAGACCGTCATTGACTGCAGAGAGCTGGACGAAGTAACGAAGAGCGCGCGTAAAGAGATAAGATTAAGTGTGCGTTGTGTGTCTGTATTTGTGGGGGTGGGGTGGGGGGGGGGGGGGTGTTGGCGGCCGTGGCGGTCATCCTTTTCTTTTTGTTTTATTTTTTTATTATTTTCCTCGAAACTTCCACGACGACAGACAGCGGTCCGTCGAGGAGCGCAGAGATAAGATTAGGCGTGCGTTGTGTGTCTGTATGTGGGGGTGGGTTGGCAATGGTTCGGTTTATTTTTAATTTTTGTTAAAATTATAATTAAATTAAATTTAAATTATTAAAATTAAAATTAAATTATTACTTATTTGATTTTAAAAATTTAAAATCATAACTAAATCATTCAGTTTCGATTTAATTATAATTTTTTTCGTTTAATTTATATCAACAAATAAAAACAAATAGCATTCATAATTTTTTTTTGATAATTTCACAATAAATAAAGATAAATTCTAATAAAGTTATCTTATTCTTGCATAAAGTTACAAAACTTCTTGGATATAAAATCACATTTCCAAACCTACAATTGTTAAGATCAATAAATTAATATTTGTATAATTAAATTGTAATTTAAGCTAAAAAAATTAGTTACGAAAGTTAATACCTTCATCAACAACATTAATATATTTTTCGTAAATTGATACATATTCATCTGAAATGAATAAACCAATTCTATCTAACAAAATTATAAATATAAAAAATAAATTAATATGAAAAGAGATGAGGCACAGAGTGAGAGGTAGCGAGGGTGAGAGAGATTGAGGGCGAGTAAAAGCAAGAGGGCCCGAGACCTAGCGAGAGCAAGAGAGATCCAGTGAGGGCGAGTGAGAGCAAGAGAGATGCAGAGAGCAAGGGCGACTGGCGAGCTCTCGCAGAGAAGCAAGAGAAAAGAGGCAGAAATGGTAAGAGATCGAGAACGAGCAAGAGCAGGGGCAGAGCTCTAGCAAGAGCAAGAGAGATCCAGCGAGGGTGAGCGAGAGCAAGAGAGATGCAGAGAGTGAGGGCAACTGACGAGCTCATGCGGATGAGCAAGAGAAAGGAGGCAGCGAGGGTGAAAGAGATCGAGGGCGAACGAGAGCAGAGACCGAGGGCGAACGAGAGCAGAGACCGAGCCTTAGTGAGAGCAAGAGCAAGAGAGATGCAAAGAGCAAGGGCGAGGGTGCGCAGACGAGCGAGAGACAATGAAGGTGAGAGAGAGCGAGAGCGAGGTCGAGATAGGAAGGAGAAGAGAAGGGGAGAAGGGTTTGCAAGTAAGACAATTAGGCTGGGGTGGGCTAGGCTCAGATGGGTTGAGCTTGGATGGGCTGGATTGTATATAATATGTATTATATATTCAGTTCGGTTCGATTCGCTTACCCATCATTCGATTCGGTTTCGATTCAGCTTTTGATTTAGTTTTAGTGAAAATCATAACCATATCGATTGAAATAATATTTAATTTTTTTTCAAATCAAACTATTATTCAATCAAATGATTTTTAACTGCATTAATCGATTCAATTTTGATTAGATTATCTACGATTTCAATTGCAATTGTCATTCCTATGTGGACCGCCCCGGGGTGGTCGCCGTGGCGGTCATCCTTTTATTTTCATTTTTTTTTTTATTATTTTCCTTGAAACTTTCACGACGACTGACAGCGGTCCGTCGAGGGGTCTGACTAGGGTGTCTGCTCTGGAGTGCAATTTTGTTCACCCCCTTTAACGGGGGTGAACGTCACCCTCACAAAATTTGTGAGGGTGAAAAAAAGGGACGAAACGACAATCAATTGAAAGCCGTTCTGTCCATTTTTTTCACCCTCACAAAAATTGTGAGGGTGACGTTCACCCCGTTAAAGGGGGTGAACAAAATCGCACTCTCTGCTCTGGGGCTTCGTCGCATTCCGGTCTTCTTTTTCCGCGAAAGCCTATCGGTGTGCTCTTTTTGCCTGACAGGCTAAAATGTTAAAAAATAATTTTCCACTTCACATTTTATTATTATTATTATTTGAATTAAAGCGGTACCAACGAACAGGAACAGCTCACGGGAATAATCCGAGTACAACGAATTGTGATGCTTTAGCTTTAGCAATTTTATTATTTCTCATATGAATTTCACATTATTAAATAAGTTTTCAAAATTAGGAAACATCATGTATGTCACATCGCTTCCCATAATTGAATTGAATTATGATGAAGGGTAGACGAAGACTGTGACTTCTATTTATTATTAATATTACTGGGTTAAATTTGTATTTTTATATTTTTAATAATTATTTAAAATTTTTATTATTTTAATTATATTTTTGAATCAATGTAATTTATGTAGTTTGATATTTTTTTTCTTATGACAATTCAAGTTTTTTATTATTTTAATTATACTTTTAAATTTTTATTTTTAAATTAATTTAACTTTATATTTTAATATAAATAGTATAATGTATATTTTGTTATTTTATTTTATTTTTTATTTTTATATACAAAAATATAAAAATTAAATTGTCTCGAAATTAAAAGTGTAGGAGTTTATTCGAAATAATAAAAATTTTAATTATCTTATGAAAAAAATTGAAGTCTAAAAGAAATTAAGTTCTAATTAAAATAATAAAAAATTTAAATAATTAAAAAAACATAAAAATATAGAGAAAATATGAATTTGGACATTACTGTTGTTTGAGAGTGTGGATATATCTTGGGATGGCTGCGCTTCCGTTGATAATACCTATTATTATTTATAAATGTGGATTCACATTTGTAAAGCCGTCTTTAGTTGGTAATATTTAAACGCACAGTTGGAGTTGTTGTGAAGAGAATACTATCAACCTATATAATAAAAGATCGAAAAAATTACTATCATTGGACTCAAAACACCAGAAAGCGCCAACTTTGCCTGATTTGTAGACTTTTTTTTGTTTTTAATTTTTGGTTTCCGTCGGTGCTTGTCTACCAGAGATAAACAGTAATTTTGGGTATATATATAGACACGGGCATAATCATTTGTGCAGCCAAGCACTTGCGTAACTAAGACTAAAACCAAGTCATGAGAATGGCGTTCGAGGCCTGTTAGAGCTTCCGGAGATCAGAAGAATCGCAGCACTGAACTGGGTTCCATAAAGGGTACCCATTCCAACACTTTTGAAGTTTCTCTTGATTCTCCGAAGCTGATTCTATGCTTATAAAGCCAAAATCCAGATCAACATTTCACTCGCTATTTAATCTCTAGAGCAAAAACATAAAAACATTTCTATTTAGATGCTTGTGTCTCTGTAGAGTAGACCGCTGTATAAAGCATATATATATTTATGTATGTATGTGTATGTATTTCAATTAAGGATAGGGCCGAGGGGGTGCTGGGAAATTCCTTTCTTATGTTATGCTCCCAATCTCTTCTTATTGATTGAAAAAGTAAAGTTCTCTTCGTGTCATTGATTGCTAGATTCTTCCCATTCTATCTGCACATATATACATACATATATTTTTAATTTTGTTTTGTTTTCTTTTTCTTCTCTTCTTTTTCTAGATTTTATTGTGTTGATGATGCTACTGTCAGGAATGTGCATAATGAGGAAAGGGAGATTAGGCCAATGGCTACACTTTCTAGTTTGTGTGCTGCTTGTGCTGAAAACTGAAGGATTCGATGTTGGGATAACTTATATTCAGAGTGCTGTTGCGAAAGGAGCAGGTAAAAATTTTGTTTCACAATCAATCAGATTGAAATTTTACTAGATTGGGTTTCCTTTCTTCAACAATCTTCATCGTACGGTTCTTGTAATTCTGATATCGAACAGTTTGTTTGGATGGGAGTCCACCGGCTTACCATTTCGATAAGGGATCCGGGGCAGGAATCAACAATTGGTTGGTCTTTTTTGAGGTTTGTCCTCCATCTAGAATTGGGTTCTGACATTTTTAATCAATTTAATCTTTAATTACATGTGGTTTTATTGTCAAACAAATGGTGGGTACTAGATTTGATCTAACATGCTAATCAAATAGTCACAGTTGTGCTGCCAAGCACTCTAATGTGGTAATGATCTGCTCAGTGTTCTATGAATCCTAGATTAAGAGATCTTGAATGTGTTTTATGCATTTTCTTTTCATGCTATGTTTGGGACTAGGATTTATGGGTGGAAAATAAATATGCTTATTATGTGTATGCAAAAATGCATCTATGTTAGTGATCTTTTACCTTCTTTTCATTTTCCTTTCTGTTGGAAAGTTCTAGTTCCAAATATAATGAATTTTTGACAACATTTCTACTTTGTAATTTCAGGGAGGAGGCTGGTGCAACAATGCTACAACTTGCCTTGAGCGAACAAAGACTCATCTAGGTTCATCGAAGCTAATGGATAAGGAGATATCTTTCTCTGGGATATTTAGCAACGAACAGAAGTTCAATCCAGGTTTCCTATGATTATTAGTTGATCTGGAATTCATACTTCCATGTTAAGATTCTATACGAACAAGCTTCCTTATAAGAAATTGACTCTGTTCCCCTATCCAGATTTCTACAATTGGAACAGGATCAAGGTTAGGTACTGTGACGGGTCATCATTCACAGGCGATGTGGAAGCAGTCAATCCTGTAAGTTGTAATGCATACGGGTCTAAACAGATGGCCTCAATCAAATAATCATCACCTCTGGTTATCTTCTGAGTAACAGAAGAACATGCTGGGCAGCTACTCACATTTTTGTAATCATATTTCGTTTATATCAGGCTAATAAGCTTTACTTTAGAGGGGGACGGATCTTTGTTGCTGTGATTGAGGATTTAATGGCCAAAGGAATGCAAAATGCTGAAAATGTAAGAAATCAGATTGATACCATGTGTTATGTTCCTCTCGCCCCACTCCGGGTTCGTCGTCGTTGTTTCTGATGATTTCTAAAACCTTGTTTGAACAGGCTATTCTCTCCGGCTGTTCAGCAGGAGGTCTGGCATCCATATTGCTTTGCGACAAATTCCGGGCTCTGCTTCCTGCACGTACCAAAGTGAAATGCGTGGCAGATGCAGGCTTTTTCATCAACGCGTAAGACTTACTTTTACATTTAACCACTCTCAGAATTATGCCACTAAAGTACGTGAGTACCTTTAATTTGTATTTGCTTGATTTCATCTGTTAAAGGCTGAGGTACTGTATGACAGGAAGGATGTTTCGGGTGCACAACATATTGAAGGCTTCTACAATGATGTTGTTACAACACATGTACTCTCTTTTCTCTCCTTCTCTTTATGATGTTTAGGCTCATGCCCACAGTTTTTTGAGAACTCTTTCTGTCAAACGCTGGTTCCCTACCAAATTTTCTTTTCTTAGGACAGCATAGACGAGTCAAATTCTTTTCTTTTTGATATCTTGATTGTTCATGATTCCTTTACCCTATAATTTCTCTCCCTTTTCGCAATTATAAAACCAAAAATAAAGAAAAAATTGGGTTTCTACTGTGACCTTCTATTGCACTTATCAAAGGGTATTGTTTCACGTCTTGTTGACTTGTTTCAGTATTTCCCTCTATCTATGGTATTTGAGGAATCATTTTTTCTCAACCTCTGCTGCAGGGATCAGCTAAAAATTTACCCTCATACTGCACTTCCCGAATGAAACCTGGTTTGGTAAGATTTGCTAATAATTTTCTTTCAAAAAGGTAAATGCAATATATATATATATATATATATTTTTGGGAATTAATCACACGAATACGCCTTCACTATATTGCAGTGCTTCTTCCCCCAAAATATGGCACGGGGAATTCAAACTCCACTTTTTCTAATAAATGCAGCCTATGATTCATGGCAGGTTAGCTCATCCCTTCAGAGGAGGAAATACTCAATTTTTTTTTATAATAAATGCAGTCTCTATCTATTTCCTTCAATTTATGTGTTCTTAGTTGTGTTACCAAGCCTTTATTTCACTGATTTCATTATATATATATGTGTGTGTGTGTGTGTGTGTTCAGGTAAAGAACATTTTGGCACCCGGTGTTGCTGATCCGCATGGAACCTGGCATAGCTGCAAGCTTGATATAACTAAATGTTCAAATGATCAACTAGCAATCATACAAGGTTACAGCTTCTCTACAAACTTAGTTTCTGGGCCCATGATCCCCTAAAGACTTTTCTCCATTCTTTATCACTGCAATATTCAAATTTTGTTGTAACATTATTGTGGCGGATTATCTTGAATTTAGAAGATAAGATTATAAATAGAAACGGCGAATGAGTTAAAATTCATGTAACGATATATGGAATTAAGATTTGATATGTTAGTTGTTGCTACTTGTAGATTTTAGGAAGCAGTTCTTAAGTGCGTTGACGGGACTTGGAAACTGTCCGGCTAGAGGACTGTTTATCAACTCTTGCTATTCTCATTGCCAAGCTGGAACGCAGGAAACTTGGCTGATGGATGACTCTCCAAAACTTGGTGGAACTGTAAGGAGCTCTTGTGCTTTGTTTCTCTTGTTCCTGTTTCTGAGTTGCTTTAACTCTGAACTCCTGTATCTGCAGACGATTGCAAAGGCAGTTGGTGACTGGTATTATGACCGGGTCCCGTTCCAGAAGATCGACTGCCCATATCCCTGCGATAAAACCTGCCACAATCGGGTTTTTGATTAGTAAGAACATCCATGAATACAGATACTGCTGTTTATCAAGTCACCATCATTCTTCACTCAATTTATTGTTGTAATTGAGCTTCAGAACAATGAAGAATGCTTACCATGCCTCAAGTGAGGGCCGGAAGATTCCTATTTATGTGAAACTGAAGTGTAATTCACCCCCCAATAAATGAAAGTGCGCTTTCTGATATCAATTAGAAGCCTACTCTTATTCAATCTCTAGAAGAGAGAAAATGTTAATTAGAAAGAGATGCTTGCAGTTAAGATTCTTTACTTATCAAATCAAGATCAGGCTGCTTTGTTCTTGTAACTGCTTGGTGCGGGGAGGAAGAGAACATATAGTTGAGACGTGTGAGATTGCTTGCCTTCAATGATCATTATCAGTGCCAACCAGTGGCTTCCAACAACAATAATAGGACATTTGAATAGAATTTATGATAGTTGATTTGACGAATTTTACACTGGTTGGTAACCATTTAACAAAACTGGTCTTATTTATCTACGCTTAGAATAGACCCTGAATAAGAGAAATACTTGGAAATGTAGAAAGAATACTTAATCTCGCTTCCATCATCTTGAAGAAAAGGATTATCAATTCATGTCTTTCCAGAAGATATCAGAATTCAGAAAGAACACTTGCTTGCATTTGCAACCCTGTTCACTACAAGATTCAAGCAACGGTCATTTGTTCATTTCTATAAACAAACAAGAAAAGAGATAGTAATAACAATTCCATATGCCTACAGGATATGAATCCATGCGTAAATGCAGACTGAAAAATGTTTTATTTTTCCATAATAATCTCTCACCAACATTCTAAGGAACCACACTGCCAAGCACAAGGATCATCACAGTCGTAACTTATATGATTATCCCAAAAAAGGAAAAAAAAGGCTACTGCTTTGATGTTAAAGTGAATTAATAAAAATGGTATATCATTTTCATTCTACATCGCCGGTGTTACAGTCAATTTGTTCCTAAACCCCATGGAAAAGAAATGAATATCTGAAAGCTGATTGCGGTGATTCCTTCTGGAGATAAAGAACTTCAAAACAGTGAAATAGAATTCCCTTCCGACTAGATTGTCAAATGGAAAGAGTGAGGCCAAACGAAAAACTCTGCCCGTCATGCACCATTGTCACTTGCATCTGAACAGGACTGACTATAAAAGGTGGATCACCTCATGAAAGGCACTAACCATCTCATTTCTGTCCCATTGCCGTTGGACAGGTAGAATACCTTTTTCCAACCTTCCTCTGAGAATGCTTCGCGGCGTACTAGCCTTTGCCTGCAATTGGCAAAAATAGAAAAAGGCATAGCATATGAAGATGCACATCTTATTTTAGTGGAACTTCAAGAATGAAAAAAATATATACAGCATTCTGAAAGAAATCACGAAATAAAATAACTAGAAAATGGATACATCTCTTCTAGGATACAACAACAACAATCATAAGTCATAATCCAACAAGAGGTTCGGCTAGGTTACATCTCTTCTAGGTTAATTAAAATAAAAAATGAATGGATAAAGCCAAAAAAATTCATGCCACAAACACCAGACTTCTTGTATAACTACCATGCTTCTTTTGAGATGCTCCAGGATGATGTCATCACTGGGGAGTGGGAGGACAGGTGGAGATGGCACCTGACAAAGGGAGGGATCAAATCCATTTTGCATGCTCTCAATGGTGATTGTGATATTGATCTCCAGGACAAGGTTTGGATACAAATTAGAACAAAGTGAATAAGCACCTGCAGATCCCCCACATCTGCCCCTTTAGGCCTCACATATTCAACTCCCCAGCAGGTGCCAGGTAGGTATTGCACTGCACTAGACATCCCCTCATACTTTTCTCACTAGGGTAAAAGGGACCAGAAAAGAAGATGAAAGGACACACACTATAATTGCTATGTTTTCATTAGCATTCTAGTGCAATTAAAACTGAAAAAGGTTAGAATAGTATGAACATGAAATAGCATGAAACCTGAACTTCCCCACACTTGGAAAGCCCCACAGGCACCTCATGTTCAACTTCCCAAAAAGAACACATAGGTAGGATGGGCCTGCAATAGTTTACATATTATTAGGAAATGGGAACACCAGTGCAAGACAACCTATGCTCTAGTTGGTTCTTTCTCTTATAACATGTCTGAGACAGCCCCTGTCAAGAGAGAGGGGCGAGGCCCTGACAAAATCCATAGCTTTAACCTCAAATCCTTGAGTGTTCTGCATCGAGGGTGACCAAACCCCTGCCAGAGTGTAGGGAGTTGAAGTTGTCATGTGAATGGGGACTAACAATATTCCATTTTTTCTGCACTATTAGCATGGCGGCAACTTACATGGACTTCGACATGGAAGGAAGAGCATAGCATGCAATTATAGAAGCAGGCAAAAATGTGATTTGCTTGTTATCATAAAAGGATGAAGCTGTGGAATGTATACCCAAAAAAGCACCTAACTGAGCACTGAATATGAAATAATGACACCAAATAATATGCATCTCCTAAATGTATCTCTGGCACAAATTAGAGTTCCCAATATTCATATGGTCAATCTATTCTTCTACAGTGCCCTGTAACTTTCTTTTTGGTATGACAGGACCCCGTTTCCTGCATCCATTGGCCAACTTTATTCTGCTATGATTTGCAGTCCAAAATTTATTATTGTCAATGCCTCCTGTGGGTGTTGGTGTAAGAAGTAAGTGCCAGATTCTTCTAATTCTGATGCCCAAAGACATTACATTTCATATTCTGAAGTGCTATATTAATTTAAGGTACAATGGCATTTGGCAAACTAGCATAGTAGTCCTTGTGCATAAATTGAGGATTCAGGTATAGTTTCATAGACTGAATTGTCAAGCATTCAATGTGTCCAAGAAAGGTAATTGACCATTTAGAAGAGTTCACACAATATGACTTGTTGCTTCCAAAGATGCACGCCTCTTTCTTTGGCCAAAACCCTGAACAGTTGGAGCACTGTAAAGAAGGAAAAGCATTTTTGCTGTTGGTAATGGAAGTTTCAGTGTTAAAGGATTAACAGTCTGGTCTAAGATATGAATGACTCTTCTGACTCAGCATATCAGGACATTCAGAGATTCCTAAGGTCATCAGATATCAAAATCTTCATAGAACCTTTGAAAACAATGAAAACAGTTATGGATGTGGAATGGGATTGTCTAATATTGGACAAAAAGCCACTAAAGTTGGCCTATTGACATGTGTAGCAAGAAGGTTGAAGGCTGCTGATCAAATTAGTGATTCTGCATTTGCCTTAATTATCACAATACATGTTGTGCTTAGCAACAACAATCCCAAGCCTTAATCCCACCAGGTATTGCGCTTAACTAATCAAAAAACTCGAACCAGGAAAAGACCTAAGGCAAGTTCAATTCAGAATTTGCAAGCAATTTGTTGGCACAGCAGTACTCTACCATAGTTAAAAACTGTCACCCAAGGTATGGTAGAGAACAGCTACTGATTGCATCTTTTGGCAAATATTAATCAAGTATAATACCTGAGGTAGTAGTGGCAAACCGCGGCAGCTTCATTTAAATTGTACCGGGGAAAATTAATGCGAGCACCTGTTGGAACATCTGGCAAGTCCTTCCTTAGCTTCCCTACTGCTGTTGAGTGAGAGAAAGCACCGACCATCATGTCATTGTTCATCATAGACCTAAATGCATTCACCTACAGGTGATATACAACCATGCACTGTCATGTACGCTATTTAAAAAAAAACCCATAGGCAAAATTGTGCTTGCCATGAAAGGAAAAAGAAATATAAGAAGTAATATGAACCCCAGTCCCCTGGGGCCCACAATTTCAAGCTACTCTACTGCATAGAATACAAACACTATCATTCTAAAATAGCATCCAACATGAATAAATAAGTCATTGAGAGTGAAAAAACAAAACAATAAAGGTCAGGCTAAACGAGAGCTAGATCATTAAAAAGTATACTAAAGAGTTCTTTTAGGCTTGGCATCAGTTCTACATATCTTATATTAAACATATTCAAACAGCTCAGTAATCAAGAAAAAGAACGTAAAAAAAAAAAACCTTCACATATTGCTCAGCAACCTTTATGACAAGGCTAAAGTAGCTTCCTGAAAGTTGATAACCAGGGGTGTGTTTTTCAGTTTTCTTTTCTTGTACTGGCATGCATGCAGGTGTGTGTGCATGTGGTGGTGTTTGGGGGGGGGGGGGGTGTGAAGTAACAATAAAGGTCCCTTCTATTAATGTTCAGTTGCCCTCAGTAAGAGAGTCTCTTCAACAGATAATGAGAACTTTGCCTTTTGTGCATTGAAGCTGCCTTAGAGTTTGAAGTTCAATTCAGGCAATCTACCTTTATCTATATATGAAAGATGTTCAATATAGAAGGTGTGAAAAGCTTAAGCTGTGACTGCATTTGGGCAAATTAAACTTAAGGTGCTCTAGCACACATTAGAACAAGTGTGCATAACAGACATCATAGGGAACAAGCCTACCTCATGCTACTTGAATCCAGGACCTCCTAGAACCAAATTCTTCACACCAAGCTTACGACCTATCCTGAACATTTAAGATGTTAGGAAATGACTTGCAATATTATATTAAGCTCTTCAATTGATAGATTGGTTTTATAATTGGTTATAAAGTGGCCTACTTAGTTTACAAATTATTTGGGTCATTCTCTGGGATCAACATTTAAGAGAAAGCATGTCTAGGATTTTGTTATTTGAGACAGTTCGGTGCCCTTTGGTGGGTTGGAAGATGCAATAATTGTCAAGAGGAGGCAGGTTAACTCTTATTAAAACTACATTATTGAGTCTCCTTTTTTTGATGTCTTTGTTAATAATTTTTTCTTCTGCATCTAGGAAGTTGGATAACATGCAAGTAACTTCTTGTAGAGTCAGTTATGGATGAAGTTACACATCCTTTGATAGTTGTGAAGTTAAGAAATTTTTAATCAAGCTCTACTTGTTAAGAAGTTATGGAAATCTTGTGCTAGCAAGAAGTGACACAGTCAGTCTCATCTAAAAATGAACTGCTTCTATTATTGCATTCTTGCCCTGTGGAATTGGATCGTGGAAGGGGAACTAACACGGTTGAGAAAATTTTAAGGATTATATTCATTATATGGTTGGAAACAGCAAGAATCTGCAACCATGTCCAGTGTGGTGGCCTAGTGACAAAGCTTCCTGCCAAGTGATTGGGGGCAAGAAGGCATACAAACAAGGTACCACAAATCTGAGGAAAAAAGAAAAACTCAAACAAATGGAAATGGAAAGCAAAAAATAAAACAATTTAACTCACCGCTGCCAGTTCTCTAGCATGCAGAGGCCGACAAGAACGAGCAGTTACTGGCTCCTCATACTCGCTGAATGTAAACCAATTATTGTACTGGAGATACAAGCAGATAGAACAATAAGCCACATATAGACCAACCACTTACATAAAGCTTATGATTTAAGTTTTTGGAACATGTTATCCAGAGAATTGAATCAGATAATCATATCTTGGACATCATTCTTTATCTTACTTGGTCAATTGCAAGGAGAACAGGTACATCTTTTACAAGTGATAATTCTTTCCTCAAACGAACTAGCACTCCAACGGAAGCATGCGTGTAATTTAGTCCTGTTTGAATGAGGTCATAGAGTGTTGAACCTTCAGGCATTGCCATGGAATCAACCCCTTTCAGCCACCCAACACCAGCACCCTCTCCCAATGGGATAGGATCAGACAATTGGCAATGTAATTGTTGTAAGCGAGATTGATTGTATTTCAAAAAGTTCTGAAGATAATTTGTAAAAAAGGTAAGAATCCAACACCAAGTCCATTACCATACATTCAAATAGAATAAATTAGACAAACTAGTAACAGAAAATTTTCATAGCTCTCAATATTAGTGCTGCTAAGGTAAGGAAGTGAAGTGAAAATAGAAAATAATATGATACCAAACAAAATGGCAACTCTATAGGGAAATTAAAAAGAATTGTCTTATGGATTTCCAAATCTGAGCCATCTGACAAATGCATAGAGGAAGTATATAAACCATCTACTATGCACATAAATCTCATACGAAATAGCAAATTCAGTTCTAGCAATCTCCATTAAAGCTTGTAAAACAGAATTAATGCCCAATAATCTTCTGGGAGAAACGAGCTTTTTAGGTAGGAATTCATTCATTACATGTCACAGGCTTTCAAGGAAGCATGAACTGGTCTGACTCAACTACAGCTGATGTCTGGATTTAACAGCTTACATATTTGTTTAGTTCTTCTTGGCAATACAGGTTGGCATTTTTAAAGCCATTTCCAAAGCCTGGAAAGCATAGACGAGACAAGCAAAAAAAGTATGGACTAATGGGCTTATGCATTTCAAAGCGTGACAGTTAACTCTGTGTCTTGAACAAAATGAACGGCCAAACTTCAGTGACTTGCACATTCAAACTTTTTAAGATGCATGCTCAAGAAAAAAATTATTTTAGGAATGAAAAACAGAACAAGGTAAACACAAAAGAACGGAAGGTATAGATAAATAAAAGAAAATCCATTAATCAAATTTGATGTCATATCTAGCAGCAAAAAGGTTTGAATTCTTGCCTGCAGAGCATTTGCTGCCTGAACAGGAGTATCCCAAAGACCAGTTTGTGGATTTTTGTAGAAAAATCCTCCATGCGTCCATTCTCGACCATAAGGTACATAGAAAACAAGCCAACCCTCATTACGAGCCCAGTGAACAAGCATTGCAAGTGCAATACTTTTGCCGCAGCTAACAGGACCATCCAAAACAATTTGCTTCTGAACTTTTGGACCTAAACATATAACACCAGCATAAGTGTTCTCTCATTTTTCTTTTTTTAATATAAGTTCATTGTCCACATTATTATGTGCAAATAAATTTCAGATTTGTCAAAAAGGACCATGTGCATCTTGGATTGTGAAATACCCAATTGAGAGGCCAGTATGGTTGAACCCCTACGATTCCAATACAGAAGCACTAACAATAACAATAACAATAATACCAAAGCTTCATTCCCAAGTAGGGATGGTTGCATGCTTTCTAGCTTGCCAATCATTTCTATCTATGACACTATCTTTTGTAAGGCCATTGTATCTCATTTTATGCCTAATAACTTGTCATGACCCAAGTAGTAACTAAAGGGAAAATTTAACTTGGGTCATGACATAACTTTTCACCAAATTTAACTTGGTCTTATTTACCTATTTTTCTATAAGCTTCTTTTATTCAATTATTTAGAAACAGTAAAATAAAAAATATAAAATTCTTCTACGACTAAATACAAGCATCAATTTAGTTCAAAATAAATAACTTTTTGACAGTATTTATAGCATAGTCGATTTTGCTATGGATTTTAATTAGCTCATTTCAAGTGTCTATGATGAACATCATGGGGCAGTTAAGGTTTCAGAAAGGCAGTTTTACTGGATTTGCAAGCCTTGAGTATTATATAAGGAACAAAAACACTTGATATTTTAAACATTCAATGCCTTATGACCATTGCCTCTACATGTGTCAAAATAATATTACAATTCACAAAATCCAATTACTGAAGTTATATCAATACCAGACACCAAAGACAGAAAATTCCACAATTCAAATGGGAAAGAGGCAAAGATTTAATGTTATAGGGCACCCAACTTAGTGCATTACATCCGTGCAATATGTTTCCTTCTTTCCTCTTGGCCAGATCAATAAGAGTAAACACAAACATATAACATAAAAAAAAAAAATAGAGAACAAAGGAAGTACCTCAAGTCCCAAGCAACAAAAATTAATAGTGATTGATTCTATTTTTTTTAAATAGTTGTATCATTGCAAAGGATGTTTTTTTTGGGTTTTTTTTTTTTCCCTTATTGATGAGAAACCCAGCCATTGTCCTTTGAGCATGCATTGGGTAAACGTATTGGGCATGTGGAACAACTCAGGAGTACCAAGTAAACACAAAAAAATCCATATGTGAGATCCCGCTAGGGAGGTTTGAAGTCTGGTTGCAAATGAGACCATTATAACTTCTTACCACTGTGCCAACTCTTGGGGTCATTGCAAAGGTTTTAACTCGTTTGTAGGTAGAAAAATTGTAAATTTTATATCATGGGAGTGTATGCAATCAATCCATCCTTTTTGAAAAGATCCACACATTATATTTCATCTCAAGCATCATATATTCTATCCTAATCCTTCTCTATCCTACAAGGCTGGAATTTCATTCAATTTCATAGAATTTCAAGTTATTCAAGTACATTTTTTAGTAACAATAACCAAAAAAAACATGCAGACAATATAGAATAACAATACAATAATTCATGTTATTAAGACAAAAGCCAACATACTTAAGAGGAAAACCATTAATAATATGCAGCAATGGATCAAACCAAGCACTATAATCAATTACAGCTATTTCAACTTGCAAACCATTATACAAACCCGATATGTATTGGTTGCCTTGCTCACTATACCATCTGCTATTCTTGAACACCGTGTTGATGTACACTTTCAAGATGATGAACAGTATAGCTATGAAGTTAATAGCTCCCCTTGTTGATGAACATAAATTGGGTCTTTTGAAGCTTTCTCATTCTGTGTACTATTCCATAAAGGCTTAAACCTCCTTTTTTAAGTAGAACAGGCAGGGAATCAATTGGTTTCCTTGTCTAACCAAGTCTAAGACAAATAATAAAGTTCAGATCAACACAATGGATGCCATTTGAATAGGGGGCTTGTGGTTCGAGTGCCCTTAGAAAACTCAACCATCATCTCACTGAATACATTCATAGGGATCCAACACTTCCAAGTACGGTTATTCAAACATGATGTCAAGCATGTTAAACTGGTTGCAATGACTTTTCACTTCGTTTTTTACACTTACAACACTGGAATCCAAGGCCAACATCTGATGTAACTCTATAGGTTTGTTTTCTATCAGCACTAGGATCAACTTGATTGAAATTTGAAGAAAAGAAATACAAAAATTTAAATATTTATCAAGTTGAACTTTTTTACTTTTTCAACCTGACTCCAAAATTGATTATGTTTGTGTCCCACTTGGATATGTCTGACCAAAATCACTTCGATATTTTATCATGACTTGAATCACTTGAAACACACTTCTAAACATCCTTGAACATATAAAATCATTTCTTTACCCAAATCCCATATGCTACATTCAACTTGCATTGATAACATGGACTCTGACGCAATGTTAATATTAACAGACACCATAACAAAGGCATATTCTTTTCATGATATTATCAAGAGCCAACTAATCATTGATTTTCTGGGTAAAGTCATTCACACTATATTTAATTATATTTTTCCCAAGTTATAACATGGAATATGAAACAAACTATGCAAAGCCATGCATATGAAACTGTAAAATCGAGAAACCATACCCTTGGCATTAGAAGATTGCAAAGAAGGGTCAACAATGCGCCTAAAATTATCACGAAGGTCCAAGAAACTCTGGCGAACCAACAATGCTGTCCGTTTCGAATCCTCAAATTCCTTCACCATCCCCATCGGCACTCCTTCCGGCAACACCTCATTCAAATCATCCATACTACAACGAGCAGAATTCACCAAATACATATATACATGCATACATACATAGATCAAGGATTTACAAATCAAACACATAAATAGATGGAGTGCATACCTGAATTTCATGTAAGTGCAAATGTCTTGGCGGGAAAGCTGAGATAGCGAATGAGTGGAGGTGAAGAGAGGGCGGCCATTGGGGCCGACGTCGAGAGACTTGTTCTTCTCGTCCTCCGCGAGGTGGCGAAGGCGTATGTCCTCGTCATCGAGGTCGTCGGCGGGGGAAAAAGAGGAAGATGAGGAGGCGGCCGCGTCCTTGGCGTCGGACTTCGACTTGGCTTTCTTGGCCTTTGTGAGGGACGCTTTGGTGACCTTCGCAGCGTAGCCTCTGTACGAACCAAGCTGAGAAGTAGCGGTGGTCGCGGATGGCGGCGTTGGGAGGGTCGTGCGGCGTCTGGCGGTGGCTTCCGCCGAAGCGGCCGCCCTGAGGAGTGACCGCAGCATTTCCCTGAGAGCAAGGGAGGGGAGAATTGGGGAAGGAGATGGGTTTTTCTGGTGGTTTAGAGCCTAAGGCCCATTGGCCTCTCAGAGAAAAGCCCCACTACATAGGGCTGGAAATATAAATAGCAGATTGTGGGCCTCTCAGATTGGACTCAGTTATTGTTATATTGAACTTCACTTTAGCAATATAAATAGCTTGAACTTAATTCTTCAACTTTTTACTAATGGAGTTTTTAGATTTTGTAATATTTATTTGGAGTTGATTGTACTTGTGGTTAATTTCATCATTATAATATATATTTGGGTTTTGACACTTTTGACTGTTATTTTTTAATTTATAACACTTTTTTTATGTTAACCATACTATCTATTAATAGTTGTTAATGTGGAACAATAATATTTTAAACTTGACCATACTTACTTTCTTTCAAACTTGGACAAAGGCTTAAAACAAACCAACCTAAACTTTATGGAGTTGTTCTCCATAAAGATGAAGGAATGGCCACCACTTTTTGTCGAATCCAAGATCAACTGCCACTGAGGGGAGAGGACACAGGAAAAAGCAGAGAGAGAGAGAGAGAAGAGGCAGGGGGAAGAGATGGAAACCGGGAATGCCGTACAAGGATGAACACCAACGTCAACGACGACGCCAACAGTCACCATCTGAAGCAAGATCTGTATCCCCAAACCGAAGCCACAACCTCCCGCCACTACCCCCACCCCCACCCCCGCCGGAACCGCGGCTTCGCGGCAGCGATGGGCGCCGCCGCCGACGGAGCCGCTTCCGGCGCAGGCGCCAAGGGGAAGAAGGAGAGGGAGAAGGAGAAGGAGCGGACCAAGCTCCGGGAGCGCCACCGCCGCGCCATCACTAGCCGCATGCTCGCCGGCCTCCGCCAGTACGGCAACTTCCCCCTCCCCGCCCGAGCCGACATGAACGACGTCCTTGCCGCCCTCGCTAGGGAGGCCGGTTGGACCGTCGACCCTGACGGCACTACCTACCGAACCTCTCGGCCTCCTTCGCAAATGGTTGGCCTCCAATTTGGTGCTGTTCTTCTTCAATTTTGCGCTCCAACTCATTTCCGTTGTTAATTTTGTTCATCCAGTAGCTGTGCAACATGGTTGTTCGTAAGATATACTTTTAAAGTTGTTCACTAACTTAGCTGAATTTTCTTTGCATTTTAAATTATCTACTCTTCTCTTTTACATTTTCGTGCCATTAAAACAGTAACTCGAAACAGGAGCATGTTTGCAGTTCCATTTTACAGGCACAGAGCATGGTATGTAGGTCTGGAAAGCGTAGTGTTTTTACTGGCAGTTTGTGGCCGATACATCTCCCTGGACTGCATAAGTAGATAGTTGAGATCAGTATTTGGATAATTAAATGTAAAATAATGCCAAAATATTTGCTTTGTTTTGATGGAAAAGGAAACAATTTAAAGATGGGGGTGATACTAGAAATTGGATAATTCCCCCTCTGCTACTTTTGTTTCCCTACCTGTTTTTTCACTACAAACAACTCTGAAAGGTTTATTTGGTTTTGGACAAAGTAAGATTTTATCAAATTTTCATAGGTTCTATGTGTCAAGAGTGAAAGGTTGCATGTTTAACAAGGTTAGAGTTATGTATGTATTCTGAACTTGTAAAATCATAATAGTTTTATGGGCATTTCCTTCAGTTGCTATTGTTCAAACTGTGTTTTGATCAATATTTACTACTATGCACTTGGTTAGCATCCACATAAAGGAATGTCAAAGTGTGCTCTCAAGGCAATCATGATTTTGGCTAGCTGGAAGCTGTTTTTTTTTTTTCACTTTGCTTTAAATGGTCTTTGGTTGTTATAGAACCTATATTTATGGTGTCATTATAATTTTTCATTATCATTTGACATACTATTTTTTTCTTCTTTTTGCTCTCAATTTGACATACTAATTTATGCGCAGGGGACGTTTCTTGTTAGGTCAGTTGGAAGCCCATTATCTGCTAGTTCATTGAGAAATTGCTCCACTAGAGCTTCATTAGACTGTCAGCCATCAGTTCTAAGGCTTGATGAGAGTTTATCACCAGCATCACTTGATTCTGTTGTGGTTGCGGAGACAGATACAAAGAGTGAGAAGTATGCAATTGCAAGCCCCATTCACTCAGCTGAATGTTTGGGGACTGACCAGGTGATCTCCTATCCTTGTTAATTTGGTATGCAGAACTTCCAGTACTATGGGCATTTACCAAAAGCTCCCCCTTTACCAATTGTCTACTTTTCATCTGCATGCACAGTCAAGCAATATCAATGCTTTACTTTTTTCTTTCCCATGCTCTTTTTTTTTTTTTTCCAAATTTGCCTTCTTTTCTTTTTTACTTCTTGCTTTCACCTATTCGACTTAAGTAATGCAGATTTGTTAATGTTATGCTTAGTGTTATTAAAAGCGCGCCTAAGTGCAAGGTGCACCTTTGGTGCCTAGAATGCTTCAAGGTGGGCACAAACTAGCCAGGTGTACCTAGGCTAGCTAGGCCCTCAGGCACAGCCTTGGGCTTAGACTCGCTTGGCTTTTTTTAATTGTTTTCAGGGTTTATATTTACTATGTATTACTTTATTTAATTTTTATTGTTTAGGGTTTATATTTATTATTGTAACTTTTTTAAAAATTAACTATATCTAATAGAATCCTAACTTGACAATGAGTAAAAGGGCTACTATTTCAAATGCTCCAATTGAATTTGAACTTGATAAAGATGGAGAGGGAGATGATGTGGAAGAAGAGGATATTGGAGATGATGATTCTAATGATGAAAATATGGAAATGTTTGATCTTGATGATGATGATTTTTAGATTATTTAAAATGCATAATTAGTTAATCTTAATTAGGATTTAAGACCTACAAATTGTTTAAGATTTAATTTAAGTTGACTTAAAGACTTTTAAATTGCATCTTTTGACATTTTTTTATTGTTCTTTTCATTATATACATATACCAATATTAGATTTTAAAATTTCTTACAAAGCTTTTAACTTTTGCATGCTTATATGTGGGTTGCTGAAATATGATGGGATGTGTTTTGTTGAAATTTACATGTATGTAACTTGTTTTAATATTTTTTTTTACTTTGTATATGTTAAATTTTTTAATTTTTTTGATAACATGCTTGTGAATATGTTATTAGGAGTTATGACCTATTTTATATCTTATTCTTCAAATAAGACATATGTTTTTCTTTCTTTTTTTTTTTAGTTAGCCTGTGCCTTGTATCCACCAGGCGTACGCCTCACCTTGTGCCTTGCGCTTTGCGCCTTGCGCCTTAGGCTCCAACACCCTTTGTGCCTTAGTGTGCGTTGGGCCTTTAATAACATTGGTTATGCTTTATTCTTGTTGAGCAATAATTGCTGACTGCTTGTCCTTTTTCCTACCCTATATCTTTAATTGTTCTTTCGAAGTAAAGATTTCTATTGCAGCTTCAATCAAATCATTTGAAACAATTTAAGCGCTTCACTAGCAATGTATGATCATGATTTCAAAGTCTCATTGCCATTCTGCAACTTGCAAGCATTTCTCTGCAAGATATTCTATTTATTATCTAAGCCTACATATATAGGCAATGGTACAAGGTGTGATTTACCTTTCCCCTTGAAGTTGCTCTTCTGATCCGGCCTGCGATCATCCCTCTTCTTGCCTTTATGTTTTGCCTTGCCCACCGCACCATAATTGGTCCTCAAGGCCCGCAAGTCAATCAGGGCATCCGCAGCAGCCATCGCCGAAGTCAGTGTCACGAGATGAGCCAGCTAGGCATTTCTGTTTTCTTTCTTTTTATTACTTGCTGTTATTCCTGCCAATTCTGTTAAGAGTTAGTTTAGGCCATGTGCTAGTGTGGAGAATAGGACAAAAAGGGTTGTTGTAACCGCCTGAGTAGAAAAGATATGCTGCAATGGGCGTACAAAACACCCAGCCAGTATATATCATCACCCATGCGTGTAAGGAAGGCATCGATGGAAAATTAATCAGAACTTTCTTCTCATCTCTCGTTCTCCCACTTTCTCTTCTCTCTCTCTCTCCAACGGAATTCTTCTATCTCTCCCTCAATACTTTTCTTATCCCGAACCGGAATTCAGCTTGTCACGGACCAAGCCGTGACAAATTGGTATCAGAGCAACATCCTCGGCCGAGCTAGAAAAGCAATGGCAGAAGGAACCCGGATGAAGGCATTGGAGGCGCAAGTGCAACAGTTCAACTCGACTATATCCGACACCCACCATCGGATAGAGCAGCTGGAGTTGGGAGCTAATCGAAGCCACGAAGCGGTTGCGACAATGGACCGAAGGGTGGAAAATTCCATAGAAGGACTAGAGCGGAGGCTCGAAGGCTCCATAATGCGGGTACGAGAGGACCTGGCTGCCCAAATGCAGCAGTTTATGCTGATGTTCGGTCGCCAGAATCGGGTGAGCTTGTCTCCTGAATTCCCTCCTAGAGAGAGAACGGAACCAATCCTTCAAGGAAATCGGGGAGTTGGTGGTCATGGTGCAGTGGAATTAGAAGCGGAACCAGAGGACGAGTTTGAAGGATTGAATCATGAGAGGAGGAATGGACAGAATTTTATCCACCAACCAGGCTTTCCCATGCCTCGGATGGACATTCCCACATTCGATGGGGTTAATCCCCGATGGTGGTTACGAAAATGTGAGAGGATGTTCGACTGGTACAACATTCCAGAAGAGCAGAGGGTGTCGCTGGCATCCGCTTATTTTAATGAGGTGGTTGACGCCTGGTATCAAGGGTGCATCAGGCGAAGAAGGGGTTGCACTTGGGACGAATTTTCGGAAAAAGTGTGCGAAAGGTTTGGAGAAAGAAGCATGGTGGATGTCATAGAGGAATTCAACAAGCTCAAACAAACAGGTAGCGTGGAGACTTATCAGGTGCGTTTTGAAGAGCTGAGGTCACTCATGCTTCAGCATAATCCCCACCTATCCGAGACATATTTTGTGTCCAGCTACCTGAGTGGACTTAACGAGGAGTTGAGGCCGATGGTCAAGGTATTAAGGCCCCAGACGGTGGAGCAAGCAGCAGAAAATGCTCGTTTACAGGAGCTAGCAGTGGAGGCATTACTTAAAAAACAGAAACAACAAGCAAGAGGGGTGACCTTGGGAGTCTCTAACCCGGGAGGAAGGGGTTATACTAGAGAACCAGTCCGGGTAAGCGGTGGAAGTAGAGGCGGTATGGGTACGGGCTCACTGCCATACGGAGATCAATTGAGGGAACAAAGGAGAATCGCTGGCCTCTGCTTCCGTTGCGGGGATAAGTACCACGTTGGGCATCAATGTAAGCGCCAAATACTACTATTAGAAGGTAATGATACACAGGAAGAAGGGGAGGCAGAAGATAGAGATTGTGAAGATGAAGATAATGGAGAAATCTCCATACACGCTCTGAAGGGAATGGCTAATAACAAAATCATCAAAGTGGAGGGACAAGCCAAGGGAGATAGCCTCATGATCCTGATAGATAGTGGAAGCACCCACAGCTTCCTTGATGAAGGAACGGCTCGAAGGTTGAACTGCAAGCTAGCTGGTACACTTCCTCTAAGTGTAACAGTAGCCAACGGTCAGAAGATTTTGAGCAGATCATCGTGTAACGGTTTTTGCTGGCAAATGCAAGGAGAAGAGTTTGAGGCGGACCTAAGACTATTGCAGCTAGGGAGTTGTGATGTAGTTCTTGGAGTGGATTGGATGAAGGGGGTCAGCCCCATCAGCTTCGATTTCAACAAAATGGAAGTGTCGTTTGAAAAGGAGGGAAGAAGGATGACTTTGTCAGGTGACAAGGAAGTTGGAACCTGTAAGATGATTTCAGGAAAGAGGCTACAAAAGGTGTTCAAGGGGAGATGGAATCAGCTGGCTCAATTCTTTTCAATAATGGCTATAGAAGGAGGAGCAGAGGTTCAGGCTGAGATCGGAATGACTGTCAGCACACCACCCGGAGGTCCTGACCAGGTACATTGCCTAGAAACTCTTAATGAACTGTTGTTAGATTATGAGGATATCTTTTCTGAACCCAAAACCTTACCCCCAACTCGGTCATTTGACCATTCTATTCATCTCAAACCCAACTCCGAACCTATCAACAGTCGATCATACCGGTACCCTCCAATCCAGAAAAATGAGATAGAAAAGATGGTTAGGGATATGCTTCAACAAGCCATAATTCGACCCAGCCAAAGTCCGTTTGCCTCACCCGTTCTTTTGGTTAAAAAAAAAGATGGGACATGGCGATTTTGTGTAGATTACCGCCAACTTAATGCCATGACCATCAAAGATAAATTCCCTATACCTTTGATAGAGGATCTAATGGATGAATTGCATTCTGCCCAATATTTTTCTAAACTAGATTTGCGTTCGGGATATCACCAAATTAGAATGAATCCCGAAGATATCCATAAAACAGCCTTTAGGACTCATCACGGGCACTTTGAATTCTTGGTAATGCCATTTGGGCTTACCAACGCCCCAGCTACTTTCCAATCACTCATGAACAGAATTTTTGAGCCACATTTACGAAAATTTATACTTGTATTCTTTGATGATATACTTGTTTATAGTCCCACCTTTGAGCAACACTTAAACCATCTTAGGGTCACCCTTGATATCCTCCGATTTAACCAACTTTTCATTAAGAAATCTAAATGTGCATTCGGTCAAGGACAAATAGAGTATTTGGGACATATTATATCAAGAGGAGGGGTTAGCACCGATCCAAGGAAGATAGAAGCAATGATGAATTGGCCAAGGCCTGCCTCGGTTAGGGCCCTAAGGGGATTTCTAGGGTTAACCGGTTATTACCGCCGATTTGTGCAAAATTATGGAAGAATCAGCAAGCCCTTAACTGAATTATTAAAGAAGGGAGGTTTCAGTTGGGATACCAAGGCTGAGGAAGCTTTTCAAAGGCTGAAGGAAGCTATGAGCAGGGTTCCCGTTTTGGGACTGCCAGATTTTACAAAATCTTTTATGCTAGAGACGGATGCTAGTGGAAGTGGAATTGGGGCCGTGCTGGTGCAGGAGGGGAGACCATTGGCTTTCTTGAGTCAGGTTTTAAGCCCTAAGCATCAAGGGCTCAGCATATATGAAAAAGAATTTTTGGCAGTGTTAATGGCAGTAGACCGGTGGAGGCATTACTTGGAGGGTGGCAGATTTGTGATCAAAACTGATCACGAAAGCTTGAAGTTTCTATTACAACAGAAGCTCCAAACCCAGCTACAAAAGAAAGGGATGGCGAAATTAATGGGTTTGGACTATTCAATTCAATACAAGAAGGGAAAAGAGAACAAGGCTGCTGACGCGCTTTCGAGGTGCCATGAGGAAGGAAGCAATGCAGCCATGACCACCATCATTCCAGATTGGTGCAAAGAGGTGGTAAGCAGCTATGAAGGGGATGCCAAGATAACGGAAGTTTTAGAGAGGGTGGCAGTCGGTTCCCAGGAACCAGAAGGATACACCTTAGTGGATGGATTACTAAGGTATCAAGGCAAAATAGTAATTGGCAATAGTGCTGGTCTCAAGACAAAAATTCTACAAGCACTGCATGAATCCCCTTTAGGAGGACACTCTGGAATTCAGAACACCTACCTACGAGTTAAGCAACTCTTTTACTGGCCTAAGCTAAAAACTGAAGTGAAGGATTTTGTCATAGCCTGCGACACTTGTAAGAGGTGCAAGTCTGAAAATGTGGCCTACCCGGGACTGCTACAACCGCTTCCCATACCGGAGCAAGCCTGGTCAAGCATCTCAATGGATTTTGTGGAGGGACTGCCCAGGTCGGAAGGCAGGGACAGCATTCTGGTCGTCGTGGATAGATTAACCAAGTTTTCCCATTTTATAGGCTTAGCCCATCCTTACACGGCCAAGGAGGTGGCCAGGATTTTCTTAGATCGGGTGGTGGCACTACATGGAGTCCCCAAGACCATAATTTCAGACCGCGACAAGATCTTTACAAGCCTTCTATGGCAGGAGTTAATGAAGGCTATGGGAATAAAATTGGGTCTATCTACAGCTTATCACCCTCAATCCGATGGGCAAACCGAGAGGGTAAACCAGAGTTTGGAAGCATACTTAAGGTGCATGTGTATCCTACAACCTAAGGAGTGGCATCGGTGGCTAGCCTTAGCACAATGGTGGCATAACTCTAACCATCATTCTTCCCTCAAAACATCGCCATTCGAAGCCCTTTTTGGATACAAACCACCCCTACTACCAGCTATGGGCGAGCACACCACTGCTGCCGCGGTTGAGGAATATTTGCAAAGGAGAAGGGAAGTACTAAGGCAGCTAAAACAAGAGCTGGCGGCAGCACAAAATAGGATGAAGCAAGTGGCTGATCGTAGAAGGAGTGAGAGAGAATTCTCTGTTGGAGAGAAGGTCTATTTGAAGCTAAAGCATGCTCACTTGAAATCCATCACACGGGGGCAAGTGACCAAGCTCAGCCCTCGATACTATGGGCCATTCACTATTCTGGCCAGAGTGGGGAAGGTGGCCTATCGGCTACAATTGCCTGAAGATTCACACATCCATCCCGTTTTTCATGTCTCCCTCTTGAAGAAAGCGACGGGTACAGAACGAGTGAGCTCTACACTTCCCCTACTGCCAAGGGAAGAAATTATGTTGGAGGAACCGGAAGCTGTATTGGACAAGAGAGTTATTCACCACCAAGGAGTACCACTCATTCAAGTGTTAATCAAATGGAAGGAGAGGCCAGCAGAAGGTAACTCCTGGGAATATCTACCGGATCTACTCAAGAAATTCCCTAGAGCAGCCAGCTTGCTTTAAATTTCTTGAGGACAAGAAATCGGTTAAGGGGGGAGAATTGTCACGAGATGAGCCAGCTAGGCATTTCTGTTTTCTTTCTTTTTATTACTTGCTGTTATTCCTGCCAATTCTGTTAAGAGTTAGTTTAGGCCATGTGCTAGTGTGGAGAATAGGACAAAAAGGGTTGTTGTAACCGCCTGAGTAGAAAAGATATGCTGCAATGGGCGTACAAAACACCCAGCCAGTATATATCATCACCCATGCGTGTAAGGAAGGCATCGATGGAAAATTAATCAGAACTTTCTTCTCATCTCTCGTTCTCCCACTTTCTCTTCTCTCTCTCTCTCCAACGGAATTCTTCTATCTCTCCCTCAATACTTTTCTTATCCCGAACCGGAATTCAGCTTGTCACGGACCAAGCCGTGACAGTCAGATCCTTCACATCTTGTCTCCTAAGCTCTGTTTGGACCCAGGCTTGAAGACCAGACATGAAGTTGAAGAGGCAATCCTCTTCTGACATCTTGTCAATGTCCAGCATAAGTGAGCTGAACTGCTTGACATAATCCCGCACAGTTCCCGTCTGCTTTAACCGTTTGAGAACTTCATGAGTTATCCACGATCCGTGTGAAGGCAAGAACTGAGCCTTCAACTTTGCCTTCAGTGCATCCCACGTCTGGATCCTTGGCTTGTCTTTGTCATCCGATGACACACGAGTTTGCCACCACAACTTGGCATCACCCGCCAAGAACATGCTCGCAAGATCTACTTTCTCACCCTCAGGTATGCGAGCAGACTTGAAGTACTGCTCCATGTCCCATAGGAAGTTCTCCAGCGTCTTTGATTCCCGCACCCCAGCGAAGGCCTTTGGTTCAGGCACCTTCAGCTTAGGTGCTAACTCACCCCTACCAGAGGGTCCACTCATCAGTGCACGTTTTAGCAAGGCAACGTCCCCTTGCAGGGTAGCAATTTGATCCTTCAAGGCTGCCTCACGAGCTTCTGCCTGAGCGGTTAGATTTGCCTCCAAAGAAGCCATCTTAGCAACCAAAGTCTCTTCCCATGTCACAGCATGGTCCTTCCAGGACGTGCAGAGTTCGTCCACCAAGGTTTGCAAATCCTTTAAGGACGAGGCTGCACTTTCCACCTTTTGGGTCAAAGAGATCTCATCAGCGGGGTCCCTCTCCCCTACCTGAGCTTCCAGACGAGCCACACGGTCACGAACAGCTTCATTCCCACTAGCCATTGCTTTCTCCGCCTCTTTGTGTAGCAAGCAACCTTTGCTCTGATACCAACTTGTCACAAGACTAGTTCTGGATTCCGACCAAGAACCTTGTGATGGCTCTAAGTTCGCTCACTTAGATCAGCCAACAACCCTCCGGGGTTATCTCACCAAACAAGTAAAAACGCACACAAAGAATACGGGAAAATTCCCACCAGCCATTGCTTTCTCCGCCTCTTTGTGTAGCAAGCAACCTGGCTCTGATACCAACTTGTCACAAGACTAGTTTTGGATTCCAACCAAGAACCTTGTGATGGCTCTAAATTCGCCCACTTAGATCAGCCAACAACCCTCCGGGGTTATCTCACCAAACAAGTAAAAATGCACACAAAGAATACGGGAAAATTCCCAACCTTCTATTCAATCTGAGAATACAAAGGAAATGACTCGGGCTGTGTTCTCTCTAAGAAGCTACAAAAAATGCCCACAAAGCCACATATATATAGGCTACAGAAAATACAAGCGGTTATGCCGCATAACCATCCCCACTGGATCATGGGGCCATTTGCACCACGTCTAGCAACCGTCTGTGGGCCGCATGGCCTGTCTGGCTGACACCTGTAGCAACTGCCTCAGCCACTCTGCGCTGCATGGCCCCGCGTGGCCTTCATGGGCGCACCTTGCACGGACGTGCTCCGCACAATGCGGAACTACTCGGGCCACGTCCCCACGTTGCTGCAACCGCCCCCGCCTGTTGGCCTTGCCACCTGCCAAGGCGCATGGATTACCCCTGTGTCCCGCACAACTCGGCCCATTCAGCTTCGCAGCGTGTCCGCGTCCTTCGGCCTGCGTGGCTGCCCCATGGCATCCGCCCCGCAGCCGCATCTGTGCGTGCCAGACATGCCTTGTGTGCTGGCGCCCTAGCCACAAGGCCCTTCTGCCCCACACTGTTGCATCAACATGCACTCTTGTTGCCACCAAGGCACGACAACCCTATGCCATCCAACACTTGAGCCTGCCACTCGCCCATCATCCGCCATGACACGCCACCCTCGTGCCACAATGCTACATCGGAGCCGGGCATATTCCGGTGAGCTTGTCGGGGTTATTACAGACCACCCCCACCAGAAGGTTCCGACGCCCTCGTCGGAAGTGAAGACAAGTACTGCTGTATGACGTCTTCAAATTGCCACAAGGTTGTATCCCGCTCCCAACTTTCTTCCCCCACTGGAGTTCCCTTCCACCTTACCAGATACTGTACACGCCTGTTCTTTTTGCTTGCCCCCAATGTGCGATGGTCTAAGATTGCCTCAATCTCTCGATCATGCTGCACCCGGATAGTTGGAAGGGCCCTCTTGGCCTGCACCCGACCAGGAGTGTTGTCCTCGTAGTAAGGCTTCAGAAAACTCACATGGAAAGTAGGATGTATTTTGAGTCTTTCATGTAGTTGTAATTTATACGCCATAGCACCAACTCGCTGTACCACCTCGAAAGGACCATCATACCTTGGAATCAACCCACGATGCACCTTCTTATTAGTGATTCGCTTTCAAATCTGGGGAGTAAGTTTTAGCCACACCTTATCCCCTATAGCAAACTCCAAGGGTCACCTCCCTTGATCCGCATATTTCTTCATGCGTCTAGCAGCTTTGTCTAAGCTGTCTTGTGCTTCCTCAAGCATGTCCTGCCTCTCCTTGGCAAACCGATATGCAGCTGGACACCAGCATGTTGCATCTGTTCTATCCACTTCATGTGGCGTCAAGGGTTGCTGGCCCATTGCCAACTCAAACGGACTCCGACCCGTAGAGGAAGACTTATGCAAGTTATAGCAGAATTGAGCAACATCTATGAGACTCACCCAATTTTTCTGACTTGCTGTCACATAATGTCTGAGATACTCTTCCAACAACGCATTCACCCTCTCCGTCTGACCATCAGTTTGAGGATGGTTTACTGTTGAGAATTTCAACTCTGACCCCATCATGTTGAACAACGAAGTCCAAAATCTGCCTGTAAATCTTGCATCCCGGTCACTGACCACATCTTCTGGCAACCCGAAATACTTGACCACATGCTTAAAGAAAAGCTCAGCAATGACCTCAGTCTTGCATGCTTTCTGTGTAGGCACAAACACTGCATACTTCGAAAACCGATCGACCACCACCATGATCATATCCTTCCCATCCACCTTGGGAAAGCCTGTTATGAAGTCCATAGAAACCAACACCCACGGTTGTTCAGGGACTGGAAGAGGCTGCAGCAAGCCTGCTTCCCTTCTTCTTTCAGTCTTGTCCTGTTGGCACACCATGCAGGTCTTGACATAGGCCTCTATGTCATCATCCATCTTAGGCCAATAATAGCTGCGTGCAAGCAATGCCTTCATCCTTGCTGTTCCCGGATGACCCGCCCATGCCGTGTCATGGGTCTCACACATCAGCAACTGACGCAAACCTGCGCCACAAGGCACATACAGCCGATCCCCTTTTGCATGCAGCAAGTCGTTGCTAAGCCAATAGCGACGCACTGTGCCCTCTGCCACTTGCTGCACCAACTTTTGATACTGACTGTCAGCCTTCGCCTGCTTTCGAACCCGATCCAAGAACAGAGTATTGAAGCTACTGATTGCTACCACAATCGCCTGCACATGCTTCCTACTCAAAGCATCAGCTACCCGATTGCTAATCCCCGCCTTGTGCTGCCACACAAAGTCATATTCCGACAAAAGTTGCTACCAACGAGCCTGCTTGGCAGTTAACTTTTTCTGTGTTAAGAAGTATGTGTTGGCCACATTGTCTGTGCACACTGTAAATGCCGTCCCCAGCAAATAAACCCACCACAACTGCAAGCAATGCACAACAACCAACATCTCTTTCTCATGTGCTGAGTATCGCTGCTCAGCATCATTCAACTTCCGACTCTCGAATGCAACTGGATGCCCATCTTGCATCAAGACGCCACCAATGGCCTTGTCAGAAGCATCAGTATGTACCTCGAATGGTTGCTCAAAGTCAGGCAACTTCAGTACCGGTTCTGAAGCTATTGCAGCCTTCAACTCGTCAAACTCCTCTTGACACTTGGCAGACCATTGCCACGCCTTGTCCTTCTTCAAGAGATCGGTCAAGGAAGCAACCTTTTTCGAGTACCCGTGGATAAATTTCCTGTAGTAGTTAGCCAGACCCAGGAAAGATCTAAGTTCAGACACCTTCGTTGAAGCAGACCAATTGATTATCGCTTGCACTTTTTTGTCATCCATCTTGACAAGCCCTTTGCTAACACGATGCCCTAGGAACATAATTTCCTTCCGAGCAAACTCGCATTTTTCCTTCTTCACATAGAGCTGGTGTTCCCTAAGCCGTGAGAACACCTTCCTTAAGTGCAACAAATGGTCATCCAATGTCTCACTATAGATCACACTATCATCTAGATACACCACAACAAACTGATCTATATATTCATTCAAAACATCGTTCATCAGATTACAGAAAGTTGCAGGGGCATTGGTTAAGACAAATGGCATCACCAGAAATTCATATGCCCCATACCTGGTTACACACGTAGTTTTTCCTTCATCCCCCTCTGCTATTCGCACCTGCCAGTACCCCGCATGCAAATCTAGCTTGGTGAAATAGGTGGCCCGTGCCAGCCTATCAAACAAGTCTGCAATCAACGGAATTGGATACTTGTTCTTGATAGTCACCTTGTTGAGAGCTCTGTAATCGACGCATATCCGAAGGGACCCATCCCGCTTCTTCTGAAAGAGCACAGGAGCTCCATAAGGTGCCTTGGATGGCTGGATCAAGCTTGCATCCAGTAAGTCTTTCAGCTGCCTCCTCAACTCTGCCAATTCAGGTGGTGCCATCCTGTAAGGTGCTTTAGCTGGGGCTCGTGCACCAGGCTGCAACTGGATCTGGTGATCAGTTGGCCTCCTAGGCGGCAAGGCCTTAGGCAATTCTGGTGGCATAACATCAGTGAACTCGCACAGCAAGTCTGCCACCACATCAGGGACTTCAACCCACTGATCTGGCTTCATCTCAATCATGGCCGCCAGATATGTTGTTTCCCCCCTCTTCAGGCCCTGCTCAACTTGTATAGCAGAAAGTAGTATGCTGCTCCTTCTCGCTTTCAACAGCGATCTATCAAACATGGCTTGCTTTACAAAGTAAGGTTGCTGCTCATCGAAGAACATCACTCCACCTAGGTGGATCATAGATGCTGCCTTTGCCCGCTAAGAAAATCGACTCTCAGGATGACATCAAAGTCATCAAGCGGGACCACCATGAAGGACAGCATGCCCCTCCATGGACCAACCGACACAGCCACCTCTGGAGCTAATCCCAGCACACCCTAAGCTGTTGAATTTACAGCCTTGATTCGATTCTGGCACGGCTCCACTGCCAGCCCAAGTGCCATAGCCAACCTTCCTGCCATGAAATTATGTGAGGCTCCGCTGTCCACCAACGCATAAAAATCTTCTCCATTTAGCACAATCTCCACACGAACTAAGCCACCAGCAGACGTCGCTTGAATTGCGCCAACTAACAATTGAAGAGGGCTCACCCGCACCTCCTCTTGTTCAGCATCTTCCGTGCCCTGCTTTCCTTCAGCAACCAAGGCATTAAGCCGCTCACGCTTTGGGCATTCCCGAGCCATGTGTGGCCCATCACAAATGAAACAACCCCCACCCTTGGGTTTCTTTGTCTCACCCACAGCAGCTTTACCTTTCCCCTTGAAGTTGCTCTTCTGATCCGGCCTGCGATCATCCCTCTTCTTGCCTTTATCTTTTGCCTTGCCCACTGCACCATTATTGGTCCTCAAGGCCCGCAAGTCAATCAGGGCATCCGCAGCAGCTATCGCCGAAGTCAGATTCTTCACATCTTGTCTCCTAAGCTCTGTTTGGGCCTAGGCTTGAAGACCAGACATGAAGTTGAAGAGGTGATCCTCTTCTGACATCTTGTCAAAGTCCAGCATAAGTGAGCTAAACTGCTTGACATAATCCCGCACAGTTCCCGTCTGCTTTAACCGTTTGAGAGCTTCACGAGCTATCCACGACTCGTGTGAAGGCAAGAACTGAGCCTTCAACTCTGCCTTCAGTGCATCCCACGTCTGGATCCTTGGCTTGTCTTTGTCATCCGATGATACACGAGTTCGCCACCACAGCTTGGCATCACCCGCCAAGAACATGCTCGCAAGATCTATTTTCTCGCCCTTTTTGGGTCATATTTTTCTTTGCTAAGAAGTTGGAAGTTTCCTTCCCCAATCTTGCTATATGATATTAGAAATTCTTGAAAAATAAAGCAGTCAAGTATTTTCAGAATATTACTCTTCATCTTGAGCTTAGTAATTGGGAGATGGTGTTTGTGGACATATCAGGATCTTGTATTCTTTTGCTTATATAGGGTTTAGGGTTTAGGGAATTTTCTTAATCCCACATAGTGGGATTAAAGATTGTGCTGTTTTTGTAGGAGAGGGAGATGATACCTTGGGATGGAGGAGGTCGCAATGAGTTTCAGGTGTAATCTTCCTATGAAGTATTGGAGTGTTTTAGAGATTTTGCTTTTTGTTGGAAAAGGCTGTACATATCTGCAACTTCTTTGAAGGATACCTTTTTCATATAGAAAGCAGCATTTTGTAAGATTCTCATGCATTATTTCTATGTATAAAGATGATGGTTAATTTCTTGATTCTCATATTATGTTCCATGGTAAGAAAACTTTATATGTTTGATCTTTTATGTTTGTTTCCAGTGACTATGCCCTAGTCGATTCATTTTTGGAGTGGTATAATGGGAACAAATAAGAAAAGACACTTGGCTTTGGTGGCTTTAGCCTTGACATGGATCATTTAGGTGGAATGCAACTAAAAGGAAATGGAAGTATCTATTTTAATTTGAATGCTAGAATTTTGTTTCCTTTAGTATGGTTGATTATCCATTGCACTTGGTGAAATTAAGGCAAGTGATGGCAATAATGACATATGGTTGATTCTTAGTTCTTTTCCGACTTCATCTTAATTCAACAGAAAATAAAGCTATAAATCTATGGGAGAATCTCTGCTATATAAAAATGAGCAATCAAATGAGGGGGATTGTCATGGGTTTTTTTTATTGGAGTTGTGGAATTTTTAAGGATAGCATTCTTGCAAATTTCTAGACTTTCTTTTTTAGTGTACACATCACTCATCTATTTGTGAATTGTTACTGCTATTTTTATCTGACAAGGTAAAATTCCTTGATAGTTTGGTTTAATTTTGCAGCTTATGCAAGACATTGGTTCCAGGGAACATGAGACTGATTTTGCAGGAACTCCTTATGTCCCTGTTTATGTGATGCTTGCTGTAACTCTCTCTCTCTCTCTCCCCTGATTTAATGTGAACTTTGGTAGCAACAGTAAACTTACACCTTTGTGATCAGGAGGTCGTGAGTTTGAGTTGTAGAAACAGCCTCCTTGCAGAATAAAAAAGCAGGGAAGGCTGTGTCCAAATACAAAATACAATCCTCCCCAGACCCTCACAAAGTGCGGAGCCTCTTGCACTAGGAGCCCGTTTCTAATTTAATTCTCTATTTGTCTCCAAATATGCAGTACTTTCCAAGAACCCTATTTTCTATGCTTTGTTGTCTTTCTTTGAACTCTTCTAATTGATATCATACTTGGTACTTTTTTCTATGTCAGACTGGTGTAATCAACAATTTCTGCCAGTTGGTTGATCCTGAAGGTGTTAGACAGGAGTTAAGACATCTGAAGTCTTTACATGTAGATGGCGTCGTTGTGGATTGTTGGTGGGGTATTGTTGAAGGGTGGAACCCACAGAAGTATCTATGGTCTGGTTACAGGGATCTATTTACCATCATCCGGGAGCTCCAACTGAAATTGCAGGTCTTTTGAGTTTTCTTTTCCTTATTGTAGCTAATTAGCCTATGAGGAGTTCCATCCTTGCAAATTCGTTGACTTGCTAGGAGGCAGGAAGCCCTGTACAAGAAAATTGACCAAGCTAAGCACTACAGAGATGGGATTTTATAATCACTATCACTTATATGACTGAAGAATTTAACTCTGCAATTTTACTGTTAATTTTCTTGGACCATACGATGCTTAAAGATGCATTACATTTTACTTCTCCTTGATTTTTACTGGAAGCCAAATTATGTAACAATTTCTCTTTTAAATTTGTACTCTATGAATTTTATTATCTGTTAAGTGCTTTACTGATTGCAATTTACCTATAGCAAGGACGTTCCTCAATGTAGCTAAATGACTGTTCCTGTCACTTCTATTTTTAGGTTGTTATGGCATTTCATGAGTATGGAGGAAATGATTCTAATAGTGTATCAATCTCCCTCCCTCAATGGGTACTGGAGATTGGCAAAGAGAACCCAGATATATTCTTCACAGATCGTGAAGGAAGGAGAAATACTGAATGCCTATCTTGGGGCATTGATAAAGAACGAGTGCTAAAGGGAAGAACTGGTATAGAGGTATTAAACTATCACACTTCATTGATACATGTCTTATCTCTTTTTATTTTTAAATGTTACTATTATCTCAATTGGGATCCTGTGGCCCATGCCTCATTTGTTTCAGGTCTTTATACATTCCATTGCTGAAGTAATGTTTTTTCATATATCATAGATTCGTTGGATGCATCCTGAAAATGGTAGTCACCTTATAATTCTTTTTCATCCATGAGCTTCTAGGCCATTTCATGCTCTCAGTTTTAGTATTATTATTTCCAACTTGCCCTTACCCAACATAAGTTGTTTAACTCTTCTATATACTTATCTCTCTTTTTCTCCTTGATAATGTTGATCTTTCCATAGCTCTGCCCATTATTGAAGTGTGCTTGTAAATATTTAGCAGTCAATTTCCCTGTAGCTGTCCCATATTATTACTAGGCTGTTTGTTGTGGTATAGATAACTTGTAAGGACAATCTCTCTCCCTCTCTTCCCCCCCCCCCCTCCCCTCCCTGCAAGGGGCTTCTTTTTTCCTTGGAAGGGAGAGCGAAATTGCAAGTGTCCTTGTATGGGATCATGGATATTTTTCCTCCTAAGGGACTAACTTCATTGACATATTTCCCAATGTTGTTTGACATTTTTTACCATTCTACAATTTTCTTTTTCAGGTCTATTTTGACTTCATGAGAAGCTTTCGAATAGAGTTTGATGATTTGTTTGTTGAGGGTCTTATCTCCGCAGTTGAAATTGGACTTGGAGCATCTGGGGAGCTGAGGTACCCTTCTTTTGCAGAAAGGATAGGATGGAGGTACCCTGGTATTGGTGAGTTTCAGGTATCCATTTTGAGCAAACCCTATGTTGTGCCCATGTCTCACTTCTTCCTCATTTACCTAAATTCTGTGTAGTGGCTGAAGTGATGGTTGTCTGTGCTCTGCCTGCAGTGATCTTATTACATCTGTGCTGTAAAATATGATTTACCACACAAGCATATCAGTGTTGAAATGGGAAATTTTGTGCTATAGGGTCCCTGTTACTCCTTTGAGCTGCTTGTCAGTTTTGATACAAACACATCCATGTCAGTAATGGACATTTCTGTACTGAATCATTTGAAGTGGAAATTCTTCGATAGAATAGGGCCATTAGTCCTGGCGAATCATTTTTTGGCCATGGTTCAAACTTATCATTATTATGGGTTGGTGTCCAATTCAACAGAGGTTTCATCCAAGACAATGATTTCTGCCTTGGAAACCTACAAAGAATTGCTACATGCTATTAATTTCCAAAGGACATCTGAAATTGCTTTTACAAAAGGTTTTTCCATGCTCTTAGTATATGAACTAATAGGATCTTAGTCTACCAGTTTCTCAGCCATATCCCAATTATTTGAACTTATGCTCATAACTTTTCATGATGTGGCAGGGAACTGGTCTGTTATAACATCTGAACATTCAGAAACTCTTAAGACGACACTAATGGGACCATGGTGGGAACTCTTAGGCATGATACAGGATAAAATAGCATACACGGGATATAGCCATGAATAGAGATGACTAGAGAGTTAAGTCCATGGAGAATAATTCTCATGATAATGATGATGATGGTGATGAGTAATCTTTATCATCAGCTACCTCGGTACTAATCTACTTTCGTTTAAGTTTCATATTTATATCTATTAGAATCTTATGGCTGGTGCAAAATATGGAAGACTACTGGTAGTCACATGGACTCTTATGAAGTGGAGATTGAAGACTCTAAATCTTTACCTGCAACAACAATCACAAGCCTTAACCCCACTAGGTGGGGTTGGCTAAATGAATTATAGACCTCCAATATCTAGAATTCATGATGTTTAATCTGATGAGTTTTATGCTAGTTGTTAGCTACGTAATGCAACCTTCCTCCTTAATTGAGGCTTGGGACCAGCTATACGAAAAAGGAGGAACACCTTCAATGTTAGAAGTGTCAAGAGTACTGCTCAATCCATGGGCAGAGTTACTCTAAATCTTTACTAAAGTGTGAAAAATGTCTCCCGAAAAGGGCCATACCCAGCCCAAAATTATTTTGCTTATTGTGTTATACAATTGATTTGACTTTTCGTTCATGTGATATTTTCTGCCCCTTGTTATATGAATCTGTATTGATCCACAACTTCTCTACTTGTTAATTAGACTTATATTTGTTCTGCTTAGTATTTTTTCCATGTGAAATGCCAGCATGTTCAAGTATTACATTATTCATTTTTCCAGTGTTATGACAAATACTTGCAACAAAATCTACGAAAAGCTGCAAAATTACGTGGACACTCCTTCTGGGCTAGGGGGCCTGATAATGCTGGTCAATACAATTGTAGACCACATGAAACTAGCTTCTTCTGTGAACGAGGGGACTATGATAGCTACTATGGACGCTTTTTCCTCCAATGGTATGCTCAGTCTTTAGTAAATCATGCCGATAATGTCCTATCTCTTGCAGGCCTTGCATTTGAGGAAACACGGATAATTGTAAAGGTACCATTCCGTTGTATTCAGTTCATCTGTAGTAATTTTATGGTGTTTCTTGTATGTATCGCTCAAGTATAAAAACTGATGGTGAGATGTCTTCTTTTATGAAGTTTTTGTTAGGGTTTGAACCAAACGATAAAGAAAACTTGGAACAAAATCACACACACAAAAGACTGAATTTACCTGGTTCGGCAAAGAATGCCTATGTCTACTACCACACTAGGTGTTTTTTCACTATTTGAGAATGTTACCATTACAAGAATTATGCCCATGTATTTATATTTAAAGACTAGGACAAAAATAAAACTCCTAATTTACGTTTGTTTAGGTTTCGAGGGCTTTGCCTCCAAGGCCCCGCAAGGGGCGCTGCCCCTTTGACCCTTATCCATAGATCGGGCAGTGGGACACCCATACCTGCTCTGCATAGGTGTCATAAATCAAATCAGGCTCTGCATCTCCAACAGTTTTGTGTTCACTATATACCTTTGATTTTTCAAACAATAGGTTTTCTTCATTTGATGCAAATAATTTTGTGTGAATGGTCAATCATTTAGGAGTTTTGGTACGTTAACATTTGTACTACCAAAATAGTTAAAAGGTGAACTTAAATTTTGATGAAGATTGAGCTGTGCTTATGAAATCTGGTCAAATCCCAAACTCTACCAATTGAAAGCTACTTTATGCATGTATAATGCATTTGAAATTCATAGATGTTTTTAGTGGTTTAGTGCATATTAGATATTTGAAGGGGTCAACCTGGTTTAGTGATTTATTATGCCATAAAACTGTCATTTGTGATGCTTTTAGTGGGTTTCTAGCTTGGACAGAGTTTCTGGACTGCAGTGTACACAGCCTAGATCGGGTTATTAGGATTGACAATGTCCTTCATTACTAGCATAACCTTTATTGTCAACCATGAAGCTATAGAAGAACACACATTCTGGCTGAAAACTTCTATGGTGAATCTATATGGACTAGCTTCCTGCTATGTTAGTTTCTGGCTGGAACACTGCTATGGTGAATCTACATGGATTTGTTCCTGGCTTCTATGTTAGTTTCAAATCTTTTAGATGATATCTGGCTGTTTCATGATGCTGTGACAAACTGAAGTTTTTGTTATTAATTTTCTTTTCAGTAATTTCATAGTGCCGTTCATTCATCACCATTTTAAGATTTTTTTTTTTTGTTTTTGCTGAGATCATTTTAAGAATTCTTCATTTTCTAATATTAAACAATTTTTTCCTTTTTGCCGATGGTTTATTTAATAACACTTAAGTACTTTGTTTGGAAATGCAGTCTAAGCTGTGGGGATGTCCTCAAAGGGCATTTTCAGTCTTTTAACTGCCTTTACTTTTCTTACCAAAGTATTTTGAGTGGCATGGTGAAATGTCCTTTTGCTCTTCTCATTTCTTCTTCTGTTGGTAAACATCAATGAATAAATGAAAGAGGGTAAAGGCACGACTTTAGTGCTACTAGGAGGAAAAAATAAAAGTTAGTGCTAAGAATAACGCTGAATAGGCATTTAGACTCCAATATACTTGGCTTTTGCCAGGGATTTTGGGTTTCTGTTAAAATTTAATTAGTAAATTGGTCGATAGAGGAATTTCTTGTTGTAGGTTGAGTGCACTGGCTATATGCATACTAGGTACAGTTACTTTAACTTGAAACAAGTAATCTTTACCTGGTGCAGGCATTGGATTGTGGTATTCTAGTTCTGCTAGTCATCGGACTCGAGAGAAATTGAATTTTCAAGGGAGGAATCATAAATAAAAAATAGAAAATGCAAGACCTTTGTGAAACTTTTCTAAACCTTCACAGACTTGCACTCACTGATAATGAGGGGCATTAATAGTTTTTAATATTAGAGTAAATGATGACAAAAAGGTAAGTTTCTTATGTAGATGCAATAGTTTCTGAATAAACAATTGTATTCTGCAGATTCCAGCCATTTATTGGTGGTACAAAACTACAAGCCATGCAGCTGAGCTGACCGCTGGATATTATAACCCTACAAACCAGGATGGATATTCTCCAGTTTTTGATGTTCTTAAGAAACATTCTATAACAATGAAGTTTGTCTGGTCAGGAATGCAGGTTCCTTGTCAGGAAACTGATGAAGCATTGGCTGATTCTGAAGGTTTGAGTTGGCAGGTCAAGATCCTACTTGTCCCCTTAATTTCCTATAAGCCCTGATGCTCTCTTGTACTTATTTGCTCTTGTAATGCATTGCTTTTTCTACATGTGGATGAACACTAAAGTCACCTGAATTCTGTGTGGAAAACAACTTGCATTCTAGTTTTCATGCTTGTATATTCCCACAGTTTATAATTACTGTTGATAAAGTCCTCCATTCATCAGGTTTTGAATTCTGCCTGGGATCGGGGATTGGCTGTGGCTGGTCAGAATGGAGTTCCGTGTTATGATAGGGAATGTTGCATGAGAATAGTTGAGACTGCAAAACCAAGGAATGATCCTGATCATCGCCACTTTGTGTTCTTTGTCTATCAGCCTCCACCTTTTATCCAAGGAACTGTTTGCTTCCCAGAATTGGATTACTTTATCAGATGCATGCATGGTATGATTTCAGAACTTCTCATATTTGGTCTGGTTTTAATGTGATGACTGGTGTTGGATGCTCATGAATTGTTTGCCTCTTTTCTGTCCTTTCTTGCAGTTCCATTTATCTCCTGAAACTTTTACAACGACATGAAAATCAAATATCATGTTTTAAAATTTTAAAGCCACAATACCATGCTTGTTTTCCAAGTCTGATCATTTTTACTCATTCCAAATTCTGGCCTAAAATGGGATTGTGACAACACTTGAGTTGACAGCATGGGGTGTAGATGTCTACAACCTCATCACATACCTTAATTCTATTAGCTGGGTTTGGCAACACGAAGTCAACCTCTCAATAATCTCTAGGGGTTTTCATGTCTATGAATAGAAAGGTACCTTATTAACTTCCTAGAGTGGAAGCAAAGATGCAGGCGTGTGACAGTTATTTCTGCACAAAATGGTCTAGGCATGTTTTTGTGCTTTATGGGAACAAAATTAACCTAATACAGGTGTTCTTGTTACAGTATTGTGGCTTTATTATACAAGAGTTTGTTTACCATTGAATAATATAGTTTCTAGTAGGACTATGATTATTGCATATTCATAGTATTCATCCTCTTGCAGGTCTAGCTCAATAAAAATTCATGTAGTTCTTAGAACCCTTGTTTTCCTTTTCTGTGATATTTTGCAAACAACCTTTCTATAAAGTAAGGGTGAGACTCTTACAAAATAAAAGGGTAAAATGCACATATAGGCCCCCTGTGGTTTGGGTCATTGGCTGAGACACCCCTGTAGTTTGAAAATGTTTCTAGCAGTCCCCTTGGATTAGTTTTTTTGGCAAAGACACCTCCTCCTTTACTAATTCAGTTAAATTAACCTAAATTATATTAATTAAATGTTAATTAAATCAAAATAAATCCTAATTAAATCAAAATAAAAACTAAAAATTAGAAATTAAAAAAAGGGCTGCCGGTGACAGGTTCTAACTGTCACCAACAACCTTCCAGCAATGGGCTCCAGAAGGAACACATCTGGCGATGGGCACAAAACACATATCGGTGGGTTTTGGAACACAAACACAGAGAGAAGAAGAAGAAGAAGAGGAGGAGGAATTGGCCGAATCGGAGAAGTAGTAAATGAATTGGTGAGGAAGATGAAGAAGTAGAAGAAAAGGAAGGAAAACTAGGGAAGTAGAGGATACTAAATTGTGTAGTCATTGCGTCTCCTCCTCCTCTCTGCAGATTCTTCTGTGTGTGTATGTTCTAGAGCCCATCGGCATAGGTTCCTTGAACCCACCACTGGAGAGTTGCCGGCGTTGGCAGCCGATTCCAATTGATAGTTTTTTTTTTGGATTTAATTAGGGCTTATTTTGATTTAATTAACATTTAATTAATATAGTGTACGTTAGTTTAACTGACTTAGTAACGGATGGGGTGTTTTCACTAAAAACTAAACTACAAGGATTGCTAGAAGTATTTTCAAGCCATAAGAGCCAATGATCCAAACTACATAGGGTCTCATAAAGTAGAGAAGTTTTGTATATTGGGGAAGTCCTTTTCTCTTATATTTTGCATCATAAATTTCTTGATATTTTATGACGTTAATGTGAAACCTAGCTAAGGATATGCCGATAATTGGAATTAACTAAACCTTCTCTTAAAATATCTTTTACAGGAGAAGTTGCTGCTGAACTAATACCCTGATATATACAAGCCCTCATTTACAAGCCACTAGCAGTCAAGAAGGATGAGTGAAGTGGTGGGAATGGAATCTGTAAGGCGTTAAATATGGATCAGTATGCTGAATTCTCTGACCTTTTTCCCCGAAGGTTGTAATCATCTCTGCTAGAGACTTCCACTTTTCCTTCTGAAATAGTTCATTCATAGTCCTAATATTGTCCAAATCTTGCATCTGATTGCCAAATGAAAGCATGAAGCTAGTTAGATGTTTATTACTGTCATCTTTATGGTTGGTATCTCAACTAGAAAATTGAAGATGAGATAAAAAAAAAAAAAAGAAATGGACTGCCTGGCTTGTGATTGGTGAGCTATTTTGTCTCAATGTTTGACGAGTTTACTCGATGTGATTTAGAGTATAATGTTTGCGGCTTATTTGAAAAAGTTGAAGGAATAACTTATCTCAGACGTTGTTAAAATAATTTATAAGTTTGGCAGCGTATAAATTTTAAATTTTAACAAACGCATAATAAAATAAATTATATAATTTATAAGTCAATTTAATAGCTTATAAGCGGTAAGTCAAATACCCTCTTTATCAACTTAAATAAGTTAAAAAGAGTTGGTTAACTTTCATTACTTTGTGCTAGGAAAATGAAAAATTTGTACGTGAGACTTGACAGATAATTTCGAGTCAAGCTTAAAAATAAAGTGCCTATTTGCTACGGTTCATATTCTGTGACAAACATGAGCTTCGTTGTGCCTATTTGATGTTACTGTTAATTTAGTATTACTATTAAATTTTATACATTGAGACATATGTGCTGTGTTAAACTCTAGAAATTCATTTGAATGGTCAAAGTGGGAATAAAATTAGGAAAAAAAAGAAAGTGAGAAGCCCAACAAAAAATAAATAATTAGAAAATAGGAAAATGCCCATAAAATTATTTACATGTAATTTATTGGAATTAATGATGTGATTTAATATTATTCAAACAAATATTAATAAGTTACTTTCAAAAAAAATGGGGTAGTTAATAAAATTTCAAAATCAATTTTATTTAGTTATGCAAACTCTACTTGATGAATTTATTTTCATCAACAAAATTTTAAAAATTTTATTGAATATGTTTAAACCCTACAAGCTGCATCTTGTATTGGAGTTACTGATTTCAGTTTTTTTTTGGGGGGGGGGGGGGGGGGTTATGCTATTTGTGCCCAAATTTTGTACACTAAAAGGAAATTAGAGCACATTTATAAGGAGCTAGCAACATTTCTTCAAAAAATTATCAACTAATTCTCAAAAACCCTAAACACTTTTATTTTTTAAATTATAAATACTTTTTCATAAATCCATTTTTAACTTAGCAATAACGTTACAAAAGGAGATTCATAATAATCTACTTCCTGATATTCTTTCATTTTTGTGTCAATGATTTAATAGAAACACTACATAAGGAGTGTGATACCCTTGTGAGAATACCCACTAACATGCTGAAAGGTTGCCTTAAGAAAATGCAAGCCTCAACTTTAGACATAATTAATAACCTTTCCAGTAATGTGATAGAAGAAATTCTAATGTGCATGCCTGCACATGATGTAGCAACAACAAGTGCAGAGACAACTAAAGAAAATGCATATATGACAACTAAAGAGAACACCAAAACATGAGCTTATGATGACTCTTGATCTCATTCTTGTAGTTTTAAATGGTATTAGTCTTATTATATAAAATGTCAAAATTTCTTTCTATTAATTAGTTTTAACAATCATTTTGATTGTTAAAATCAATGGAGATAATTTTTACATTTCATACAATAAAACTATTATTTAGGATCACGAAATATAACTAAATAATATTGTATGTACTATTTATACAAAGAATTTGTATACTCAACAAATCTCCTAATTTATTTCTAACTCAAAATTTATAAAAGACTACCTTTGATCCTAACCCTCATTGTTCTCTATTTCACAATTGCTTTTCTTACTATTAGCACAAGAGAGAGGAGTCTCTATCATAATTAACTTTTATCGCTACTCTATTAGTATATACATTCAGGAGTGTCCAATTCTTATTTTTCACAACTACTCTTTTCACACCTCCATATATTTGGTGCCAAATGATCACCCATTTTCTTATTTCTTTGATAATAGAGTTGACTATCTCTATAGCATGCACAAGTTAAAAAGGTTGCCTATTATTAATAAAGGCAAGGAAGAAAGATAAGTGAGGCCGTCAAGAGCTTAGTAACTTTATTCAATCCAAACGATTAGTTAAGTGGGTTGGTTTGGCCGCCTTCTTGTGGTCATCCACCGTGAATCCCAAGATACCCTTAGTTGGGATGGGTAGGCCCACCACTTCACTTTTGTTTAGGCCCAGGCCAAGTCAATGGGGGGACCTAGTCAGGCTGTCACCCGCCCGGCCGCTCGCCCTTGGTTCTAGGTTGCACAAAAACAAAAATGAGAGTCGTTTTCAATAGGAAATGGAAAACGGAAATACGAAAATGCCATTTTTAAAAAAAAGTAGGAAACGGAAACGCGAGGTAAACTGTAAATTTAAAAAATATAAAAAAAAATTTATAAATATAATTTTTAATATAAAAAAATTCAAATATAAACAATAAATATATGCCACAAATTCATAAATGGAGATAGAAAGGAACAGGAGATGGATTTTGCCAGATTCATTTTCTCCATACAAAAATGTGAAAAACCCAACCAAATGACATTTTGAAAATGAAAATGAATACATAAAACTAACAATAACTAAATCAAATCAACACCTAATAAGTAACTTATATTAGTTAATGTACAAGATAAATATGTTTACTTGGTATATGCACATCTAGTCCAAAATATAAGGTCACTGCAACAATGCTCTGTTAACAATTTGCAAAGTCAGATAAACATGAAGATGCTGCGGTCAGAAAACAATTGAAGAATGGAAGTAACACAAGAATCAATAGAGTTATGCTATAATAAATTGATTGCGTGAATTAACAAACCAGCACAGCTCTTACAGCTATAAAATTGTATCGTAAAGTACTAAACTTGTTGCTTAATTGGGGAAAAATTACTCCCTCGCATCTTGCTGACTTTAATAGCTTGTTGGCAAACATTACTTAGAACTGTCAATCTGAACCAGAGTTTCATTCTCATCTGCGATAAACACTAAAGTTCTCACACGCTCCAAAGATCTTGCACGAGATGTATCTGCTCAAGCATTCAGCGGGAACCAGTGTTGCGGCCATCTAGGATACACCCGTTTGTACAAATTCATGCATATCGTATCGTGCTGCTGGAGGCTTCCATTGAAAACACACTTCATTGCCCCTGGCAAAAATTGGAAGAGAGTGACGAAGCAATCGAACTGGAAGCAGATGGCGGTGAGCGCGAGGAAGATCGAACTGAAAGAAGAAGCTGGAAGCAGATGGCGGCGAGGCCAAGCAAGATCGAATTGGAAGAAGAACTTGGAAGCAGATGGCGGCGAAGGCGAGGGAGATCAAACTGGAAGAAGAAGAAAGGGACAAAGGAAGGGGTTTAGGTTTTCTTCAAGCGGCGTAAACGCGTTTCCAACAAATTTTGCAAAATGATGAAACGGCCCATAAGTTTTTGATAATTACACAAACGGCCCAAAAAACGTTTCGGGCCGTTTTTTCCATTTCCAAAATGGGAAACGTTTTCGAAAAGCGGAAACAGCTCCTCCGAGCCATTTCCATGCTTCATAGCCCTGGTTTATGGCATTGTACATTCTATTCTTATGAACATTGTTGTAGTTTTCATAAGAATATGTTATATTTGTGGATGTCTTACATTTTGTCTAGTCTTTGTAGTAAATCAATAATATTAAATATAATCTGATAGTTTGATTTTGTATATAATAAATTTTTAGAGTAAAATAAGAGAAACATTTCCTAGAAATATCATCAATTCACAATATATATATATATATATATATTTGCACTACAAGAAAATAGCAGTTTAGAGATGGATTTTTCTGTTTCAAATTAGAGACGGATTTGAGATGGATTTAGAGACAGATCTTTTTTAGATGGATTTAGAGATGAAAAAAAATCTGTCTCTAATTTAAGACCGATTTAGGAACCGAAAATAATTTCTCTCTAATTTGAGATGGATTTAGAGACTGAAGCTAATCCCTCTCAAATTGAGATGGATTCAGAGACGAAAAAAAATTCATCTCTAATTTGAGATGGATAAATTTATGTCTCTAAAATCTGTCTCAAATTTGAGACGGATTTCGAGATGAAAATTAATCTGTCTCAAATTAGAGAAGAATTTATTTCTATCTCTAAATCCGTCTCAATTTGAGAAGGAATTTGAGATGAAGATTTTTTCGTCTTAAATTCTGGATGGAATTTTTTTTACCTCAAAATTCGTCTCAATTTGAGACGAATGTAGGAACGGATTTTTTCCATCTCTAACTCAGTCTCAATTTGAGAGGACTTTTGGAGACGGAAATTAATTCGTCTCAATTTGTGACGGATATTTTTTCGTCTCAAAATCTCTCTCAAATTTATAAAATATAAAATTAATTTATAAAATATAAAATATTAAAATATTAATTTATAAAATATAAAATTTTAATTTATAGATATAGAAATTAAATTCTAAACATATAAATTAATATATTTTATGTGCATAAAATATAAAATAAAGTATATATACATGTAAACTAATATATATAAAAATTTATAAATTATCGAAAAATTTATTCATTTAATAATAAAAAATAATTTTAGCCATGGCAAAATTTTAGAAAATATATTAAAAAATTAAAATTATATATTAACTCTTCTTTTTATTTTTTAATCAATTAATTTATTATATTATTTTTTATCTTATTATTAAAATTTTAATTTAATTTTTTAAACAATTACCCACACAATTGGTAATAAACAACCACTACAAATGTTATTATATAATTAACTATAAGATCAAGACTAATGAATTTTGTAATATTTTTTCCCATTACAATAATAAAATATGAATAAAATTTTGAAAATATGACTTTTGTTTAATATTAATATATTTTGTCATAAAATATTAATGCCAAATTTTTGGTGTCAATATTGATTGGAAATATTGAAAAATAATAAAATAATATTTATTTTTTGGTAATTTTAAATTTTAATTAAAATTATTATTTTTAAAAATTGTAATAAAATAATATTTTTAATTTTTATTAAAAAAATTAGAATTAAAATAACATTAATATTACGGTTCCAACTGAGCTATGTACAATTAGGGTGAGCAAATAAATAAATTTTTATTTTAAACCAATTTATATATTAAAATTTTAAGTTATTATTATATTAATTAAGTTTACAAATCTACGAAGATGGCCATAACATGTTACTTTTTAATTAATTTAATAAATATTAAATATAAAATTTTAAATATAAAATTTTAAAATAAATATTAAATATAGAATATTATTAATTTTTTTAAAATAGATACAAATCTTCCTTTTATTTTTTAATCAATTAATTTATTTCAAAATTTTAAAAATATATATTTATTTTAAAATTCATGGATATATACCCAATCAATTAATTAGCAATTGTAATTTAGTGCAGAGAATGATAGATGAATATTAATTATCCTAATTAGGTGCAGCTTAATTATTTAGTACAATAAAAAAAAAGTTCTTCTTGTCTTTAAATTAATTGAACTATTTTAGATAATTAGAAGTAATCAATTTACGCTTGTTAAAATTCGTTTCAAATTAATTAAGAGTCAATGTTTTTATCTCGATTTGATGAATTATTAAAACAGCTGTAAAAGACTGAGATATTTGATGATCAATTGACAATCGAGGATAAGACAAGAGAATGAAACGTTAAAGTACCTAAAAGCATAATATTCATTCTATATGCTCAAACAATAACAGAAGATCAAGTTATACAATTACCCAAAGAAAAAAGGCAAATCATAAAACTGACAACATCGTCAATGCTCAATGATGACGATGGTTGCCAAACACGACAGGTCCCAACTCATCGATATCATTTGGGGGTGGCATTTGGCTATTGCTGATTTCATAAGGGTAAGGTGGAAGAGTAATGTTATGTAATGTTATATAATATATAACATATAATATAATATTATTAAATAAAAATAAGAGAATGATTAATTGAATGATTAATATAATATTAAATTTTGCTTCAAATTTAAGAGAATAATTAATTGAATTATAATAATTTGTAACTAGAATTGATGAAAGAAAAAAAAATACATCCATGAGTAATTAAACAATGGCCTAGCAATGAAACTTGGATCCAGCTCTTAAAGCATGCTGCATGGATTCATAATTGGCACACTGGCACTTGGCACCGTATTTGTATGTATATGTATATATATATATATAAAAAATAAAAATTTTTGTAAAATATTATTTATAACATAATTATAATATTATTAAATAAAAATATAATATATAACATAAAATATAAATTATCCCTTTTAGGCTATCAACTTTAGTTCGAAATTCTCATAATATCTTAAAAAATTAAAGTTTGATTGCATTTTTATTTGTGTAATTAAACTATGTAAAAAAATAAACCTTAGTGGGCTCATTCCTCCACAAAAATTCTTCAATGGATTTTGTCGCCGCCTAAATTTAACTATTAATTCATATATGTGAATCACCCTAAACCCGAACTCCCAAGCCCTAATGCTTTGATTTGGCAAAATTGAACGAGTTCTAATCTCACCGTCCTGCTGTCTCTCCATCATCTTGTCTCCTCGCCGTCTTGCCGCTCGGATCTACATCGATATCTCCTCTGTTTCACGCCACCTCTCTATCAATCTATGTCTCTGATTTTCCCCAAACCCTCACCCGCAAACCTCTTCATCTCCACTACTTCGCCGTTATCTTGTTTCTTCGTCGTCTTACTGATCGGATCCACATCTATCAATCTACGTCTCCGATATCTCCCTCAATCAACTTCACGGTGAGTTTCAAATCATCAACATTCTTACTTTTATTTAGTTATTTATTTCTTTCTTGTTTTCTCTCATAAATCACGTTGTTATCTTGTTTATTATTATTTTTTATAAATATATATATAATAATAATACTAGAAAAATCATGCCAAAAAATAGCTCCCCATGTGGTGCTTGCAAGTTTTTGCGAAGACCATGTATCCAAGGGTGCATCTTTGCCCCTTACTTCTTCTATGATCAAGGACATGAGCATTTTGCCGCCATTCACAAGGTGTTTGGTGCTAGTAGCGTTTCCAAGATCTTGGTCCAACTTCCAGAAGATGATCGTGCTTGGGCTGCATTTACACTCTGGTATGAAGCCCAAGCCAGGATTAACGACCCCATATATGGCTATGTTTCCCATATATTTTCCCTCCAACATCAAATCATCTATCTGTAATCTCAGCTTGCGTTGATGCATGAATCTTTGCTTGCTACCTAGTGTCCAATCACGCCAGTTGTTCCAAATTGGGATCTCCCAGAAACCAGTATTGGATATCTTCTATATAGTGGTCATGAATTATTTTTCGTGGATAATCCAGACCCTGTCAACACTAGCAACAACCCCCGACCAGATGGAGAACTTGAAGCCGTTGATGAGTTGAGAGCTGTTTTATTTGGCCAAAATTATCAATGAGCATTTGGAGACTTAAATTCCTACGTTTTGAGAATTACATTACTACGTTGTGGATTCTTTGTGTGTATTTTATGATTGTCTTTTTTTATGTATTCTATGTATTTCAATCACTCAACCTTTTAAGCATACTTAGTATTTCTTGTCTCATACCATTGCAGTTTTTAAGTATTTCTTGTCTCTACATTTTAGTGTTGATAGCTACAATAATGAGAATTTTTTTATTAAGTTATAAAAATATTTAAACTAAACTACAAGTTTTGGGGGGTGGGGAAAGTTTATAGCCTAAAGGGGAATTTCCGAGTTTTGGGGGGGCAGGAAAGTTGATAGCCTAAATGAGGGGGGGTGTTGGGGGAGGGAAAAGTTGATAGCCCAAATGGGGGGGTGTTGGGGGAGGGAAAAGGATAGCCATAGGGCAATGGGTCACTAAGATAGCAATTGTCTTTACTTTAATTTAATTAAATTTTAAAATGTGAATTCTTTGTCTTTAATTCATAGCACCGTGTTTGTATGTATATGTATATATATAAAATGTAAAAATTTTTGTAAAATATTATTTATAACACAATTATAATATTATTAAATAAAAATATAATATATAACATAAAATATAATATTATTAAATAAAAATAAGAAAGAGGCGAGAAGATTCTCGCCTCTTTGCTCATCATTACTCTCTTTGGTCATCATTATTTTTTATTTTTTTTATTCTTTTTACCTTCACATTTTTTCTTCTTATAACATTAAAAATATTAAAAAAAGTGTGTAAGTGGTTTCATTGAGTTGAGAGAGACAACGGTGAGAGAGAGAAGAGGGAAGGTAAATAAAATATTAAAAAAATATGAAAGTGGGTTAATAGCAATACTCAATTGCATTGAGTGGGCAGATAAAATACATTGGGTTGCCTTCTACCTCTATCTCTCTGAATTCACCCTCGCTGCTTTCTGTCTCTTGCACATCCGTCGTCGCCTCCGTCTCCAGCTTTGTCAACTGACTCAGGTACTCTTTTCCTTATCCGTAATTTCATTTGTTCCCTAGATTTATCTGATCTTATGATGAAAACTAGGCATAACTTAGAGACTATCTTAAAAATTTTTCTAATCTTAATTACAAGTATTCTTATTCATCAGTTAATTATTTATGTGGTGAGATAACTAGAAATAACTAATTTGCGCTTGTTAATTAAACAATGGCCTGGCAATGAAACCTGGATCCAGCCCTTAAAGCATGGAACCATAATTGGCACACTGGCACTTGGCACCGTATTTGTATGTATATGTATATATATAAATATATATAATTGGCACAATGGCACTTGGGGCAACCGACATGAGCTTTCTATCATACACGTCACTGTCTGACTATTATTTTTTGCATTTTTATTTCATTGTTCTTGTCTTAAAAATTGATTGCAAAAATTATATTTCTTTTATATATTTTTATATATTGACATATTACTAAATTTATATAATTAACTCTAATTAAAATAAGCCAACTTTTGATTTGCCAATAGGCATTGCTGAGAATCTTCTCGCCAGGGCCATAGCATTAATATATTTTAATATTAATAACAATGACAACATTAAAAGAATTGATAATTTAATATTAAAAGAATTGAAAAAAAAGCTCATGACCATGTGATCATTACCATATAAAAGACAAAAAAAATAATAAAATGAGTGGATTTTCTCAGAGAAATAGCAAACAACAAAGAGACATGGCTAGATGTTAAAACATGTCTCCTGATTTTTAGTTTTTTTTAAATATTAATAAATATTTTTATTCATTTATCCCATACATATGTCTTTTTTAATATTATAATTATTTTTAACTTATTTTTATAAATTAGTCTTAAACGTGTCATTAATTATATAAAATGTGTCATTATTTTTAAATTTCTCATATTAAAGATTTGTTGTTATTATTAATGAATGAAGGAAAGTGAGTTTCATTAAAAGAGTTCATATTATATTATAATAATATATATTATGTCACACGACACACCACAGCTTGCAGCTCATCATTTTGTTTTGTGTGGGTTACATTTTGCTTGCAGCTCATCATTCTGTTGTTTATTTCTTTCTATTTTTTTTCTTTTTTTCTCTCCCTTCTTGCCTTTAAATTAATTGAACTGTTTGAGATAACTAGAAGTAACCAATTTGCTCTTGTTAAATTTCGCTTCAAATTTAAGAGAATGATTAATTGAACTATATGTTCTTATTATTTTCCTTATGTTATGTAATTTGTAACTAGAATTGATGAAAGAAAAAAGAAAAAAAAAACATCATGAGTAATTAATCATGGATCTGGAAGGACAAGGGAGAAAGAAGAAGGACAAGGAGAAATAAGGAGGAGAAAAACAAATATTAAAAAAATAGCTACCTTAACCATAGGGGTTGATGATGATGAAAAAAATAAATATTAAAAAAATAACGTATATATATAATAATGATGATGATAGCAATAGATATATATATATATATACACACATAGCCACATAGCTACCTCGTGATGATGCAGATCATAACCTCACACATTTCTTTGATATTTTTAACTTTAAATAAAGAAATTATAAATTATTCTAATCCTTACAATTTCATATAATTAAGTGGTCACACTTGTTGGCTCTGAAATAACGAATGTATATCTACTAACATCCACTAATACATGTTAAAATAATTAAATATTTAAATCATGAAATTAAATAATAATATATTTATAATACATGTTCTTTGTTAGTGATATTAAAGAGAGGAGAGTTAATTTGATGTGTTTAATTAATGAGATAAAGAGAGGAGAGTTAATTAGATGTGTTTAATTAATGAGATAGATAGGGGGTGCTCATGAGATCAAGAAAGGGAAATGTTAGTTGAACTAATAACTAAATCAACACAAGTAATTATTTTGGGTTCTAAGATAAGTTGGCCACATTAACCATAGGGGTTGAGAGTTTCGATGTGGGCTAAGAATTTATGCGAATCTATTACAGATCATGGATGTACGTGATCAACGGGCATGTGTTGTTTTAATATATCTATGATTGATGGTTTGCTTTATCAATGTCTAAATTTAATTTAGTTTCCAATCAAGTGAATGATTTGGTTATGACTTGTAAAAAAGTTATTCATATTCACAATAAAACAAGACTCTTGTCATTAGTAGTATAGATTTAATAGTATATCTTCATACTGTTGGTAGTATGCAATATTTGAATATTTTTTTATTATCTGTATCTATGTTTTTTCTAATTCTTATATCCATTTTTTTATGCCTAACTGCGTCAATGATTAGAAATATATTCTATTCAAGAATTTTTCTTAGCACGGGTATTATATGAGTTAATTGGAACATTAATTTTTTTAGGACATATTCTTGTTTTAATTTTGTTTAATTTTTTTTTTTTTGTAACTTCTATTTTATCTTAACATTACAGAAGAACTGGTCCTGGGATAGTGAATTGGAACATCAAATTAGGATTAATTTTGACAAGACTGCTTCTGACCGTATGACGGACATATTGTTTCGTGTCCATAAAGATTTGACTAAAAAACTAGGTTGGATGTATCCGTCTGTATTTGAAGCCCTAAAAGAGTACTGGAATTCTGTAGAATTCAAAGACAAGTTTGAAAAGGCAAAGAAAAATCGAGCTTCAAATGTCGGGGGCAGTATGCATACTTGTGGTTCCATTCCTATGTCGAAGCATAAGAAAAGACTGGTAATATTTAATATTTTTTATTATTTTTATTTTGCTTAATTATTTTTTAAGAAACAATATTTTTTGCATGAACACATTTTTTTTGCTTTGCAGTCACAACAATTTGGTCGTCCATCCACACAAGCTGAGTTGTTTCTTACAACACATAGAAAGAGAGACAATTCGGGATTTATTGATAGGAGGTCTGAGGATACTTATGTAAGTATACATTATTTGTGTCTTTTTATATTATTCTATTATGGGTAATTGACCTTTTGATAATAAAACTTATATCATATATCTATGATGCTTGCAGGCTAACTTCCAAATGCGACAACAAGAGGCATTATCATCGGCATTTGGCTAGCCAGAAAATAATAACGCTATCCAGCCCTCGCAGCTAGTTATTGATGAGAGATAAATATGGTTAGAGGTTGCGAGTGGCAAGAAAAATGGTCGTGTCTATGGGATGGGGTCAGAAGCGTATGCCATCCTTGGTTCCTACTACCTACCACCGCTACCGCCACTGTCGTCGTCATCGAGCTCATTGGCAGAGCAAATTCAAGAAGCTGTTAGAACAGTTATTGAACCTTTTCATGATCGTCTGTCAGCCCTTGAAGGTAGGTTGCCTCCCCTGCCACCGTCTTCATTATCACCGCCACCGGATCCTTCGGATCATTAAAAAGATCCGTTATTTGTATAGATGATAGAATTTATTATGTATTTTTACTATTTATGGACGTGTTATTAGTATGGATAATAGATTTTATGATGTATTTTTAATATTTATGGATAATGTCTATTACTCTATGGATTTATTGTATAGTATGGATGAATTTTTTTAGTTCGTTTATGTGTTTATCACGTTGAATTTTAAAATTTTTTAAAAGAAAATTAAATTATTATTTTTTAATTATATTTAAATTTGAGCTAGATTTAGAGACAAAAAAATCAATCTCAAAATCCCTCTTAAAAATTGACAAAATGGAAAAATCCATCTCAAATTTAAGAGGGATTTTTTCGTCTCTAAATTTCAGATAGATTTATAGACGGAAAAATCCCTCTCAAATTTGAGACAAAAAATCCATCTCACAACCCCTCTCAAAATTGAGACGGATTTCAAGACAAAAAAATTCGTCTCAAATTTGAGACAAAAGAAATCCGTCTCAAATTTGAGATGAAAAATTTGTCTAGTAATCCCTTTCAAATTTGAAATGGATTTCGAAACGAAAAAATCCGTCTCAAATTTAAGATGAAAAATTCGTCTCAAAATCTCTCTCAAATTTGAAATGGATTTCGAGACAGAAATATCCGTCTTAAATTTGAGACGAAAAATCCGTCTCTAAATCCGTCTCAACTTTGATATGGAAAATCCGTTTCAAAATCTCTCTCAAATTTGAGACGGATTTCGAGACGAAAACATTCGTCTCAAATTTGAGACAAAAAAATCCATCTTTAAATCCGTGTTAAATTTGAAATGGAAAATCCATCTCAATATCCCTCTCAAATTTTAGATGAATTTCGAGATGAAAAAATCCGTCTCAAATTTTAGACGGAAAAAATCTGTCTCTAAATCCTTCTCAAATTTGAGATGGAAATGGTAGTCTAAAAATCCTTCTTAAATTTGAGATGGCAAAATCCGTCTCAAATTTTGTGAGGAGCATTTTTGCGACAGACCAAAATCCGTCTCAAAATTCATCTCAAACCAAAAATTCATCTCAAAACTCGTCTCTAAATCCGTCTCTAAACAACTATTTTCTTGTAGTGTTGTTTGAAAAATATAATAAAATTCAAGCATTATGCACTTTATCAGTTGAACTTGGAAAAATTAATATTCATCAGAGCAAATTCTAAAATGCAACTTTAAAACATAAGTAATATGACTAATTGATTTTTTTATTTTCAATTGGTATAATATTTTTTTAAAACAATTATTGAGTAACTTAGTTTTTTTTTTTTTTTCTTGTGATAATGATATCTAAAGCTAAATACATATTTTTCACATGGTCCCAACACTAACAGTTTGAGATAATTTTTTTAAAGTGATTACTAACTAATTCATGGTTTTCATAGAAAGAAACTAATTTATGGCTTTATTATTTTTATTTTTATTTTATTATCTTATTTGTGTCATTTTAGGTAATTATAGTTTATGACTTATTTAGTATAAATAACTTTTATAATTAGATTCTTAATTTAATTTTATTCACTTACAATAGAAAATAAACATAACCTTTTACAATCATAAAAGAAATACAGTACAGAGGAAAAGCTAGATGAAAAAATTACAAATTTTTATTTTTAATTTTTTATATAATAATGATTATAGGATAACAACTACTAAGGGTAACACAAATGGTTTGTCGCATGCTTTCGAGAGTTCAAGATACTACCGCTAGATTGTTGGTTTGTTTTTGTCTCTAATAGAGGCTGTGCAATCATTTGTGTTTACCTTAGAACCAGGTCTTGGCCTTTAGCTTGTAGCGAATCTATCAATTTACTTTTGCATTGGTTTTTGAGTTTGTTAGGTAAACTTTGATCTATATGGCTGGCACCACACATCACGAGAGTGTGAATTGGGTGAATAAAATTTTGAAGGGTTTTAAAAATATTTTTAAAATGATAAGCATGATTTCATGTAAAAGAATTTTCAATGAAAGTGTTATGTAATACTTGAAAAGAGTAAATGTACAAGATACAAAAAATTTATAATGGTCTGACCATTTTCAGCCTACATTCAATACTCTAACACCCAATTAGAGATTTTCAATTCTGTTAAATAAAATTTTAATTATAGATCATAATCTAATACAACCATAGATACCCCACTAGCCTGCTAGTAATTCTCACTAGGAAACTCTTACGAAGAAAAATAAGAACTATAATTCTTAACACAAGAATCTCAAACGAATCTTATTATAACAAGATTTAAAATGATTTTACAAAATAAGAACAAGTCTTGAAGAAAAATGGATTGAAACAATGAAGCTTAAAGGAATATGAAAATCTGATCTTTAAAATGTACAAGCTCACTATTTTCAACTGCCTTGATCATTAAAATGACTTGTATTTATAGCTCTGAATGTACCTTACAGCTTTCTAACTGTTGGAGAATAAAAATGGTGAAGAATCAATTTGTAGAAAAACAATCCTTAATAATTTTTCAAACATAAACTGTCAACAGTTTCATAAAAAATCGATAATTTATTTTAATTTTTTTTTAAAAGTAGTCAATTGTTTTTTCGGGTTTGAAAGTAATTGATTATTTAATTTCGAAACATTGATCTAGAAAGTATAAACTAAAACTCATTGACTTGTTTTGCAAAATAGCCGAGAATTTCTCTCAATCACTCAACAATCTTAGAAAAGAAGTCAATAATTTTTCCACTGTATTTATTGTTTGAACAATTTTTCTTCTATTTTAGAGCTATTTTCTTTGCATTTTAATATTTTGACAATATTTTAAAATTTAAAAGATTTCATTAATTTAAAAAACAAGTTCAAAACTATTTTAAAAAATTGTTCAAAATAATTTCAACTCACACCCTTGAAGCTTTGTGACCAAAACCTTGAAGTCTGAAACCTTTAAATCCAAATCACTTATTTCAAAATCATTTGAATAACACTTATATATTAAAGTTTTATGTTAATTGTCATAAAAAAAATCATCAAAATAAAGCCAACAGAGTCATCAAAATCTATAGCTATCCTCTGAGAAAAAGGGGGCATGCTTCAGCCAACTTATTCATATATCATCATCTAAAATTGTTGTTGGGAAACTACTGTTTGCCTTTCATACACCACATTAAAATAAATGTTTTGGAAATATTATTGGTATGTGCAATCTGTAATTGTTCTAATCTTTTGTATTTTTTTAATAATCTTAATCCAATGAATATACAATGCAAATGCATTTGGAATTCGTAATTTTCGTAATCTTGTTGTAATCTTTTGAATTTTTTTGTAATCTTGATTAAATTTGATTAAATGAATCTACAATGCATTTAAACTTGAATGTACAATTAAACACGAAAACTCTATATATAAATAATATTATTTTTGTTTTTAATTTCAAAACCAATCAATTACTTTCAAAATATGGTTACGTGCCAATTATATATTAGTTTGATACACCAATAATTTATATTGGCGTGGTGTCTCAAACACTTGATATAAATAATGAGGAGAAAGAACAATCTATGTCTAAATTCCATTTTCAATATTCTTGATATGTGAAATTTGTAACTATTGTAATCTTATTGTACTATATTTTGCAATTTTTCGCTATCTTAATCCAATGAATGTAGAATGCATTTGGAATCTAGGGGTGTGCGCGGTGCAGTTTGACCGATCTGAATCATTTTCAGCACGTCAAACCACTAGTGGGGTTTTCCATCTAAAGCAGACCAGGTGTGGCCAAACTGCACCAAACCGCACCACATTTGCGATTTAGTTTGGTGCGATTTACCGTGGTTTGAAATGTTACTTAAAACTACTAAAAATTATATTTAAAAATGGTAAATAAAGACATAAATATTGGTAAATAAAGACAATCAAAAGTAAATAAATAGGAGCAAAAAATAAAAACAAAACAGTGTAAAAAATAAATAGAAGGGTCTACCAATTATTAGATTTTTATAATAATAAATTTTTTATAATTTTTTTTATTATTTTCTTGGGCGGTTCGGTTTAAAATCGAATCGCCAACTGTCCAAACCGCAAACCACGCGGTTTGGATAGGATCCAAACCGTTTTCGACCCAAAAAAAAAAAAAAAATCGACTGGGTTGGTCTAGTTCTGTTCAGTCTGGCCGATTTTCGCGGTGCACCGGTTTTTTTGAACACCCTTATTAAAATCTATGATTGTCGTGAAATTGCTGTAATCTTTTGTAATTTTTTGTAATCTTAATTCAATGAATTTACTACGCATTTAAAATTGAATATACAATTAAATACGAAAACTCTATATGCAAATAATATTTTTCTTATTTTTAGTGTCCAAACCAATAGTTGAGATATGATTCAAAATAATTGATATATTTTTAAATGGTTCATTTTGGATTTCATTTCATGTGCATTTATGTTGCATTTGGTTTATATATATATATATATGTGTGTGTGTGTGTGTTAAGTGGCTGGTTAAATGGGCTGTTGATCTCCTCTGGAAGCCCTAAATCAAGCGATTGCCAACTATATATTTTTCCTTTTGTATATAAGCTTTTCTTGGTATCTCAATCGGAATATTAGGTAACATTCTTATGATGCGCAAGAATAAAAAAAATACGTGAAAGAGAGAGCTGAACGAAGAGAGATCAAAACCCTAATCCAACTAAGTATCGATTCTTTCATTGTTCTCATAGTTTGGAGTGTGAGGGATGTATAGAGAGATTGTCAATGTAAGAGTATGGGGATTGCTCTTAATGTGAGCGTGTATTTTGGTTTATCATCTTTATTGCTCTGTAAGTTGGTTTTCGAGTTTTCTTGATTTCTTTCGTTGTAATATATTTTTGTAATCATTGTAAATCTGTTGTAAATCTATTGTTATTATCTTAATGGATTGATTAGGGTGAAACCCTATCGTGAGTAGGATTATTTTGATCCAAACATGTAAAAACTATGTTCTTTTTTCTGTTTGTATTGTGTGTGTTGTGTTTGAATTTTTCATTTCTTTGGCTTTGTTCCAATGTGGATCTTAATTGGTAGTGGTGTAGTTTTGGTTGTGTGATTTATTTGACAGGATATTAACACCAATCAATTACTTCCAAAATATGGTTCCATGCCAATTTTTTATTGCTTTGAGACACCAATAATTTATGTTGGAGTGGTGTCTCGAACACTCGATGTAAATAATGGTTTATCGAGAAAGAGAAAGAACAATCCAGGTCCAAGCTCCATTTTCAATATTATTGGTACGTGAAATGATCTGTAACTGTTGTAATCTTAACATAATCTTTTGTAATTTTTTGTAATCTTAATCCAATGACTGTATAATGCATTTGGAATCTGTAATTGTCATAATCTTGCTGTAATCTTTTGTAATCTTTGATTCAATGAATTCACAATGCATTTAAAATTGAATGTACAATTAAACACGAAAACTCCATATACAAATAATATTGTTTCTGTTTTTAGTTCCCAAACCAATCAATTACTTCCAAAATATATATGGTTATGTGCCAATTTTTGTTGGTTTGAGACACCAATAATTTATGTTCGTGTGGTGTCTCGAACACTCAATATAAATAATGGTTTATCTTGAGGATCGGAAAAGGAACAATCTTGGTCTATGCTCCATTTTTAATATTATTAGTATGTGGAATCTGTAATTATTGTAATCTTAATATAATTTTTGTAATTTTAATCCAACGAACGTACAATGCATTTGGAATCCATAATTGTCGTAATCTTGCTATAATTTTTTGTAATTATGATTCAATAAATTTTCAATGCATTTAAAATTGAATTGTAAAGAATTTATAATTAAACACAAAAACTCCATAAACAAATAATATCATTTCTGTTTTTAGTGCCCAAACCAATCAATTACTTTCAAAATATGATTACAATAATATCATTAGCTGGTGTTTTTCCTTTTTTTTATAAAAAAAATATTGACTATTAATTGTTATAAAATTTATGTCTATTGTTTATGTTTATTTGTATTATGTTTGAATTATTTTTTATAATGTTTTATATTAAAAATTATATTTATAAAAAAATCTTATATTTTTTTAATTTATATTTTAGCTTGTATTTCTATTTCTTATTTTTTTTTTAAAAGTGTCATTTTTTTTTTTTTATAACACTATCACGAATGCTCTCACCTACTAGCACCAGAGTACGGTGAAAGAGTTAAATAAAAAAACTTGATAGCTCTCAATTTTGATCTTAGAGTAACACTCTGATCATGACGGAATATACGACAAACAGGATCACCAGTACCACCAAACTAATGCCCCTGAGAGCGTTTTTCCCTTTTTTATTGTGTTATGAGATTGACCAAGCTACACTTTTTGTTTTGATCGATAGTATGATCCTTTCCATGGAGTCTTATGTTGTTTCCAATATTTTTGAGTTCTCTACTTTGATCCCAAGTTGCTCACCACTTGAAAGGCCAAACTTGTAAATCCCACCGACTTCAATTACCTTGAAATTATTGCCTAGGACCTTAGATACTTATTTTATCAAGGCTAGTTCAGTTCTATATGTTTCAAAAATATCCTTAACTTTGCTAGAATCTTTATTAAATTGTATAACTCCTTGAATAAGGAAGAAATATCTAATTTGTTCACAATTTTTATTGCTTTTCGTACGCTGAGATTTTCAGTTGAACCTCAGTAATTAATTTCAAGGTGACAGTATATGAAGTTATTTTGGTTAGAATAAACTTTATATTGTGGTACCTTGAATTACCATAGTTCAACTATAGAAACTCAACCAGAAGTAAACCAGCATAAACTATGACCCCACTTAGATATTTTTCTTCATTCATGGAATTGTAAATTCAATAGAAACTCTAGCAAGGTTAAAGGTGTTTTTGAAACACATACAACTTAAATGACTTTTATATACTGATATTATAAGATTGGGTACAATAATTTCGAGGTAACTGAGGTTGATGGGATTTACAAATTTCATCTTCCCTTTAACTAGCAAAAAGAAGAAAGAAATTATATGGGAAATGTATATTTATTGCACAACCAAAATAAAAGAAAAGAAAATGTATATTTATACTTGGATCTCAATTTTATTGTAAAGTAAAGTTGGATGAAGTTTGTTCGACAAGGGTTTTAATTATTTTTTAATTAGATGAACCAAAAATACATTTGACAAAATGGGTTCAAAAATTATTTTTGAAAAACTAATCTTGGAACACTTTGATTTTAACAAATAAAAAAGATTATCTATTAAACAAGATTTTCACTCATTCAGGTTCATTTGCAATCATCGTCTCTCAGCAAGAGTGCAATAATCTAAATTGTCATTTTTCTGCATAAACTATCCAAAATAGCCCCTCACATGGATTATGATCCAAAATACCTCTCTTGCCAAGTGTTTAATAGTCCATCAATAGCTCTCGGCTATTTAAGACTTCTTGATGAAATGAGTCTACTGTTTTGTGAAGCTTTTTGTGTTGTTCATACTTTAATTTTCTTTAACCTTCACTCTTTTATTTTATTTTTTTAATTCACTTGGAGTGTTCGAGTTTCGTCCAACTAATATTCAAAAATAGGTGACCTTCTCCCTGATACACCTCTCGAATAAATCCAAATACAAACACAATTTATACATACTCAGAATTGGATATTTAGTATGCGAGACTTATCTTTCAGTTTTATTATTGCCTTTTACTTAAATGTTTCTTTTTAACAATAATTCTACTTTCTAAATCATCACACTGATTCAAATTCCGATACCCCAGTATTTCACCATTTAAGCTTCATACTTGGCTAGAGTTGTCAAAATTTATCAATTATTTATTTTTCCTTTTGCTTTGTTTGGAGATTAAATTTGTTTCCAATGTTTTATTTTTCTTATTTTGTTATACCTTCTATTTCACAACCCCAAGGATCTTTGGACTGTAACTTTGTTGGCAAGGCATCATTTGTAAAACCCCGCGAGCATGTAATTATCTTTTAATAATTACATTTGCTCAAAACTTTTCCAAATTTTCATTTTTATCCCCCCTTAACTTAACTTCCTCAATAAAATTGAAGTTAAAGATGGATAATCAGAAATAATACAAAAAACATAATTTAGATCGTAGCCGAATAAAGAAATACATAAAAAGTTTATGTACCCAACAAAGCGAACACAAACCCAAAGTAGATCGAAAAGGAAGAAACCAAAAAAAAAAAAATTAAAGCTCAAATTTTTCCAATAAAGCAGTCACTCGAAAATGTTCTTGGGATCTCTCTTAAAAAAACTCTGAAACCCTCATAAAAGTCTTTCTTGGGTAGCCTTGAGAGACCCTCTCGTGAGCCTTTGCTAGGTCTGAGAGGTATGGGGACCATCCATAGCATGACATGATAAAAATATATCAAATTACCTCCAAGATCTTCTCCTAGAGATTTGTAACAGATAATTTCGAAAAACTTGAATGCCTTTTTGGCTAACAATCTCAATATTTATAAATAGAGAGTAATATCTTTGACCGAGGTACATAAGAACTTTTATACAAGTTACATAAATATTTTTTTATTTTTCGATTAAAATTGACTTAAGCTTTGAAAGACTTGTGTGGGAGACACTCCACGCCCCTAAATGTTTTTTATTTTATAGATTTCCTAAAAACTAAAGGTTGAAGATAAATACTATCTCATAAGTATAAATTTATTATTATAGTTTGACAACAACAATTATTATTATATTTTAACAACAATTTTAAATGTATTCATTCAAAGTATAACTTAGCTTCAAGGATACATAAACTAGATCTTTGGAGTTGAGATTATATCATCTAAATTGAAAACATAAACTACATTTAAAATGATGAAAAATTACTAAATGCCCTTTCTAGCTAGCTAACCATGTATGCCCTCCTTGCTTTTGTTATTATTGTCTTGCTAGTCACATAGCATATTTGGATATATCGTATTAAATGTTGAACCATTTAATAAAAGTTTAAAAGGATTGTCGTGCATGATATATAAGCATAATGTGACTCAACATATATAGTCACAGAATTCCAACGACTAATATTAATTGATCCTTACTTAGGATCCAATTGTGACAATCATCTTATTGATTGTCACCTTGGGTTTAATGCAAATTATCTTTTAGACTGACTTTCCATTCCCATCATGGTCAAATAATAACACATAATGCAATTAAACCAATAGTCACATGCATAATACAAATAATGTATATTTTGATACATCATAATCAATAATAAATACCATTGTTAACAATGCACATAAAATAAACTAAGTTTTAGGAAGAATCAGTCACTCAAATCTTTAACCGGTGGCCAAAACTTAGTTTTTAATTTGAGTGCCGGCATCAGATAATGTGTCCAGAATGCTTCTCAAACCTCAAATTTGCCCCACACATGCCCTTGCTTCAAAATAGTTTTTAATTTATTATATATTTTTTAAAAATTTTCTCTATTTTTTTCTTTTATTTTCTTCCCAGTACGTGGGGATCACACACTCAACTCACACACAAGGCCACGTGCTTGCTTCTTTCTAAAGGGTGGTTCCACATGCCCATGTTGCCTTTCCCGATCATCTTCTTCAACAAGTTCTTCATCGCCAACAATTGTGTTGCAATCATTCACTTCTTCAAATCTATTGAGAACATAGTTTCCCTTATTGTGACCTGACATTCTGACATAACTCAGATCGGTAACAAACATAATTCCCATTGTAGAATTTATTGTGGTACATGATATAAATGAGTCTGTAGCTCCTGAATCTATTAATACATGCATAAGTATGTCCTAAACAAGAAGTGTACCTTCAATCACCATTGAATCTGTCGTAGTGTTAGTCTTTGTCAAATTAAACACTCATCCTATGGCCACCGATGTCTCTCTCTCTATTGACTTTATAGGTCCAACTCTTCCATGTTATGGGCATTGAGTAAAAATATGCCCCAGATTGTTGCAGGTGAAACACATTACCAGTTTCCTCTAGGCTCCCACGACTAGTGGAGTTAGCCCAGTAGCAAGTGGCTCCTTTTGCTTCAGGCAATCTTTGACAAAAGTGCCTATCCTCTCCACAGTAATGGCATCCCTTCGCCGACTTTGCCACCTTACATAAAACATTACGTCCATGTGGTTTGTGGCAATATGAGCAAAGTTTTTCTTTTTTCTTGAATTTGCCCATCCCCGAGAGGGTAAATTAAAATCCCCATCGGGATTTTACTTTGTTCACCACCAGACATCTCCCACTCACAAGTAATCTGTCCATAGTTCATCAATTTCTTTTCAATGCTAAACACATTGGCAATCGCTTCCCAAAAGGTACTGGCTTCCACACATAACTTATCCCCCGATGAACCTCGAGGTGTAATCCCTAAATAAAACGTTTCATCTTGTCTGCCTTGGTCAAGATATATGTTAGGATATACTTTAATAATTTCACAAACTCATCTTGTATTGCGACATTGTCAAGTGACAAAGTTACCACAATTCCATAAATTCTTACTTCTTGGTAAAGTTGCCAATCATAGGGATAATACTTTATCATTTAAAGCCCCCTTAAACTAACTGTAACCAATTGGGGGTGGTTGTTTTCCAAACCCCGTTTGCTAAGCATTTTGCTCCCTCAAAGTCCCGGCCATTGTCCTCCATCAAAGTTTGGCCTATTCGGTCAACACAAAGTGGAACACCTCATCCACTCATCCTCTGGGCAATCTCCATGTAATCTAATGATTGATGGATATCATTTAACTAAAATTCAACTACACTTAGATCAACATTAAGTTGTCCTTTGAATGTCATTGGTCGTAGGTCCATGAAAGCCTTAAAGCTAGTTGGCCACTTCAGTATCCTCCATTCGTACGTGAATTGTCTAATCATTCGCCTGGCGACTTTGCACGTACTTGGGAGTGCCTAGACGTTTCCGCTGCATGCCCCTAATCAAGATCAATATTCTCAGCACTAGGGACAAGTGATGTTCAAGTATTCCATTGGGTATGTGGTGCCATCTGCAGACCATTTGTTTTTTATAGGCAAATGACGAGACAATTCATGTATGACAGGCGAATACTGAAGCGGCTAACTAGATTAAGACTTTCATGGACCTACAACCTCCGACATTCAAAGGATAGCTTGAGGCTGATCCAAGTGTAACCTAATTCTAGTTGGACGATATCCACTAATTTTTGGAGTACATGGATTGTCTAGAAGATCAGTGGGTAAGGTGTGCTACTTTCGTGTTAGCTGAATAGGCCAGACTTTGGTGGAGGTCAATAGTTGAGACTTTGGTGGAGAAAAATGATTAGCTAGCAGGGCCTAGAGAACAACCACCCTTATTGGTTGGAGTTAGTTTAAGGGGGCTTTTATAAGAAGTATTATCCCCATGATTGATAGCTCTGCAAGAAATAAAAATTTACAGAATTAATTGTGACAACTTTCTCACTTGATAGTGTTGCAATACGAGGATGAGTTCCAGACATTAAAGTATATCCCAACTTATATGTTGATCCAGGCGAACAAGATAGAGCGTTTTATTCAGAGATTACACATTCAAGTTCATAAGAGGATGAGTTATGTGGAAGCCAATACCTTTCGGGAAGCAATTGCCAAGGTAGTAAACATTGAAAAAAAATTGACGAATTACGAGGAGATTACTCATGAGTGGGAGATGTTTGGTGGTGAACGGAGTGAGAACCCGACAAGGTGGGGATTTCGATTTACCCGCCTAGGGATGGGTAAATTCAAGAAAGAACAAAACCTTGCCTCTATTACCACAAACCACATGGACAATTTTTTATGCACGACCTCGTAAAACATGTGACTCAATCGAGATTCAAGTGTTCTTTGTTGCCTATTGTCTTTTGGGACTTGAGTTCTCAACAAGTGAAGGGCGGTAAAACTTGTATCTCACCTAGGGCGTCCAAATCTTTAGGGGCATAATCATCCTTCAGTTTAGTCAATGACCACAGTTGTAATCGAGGGTTACATTGGCACTCCAGATGTGGGACCGAGGCCGCCACACAAGCTTCCCCTGTCATTGTAGAGATCTGCAACAAGGATAGAAACAAAGTATCTCATGTATTATCTAATTCTTTTGTTTTTAAAATCATATATTTACTTAACAAAATACATACATATATATATATATATTTATGCACCAGATTTGCTTGGCAGATCAAAGGCTTCTTTCTTCACAGAGAGAGAGAGGGAGAGAGAGAGAGAGAGAGAGTAGGCTACTTTTAGTGTTACGTAGTGAGAACGTGCGTGTGTAAATGAAAATAAAGCACAATTCAACGCACGTCCTTTCTCTTTTTGCTAATCATTACAAGGAATGGGAGGGGTAGCTAAACCCATATAAACAAAAGCCCACAAAGAAACATAGATTCCACAACATCGGGTCACAAACAATACAAGAACCAGCAGTATTACAGGCGAAGAACCATAGGGCTTAAGGAGGGCTATCAAGATAGGAAAACCATCCATGGGCAAGAATAACCCCCGAGGGTCGTAGCCCAGGAGAGGGCAAGGAAGTGACCCTAGAGGGAGGGCTTTAGGGTATTCAGGATGTTTACGAATGGGTGAAAGGGAGATTGGGGAGAGGGGTTTAATCGATTAAGGGTTAATTAGAAAGGAAAGGACAGACGGAAGATCAAAATGAAAGGAAGATTGGAATGCTGGTGATGCAACATGATCTAGGGTTTCAACAACCTATTCAGAGAAACACACCGCAAGAGATAACTTTCTCTCTCTCGAAAGGGGAGCATTGATCTTTTCGAACCTATACTATATATATTAGTTAACTACTATTAGTCAATACATGCCCTTTTTTTAACCAATAAAAGAGGAAGGTGGGATGACCAGTGTTGCAACCCCTTGTAGGCATGACCATGAAGGAAGGTCCTTACTAGAGAACGTTTGGTTTGAGTTACAATTACTGTTGGGAAGGCAAGCCCGTGACCTAGCCCCATCATACTGCACAAGGTCAGGCTCTGCACCCATCTCATTTTGGCATCATGGGGTCTAGGTCATCTGGCAAATAGTTGGATGGGTTTAAGGTCTAAACCCCGGACCAAAGAACATAAAAGAACTCCCAAACCGTTGGGCTATTGCCATGATGGGATCAACACGTATCCTTTATAATTACTATTAGCTATAAAATGTTTTATCAATACTCCATATATTAAAAATATCATAATTTGGATTGATGTATAAAAAAAAGATCTAGTACCTAGGGCTAGAAGGCTAGAACTACACTTCTCAGAGGCATGATTTGACACAGCACTTTTTAAGTAAAACAAAAGTGATAATTTACTAAGAGAAACTTTCATATGTAAATCAATTAAATGAAATGCATACACCGCTATAAAAGCATACACTTTTCCCAATATTTTTTTTTGGGACACTAGTATTAAGTATGAAAAAAGTGATAATTTACGAGAAGAGAACTTTCATACATTAATGCATATGACAATTAATTCAAAAAACATAGACAGCTACAATATTAACGTACACTAGTAAGTTTATTGGGTGTCATTTACAACGTTACCTCAAATAGCTTAATTTGCAAATATCAGATCAAGGAAATGTAGGTATATGAAAACCATATACATTATTTTAAGCAGTCAAATGAATTACCTTGTTTCTGCACTATTCTGAAGAGTGTGATTGCATCGATCAAGGGGGCGATTTTGAAATGAATGACTATAAATGCTTGCTTTCTGGGAAACAAATTTCTGAATTGGATTTCTCCAACACTGACTTCACCTGAAGATAAGACTAGCCTTGTTGAGTTTAGACTCTCTTCCGTGACTGCTTCAGCGATCGAGAGGGTTTTCGATGAGTTTGGACTCACCGATCTGACCGCTTAGGCCTACAGATTGATAGAGGGCGGCGTTTTGATAAATTAGACTCTCCGATCTGACTGCTTCGAAATCGGTCTAGAGATCCATCGAGAGCTAGCGTTTTGACTCCCCGATCGATACTCCTCCAATCAGCTGCTAGAACTTCCAATCGATCTACCAGCAAATTAAGGTATGGATTCTGGACAATAAAATCGAAACACAGAGGGTGATCGTGCGCGTATATATGAAAGAACTCCTGAAAATGTCATCGGAAAAGGTGAGCCCCATATGTATATAGAGATGAAATTAAACGGGCAAACAATCAAAGAAAACTGAAGATCGAACGAATTAGATCAGAGCACAACTTACCTTATTCAATCCAGATCAGCGGTCCCTCTTCTTGAGAGAGAGAGAGAGGAGTTCCATGGGCATGATATAACCGTGAATAGTGGAAGGGCAGCTTCAGTTTCATACAGATGGACAACATGCAGCGATACACGTGTCTTATATTTAGATATCGGTGGACTGTGCGTAACAATTACACGTGTTACATTATTCAACTTTTAAAAATTAATTTTAGATATTATTAACACATCATTTGAATGAAATGCAAATCCAAAAAATTTTGGAAAATAATTTTTATTTTTTTCTCTTAAAACTTTTGTCTTATATAATTTCATACAAACAAAATTTTGATAAAACAAATTCTATATTAATTGTAGTTTTGTGTCAAAAAATTTTGTACTGACTTAAAACTTTTTAGAAAATAAATTTAAAAAAAATTACACGAACACCCCCAGAGTCGTGTCACTAATTTTCTCTTTTAATCTTTTTTTGAATAATTAGTTCAACAAACCTCATTTTCTCTCATTTTTTTTTATGATCCAAGTTTTTGAATTTCGCCTGTCTAGTCTTGAAGGAGAGTAGTCTTCCCCCCTGATTCGATCTCTAAGTAAATCGAATGCAGTTATAAGTTTATACACTTTCAAGATGGACATGCAATTAGTTCTTACTAAATAAGATATTTTTATCTTCATCAAGAATTAAATCTCTCCACTCTCATTAAAAACTTTAGCATTTGTGCAGGACATTTTCACTCATATTTTATTAGATCACTGGACGGGACTGTACGTTTTGGTGATTTCTATGTACATTTTGGTGACTTCTATAAAATGTCATGTCTTTGCCATTTCCGGAGGAAAACTTGACAGATATTTGAAGGGTGTGAGTGAACTTTGTCAAACTTCATCTTAAATTTAGATGGTAAGGTTAAGTCTTTCCCCTGAATAGTCAAGAGGAATGATCGTCTGTTGATGACGAAACAAAGGCGAAGAAGGGCTTTGCTATGTCTTAGGGCAACCAGTACCGAAAAGCGGTCAACATTTTTGGCGGCAGCGACAATTGGGTGGAGGTCTTTTTACTATAGGCGATAAAAGTATAGGGCTAAAGTTAATTTAGGGACCCTTTGCTTTTTTGGGTCGTTTATTAAGCCTCTTGTTTGGGCCATAGTCTTGCTACTTCTCCTTGTAACTGAATGCATATCTGTAACCTATGTTGCTAGGTTTTTCTTCTTTACTACTGTAAGTTGTTTGGTTTTCGTGATAGATTGATCCTATTATGCTTCTGTGTAGAGCTTTGAACCTAAATTTCATGTTCAGTGCATGCTCTTATTTGGGATAATCTATTTTGTACTACCTATTTTGACAATATTGGCCAATTCTCCTCCAAACCATGGAAAGTATCCATGTCAGAAGCATGCAAACCACCCAGTAACAATGGAAGTTGGCATCAATTAACTCTTAATTGTATTTGGAAATTCTGTCTTGTTGACAAGTTAACTTCATGGCCAATATTTTTTCTCAATATGTAAGAATAGGGTGATACCATCAAAGGTAATGCACACAATGGGTGTCCGGCTTGGTTTACCAACAAGAGAGAATTTCCTAATATGGCAAACTATGGGGATCATAAATATCAATGTCAAGCTTCCACCGTGAGTGATTTGCAAGCTCTTATTAATTTAATTTTTATTTGAAATTTCTGTGTTTTTTTAATATAAAGAGTAAAAATTCATTTTTTCTGTGTTTTTGCAAGCTCTGAGTAATTTTCATTTATTAATTTGAATCACATGCAAATACTTTTTTCTTCTAATCATCAACATGAAAATATTAAAACTTTAAAAATTAATTATTATTTCAATTATATATGGCCTAAGGAACTCAAGGCTGTTGCAGTTGTGCTTTATTTTCTCTTTCTTGCCAAAATTACAAAAGGAAAGAAAATACAAAGAGGAAAACAAAATGATTAACTATGGAACAACACAATTAATGGAGTTCCCATTCATGTCTCTGAATGGATTAATTCAAGAGCATGGTTACTAACACAAAAATAGTAAGTAAAATATGAATCAGATTAAAACGCTTATCTTATTCAATTCTGATTAGCAGTTGCTCCTTTTGAGATAAAGAAGAGTTTCAGTTTCAATGGATCCTTCGTTGATGCAAGATGAATGATCCTTAATAGTCATGCAAGAGGAATGATCCTTTTTGTTGATGGGTTGGACAAAGGCGATGAGAGGTTTGCTATATCTAATGGTGGACAGTAGGTTTGGAGAAGGTGACTCCTCCAGTTGAAGGGGCATTTGACATAAAAAGCTAGTAAGTATTTTTGGTGGCAATGATGATTGGTTATCAAAACTATCCATCATATAATTGTTGGTCAATTCTCCTCCAAACCATAGAAGGGATCTAAGCAAAAGCATGAAAACCTCCCAATAATGATTGAAGTTGAGATAAGTAATTGTTAATTATATCTGGAAATTCTCTTATTAACAAGCCAACTTGTATAGATTAAATTGCTACTCCCTTTTCATGCATAACGTTTTAGCTTAAGATGTAAGAATAGAGTAATATTGTCAAAATTAATGTGAGAGTTCAACTTAGTTTATCAACAAGAGAGAACTTTCTAATATAGGGATTATAAATACTGATCTCAAACTTTCATTATTACTTGGTGATTTGCAAGCTCTCACTAATTTATCTTAGCGAGAGCTTTGTATGTGCAATCATCCAAAACACCAAGAAAAACTTTTGTTAGGAACCATCTTCAATAGCATCATATACTTCATGTTGTAAATCATATATAGAGTAATCACAAAAATAATCTTTTTTGACTTCTATTGTTTAATGAAAAATATAATAGTAAATTAACAAAAAAAAAGAATATAATTATAATTGTCATGTCATTAATCACTACACCTTAGAGATGGCAATTGCAACCGAAATCGTGGGAGATCGAAAAGAAACGGAACCGATCAACGCAATTAAAAACTGTTTGACTAGATAATAGTTTGGTTTTGACAAAAATCGAACACTGTTTTAATAGATATAATTTGGTTATGGTTTTTACTAAATCCAAACTAAAACCCGAACTGAAACTGAACCGAATGTGTAGGTAACCGAATCGATTATACATGTATATAATATATATTTATTTAATATATTATATATACACGACATATATATTGACTAATACATTTTTTTACAAGTATTTTAACTATTGCATTACAAATATATAAAATATTTAACATTTATAAAGTAATTAAAAAATAAAAATAAAACCTAATTTTAAATTATTTTATTTTTATCAATCAAATAATTATTAATAAAAATAACTAACTAAATATTTTTTTAAAAAAAAAATCTAGTAGAAGATTATGAATAAAACTAAAAAAATCATGATTAAAACCAAAATTGAATGGTTTGTTTATGGTTTTTAATTTTTAAAACCAATGAATAATAATTTGGTTTTGGTTTTAATAGTTTAAGTTTAGTTTAGTTATGATTATGCCTTATCCAGCATGTTATCCTATTTTTAAATTATTTTATTCTACAACAGGAAATGCTAATTATATTTTAGATTTCAAAAAAACTAATTTAATAATTAGTAAAGCCCAAGTCTGAGAGGGTTCTATTGCAAATAAATTCAAAATTCAAGTTTAAGAACATAGTTATTCGATAAAAAAAAAAAAAAAACTACTTATTATACAAGTATTGTAATGAAAGATATATCTTTATAGAAATATATGAAGGTAGAATTTCTCACATGCCCATTTATTAATTTGAATGACATGCAATTTTTTTTTGGGGCTAATCATCCACATGCAAAAATTGAAACTTTAAAAACTAATTTTTATTTGGCTTTTTTATATAACTAAAACATAATTTTTATTTTAATTCACATATTGTCTAGGAACTCGGATCTATTGCAGTTGTAATTCATTCTTTTTCTATTGCCAAAATTGCAAAAAGAAAGAAAATACAAAGAGAAGACTAAAATGATCAAATATGAAGCAACACAACTAATGGAGTCCTATTCATGTCTCTGAATTAAGAACATGGTCGGTTATTAACACAAAAATAATAACTAAAAGGGAAAAATTGATGATATATGTTTTGAATTTTGATTATTTGACTTAGATACTTTTTAAATTTTAAAATTGGCTCAATCAATACTTCATTTTTTTCTTCAAATTAGTCACAATGCCCCTACATTACTAATAGTATTAAATAAATTATCTATAGACCCTTATATTTCAAGTTTTTAGCTTCAACACACTCTAAACTTTTATTTTTCATTAAATTAGTCTTAGTTTTTTCAAAAAATTAAAAAATCATCGTTTGATTTAGCCAAAAATAAAAGTTTGAAGGGCGTTTAGGTTAAAAACCCAAAGTTCAAGAAGTATAAATTAATTTACTTAATTTTGTTAATAAGAGAACCAGGGTTATGGTTAATTTAGAAAAAAAATAGAATTAATTGAATAAATTTTGAAATTTAAGAGATGTCTGAGCTAAATAATCAAAATTTAAGAGGTGTACGAGTTAAAATATGAAAGAGTTGGTTCTAGTACATGAGCCATGCAAACAGTCCTGATGACTCCCAATACAACAGCAGATGTAGAATAGAGGACAAGATTCATTCTACCAAACAACGCATGGTGAAAGTATTAGTGTGTGGAGCTTTATTATGGCAAAATTTTATATGCAATCTTACAATAAGGGCAATTTTGAGTTTTTCACATGTATTTTCATTGCTCTAATTTTGTTTATATTAAGATCGTTATTAGAAAGTGTTATGATGTATTCTTATAATCTCCAATTTAGTTACAGTGAAAAACTTGTAATGGTAGCAATAATGTAACTCTCACATTGAAAGTGAACCATTGAATAATTTGTTTCGTTCTTACTTTGATTATTTTATTCTACTATTTAAGATTAGCACTTTAATTCTATCAGAAAGCAGAAGGAATTTCTTCTCATGTAAACGCTAAAGAGGCATTTTCCACCCACATTCAGTGTTTGTTCTTACATCTGAAGAAGTGAAAATCAGTCCCCCAACAAAGCAGATGGCAGTTTGCAGTCAAGATCAAGATCATTTTTTTTTTCCAGGTCTTCATCGCCTGGTTGCTCGGTTACCATCTCACCATGGGAATCCGATTTCTCATTCGACAGAGTTTTCCATTTCCAGAACAGAGTTCATCTCAGAGCGACAAGCATACTACCTAATTTCTAACTCTGAGAATCACAGTATCGAGGAAATTCACATTTGCATGGCCCTTCTCTTACCTAAAAAGATCAACTTAATCAACTTCCCCGTTTTTCATGTCTAACCAGCAAGCATGCAGAAGAGAAAATGCAGAGAAAAACAGGAGAAAGAGTGTATAATTTCATAAAGAGTGTATAACAGGAGGAAGAGAGAATATCACAGACCTTCCGCAGCGTGAAGGACACCCTCCTTGATCCCCTCTTGATCACATTATCCTTCACCAGGTCAACCTACAAAACCAGCATTTCACAAATTAAGGATGTGAATCAAATAAGAGCCAGGACCCGTGAATCTTCAAAACTGACCCTATTTTAAATGTCCAAGTGTCTCCATGAGGATGTGGCTACTCATAGGGCTAAGAACTGTATCTTATGAGAAAGATTATGTGCACAAGCTTTTTATAATTCTGGCCACCAGGAACTATAGGCTAAAAGTGCAGGTTGTTGAAGTTGCAAAATTAAGGAGCAAATTTTTTATTTTGATTAGTAAACACGTAGAATTCTAAGTATAATATGTAACTGTGGAAACATACACCAAACAGGCCAAATAAATCGAGATGCCCTTACAAATGAACCAAGAAACCAAGATTTATCTCCTCTGCTCACCTCTTCCAGTGTCGGCAAACTACTCAAAGTATAGTTCAAAAACTGTAACGCTGGCTGAAAGGGAAATTCTTCAATCTATTGGAAGGAACAGTAAGGTCCCCGTGAATTGAATCAAGAGTAACCACACTTCTCTCGTTTTCAGGTTCTATTTCCCAATTTTGCAGGAATTGAACACTTCAGTTTGGTTCTAGGCTGGTCGATTGGGACACAGAACCAACCAGAGAATCAAACTATATAAACAGGACTAAAAGTATTATTCCAGTCCCAACTCTTTCACCCGACTATCCTACCACTGCCTAGACAATAATGAAGTTCCTGCCCCAGTGGCTTAAAAAGTTTATCTCCTAATGACACTTCAGGACTGATCGTAATGGCCAGGAAAAAAATGTGCAAGTCTCTCAGGTACCATTGACAAAGTTCTCAGTTATACAGATTCTTTAGGTTTTCCCTTTACAGATAAAGTAGGTATGGCTGCAAACCAAACAACCTTGCCATCATAAGCAAAATTACAAATACCCCAATACATATTTATCCAAAAATAATAATACTACCTCAAATAAGAATAAAATAAATGCCTTAAAACATCCCCTAACAGATAAGGAAAGACCAAATGCATAATGAACAATTAAAACACTGCACAACATTATTAGCAAAGAAAGAAAAGAAAAACACAGCACAAACATGAAGAGAAAACTACTCAATAATCCCAGTTTTCCTAACCTAAACAATTTAAACACACTCTTTTGTTTACTTTATATTGATCTAGCAAGACTGTATCAAGGATGAGAGTCCATGCAATGGCTCCTGAAAGAATTAAGACTGTATCAAGAATGAGGACCTAGCAGTTCGCATAAATGGCTACTTGAGGAGCAGAGGTGTTTAAATATTGACAACAGGATGAATACCAGAAAAATAGCCTTCTCAGATAATCAAGAATGCACCCCAGTTCATGAAATTCCACCCATACAGGGTTTTTGAAAAAGCTAAAGCATACACAACCTTACCCCAAATGAGGAGGGTGTTTACACATTTCAAGTTCATGACAGCCAGGTCACAGTGAGCAGCCTATCTATGTGCCAAGTCCTGGCTCTCCCCAAATAATGAAATAGACTTGAATGACAATGAAAGTCCAGCTCTCAGAATTTACAGCTATGGATAATAAAATTATACCTTGTGGTGAGGAATGTAATGATGCCAAGCATATCGTGCCTCCCCAGATAACAATAGCATTGAACGAGGGGGCAGATAAATAGCCCTCCTCACAAAATTTGAGCCACAATCAGAATTTTCTTCCTTGCTGTCTGCATCCAGATCATGTTTTTGAAGCCAAGCACCGTCTGTATACCTCCTAAACTCCATGATGCAAGGTCCTGCTAAGGAAAGGCTGAAAATTAATCCATCAAATGCTGAATGGGTGTCAATATGTGGGGACAAGCCCACTCCAGAGGGGTATTCATTAACCTGAAAGAAAGACCAAGAAAGTTATAAATGCTGATACTCATAAATGAAGCTAGAAGCCTAGAATCATAAATGAATTTGGGAGCTTGAACTTTTTTGTCATGGAAAAGCAAATTCTATCCTATCAGAATAAAAAAGAATAAGCTGGTATTATGTCATGGAAAAAGAAAATTTCCCCCATTCATAATAGATTAGACGAATTATAAGCAGGACAATGGTACAACTACAAAGAAATAGGACAAAGAAAATTTCCACCATTCATAATAGATTAGACGAATTATAAGCAGGACAATGGTACAACTACAAAGAAATAGGACAATTTTTGAAGAACTGAAAAACATCATAACATACCGTAAGTTGGTCTAGTACTATATTTGCAGCATCATCAAATTCTGAAATCTTCGTGATTCTTTCAAGTATATGAGATACAAAAGATGGAAATTCACCCATGTGTTGGCTTGTATTAACATTCCTTGTCTGTTAGAAAGGGGAGCAAATAGAAGTAAACAACTCTTACCAGTCCTTAACCCTATCCGTTTTCAGAATGCCATAGAGCAGGATACTAGACCAATAACTAGACCCTCTTCGGGATACATCTCAATAGATCAGTACAAGAACATAGGAAACATCATCATGCCTATAAACAGTCATGAAAAACTTTCAGGAACAACATATAAACCCTGGTGTCAACACTGACAGTACAGAATGCAGCAACATAAAACATGGAACAAGAGTGAATAGTTCTATGCTAATGATAAGGAAAAACTGCAGAAGGAAGAGATTATATAAGGGTTAGATATGGTAAGAGTGAGGCCATGATGAATAGAAACAGGTTAGACTCTGTTTTATTTAAAGAGGTGATAGGGTCTCTGAATAGCAAGGTATTTGAAGGAACTTCAAGCCAAGCCCATAAAAGCTCAAGCTTGTTTGTTAAGAACTTTATTGGGCATGAGCTTGAGTGGGCTCAAATATGAGGCTCGGGCTTGTCGAGCTTGAGCTCAGGCTCGAATTCAACTCATTTATATTAAACAAGCTTCAAACAAGTTTTAAACATGTTTCATGCAAGCTTTTCATAAGTTCTAAATTTAAAAGTCATTATAAGCTTGATTTCAGGCTTGTTTACGAGAACATCTAAAATTAGTGTATTCTAATATCTTTTTAAATGTTGAATAATATAAATAACATAGCAAGAAAAATTCTCAATTACAAAAAACACACATTATTTCAAAATATACTTCATATAAGCCTATAAATGAGCCTATAAACGAGCCTATAAGTGAGCTTACAAACAAGCTTGTTCACGAGCCTAAACAAGCCAAGCACCTTAAAGCTCAAGACCAGGTCATTTACTAAATGAGCTTAAAAATCAAGCTCAAGCTTAAAACCTAAACCCTAAATCCTAAACTAAAATCAACAAGCTTGAATGAACCCTAATTGAGCCATGCTTCGAGCCATTCACAAGCAGCTCTGTTCACTCGCAACCCTATATATCATTACTTACTTCATATATGAACTCATATCCATAATGCTGAACCCTTCTTTTTGCAAGAGTTTTCCAAGGCATGTCATCAACTGATGCAAGCAATTCCTGAAAAATTCAATCAATACTTAAATACATTAGTAAACCCAAAAAGCATCTCACATTTTGTGTCTAACTGAAAAGTGAAGATGATGAAATAATGCAATAACTGACATCACAAGAAAACTAAAAAGATTACCTACCTCCTCTTCTGCAGAAGTGATGAACTCAGGCCACAAATAAAGGCCAGGAATATTCAAATCTTTAGCTGCCAAAGATACTGGAATTGAGTCATTCATGAGTACCTAACAAGAAGGTGTAATTATTTAAGACAACAAACAAATAAGCCATCAAAAAAGAGTATGTATCAAATGTTACGAGCCCTAAAATGGTCAGGTACTTTTCTACTCCAGAATAAGCCCAATTTGTTCTCATGGATCATTTACAAAATGTCTCCATAAATTTATATTGGCACCACAGGTTAAAAACATCAAGTGCATTGGCCAAGATTTTACTCACTTCAAAGAGGAACCAAGAAAATTTATGAGCTCCAGAAACTAAAGATCTGGCACAAACATACAAGCTTACTTCAAGATGAGACCACCGTAGACATGAGATGCTCTATAAATTGTATATCAGCCTAAACTCTATATCTATATATATGTGGCCAAAATGAAGCAGGAAAGAAAATTAAAGTTAAGAAGAACAAAGACCCAAAAATTGCATCCTATCAATGTAATTTAGACATGAACATTCATAAGAAACTTTTATATATGTGTCACGCACTCTTCCAATGTGGCATACTAATTTTTTATTTTTACTAAGAAGCAGAAATATAGATGAGATCATGAGACACAATTCAAATCAATGTCTGGCATTCATACAAATTAGAATTAAAATTACAAGTACTAAAAACAAATAAAATATTAGCTATAAAATAAAAAAGAAAATGCAGGCTTGTATCTATTAGTCCGTCCTCCTTTCATTTATATAAATATATATTCATTTCTGATATATTCTTGTCATAAATTTTGTAGAAATTGTCATGTTAGCATGTCCATAACTAGTCATATCAACATTATGCATCCATATTACCATCTCTTAATTATATTTATAGCTTAAAGAAAGTGGCGCCACTCATCCCTGCCCTCCCCCCCCCCTCCTTTCTTAGGAACCTCTTTTTCTTCATTCTTTCACACTACTGTGTCTTTCTTTGATAATTAGAATTTTGTTAGCTGGGGCAAGCCCCCTTTGGAGCTTTTTAATGAATTGTTTTCATACAAGGAAAATTCTATTAATTTTTAGAAATTTGTATCACATTTTCATAAGTAACATGAAACTAGAGACGTTATATAGTGTATATACCTTATATTCTTCTTCCATTGTCTTTTTTATATCTTGTCCACTCTATGACTATATTATTGATAAGCGTCCATCAGATGCTTTAAACTTGACCACAAATATACTAGGCCAAATTTTATTTTCTTTATTAACTTTTAAAGAAAGGTTGGACATTTCAGGGATGGCTATTTTCACATGAATGAAGCAATGTTCCGAAGCATCATCAGTATTTCTAAAGAATCAGCCCAGTGTCTTGAAAAATGAAGCTCACTTTAAAACATTGCAGAAACCTAAATAAAACAAGCATGAGAAGTTTTAGAAATTCGCAGCATCAGACACACAATTAATGCAGAAACACCTCCTCAAGGAATAAGATACAATAATAGTTTTGGGCTACTTAGCCAAGGTAAATATCTAGTTAAATGGAAATAAAATCCATTCAAGGTAAGGCCCAGGCCAAATTTCTCAGTGTTAATTACTTCAAATGTCCATACTTTAACATAAAAGTCAAGCCAAAATTAAATATAAATCTATGCTCATATTGTTATTCAAATCAAGATTAATAAAATGCACATAAAGTTGAAGCACAAATCTAAAGAGTTAGAGAAAGAACAAGTCCAGTACCTGTTTAGGTGGCTGAACCATTGAATACTGTATGTGCAAGAAACGGCCTGCCAGATCAGGGCAGGGATGCTTGTTTAAAGCCTTTAAGGCTGCTTGAGCAGAACTCTCTTCAACATAAGAAACAATAACACGAGTGCCACTTTCATCAGCTGCATACACTCCAATCACTTCTCCAAAGGTGCTGAACACTGTTGCAATAGTGTGAAAAGAAAGTCCAACAGCTGGTCCACAGTTGGCCACATAGAGGTTAGGACTTGATTTTCCATCTATGGGGCGTCCAAATCGTGGCAAACCCATATATCCAGAGCTGCATTAAGATATCAATTATGGAAACAGAATGATAATCAAAGTTATAACTAGAGACAGAGCCATTAATTTGGTTGAGGGATGACAAGCCAATTTTCTTTCTTTCTTTTTTTTTTCTTTTGTTGGATATCAAACCAATTTTCTTAGTTATGCTAAAGCCATGCACTCCCACATTATTGTTGTGCTCAGCACCATAATTCTCAATTTTCCCTTCATTGATGAAACTTTCAGATCACAATCATATCCAATAATAACTATTCTAAATCATTGCATATAACTAGCGTTATATCTTGTTCTTTTCTGTTTACTGTTGTCATTTATGGCTATTGGTACTTGAAATGCAACAGCCTTATTGTGTTTACTTAACCGTACTAATGTAGAACAAGGAAGAACAAGGAACACAAAGGGCCATTCCTACTCACCTTCCACCATCATTATCATTCTCCACCATCATTCATAAGGCCATTCCTACTCATCCACCATCTCCACCATTCTCCACTATTATTATCTTGTGATATTGTATTTTTCCACTTACAGTATTTTATTTCCCTTATTGTAGTATAAATAAGAGATAATAACTTCATTGTATTTTCTCTTGAATCAGTTTGTTCAATACAAGTGAGTTTCAGAGAGTGTTCTCTCTTGCTCAAATTATGTATCTTAGGATTACCCATCCTAAGTGGTGTTTTAGGCTAGAATTTCTTCATCGTGTGGTTTCCAACCTCACCAAAATTGGAGAGTTCTTCTATCCAATCCGCCCCTAGGCCATGTGGTATCAGAGCCCAAATCGATCCTATCCTGCCCACAAATTCAAAACCAAAGAAAAAATTTGCAGAATTTTTCGTCTCTGCCAGTCCTCAAAAACTCCACCTACAGTACTCAAAATCAAAATCTAACACCACCATCGTGTTCAGAAGGCTGAAAACAGTGGAGAGTAAAAATTTGAAGTTGATCAGAGCCAAATTGAAGCCGCACGCACCCCACATGCCACCACCGGAAGTCCATGCTCCGCAACTGTGATCCACGTGCCACATGCACGCCAAAGGTTGAAGACGACCCAGTCATCCACCACGTCAGCAACAACACCCAATCCCAGTCTGCCACGTGTCCACCTACTGCCACGTCACTTACTACACGTAGCTGCCACGTCACGCCATGTCATCAACATCCCCAATTCAGTTCTGCCACGTGTCAAAACTGCCAGGTCAAAATAAGTTTCCTGAATTATAGTTTGTCCACCTACTGCCACGTCACGCCCCATCTAGGGGTGGATTGGATAGAAGAACTCTCCAATTTTGGTGAGGTTGGAAACCACACTATGAAGAAATTCTAGCCTAAAACACCACTTGGATGGCTAATCCTAAGATACAGAATTTGAGCAAGAGAGAACACTCTCTGAAACTCACTTGTATTGAACAAACTGATTCAAGAGAAAATGAGATGCTTACAATGAAGTTGTTATCTCTTATTTATACTACAATAAGGGAAATAAAATACTGTAAGTGGAAAAATACAATATCACAAGATAATAATAGTGGAGAATGGTGGATGAGTAGGAATGGCCTTATGAATGATGGTGGAGAATGATAATGATGGTGGAAGATGAGTAGGAATGGCCCTTTGTGTTCCTCGTTCTACATCATTCTCCCCTGGTTTGAGAAAATTCGTCCTCAAGTTGTGTTTTGCCTTCAAAGTAAGGTGATAAATCTGTTATATTGAAGGTGGCGGAGACTCCATAATCACCTGTTTATTTGATCTTATAAGCATTGTCATTAATTTTTTCTTCAACTCGAAATGGCCCATCCGCTCTTGGAGAGAGCTTTGCATTGGCTTGGTTAGGGAATCTTTCTTTTTGAAGGTGGATCCAAAGCAAATCTCCTTCCTTAAATGTGACCCTTTTTGATGCTTTATGCTAACGTTTGTATTTATTGTTCTGACTTTTAATCTTGTCTTGGACTTGCTCATGTAGCTTCTTGATTTCTTTTGCCTTTTCGTCTACATCAACACTATATGATTTGGAAGAAATCATGGACAGGAGGTCCAATGGACTGAGAGGGTGAGTCCCATAGGCTACTTCAAATGGGCATCTTCCAGTGGCTTGATTAATTGAGTTATTATAAGCGAACTTGACCTGAGCAAGTATAAGATCCCATTGGCGAAGGTTCTTACCAACAAAGCTTCGTAGCAGGTTTTCCAATATTTTATTTATAGCTTTAGTTTAGCCATCAGTTTGGGGATGACTAGCAGAGCTGAACTGAAGACGAGTGCCCATTTTTCTCCATAAAGTTCTCCAAAAATGACTCATGAACTTCACATCTCTATCGGAGGTAATGGTCTTTGGAATTCCGTGAAGCTTTACAATTTCTCGAAAGTACAAGTCAGCAATATGAGTAGCATCATTAATTTTTTGGCAAGGTATAAAGTGAGCCATTTTTGAAAATCTATCAACAACAACCATGATAGAATCCTTTTCATGTTGAGTTCGTGGTAGACCCAAGACAAAATCCATGCTGACATCTTCCCACAGTGAGGAGGGAACAGGCAATGGTAGGTACAAATCTGTGTTCTACTTGGTGGTTTAGTTCCATCGCAGCTCCATTAACCGATAGCATCAAAGCAAACAAATTTCAATGGATAGAAAAGGCTCAACAGAGTTTTGAAGAGCTAAAACAGAAGCTTACTGAAGTGCTCGTTCTTGCTCTTCCTGATTTTAGTAAGATGTTTGAAGTTGATTGTGATGCTTCAAATGTTGGAATTGGCGCAGTACTAAGCCAGGAAGGACATCCAATAGCTTTTTTCAGTGAAAAACTGAATGATGCAAAGCTCAAGTATTCCACTTATGATAAGGAGTTTTATGTTATTGTTCAAGCTTTAAGATACTGGAGTCATTACCTTCTTCCAAAAGAATTTGTATTGTACTCTGATCATGAAGCTTTGAAACATCTAAACTCTCAACAAAAGATCAATCAGCATCATGCTACTTGGAGTGAATTCCTCCAATCCTACTCCTTTCTTCTCAAACATAAATTAGGGACTTAAAATCGAGTTGCCGATGCATTAAGTCGTCGTCACACATTGATTTCTTCCATGCAACTTAAGGTTGTTGGATTTGAAGTAATTAAAGAATTATATAAAGATGGCCCTGGTTTTGGTTCCATATGGAAATCCACATCCAATCAAGCCTATCGGCAATACCACCAGCAAGAAGGGTTACTTTTCAAAAGTAATTTGCTATGTGTTCCCCAGTGTTCCTTAAGAAGTACAATTATTTGGGAAGCCCATGATGGAGGATTAGCTGGACATTTCGGAAGGGACAAGACTGTATCTCTTGTTAAGGAAAATTTCTATTGGCCAAAAATTGATCGAGATGTCAACCGTCATATCCAAAGATGCCGAATATGCCACTTGGCCAAAACCACCAAGCAGAACATAGGTTTGTACCTACCATTGCCTGTTGCCTCCTCATCATGAGAAGATGTCAGCATGGATTTTGTCTTGGGTCTACCATGGACTCAACGTCAAAAGGATTCTATCATGGTTGTTGTTGATAGATTTTCAAAAATGGTTCACTTTATACCCTGCCAAAAAACTAATGATGCTATGCATATTGTTGACTTGTACTTTCGAGAAATTGTAAAGCTTCACGGAATTTCAAAGGCCATTACCTCCGACAGAGATGTGAAGTTCATGAGTCATTTTTGGAGAACTTTATGGAGAAAAATGGCCACTCGTCTTCAGTTCAGCTCTGCTAGTCATCCCCGAATTAATGGTCAAACTGAAGCTATAAATAAAATCTTAGAAAACCTGCTACAAAGCTTTGTTGGTAAAAACCTTCGCCAATGGGATCTTATACTCACTCAGGCCGAGTTCGCTTATAATTACTCAATTAATCAAGCCACAGGAAGATGCCCATTTGAAGTAGCTTATGGGACTCGCTCTCTCAGTCCATTGGACCTCCTGCCCATGATTTCTTTCAAATCGTACAGTGTTGACACAAACGAAAAGGCTAAAGAAATCAAGAAGCTACATGAGCAAGTCCAAGACAAGATTAAAAGTCAAAACAATAAATACAAACGTCAGCATGACAAGCATTGAAAAAATGTCACATTTAAGGAAGGAGATTTGCTTTGGATCCACCTTCGAAAAGAAAGATTCCCTAACCAAGCCAATGCAAAGCTCTCTCCAAGAGCGAATGAGCCATTTCGAGTTGAAGAAAAAATTAATGACAATGCTTATAAGATCAAATAAACAGGTGATTATGGAGTCTCCGCCACCTTCAATATAACAAATTTATCATCTTACTTTGAAGCTAAAACACAACTCGAGGACGAATTTTCTCAAACCATGGGAGAATGATGTAGAACAAGGAAGAACAAGGAACACAAAGGGCCATTCCTACTCAGCTTCCACCATTTCCACCATCATTATCATTCTCCACCATCATTCATAAGGCCATTCCTACTCATCCACCATTCTCCACTATTATTATCTTGTGATATTGTATTTTTCCACTTACAGTTTTTTATTTCCCTTGTTGTAGTATAAATAAGAGATAATAACTTCATTGTAAACATCTCATTTTCTCTTGAATCAATTTGTTCAATACAAGTGAGTTTCAGAGAGTGTTCTCTCTTGCTCAAATTCTATATCTTAGGATTTGCCATCCTAAGTGGTGTTTTAGGCTAGAATTTCTTCATAGTGTGGTTTCAACCTCACCAAAATTGGAGAGTTCTTCTATCCAATCTGCCCCCAGGCCACGTACACTTGCTAACTAATTAAATAGGCTATATGCATCCTTTTTTCTCCATTCCACTACATTCAGGCCACAATTTCAGTTCAACAATAATTTATAGTGTTTCCAAACAAATCTAGGCATCCCTGCGCCCATATTGCATAGTTTGCAGGAAAAAGAAAGGGCGTGGATCCAAAAAGAACAGAATGAAGCCACACAACTCAACTCTCATTATGGCGCATCCAATATCGTCTTTGAAACTATTTGAGAAAGTAAACCAAACTCTACAATCATGTTCATTGGGGCCAAAACATGCCTCAAACAATTACATACAGACACATTCAACCATCATTCCGATCACTCTGCGTGTACCTATATACAACTTTATACAGACATTCATACAAAAACATATGCCTGGGAAATAAAAACATGGCTTCTCTCCATATTAGTAACAAGTTATTGCTAACCTGCGTAATCTGTTATCGATTTGAAACCCTAACGCGAGGGCGAGCGAGCGAGAGAGAGAGAGAGAGATTGAAGTGGGCCTGGACCTACCCGGCTAAGGAATACGGTGGGCTGTAGTTAAATCAGGCTTGGCACACCTAGTCGTCTTTAGTTGTATGAATCAAATTTTGTAGCCCAAACTTAGGATCCCAATTTGTACATGCTACAGTGTGGCTTTGGATGAGGAAATTCTTTTGTAAAATCAAATTTAAAAAAAAATGATTTTTTAAAAAAATATATTTAATTTAAAAAAATTAAATAGAGCAACTTATGACATTAAAGTTTTTTTAACTCCCATTACTAATTTATACGACTCCAAATTAACTAAAATTTTATTTATGCAATAAATTTTAAAATCTTAAAGGCTGGTTCAGTTCTGGAAAATATTATTTATTTTTTAATTTGAGTAATTGAATCTCTCCTTAAAAAATACGAAACTTTGTATTCTAATTTTTCAACTTTGTAATATAAATTATAAAATATTTTTTTAATATTTTAAATTTTTAAAAAATGAATATTATGATTTGTTTTGAAACATAAAATATTTAGATATTTTTAATTATAGAACTAGAGTTGAAAAATATATTTTTAAAAAAACTGAAGAGAGCCTAAAAATTTCCTTATTCTATTTTTTATGCTAAAATATTTTTTACATTAAAACTTCTATTTACAAAAAAAGTCCCTATTTTCTTATTTATATATTTTTCTAGCATTTCTATTTCTTACTTTTAAAAAAAAAATCATTTTCTGGCTTCTATTTCCCGTTTCTATTTTCATGCAATATAAGAAATTTGAAACTAAAAATTAAAGATTAGTGATTTACTGGAGGCCAAATTGAAATATAATTTTATTATTTAATTAATAACTAAACTTTAGTTACCTTCATACTTTAAGTCTGCAAAATGGCATATTGCGAGATCAATCGAACAATAATTATTATTATTATTGCCATCACATAATAAAAAGTGGCATCCTGTTTTGCATACGACATGCATGCAACAAAGCCATCAAACCATCGGCAAAATTAATCACCCTGTCACCAGGACCAACGTACCAAGCCAGTCTTGCAATTTAGTAAGCATATGGTAACATCATTTACAGAAGGCATTGCCATACTCTTCTCATCAGGGGGAGTTTAGCGGAGATGCGCCGTTGCAAGCCTCCCTGCCGATACACCAACCCCGGCTCCGGCTAGGCGTTGCAGTCACCAGGCTGGCTTTCGGTTCAGCGCATGGAAGCTCGAAACCAGGAGCAATGGTTTCGTTGCCATATTGTCGATCTACCTTATTCATCTGGTCGATGAGGGAGTGCCTTGCGCGTTGAGCATGCGCCGGAGAGTCAGAGTTCCCGATGAGATCCATTCCAGGAAAGCAAGATTTGGGCACGGGCGAATTGGGATTGCTCAGGATGTCTTCTTGCAAAATATCTCCCATCCTGGACAGTATTTTGAATGCCAAGTTTCGAAGAACTCGTGAATATGCTTCTAGAATTGAATGTCCAACATCCTACATGCCCATTGAAGGTGAACAATAAAAAGTAATCTTTAGTTTCTGCTGAAATATAGCAAGTCTATATGAGGACGATCAACAAAAACATCAATAACAGTCGTAAAGCATGGACATGGACATAAGACGACATTCTTCAAGCTTGCACAACAATGGTAGATGGGTACTCTACATAACGATGTTTATAACAATCCTATAGCATCAAAATGTTTTTCTAACTTTCCTCTTCTTTTTTTTTCTTTTAGGCACACATTTTTGAGGTTTTCTTGAAATACAATACAAGTAGAACACCTTTCTTTTTCCAGATGGGGTGAAGGACCAAAGGTCAACATAATGGCCGATTTGATAACAACAAAAATACTTTGCCCACCAAATCTTATGACAACTAAGAACGAGACAACTGTCCACACGGGCGTGAAGAAACAGTGCCAATAAAGCTCAAAGAGTGACCACAGGTGTCTTGATCTTGTGAAAAACCGTATGTAATACAGAATGGATGCTACAGGTCAAACTTATTTCAAGTGAAAAGGAAGGCTTAAAATTTCAGAATTTTGGAAGCTCGGAGGAAACAGGCAGAATTGATGATGTTCAGAAAGTAAACATATCTGCAATATGGTTTCCAGTCAAAATTGCAGTTTATTGGACTCACCTTGCAATATTGGACTTTCACAACATCAAGGAACGACTGAGGAAGGTTAGGATATCTGGTCTTCAGCTGCTGTACGAGCAATTCTGCTTGGTCCAACAAAAACCCCATCTTATCCACTTCAGATAACGGATCCTTCACGAAGGACCATGATGTTCGAATGGGAGATTTTCCGCTGGCTTGCTCTGTAATTCTCTCTTTCCATGCTAATACAGCTGCTTCCAACCTATTGATGGTTTCAAGGGCACTGAGTTCAGATTTCAAGTTGAGGGAGTTGAGCATTTCCTCAGCTGATACTGATTCTTGACACAAGATTCTATGAAGCTGTTCTCCAAGACTTGCCTTTCCAGACTGCAGACATGAAAGAAAGTGAGACTTGCCTTTCCATAATTAATGCAGCAATAATTACTGGTTTTGTAACTCACTCAGCATGTTTATAAGATATTCAATATAAGTAATAGCAGTTAACAATCAAGCTTCTATCATGACATATTTTTATGGCAGATACAAGCTCATCAAAATGTTGTTATTCACAAATTAATCTTGTTTAGGGATAAATCTCTCACCTAATAAATTTCTTATTTGGATGGACCTATTTGGGTTAAGGCACGTGTTTCATCCATAATGGATGCCTTCCATGGGAAAATTTAAGAGCAAGATTTGCTCACGCTTAAGCATAAATTATCAGCATATATACGACCTTGAAATTTAAAATAAAACGAACAGAATTTTTATAGGCTTTTTGTTAGAGGGAAGTGAACCAAAATGAAGAAAATTGCTTGCCTTAGGAAGTGCATCTTTGATGATGGTTGGAACAGGCATTTCAAGCAAGACAGTCTCGTTGATGGATTTTGCAGCCTTGAAGACTTGATGGACCACTTTGCCCTGATTTAGCAGCTTCTTCCTTTCAATTTCAGAGAGGCCACTGGTTGGCACATGGGGCAACGGAAGCCACCACCTTCTGCTCTGTCTCCTTCCTTCACCTCGGCTTCCGCCTTCTGCATACCAAAACTCTGTGCTAACCATTGAATCTAGTGTCTCCTGTCGATTTGAGACATATGCAACATCAGTTTATATCATGAATGCCAACTGGTTCATTTCATTTGATGGGAACAGATAGACCACCTACAATGAGCATGGAGTCCAATTTTTGCAGTGCTGGAAGATTTATATGGATGTCTGCACGAGTCTTTGGAGTCATTATCTGCTTTGAAAAATGGAACAAAATGTAAGAGGCCAACAACTAAGCCTAGCTTCCACTGCAAAGAGGAAAATATTTTTACTTTCCATGAATAAAAAGAATTGGGAAATACCTCCAAGGTGCGACCATTGGCTCCATTTTGCTTAGCTGGAACCAACTCAACCATATAGTTGGTAGGGGAGAGCAACCAATCGATCTCTCTTCGCCATTTTCTTTTTCTATCCTCTGGCAGTGGCTCCAATTTCCACAGCTCCCCAAAAATTGATGCTGTAAATCCAACATAGCATTTTCAAATTGAAGCAAAAATGAACTTTGGAAGGAACATGCAACAGAACAATGGCACCACATTAAACAGCCGAGGATCAATCCACCATCAAGTCATTTTTGGAATATTTTGTCTCCACAGCTACCAATTGGAAATTGACTCTCAAGCCAATGCATTGTTTGTTTCATAGTTGTACAAGTCAATTAGTATTTTAAAGGCTAATAATTGTATCTTTCAATTCTCTAAATTCAGAAAATACAAAGAGCATAAGTTGTGTCACAGTTCCAAATATGTCAATTGCAATGTTGTGAATGCAGCAAGGTATGTATATATTGCACAGCAGTCAAACAAATCATTTTTGGGTAGGGCCACAAATATTTGTTCTACCTGCAAGAGTTGTTATGCCATTAGATATTGCTAGTGCAGTGGAGACTCCCTTGCATCCCCCTGTAATATCTTCACCCAACAACAATTTTGCAAATCTTTCTTTCATCATCTCAACATCAGAAAACTGAACACTATAGTTAGGTTTTTCTTTGACATAAAAATGGTGTGGACTTTCTGTGACCTCCCACTCATCCAGTCCATGCTCATCTCTCTTCATCATTGTCCAACGAGAAGAGAATGATCCAAAAATGTTATTGCTAGAAGAACAGCTTGAGGCATCATCCAGGGAATCAGTTGCGCATCCATCTCCCCTACTTGTGCCACTTTCATTTTCATAAGAATGACTGTTGAGAATGCAACTCTCTAGGCCATTGTACGTCATTATTCCTGAAAGTCCAATTCCAATTTTATTTAGTCATCACCCGAAAAATAATTAAATAAACAGAGACCAAAACCCAAAACCAAATCCCACAAAGCAGTATTTTGCTTTACATTAAATTATTTGGGAGATGTTGGGTTTTAAATCAACAACTCCAAGCTGGATTTCAATCATCATGTGCTGGTGCAGTCACAAATTTCATATCTAACCAGCAAACTCAAGAATAGAGATTGTAAGAAATAAGAATACAAGTAGCATCATGGGCTCCCACACCCTTAAACCCGTGGAACACATTGACGGGCCACCAACCACGCAACCAATGGCACACTACTTGAATTTGAGACCTCGATAAGGTGACTCCCATGTAGCTACAATATTGGGTGTTTGGGGTAGATTTTTCAACCAGGGTAGTTCATACTGTTTTGAGCAGTTGTATGCACAGTAATCGGGCAAACATATTGGTATAGTCTATTATCTGCAACATTTGATCTTTCGCTGTAGTCAAGGTATTATGTATGGTAATGGGACCATTTGCCTATTCATCTGATAGTCTGTGATTGTGCAAAACAAGAGGGCACCATCATTTGAAATAGAAAAAAAAAATATGAAGGAGATAGTATAAGAGACAAGGATCAAGTGTGAGTGCCCACTATGGCCTGTACTCGGCAGAAAGCCTTCCTCTTTTAGTTTCTCACATATTCATTACAAAGACAACAAATATTTGAGGTGCAACAATATAACTTGTAATATATAAGAGTAGCATTGATTGACGAAAGATTCTTGGAATATTTGACGAAAGATTCTTGGAATATCAAGCAATCTCGAGATTTTACGATGTGGTATAAGTAATTCTATCACGAATGTTGAATTACCCTGACAAAGAAAAGTTAAAACATAATCAAGTTATTCTCGCTTGTGTTTCTACAGTTGATATTTTTCTCATATAGTACTTGGCTTACTTACACTATCTGAAGGTACGTGTTGCATTTTTATGCCTTGAAAATTACTTTATCCTAGATATGATACTTTAATTGAACAAATTCATACTTGGAATCAAGCCATTACAGAATTAGAGAGAAAAAAATTCAGTTAGCCCAAAGCAGAAATGAAAAGATTCCATTAACTACTGAAAATAATTAGTTATAGAAGAAAATGTGGTTTTAATCACACTTAATATAAAATAAAATAAAATAAAAACTATTTCAATCACCAGTAAGTGACTAAGCATGGAAATAAAGTGAAGTTGTGACTTGTTCTTTTTCTTAAGTGTTAAAGATTTAACAATGATGTAGTATCAGCACCAAAAGGTAATATCACAATGAAAAAGCAGTAGCATTGAGAAGAGAAAGATTTAAATAAAGTTGTCTAATCCCAGTACCTCACATGATAAACTAATCAAGTGGATATAATACAGAACCACCGTCTAACAACTCTACAGGCAAAAAGCAGATTTTGCACATGTCACCAGACAGATAATTTGGCAAATTTGTCTGACTTGGAAGAATTAGGTGAGAGCACATGCAAAGACAATTTCAATAATTGATGCTTGGCATAAGGAGCCCAAGAAATTAAACTGGAAGCCTCTAAAATTGGTTTCAGACACAAACCACCCCCATAAAGCAGCAGCAGATAGCTCAAACCTCAATCTTTGTTGGGCTATTAAAGATATATCAGCTTCGCTATGTTTTTTTCTTTTATTGTTTTTATTTTTATAATTTTTGTTTTATCACGTGTGCCTTTTTTATTGGCACAAATTATATAGAAGGTCAGACACTCATAAATCAGATCTAAAAGTGTAACCACCATATCTGGATCTAAGATCTTGTGGTCAACAATCAAAGTTGAGAGTAAAATGACATGCTTAAGTTCTCAGAACTTTGAAGTCCAGATTTCCCTTTAAAATATGGTAGTTGAGATGTCCGGTGCTCACGAACTCAAATCAAAATAGAAATAAGACACATGATGGAGGGAAACCCCATGATAGGGAGCTGATCCGGAAAGAAAGCAAAATAACTCTTCAAAAGAAAAGTAATCCAGACAATGACTTTTGTGTCCCCACCCCACTGTCCCAATTAAGTGGTACTGTTAGTTTTAGGACAAGAGGGCAGTGACACAAATGAGGCCCGCCATTTGTATCATTCAAAATAGTGAATGAAGATCATGCACTTTCAATGGTCTCTGTGTTACAGGGCTATTGATATATCACTATCACTTTATTTATGACATCTATGCTTTTGAAACACCAAAAACAAGATCTTACACTACCAATCCTTTAATATACGGTAAAATAATGTTGAAGTTACGGGTCCCTGCATGTTCTCAAAGTTTAATATACACAGAACACTTGATGGGTCCCACCTATCAGCCAAACATGTGCACGAAAAAAAGAAAAAAAAAAGGAGGATCTTCTTTCTACCCATGCTGATTTCTTCTTCTCTTCAGATGGTTAGTTTTTTATGTAGAAAACAAACCGAAATAAGTGAAATATCTCGAAATCTGGGAAGCAAACAGAAGGAAAGATTTTAATTTTGCCCAGGTTTGTGCTAAAAGTCAAAAAAGGAGGAGTTTTGAACTGGCAACCAGATTACAAACAATATTTATATAGAATGTGCTGGTCCTCTGTCCCCCATAAAATCCGTTTATTTCCTGGTTTTGGGCTACAAACCTAGAAAAATTACAAAAGATTAGCTTTTATACTGTGTTAATACCTTTTAACCATGCTTTAAAGTGTGTACATGGCAACATTTTCAAGATATCATAAGATTAAGGTAAGAAAGTTTTTGAATCTTAAATTTCTCATTTTAGGCTAGTACTCGTCTAGAAAATTTGCAAAAGTATGACTTACATACACTACTAAAATTTGTAAGAGGATTATATGTAATAGTAACCCAAATCAGTGTCCAAAGAGAACATGAAAAAGGGGTTACAGATTTTTATTTTTATTTTTTTGCAAGCATTAATTACTTAAAACTTGCATGATAACATTTGACCTTGAACAGGACTGTTTCCAAGTAATATGGGCAATGAACCAAATGAAGAAATTTCTAACAAATTTAGGGTATTAATGTCAAACGTATGGCAGTACAAGAAAATGGACAGTTGGACATTCTTAATAAAAATATTTGGAAGGTAGAATGTCCGTTCAGCCAACCTAAATGAACTACACTAAATGCATACTACGGTGAAAATAAATGCAGAATATAGTGAAACTTTCAAGATAAAATGGTTGTTCAAACAAATTAAATGATCTGCTCCAAATGCAGACTATACTGATGGTGGTCCAGCCAATTTAGTTGGACCTACGCTCTACATGGTGAAGGGCCCACCCATCTGACAAAACCTAGCCATTCAAGACCAGGCTGCAGCTGAAATTTGCAGCATATTGACTTGGCTCATATAAGGCCTTCCGCTTTAGTTCCCACTTCCATGTGTTAGGTATATAGATTGCATAACTAGGCGTAAACCCCGTAAAAATATATCAAAAATTACAGAAGATTTGAAGAAGAAGAAGAAGAAGCTTACTCTCTTGTTCATCAAAATCAAAGCTCTGATCTCTGTCTCTAGAACAACAAGACAGTTTTCTTCTCATAATCATCATCATCTCTTGATCTTTAAACCAGATTTGAGTAGACCACGGCAAGTTAGCAGGTGTCCAGAATCTACGCCCAACCCTTCTACAATAAAATAATATTACAACATATTCAAATTTTGAAAACAGACGTTTTACTAACTCTGGATTGCCTTGCAAGTGAGCCAATCTGTGAATTTGTATGCATTGGCAGTCACTGATGTCATACAAAATAAGGCATAAAAATAACACACACACACACACGCTCATTGGCGTTACTTCAAGAAAAGAAAACAGCCGCTTTCATTCATAAAGATTTCAAATTGTGAAACCTCTTCTGATTAAGACTGATCTTTCCATTAATGCGGATTTAGATAAATGTGCATAATCCCATACCATGATTCATTTATATGTTTTTTTATTTGCCTAAGGTAAGGTTTATTTGTCGCAATGGAAGAGGAAAAGGAATATATACATATAAAAAACCAAGTACAGCCTAGTAAAGATAAAAGTGCCAATCACCAACACCACATAACCCCACCTTAGTGGTCGAATTTTCCTAGCGTCCAAACAAATGGATCCAATCAAAATAATTGAACAAAAACTGTAGAAGCAAATCAAAACAAAAAAAAAAGTAATTAAAATTAATTTATGGAATGGAGAAAGAAATTCAGAGTTTTATGACTTTCTTGCCAAAAAAAAACAGTTCCGGTGGTACTGACTGAGTCAACACCTAATTAGTGAGTTCTCAAGGAAAAGGCCGAGTAAAAAGGACAGAGAAGAGTATGAAGAAAACCCTTTTGGACATGATCAAACAACTTTCCGAGCAAAAAGGCCTCTTCTTGCGTAAGCTTTTCAGCTTCACAATCAAAACATAATTCAAAAAAGAGTAGCTCTTACACTCTGCCACTGCAATTACCTGTTTTACTGACACTCCGAACAAAAATCAAAATCATCAAGACTTAGAAGAAGGTACAAAACCTTGCTGATTTTTTAAAGGGGAAAGAGAGAGCTAAACGGGTCGAAAATGGAAGCTGAAGCTTTTCTGTTGTTTGTACTGTGATGAATCAACCCAGACACACAATACAGCGAAGAAAATGAAGGATAAGAAGAAATGAGATACAAACCTTGGATGAAGAAGAAATGGAACCGCGTCTTCAGAGCTGCATTCGAGATGGAAGAGATGATTCGATACTATTGCTCAGAGAGAGAAACCGTAAACCCGAATCTGATTGAAGACTCAGAAGTTGGAGGAGACGTCAACTGAATGACATTGAATTCTGAATTAAATTGGAGCGATGGCATTTAAGAGAGAGCGAGCGAGCGAGAGAGAGAGAGAGAGAGAGAGAGAGGAAACATGAAAGAGAAGCGCCGTGTTTGGTTGCAGAATCCATTTTTTAGGTTTTTCCAGTTTTGGTTTTTGTATCTATTGGAAATTTCAAACCAAGCGATAGAAATTTGAGAATTCCTATTTTTAAGGGCCCCACTGGAAAATGTTCTAATTTTCCATTATGTCATAAAAACATATTTTTTTTCTGTAAAAAAAGGAAAAACTAAATGGCCGTCTAATTTTGCTATTAATTTTTAAATACTTGCTTTTAGTATCAATTTTCAAATTTTTGTGTCAATTTCATTTTTAGTTAAAAAATTTAAAATTGAACTTGCCATTTAATTGTTGTTGTCGGCTGCCAAAAATCTATAAACAAAAAACATATTTTTTATGGGTACAACACAATTCATATTTTGATTTTTGTTTTCATATTTAAATTTTTAATATAACTAAAGTGATAGTTATGTGCCGTCGGTAAAAAATAAAATAAAATATTTCAAGTAAAGTTTTGTTTGGAGTCCCTGATTATAATTTAATTTTAATTTTAAAAAGTTAAAAAATAGAGACAGTTGTTACTTAAAATATAACAATTGAAATTTGTTTATTTTAAAAAAATCTCAAGTCGACAGGACTTAGTGCAAAACAAGGTCGTCCGAGAGAATGTTAGGAGAAGCTTAATCTGCTATCTAGAAGAGCTATATGGGAGGAGATGGTTTGCAAGACAAAAGCAAATTATAAGGTACATGGGTATTTCTCCCATGCGGTCCCTCAGATGCTTAAATTAGAAAATGAAGTTTGAATACAACAAAAAGTATGTAGTAGTATGTTGTACGTAGTGCAGTGAATGATTCAGGAGAAAAGGATTTCTTCGAGATAAGTGGAATTGTCCAAATGTCTGAGATGTAAGATGTAATACCCCATGTTTAGATAAGGTTGCCACATAATTTCAATGAGTTTAGAACACCGAAAAGTTGGTTTTATAGCAATTTCAAGTACCGAATAAACTGCAAGGAGTGCCTCAGAGTGATTGTTTAAGGAAAATTATATGATCTCGACGAGCATATCGAGATAGGATTTATGGTATCGAAAGAAATCAAATTCGGAACAATTTTTGGTACAGCTAAAATACAGCTACTAATTAGGCTGTAAAACCGAATCATTGAAGGAGGCTCCCGAAAAATCAACGGAACCCTAAGGGGGCTCCGATTTTGCGTAACGAACAATCCTTCAGTAGTTTTAGGATGAAACCACAGCTCGGTGAGAACACTGGAGCGAAATCGTGCTTTTCAACTAAGACTTGGATTATTAATTTTGCGTTTCCAATATTGTAACGAAAAATTCGATATTTAAGGGCATAGTTGTAATTAGCAAATTGTTCTAATAAATTTATGATATAATTTGAGGTTTAAATGTATGAAATTTATTGTTAATATAGTGTAATATATAACATTATATATATATGTATAAAATGTGCTGTGCGTGGTGTGAGCGCGTGAGTAACTATGGCCATGTGAAGCTTTAATGTTGAGATTTCTGGCTGCAAATTGGAAGATTATGGCCACGTGAATCCTGTAAAATATATGGATAGGTGGCGTATGAAATTTGAAGCAATTAATGTGGAGTAGCGGCCAAGGCAGGGCATGGGCTATAAATACAGATTAATGGAAGCAAATGGAGGAAGCAGGGAGAGATTTGCAGAGCAGTGGCCGAGCAATGCGAGAGAGAGGAAGAGCTCGGGCTGGGCGATCCGAAAGTGAGAGAGAGAGGAGGGCGATCCGAAAGTGAGAGAGAGAGAGAGAGATAGAGAGAGAGATCAGATTAAGAGAGAGAGAGATGGCCGAAAACGGCCATGGCTGCATGAGCAGCAACCAGCCGAGGGTCGAGGGCGGCCGCGATCAGCTACTGGCGGAGCTATGCGAGCAGAGATGGAGGCCGGCGAGGCTGGGGTGGCTGGATGCGGCTGGAGGCACAAGCAAGCAGCGGCCAAGTCGCTGTGTGTGCAGTAGTGGCTGCAACCAGTGGCCGCGCATAGTGAGGCCGTCAGCGGTGGCTGCGGCCGTGCACAATGGAGCAAGGGCCGGCCGTTGCAGCGGCAACGCGAGCTGAAGCGGCCGATGAAGGAGGCGGCAGAGCACGGGCAGCGGTCATTGCGGAAGTTGCAGGCAGCCGCAAGGAAGAAGGAGTAGGGGCGCAGGCCATGGAGAAGAAGAAGAAGAAGAAGAAGAAGAAGAAGAAGAAGGAAGGAAGGAAGGAAGGAAGAAAGAAAGAAAGAAGGGAAAGAGAAGAAGAAGAAGAAGAATGAAGAAAAAAAAAAAGGCTGGTTTGCGCGCGACAGAGGAAGGAGATGATGAACAGTAGAAGAGGAGAAAAGAAAAAAAAAAGAAAAGGAAAAGAAAGAAAAGAAAGAAAAAAAGAAGAAAAAAAAGAGGAAATGTGGAAAAAAATCTTAGAAAAATCCTAAAAAATAGAAAATTATGTTTCGATGATATCCCGGAGATTTTGGTGAGAAAAACGGCTCGGGCACGCTTTTTGAGAATATCGCACGCAAATCGAGGAAATCGGAGATGCTAAGCCAAGGTGAGTAAAATTCTTTAAAAAATTTCAGAAATTCCAAAATATTATTTTATGAATTTTCGTAGTGAAATATTTGAGAAAATATTTCTAGAAATATTTAATTTGGAATTATTGAGGAAAAATAGGAAGAAATAGAGGAAAAATTATAGAAAATGTCAGAAATTATGGAAAAATAGGTTTTAATGTTTATTTAAATACCTATGATGATTAGGATGCTTTGAGGTCAAAATTGAGGTGTTTGGCATGAATTTTGAGGTTAGCACGTAAATCGAGGTAAGGCACGGATTACGAGATAGCCCGATAAGCTCTAAAAGGTAAGTGGTACTTTCTCGAAAATGTTTTCATCATATTGACATGCCCTGATATGTATCTATCACGTAGAATGCATACATGACTATGAAATGCATGATTACAAGTTGATGTCATTGATCACACGCATATGAGGCCGTAGGGAGTACGAACTGGCACCGCTGCCTTACCAAGGGTGCACCCATACACCCCGGCTTCGAAAGAGGTGGCCGCTAAAATGGTGGGTAGCATGAGAGTGCAGTTGACACCTACGAGGAAAGACATTGCATACACTCATGACATAGCATTACGTACCCTTACTTAGATGGTTCATCATCTAACTTGGGTTCGCCCCTGGAACATTCAACGTTCCAGTCGGGACTTGCAGAGATGATTTCGAGATTGATGATGTGTGGTGACGCAAGACGTCAGGAAACGAGGAAATGTGCCATGTTATGTTGTGATATGAATAGTTAAGGATTATGTACATTTGTTTTACTTTTCGAAGATTATGTGACAACGTTTGTAATAAGTACTTGTCTAGTTATTCATGTATATATTGCCATGAGCAAGTTCGATTCAGCTTCCGCTTTGTATTTATTTTCTAGTGTAGATATCTTGCACTAGATAAGGCCTTAGGAGATTTTGGAATAATGTAATGAAAAGAAAAAAAAAATAAGACCCAATTTTCCTAAGGTATAACACGCCCGAGAAAGCGGGCTGTTACATAAGAGGTGGAACTAACCGAGAGGGAAAAAGAAGTCTAGGTGAATAGAAAAAACAATTCCCCCATATGAGAAATCAAGGGGTATTTACAAGTTTCACGACTAGGACACGTGGAACGCATGCATGAGGGACACAATACTCTCTTGGCGACAAGATAAAGTGTTGTCCCAGCCACACATAGTTGTTCCAAAGTTAAGCTCGAAAGAAAGCCTTTATGAGAAACCCCTCAAATGAATAATCCCCTAGGGAAATGAGATCCTATTTTAGGCGAACCATGTTATGCAAGATAATGTGAGACAAAGTTGTGCGAAAGAAGATTTTCCCTTGTTCTTCCCCAAAAAGATAGCTTGACCAGGTGGATTGTAACGTGCAAGATGTTTCTTCGAGAGAGTTTGTCCTAGGAATGCTATTTGTAAGGTTCTAGTGGAGGACTTGTACTCCTAAAAAAACTTTGGAAGAACTTCTTCTTCCTTCTCTAGAAGAATTTCCCCCTGGAAGGTATGCTATAAGAAAGGTCATTAGTTAAAATTAAAAAATATATATATCTTTTATTATTGTGTTTTTAAGAAAAGTAAAAGAAATTTTGAAAAATTTATTCATAGAGTTTCAAACACAAAAATGGGTGTTTGCTTATATATTAAAATATATATTATTTACATATACTTTCATAATATAATTATATTATTAATCTAATGAGGTTGACTATTTTCACTTCAGACTGTATTTATTTTTTACAGTTTGAGTTATGAAATATTTTAAATATCTCTAACAACTTTTTGTTCTTATACACTTTGTTAAAGAATATTTAAAATATTTTATAACTTGAATTACAAAAAAACAAATGCTGTTAAGATTGAAAGTAGTTTTATTATAATATAATATATTAATATATTATTTTTATTTTAATACCAAATTAGTAGAAAAGCAAAGATATTACCATTTATTTTTTTGCATGGAACACAAGATTATGCATTATTTTCATTTTTTATTTTCAAAAGTTTTGAAACCAAAAAGGAGAATATGAAATAGACACTGGCCAAAGACGTATGACATTGCAAGCAGTGTAAGGTCTAGGTTGCACGAAAACGGAAACGCGAAACGTTTCCGATACGAAATGGAAATGTGGAAACGTCATTTTTCAAAAAAGTTAGGAAACAGAAACGTGGGGTAAAATGTAATTTTTTAAAATTTAAGGGTGTATGTGAAATTAATTTATAATTTATATGATATAAATAATATTAAGTTGCAACTTGCAAACCCTAGAGTTGCAGATCAAAGTTGCTGGATTTTGGAGTAGCTAGAGAAGACCGACGCCGCCTCTCGTCAGAGTGTTCTGCCACTGTCGCCGCCTCTCACTGGAGTGTTCTGCCACTGTCGCCGCTTATCTCGCCGTCGCCTCACTTCTTTCTCCATTCTAGTTGTCGCCTCACCTCTTGCCCTCGTCGTCGAATGGTTTTGTTCGAATCACAGTTGAAGATCCAGACTCGCTCCGCTGTTCTTTCTTTCGTTCAATCTCCCAAATTGCTGGCTGATTTCGGGATCAAGATAAGGAATTCTTAGCTAGGTTCTTTCTCGCTGTCTCTAGGGATGAAATCACCGTTTGGGTCTGCAAATTCTGGCCTGGAAACACCTAATTCTTTGACAACTTTCACCTCCCTACTTCTAAAAAAGGAAGAAGACAGCTTGCTGAAGGTTTGGATTTGTCGCTGGAAACGCGTTTCTAGTTGGAAACGCATTTCTGTCCCATTTTCTTAAATTTCGAAACAGCCCGTCAATCGGCCCGAAAAACGTTTCGAGCTGTTTTTCACGTTTTCGAAATAGGAAACAGTTCGGAAATGTCGAAACGGCATCTCCAAGCCGTTTCCGTGCTTCATAGTGTAAGGTAACACTTTGCCACTTTGATTAAAACCTCAATTTTCAATAGGAGGAATGAGTTATTCACACATCTCCTATAAAAATTGGGTAAAAGCCCAACAAACCCATAAAAACTAGAATTATCAGCCTTTGAGTGAACACAATTTCCCAAAGAATGAAAATACACTTCTTCGAGAAATATGGTCTCCTGGAGACTTCTCCTGAAAACTGTCTTGTAGAATGGACAAGTCTTTAGAGATACGATCTTTTAGAAACCGTCTAGGAGACTATTTTGGAGATTGTCTAGGAGGCCATTTTGGGAGACTTTCGTAGTCTCCTAAAGATTGTAAGATCTGAGAACCTGTAATATAAATTTCCTCTTAACTGGAGGGGGGAGGGTCCTAAATAAATTGCAAAAAAGATAACTCTGCCATCTAAAAATCCCTTTCAAGAGTTTTGTGAAAAAGATAGACATTATTTATAAAAATTATAATCCTAATAGGTCTCAGAATAGACATTACCAATAATAATTCTAATTCTAATAATTCTCGAAAAACTCTATGTTCCTTTAAAAATAGAGCAGCCTTAATTTCAAATGAGATATTTCTCTAATATTGATTTCTATACGGTATTCAAGTTTTTAGTATCTGATTTAACTAGCAAAGTGTTAACACAAGAACTGTCATACACCCTCTGATTATTCTTTTTCTTATAGAATTCAAATAACTTAACAATAATGTTTTTAAGTAATAAATTTATTATTATATTCAACAACAATATTAACATTAACTTTATTTAATTGAATTATTGAACAGCATATCCATTATTTCATTTGATCCCTAGTGCTAATGACAGTAAATTCAAAAGAATGCCCCCGCGGGCAGCCCCGATGGTCGCTGGTAGCAGATTGCACCCTGAGGAATGCAGGTTCGAAGCCCACAAGCCGCAGTGTGGGGATTTCAACCCCAGGGTAATCTGGGGTGGTCCCTTGTGGGCGGTGGGCCCTGAACCTCCTGCCATGCGATTGTCTGGGTTACCGTGGTTTACCCCGTGCTCGGGCTTGGGGCGGTCCTGAGCGCGGACGGGCTAAGGTGACCCGTTATTCACCTTATGCACCCCGAGTAAATTCAAAAGAACAATAATGAACAATAATGTCGAATCCAAAGAGGTCAAAACCTACCTATTGCCTAATCAATAACCAAATTAATTTCTCCAAAAGCATGAGATGAAAAACATAACCACCACGTTTGTTTGCAACAACATATTAATATATGGAATTAACCCACCAAACAAATCAGAGATTAATTCTATATATATCATTAGCTAATTAATCTTTATTTGTTAGTTTATGATATTTGATTTAATGAGTTTTATGTTTATCGTCCATTACTTAATATTACTTTGTATTAATGTGAAATTTTTAATTTTTTACTAGTATTGCAATCAAACAAAGTCGAGTCTAAACTTGAGTTTGGCTTAACAAAAGGCTAACGAGTTAAGCTCGAGCGCTGGCTAGTGAGCCCGAGGTTGGACTCGTCAAAACCTACTGGTGGTGAGTGGCAGTAGGCGAAGATAAAGGATGTGCGACGACAAGTAGCAACAATGATAGGGGGTGGCAATAAGGAAAGATAGTGTAAGAGAGGTGTGTGTAGCAATGGCAAATAAAGATAGCGCATAGCAAGTAATGATAGAATAGTGAAAGGTGACGTGTGATGGCAATAAAAAATGGCAATTAGTAGAAAAAAGAAAAGAGACTACAAACGGGAGGAAGAGAGGGTGAGTTGACGAACGATAATTACTAGGCGAAGAAAAAGAGAAAATATTGTCAAAGAAAAACTGACAAAGACGATTGATTATTTAAAAAAGTCTAAATCATTAAACTTAAAAATATGAATTTGTTATTTACTTAATAATTAATTAAATTTACAGTTTTATGGAACTAAAATCCAAACTAATTCATTTTAGACGATTTTTCAAAATTATTAAACTATAATCAACTATTTGTTTTTTAGAATTTGAGAATATAAGTCAATTTAATTTAATGACCGTCAATGTAGCAATTTGGTTACAATAACAGCCAATTATATAAATGTTTGGGTATAGAATAGTACGAGGGAGCATAACGGTATTAAGCTTATTCAATGCGCTGCCACACTTCCACGGCATTTGCAGTCACCATCTTGATCTTGCAATCTCAAAATCTCCTCACCAAAATAAGTTATCAACCCCAACGAGTAATTTTAATGTAAATTTAAGTATTGATTACTATTTCGTAACAAATATAAAATTAAAACCCCAATGAGCAATCAAACTCAATTCATCTCAATCCAAATCCTAAACTCTTAAGTCAATATTTAAAATTTAATATTTATTGAAATCAATACAAACTGCAACATCACGTGCCAATTGGGAACAGATTGATTCGAAATTTAAAAACAGAAACGTAGAGAGAGGGGATGGCGCCTCGTAGCATGTTTTACGGGGCAGGATGGGCGGCGAAGGGAGCTGTCCCTTTCCTTCGGAGGCGCGCCCCGTCATCATTGCCACCATTCCGCAGCGCCTCCGCTCTGTCTTGTCCAGTTGACCGACTCCGAGGCGCCTTATCTCAATTAAAAACTATATGTATAAACTCATCCCAAAGGAGTGAGAGGTTGAATTATGGTTACAAAAAGAATTACTATAAAAATAAAAGTTCATGGACTTTGCAGTGACAAGGGAAGGCATGTGAGCAGAGGCCCTCCACTCCACCATATTTTGTCCCCACCCACTTATCCTCGCATAGGGCTTGAGAACATATAGTGTAGAGAGTTGCGAAAGAAAGCAACCACTACAATAGTGGCCATATATATATATGGGGCTTTGCTTAAGAAGTGTTTTTAGGACATGCTTGCTCCCACTTCGAAGGCAGTTTGCTTTGGGGTTTCTGCCCGGCACTGACTTTGAGGACCAACGGATGTGCGAGCCTTTCCATTCTCTCATTCCTAAGAACATACATCACAACAACCTGCATTATTGGTTTAAAATTTATGTTTTTTTTTATCTAATTTAATGATTTTTGTGTTAAAATGTTAATTATCTACTATAACTTATTTTTTTTATTTAGATTTGAAATTGGGTAAAGTTCTCAACCAAAATTATATGCTCTTTTGATTACGCTTTCTTTGATCTTTGTTCTTGTTTCCCTTTTTTTTATAAGATAAAATTCATTGATGGAAAATTACAAAACATCAACAATTTATACTAAGACATATCCGGATCTATCACAAAGAAAATTGAAAGAAAATGCAACATTTTGAATCTAAACAACCAATTGAAATTATACAGTCCTCACAACCTAAATAAAATATGGAATATGCCAAAGGAAGTCTTCCAAAAGATCACACTTGCAATCTTAAAATCCCAATCCATTGTTTTTCTCACCCTTCTAATAATTAATAGGTTTTTGGTGTGAATATTAACATTTTATGATAAAGATACTTAATTTCTTTCCTAAAAATAGCTTAGAAAGGACAAAGGCTACTCTTTTTTTTTTTTTGTTTCCTTCTCTCTCCGCTTCTCTAAATATTATTTGGCTTTTAATGCAAATGTTAACATTTTATGATGAAAACTTTTGAGTATTCCTTAAATAATTTATTAGAGTGCAAAAGTATACTCATATTACAAATTGTTGTTTTATGAAAAAGTTAACATTTTATTCGATCAACCCACAATTATTAGGCATTTCAAAATAAAAGAGTAGAAATATTTCAACTATTAGGAAGCTGCCAATAATACCACAATGTTTAGCTCTACAATGTGAGAGGAAATGATAGGGTAGACGACCGTATCTGGATGGCACATTGAATTAGATGCACCAACTAAGACATAGAATGTTCTTGATAAATGAAACAATGATTATTACATTCCTTCCATATGAAATATACTATCGCTTGCAAGACAAGTCGGATAGTCACTTGCCAAGGATCTTTGTCAATTCATTTGGGCATCGCCCATCGAATACCTATCTCTTGTCTACGTTAAAACCATTCAAATTTCTCAAAATAATGAAAAAAATAATAACACTATACGAGAATACGGTCGAATAGTCAAAATATAGAAGACTATGATGCTTTGCTCCCTCATTGCAAAGATTATATCTATTAGAAAAAGACAAATAAAGCTTAATATGATCAAGAATTAAGAGACGCCCTTGAATAATAAATTAGAGAGCTATGCCAAATCAGAGGATACCAAGGGACCTTCACTCTCATTGTAGTTAATGCACCAAAATCACATTTTATAGAGAACACTCAATTTGACACTGGCAACCCCTAAAGTAAGTCTAGTTTGTCTATCATAGGGGGGCTTGACATGGAGCCTTTAATAAACTCTATAGCAGGAAAGTCCTCCACTAGCCAATTCCAAGCCACTAGACATAATGGGGACATTTATTCATCTCATGAGCTGGCATGAGAAGCGGTCAATCAGGACTCCCAAAGGACGCTATGAGTCATTCTAGAGGAACTCCTTCTTCCTGTTTTTTCACTTTCGAGAAATTAACAAAAACTTTGATAAATAAGCTATTGCTTTAATATAATTATTATTTAAGGTCAAATTATCAAAAAATTCTTAAATTTTACCTCCTGTATCAATTATATAATGAACTTTAACTTTTATTCAATATATAATTGAACTTTCATAATTATAATAGTTACATGTAATCATTAAATTTAAAAAAAAATTCTAAATTAAATTTTTTATTTTTACAAAAAATTAATAAAAATTTAGAAAAATTAAAAAAAATGGATTTAAAGAACAAATAAAAAATTGACGGTGTTATGTAACAACTTTTATTATTAATGAATAATAAAAAATTGGATATATATCATTTTATTATTATTAATAATAAATAACAAATTTGTTATGGTAATTTGCTCTTTATTTTGTTTATTTAGTGATTATAGGATCTTCGTCTGTTTAATTTTTAGCTTGTCTCGGAGTTGGAGACTAGAATGGATATTGGGCTTTTTCCTGGATCTAAAAGCTATGGGCTACAATCGGGCCTAGTTTATGGCCTTCTAGGAATGGACCCAAAATAGATAGTGGGCTTTCCCACCTGTTACATGGCCTAAAAGGATAGGAACCTAGTGTTAGAAGGCTGAAGAATATATATTTGAAAGAGGTTTGCCCATTCACCATATCAAATTGGTGAATAGACAGTGTGGGGTGCAAATCTATCTATCCTTTCGTGAACACTTTAGGCCATTAGTCCGTGGTTTTGTTGGGCTCGTTTATATTCATGAATAAATTCATTTAAAATTTAATTTTAAACATTATTTATTATTTTTTTAAATATTTTGTATTTATATATTTATATGTTATAGTACATATAATATATTATATATAAATTATTATATAATTAAATTTTCTTTTTCATGACCAATTTCTTTTCTTTTTTACTTTTATAGCCAATGAAGATATTTGTCTTTTGAATACATTGGTTTAATATTCATAAAGAATAAACGAGCTTGAAAATGATAAAACTCATTGACTAGATTCATTTAAATTAAGCAAACCACATACAATTATGGAAATATGTAAACATGAAAACGAGATGAGCTCAAACATTTTTCACAAAGCTTGTTCATAAATTAGCTGAGTTTGAACACATTCGTAAGTAAAGAATTTGAATAGAGCCTAGCTTGACTTATTAATAAAACTAGATGAACCATATGTGGTAGATAAATGACCATTTGTCTCCCTTTCAATTCAATAAATATGTTGTGGATCTCATTCTCTTTATCATGTTACAATTCATGTCCCTAATTGATTTTAGCTGACCAATTATGGATTTGTTTATAATTTTGTTGAAAAAAGAGTGATGTTGGCGTCCCAAGTAACTTAGGTAGACTACATGCATGCTTTCGAGATGAGGCTTTGCAGCTAGGATTGGCTAAAGATACATGGAGCCCCCTCAATTTTTCTGATTTAACTGATTGGCCCATTTAACTTGAAAGGAGAAAGGAGAAAAGAGAAAGGAAGGGTGGACCTATTGGCCACATCAAGTTTCAATTTGGGGCTATTAAACACCCAAATTTTTAATTTAGGACGCATCAACCCTCTCATGGTCCAATTAGCAACACCTGTGAAATAATGTGCCATTGAGAAGCGTGAGAGATTGAATGAATCTCTTCAACTGTCAATTTTGCTCTCACACAATTATCATCTCTTTTATCTTACTGCCTTCACTATCACTATCTCCCTTTAGCTTCAACTATAGCCATTGTCGCGTCCACATTTTCCATGACTATTGGTCGCCACCTCCAAACCCATCTTCATCCTCGTTGGCCTCTGTCTCTCTCCAGCTCCTTCTCGTCGTTGTTGCCTTTCTCTAGATTCAATTGCCGTCGTATCCAACTCCTCTGTTGCTGTCGTTGTCGCCTGTGCCTCCATCGTTCGTCGCTTTCTCCTGTATTGATTGTCTCTCTGTGTTCTCTGTGTGTGTGTATATATATGTAACATACATTTATTGTATTAATATATAGAATTGTGTATAATTTATCAACATCTAATAATAGAATTTTATCAGTTGAACATTAATATATATATTGTATTAATATAAAATTTTAATAAATAATTATATATAATTTATCAACATAATAATGATAAAATAATTATGTATAATTTATTAATATATATATTATATTATATTAATATAAAATTTAACACTAAATAAAAGCACGTGCAAGCCATTGGCTTTTTTAGGTGTCAAATAGATCCCAAATTGAAACTTGAGGGGCCAATAAGTCCCATTTTAAGTTGTTCAGGGGCCAATTGGTTAAACGAAAAAAGTTGAGGGGCTATATGCATGTGTCTTTAGCCCAATTAAGTGTTTTTGGTGCACACATAGGCCTAAAGGTAAGCCTAGCAGCAAAGGGAAGGCCTAGCACGAGGGAAGGGCTCAAAGAGGCCTACTTGAATAAACACTATAAAAAAAAAGTAATTTAGCGATAAAAAAAATCTGTCTCTAAACTTGCAAAATTCTTTCTCTAATTAGTGACATAATTAGATATGAAAAATGATCTTTCTTTGAATGAGTCCTTGCTAATAAGATAAAGATGGATTTTAATTCTGTTTCAATTAGAGAAAAATTATTTCGTCTTTAACTTGCAAAATCTTGTCTTTGTGCCTGTGGTAAAATTAGTTTTCAATGCTGTTATAAAAAATTTAGAGATAGAATTTTTAATTTCAAAGATAGAAAAATTTTCTTCTCTAAAGGCAAGATGAACGTTAGAGATGAAAAATATTCTGTCTCTAAATTTAAATTTTTTATTTGAAAACAAAATTATTTTTATCTCTAATGGCCAAATATCATTTAGAGATTGAAATAATTTTATTTATAAACTAGTTATGGACGAAAAAAATTCTGTCTTTAAAGATCACTTTTGGTTTTTAGGGACGAAAGAAAAGTCTTCCATAAAATTACTTTCCCTAATATAACATTCGAACTTATTATAAAGAATTTCTAATCAATTTGAATGATAAAAGAAAAAACTTTAGATACTGAATAGCCTCTCAAGTTTATGAGATTCAATTATAATAGTTTTAACAATAGAAGACTATTAAGTTGTTAAAAATGAACTCTACTTACAGATAAAACAAATTTGAGCATTTTCTACTTCTAAAAGCTTATGACCTTATTTTAATTCCCAAAACGAATTCGAGCATTGGCTCTGTCTCAATGTCTAAAACTCATTTTTTAACAAATATCTTTATTTTCCTCTCATATTTGTGGAAGATAGGAAATTAATGATCTAATATCTCTAAAGAGAAGTGGCTTGAGAAAGAATGTGCGCTTGTAAATAAGAATTAAAAGCCTTGTTTACCTATAAGAATAGTAGGAAAGTGATTGAAAGAACTCTCAATCTATTGATGACAGGGTTCATAGCAAAAGGTTAATCCTCTTGATTATATCTAGAATCACAAGAAATGACAACAATAATTAATGGTCTGCAACATAAACCACTAATAGAAAGTAAACCACTAATAGAAAGTAGGTGAGAAGATAAACAAAACGAAAAAAAAACCAAATGACATAAAAGAAGAAAAGACATGATAGAATCCTCTTTAATTGTACATGATAGAAATGACATGTGTTGCCTGGTGAGAATACAATAAGTTTATCACATTAAATAACAAAATCAACATAGATTTGATAGATTCCCCCCCCCCCCCCCCCCGTCCTCGACCGTCAAAATTATCTTATTCAAAAATCAACACGTCCTAGTGTTTTGTCCCACATACTAAAAATTTAACACGATGTGATGGCTAGATTTTATTAGATTTAAAAATTAATTTTTAAGAAAAAAATTTGAATGGTCACCTGCCATCATCCATGGTAGATTTTGACTATCAAAATCACACCTTGGCCTTGTGACCCATATACCCAAAAACCAAAATAACTTGATGGCTGAATTTGACCAGATCTAAAAATTAATTTTTTTTAAAAAAGTTTGTCTTTTTAGTCATTGGTCGCCGGCCACTATTCTTGACAAATTTTGACGATTGAAATTGCCTTCCACATACCCAAAAACCAACACAATCTGACAATTGGATCTCATTAGATTTGAAAGTTAACTTGTTAGAAAAAGGCTGCCAATTTTTAGAGGGCATTACTGACTACTATCTATGGAAGATTTTGACGATCATAAATGGTCATCTAAATCACCTTGGTCTTGTGACCCACATACTCAAAAATCATAACAATTCGATGATTGGATCTCACTAAATCTGAAAATTATTTTTTAAAAAAAAATTTAAGTGCTTATCTTAAATCAAAGAACTCTAGTCCTCGGGGGTTTAGGATTGTAGTTAGTTGGTTGGAAAAGAGAGAAATGACATCCAGATGAAAGAAAGAGAGGGCAAGCTAAGGATGTCGACTATTGGCTAGAGAAGGAGAGGAGAAAGGATGCAGGCGAGAGGGAGAGGAAAAAGCGAAAGTGGTTGCTAGGAGTTTACCTATCGTGTGGATATATTATTTTTCACATAGATGAAAATATTTTGTCTCTAATTTGAAATTGCCATGTAGAGCTAGGAATTTTTCATCTTTGAATCCATGTCTAAACTGTTTTGATTAGAGACGAAAATATATTCATCTTTATTATATGAAAAAAAATATTTTTTCCTAATTTTCATCTCTAAATTTTAACTTTACAGACATATTTAGAGAAGGAATGGATTCTTTTGCCATTAGAAATGGATTATTCCATTTCTGATGCTTTTTCTATGCGCAAAAATGAAATCATAGATGGATTTTGTGTTTTAAATTAAAGCTCTAATTCTATCTTTGATTTCTCCCACTATTACTAAAATACAAATTTTCATTTATTTTTATTCGTTCTCAAATTACGCTCTAAAGTTGGCTGCTAAATCCAACTTTATTTTAAAACTAGTAAAAGAATTATTGGAAAACCTTCTTAGAAGGCTCCAATAAGAAGAGGTAATTAGATGCCCAAACGTGCATGACTTAGCGGCAAAGCATTAGGAGGACAACAGGAGCATCGGAAGTTTGAATCCTCATAGAGGTAGGGTCATGGTACGCTCTGTTGTCCCTCTCGAGGTATTGTCTACACGACTTAAACAGGGGTCTACAGAGATGACATCCGCTTTTCTAAAGTTTACTCCGGATGTGTATAGATTGTGATCATATATGAATTTATTTGAAAAGCAAACCAGAGAAAAGACTGCTCTCTTCAAGATTAGTTGGGCTAAGTTCAAAACCTGAGTCATTAATAAAAAAAAAAAAAAAAAGTAAGACACCTCAGGAGAGGCCCAAAGTCTTTGGGGGAAGTCTTTAGGGTATATTAGAAACCCTTCTCTAGGGCATTTCCTAAGGTAGAAATTTTCAAACATACTTTAGTAATCCTATTTGATAATAGTGTAAAAGATTACGATTAACATGATCAGTAATAATTGCAAGAGATCAGGAGCTGCTATCACGACCCCCTTAACTATAAATTGCTGAATGCTCAATTTTTTAGATAAGACACCTAAACTCTTGCTAAGAGTTTTACAACTTTATTTGAAAATTTAACTTAACATTAGAGTGTTAACACAATAAATACGCTGTATCCAATGATAATTTCTTTCTTACAAAGTTCTTGAAACTTAACTTTTCACAATAATAAATATATTATTATATTCAAAAGATAACAATTTCAAAGCTAAATATACCTTTCTTTATCCTAATCACCAGTGGCCACAATTGGAATGGTTCGAACAATGATAGGATGGAAATAACAGGCCTATTAATTATGTTGCCCGCGTTGTCTGACGCGGGCTTGCAAGGGTGGTGGGACCCACCCCATGGGGCCCACACCTGTCTCAATTTGCCCGGGTGTCGGGCAATTGTAACATTTTAGTGGAAATAATTGAGTGGTAGCTAAAAAAGGCTTATCATCAGAGATTTGGATATGACTTTTCTTTTGTGACAAAGCACCAAACTTTAAAGCTGGAAGCTTTGCATCCTGGATCCTAGCCTAAAATGTTTCAAATTTGAAGGACTTTCTTATCCCTCCCTAAATATCTATATTTTTAGATACAAATATTTGGAATTATCACTTTTATACGATCTTTTATCACTCGTGCCATCAATTTTGATAGAAAAGATAAATCACAAATAGAGACTTTACCTCATTTCACATGATAAAGAGTCGAATCCATAATCTACTAATATGAATCCTAACTTATTATGACTCAATTACTTAACTTGTATCTTGAGGACTCGATATAAATATCTTATATTTAACTTATAAGCAAACTCATCTTAAACTCATTAAATTCATTATCAAAAGGTTGAATTAATTTGATTCCCCAAACCCATTTCGATTGAGTTGAGTTGATATATAGAATTGTGATATTATCAAATACACAATTTATTACTTTTAGAAGCAAACTCAATTTAACAATCTTAATTCATATGGTTCAGCATGACGTGTGTGGTCATTAACAATCGTATTAGATAAGACATGCCCCACAAAAGAAGGACATGTCCCCTCTGTAACCTTCAAAAGTAATGCTTGTGAAGAAATATCTTATAAGATAATGTTCGTTTATTTTTTGACTCTTGATTCTATTCGTGATCAAAGAAATATCTTGACACTTCGTGATCATGTTGCTTGTACGCGTTTAAAAACTCTATATGACATCTATCTTATCTAAAAAGTTAAATTATTAAATAGAGTTTAATATGTGACTAGACTTCATTGTATACAATTGGTTTAAATTCATGTAACTATTTAGACATTCATTTAATATATTTGCCTACTTTGATATTATATTAAATTATCAAAGGTGAAATTTCAAATACATTATTGTATTTTTAGAAAGAGTCAATAAGTTACTATACTTTTAGATTTAAGATTAATTTAAATTACTATATTTTAAAAAATGCCAAATAAATCACTCGATAAAGGGTTATATATTTAGGAAGGTAGTGCCACATTTCCCATTGTTGAGGGATAATTATAAGGTGATATGTGTCTTACAAATTAATTAATGTCACATGTCACACTATTATACTACATGAGAGTAGTAACATTCCAAACTTTCACTACAAAAAAAAGTCAAGCTTAGAGATGGATTTTAGGGTTTAGAAACAAAATTAGAGATAGATTTTGGTTGGTTTCTTATAAAAGCCCGGTTGTTGAACAAATAGAGATGAATTTTTTTTCATCTAAAAAATATCATCTCTAAATTTTGACAAAGTCGATGACAAAATAGGTCAAATTTTGCGTTTAGAAATGAGATTTTTATTTTTAGATATAAATTTTTTTTCTCTACAATTAGAGACGGATATTTTTTCCATCTCTAACTAATTTTTAGAGACAGAATTAAACAAAATTCTATCTCTACATTTTTGATACTGAGTTTTGTGTCAAAAATTGATTCTCTCTCTAAACTTCAAAACAAAACTTTAGAAATAGAAATAATTTTCATTTCTAAAATTGGCCTTCAAAGATAGAATTTTTTTAGTCTCTTATTCTTAGATTTGTCAAAAAGGCCCGAAAATGATTAAAATTGATTGATTCAAAACCTATTAACAAGTAATATCTACAATTTTTACATGAATCACACCAATAATATATAACATAATAATTAACAAATTACTCTAAATACACAAACTATCAATTAAATAAAGTTTCATTCAAAGTATTCAAAATTCATAACGAATATCTAATAAAGTCTATGAATATATGTCTACTCATCAAAAATCATCATCAAACTCATCATCATAATTATCAGTGTCGTCTGTTGGGTTATAATGAGTATCTGTGGCTGGAATGGTTGGCTTAGATGGAGTGGTTGGCTGAGGTGGAAACTTTAGAGGGGTGGGAGTTGGTGAATGAAGACTGCGGGCTTCTAGGCAATTCCCCTGGAAGAGTATGCATATTATCTCTTGCTATGATTACTTTTACATTGTCAAACTAGAGATCTTTTGAGGCATAACATCCACCTCAGTCTATGACACAATTGTACTGGATAAAGGCATCATATACTCTGGATTGGCCATCCTCAGGTCAAACACACGTCACTTCTTATTTCATCCTCCAACCACATCCACGTATAAATGTTGTTGTTAGAGATATTTGGTAATTGACATAGCGCCGAGATAGAATTTTGATTTAGTGAAAGTAAACATAAATATAAAAAATATAATTTTAAAAATAAAATAAAAATAATAATATTAAAATATAAAAACTTTTTACAATTATTTTTTACAACTTTTCATACTATAAATTACAATTATTTAAAAAAGTTATCTTGATTATTTGAATCTCTAGACTTGTTATAATCACGAAAGACTAGTCCTTGCTGTAAAAGAAGTCGAACACAATCAATTGATGCATTTAAATGAATTCAATAATCATACTATATTTGTTTTAACTGTTTAAAGATAACTGTTTCAATATTTTGCTCTTGATTTATTAAGGCCTCACGGTTGTTTCGAGTTTGATTGTGTGCACTATTAGCATCTCCAACATAAACTTAAAGTCTATCTTTCTTTTTAAAATTATTGAACCCATCTTTCACAAAAAAAATCATCATCTCCTTATTCTCCATTATTTGTTTTAAAAAGATAACAATATAAGTAAAATGCGATATCTTTGCTTATACTATATTCGAACTGATCACAAAATTTATTGAACAAAACTGGAATGAAATGTCTTGATTTCGAGATTGACACAGACCTCTTTGCAAGTAGGATATTTTAATTTGATCTCAGAAATTAATATTGTAATCCATTATTGGAGTTCTTAGTCCGGGATACATAGAAAGTTGTGCAACATCAATTTGTTCAATACTTGCTTTGTTAACTTATTCATTTTCTTTAATATAAATTTTTTCTATATTTGTTTTCTTTGTTTCACAATTTTTTTTAATATTTTTCTTTCTTTGCATCATCATTGGGAAAAAATAAAATTATAAACAAATTATAAAAAATGTTCTGATAGTTACTACTAGGTCATTATATACTTGTTTTTTTATTTCTAATAATAAACTATAATATCACTTTCTTTATTTCTAATAATAAATCATTGTAAAAAATAAAATTAAGAAAAAAATCTGGCCAGTAGGAACAGTTGCCCCCATTTGGCCTCACGTGGTTCCGCCATTGCTCTAGAACTCGCCCTATAGACATTTGTCATGAGTTTTTCTCCCATTGTCACCTATTAAACTCATTTTAAAATAAGAAATTTAGATACAAATAAATTATTATGTAAAATAAAATTGAAATTTATATTGTCATGATAATTAAATATTAAATTTTATTAAAAATTAGTACTTACAACAATATGTACAACTTTAGAAGAGATCGAATCGTATTTGGTTTTGTAGTGTTTGAGCACATGCAAACTCTATAAACTTTCTAACCCCATTGATAAATTTATTAGTCAAATATTGATTACTTTAATTTATAATAAATTGACTACCTTGTCTCCTTGCAACTTATATGTTATATTATGGGTTTAAAACATTTTTCCTTGTCTATGTAAAGAATACCTATATTTATTTTACCTTATTAAAAATTTGATTACATGTCTCCTTTCTAGATAAATTTATCTGGCACGTTAATGATTCATATCTCTTACAATACATTTTAAAAAATTTAACAAGTAGTTTGATAGAATCTCAAAATGCTTTGTAGTATTATCTTGATCATTTCATATTTTGTTCTGAAAAATATTTTAACTTTATCTTTTTTATTTAAAAAAAAGCTCCCAAAATAGATTATACTCAAACTTAATTTGAACCCACGTGAAGCTCTACCAATGCATAAAACTAAATCTTACTTTAAGAGCTTACGCTTTTTGTATGTAGTATTAATTTTACAGTTTTACTATTTTTTTTAGCAAATTTGTAGTCCTATTTTTTGCAAATACTCTTAAAAATATTATTAGGATCGATGGAAGTTTAATTAAGAACTCAGATTCTTTGGACAAATTAATATATCTGGCCAACACAAATAACCAACTAATTGATTAATTACTGTAAGTGATGATTAGCATGTCAAGGTTAATTTCACAGAATTATAAATATAAATTCAAAGAATTTTCACACAATTGCAATTTGTGTTCTTTTAAAAATATAGTGGCCAATTTGACTACAACATTTAAATACAATTACTTATTTAATTTTTTCTAAAGTATAGTGACTGATTTAACCCAAATACAAAATAAAGTAGCTTATTTATCACTTCACCCAATTAGTAAGCACCTTTCACCAACTTATCTAAAACTTTAAAATAAATCATTGGTAACAATATCATGAGCCCTTTTTTCTATAATTAACCCCCAACTCAATTCATCATTATAAGCGGCAACCCAAATTTCATTAGGAAGAAGACACTCAGAATGTGAAAATAACCTCTTATAACATTGCCAACCCACACACTTACACAAACTTAATTGTTCAATCAACTAAATTGTTCTTCTCCCCACACACACTCCGGGTGTCCACTAGGGTCGGCCTTGAAATTTTAGGGTCCTTAACCGAAATTATATATGAAGCCCTCTATATTTAAAAATAAAATTACATGTAATGAGTACGCATGAATTTTTTTTATTATATAAAAACATTCAAAGTTACCACAATAATAGTTTAAAATTTATAATATTTAACTTTAAATATACTCTTCTAGCATTTTTAGATAAAAAATTAACAAATATTTTCTAGTAGACATAATAAATCAATTTAAATATGAAAATCAATACAATATAAAAATTCAAATGTAATTGAGGAATAGTAGAACCTAATTAGATTTGATATTTGAATTGAAATCTGCAAAACAAATTAATAGAAGAATATAACCATGAAAAATAGAAAAAATTAATTGCACTTTTCAAAATTTTCCATTGCCCACAAAACAATCCTAGACCCACCACTACCAAAATTTTTGAGAACTTAGTGTGTACTTGTTTCCTCATTAAAAATAATATTTGATGTCCCATTTTTTTCCATTTTTAACTATAAAATTTAGAACTATAAGAAAGAAAAACTGAACATAATTTTTAGACTCAAATAGTAGATTGGAGAGCAGTGCATATCTAAATAGAATAGTGGCATTCTATTAACAGCGATTCATGAGTAGCAACGATCGATTGACTGGAAACGACGAAGAGGGTAGTATATGAGAAGGAGACAAAAGCAATGGGGGTTTGGACTTCAGAGATTTGAGGATTTAGTCAAGGGAAATAGACGGGACATCTCTTGTCACTATTTTTTATTCAATCTTTGTTGAAACATTTTGTTGTTAAATAAAAAAATAAAATAATTAAAAAAATAATATTAATAATTATTTGATTGATAAAAATAAAATAATTTAAAATTATGATAAGTGATAAAATAATTTAAATTATGATAATTATTAAATAATTTAATAATAGTTTATGGACCTCTCTAAAATTTAAAAAAATAAATAAAAGTAATTGGATTGTTAGGGGGGGGGGGGGGGTGGTGTGCTTGCTAGGCGGCTGCCTAGACAGCCCAAGCCCAGTGCCGGCGCCAGTAGACAGCCTATGCCCAGGGTCGGTCCTGGCGTCCACCATGCAATTTAATGCATATATGATTCGTGGTTACTACTCGAAACATGCTTCACTTGTATAAATACCACAGCTCGGTTTCCGCTTGCTGTGCAGCCAAAGCCAAATCCAGAAAACAATGGCTCGTCCAAGCTCTTCACCCTTCTCCGTGAGACTAGGCAAGCCGGAATTGCTTCCGCCGGCTAAGCCTACCCCTCGCGAGCTGAAGCAGCTCTCCGACATAGATGACCAGAAAGGCCTCCAGTTCCAGTTTCCGGTGACTATGTTCTATGAGAACAAGAGTATTCCAGGAACGGAAAGAAATGATCCAGTGAGGGTGATTCGAGAAGCCACACTACAAAAAAACAGCATTTTAGCGGCGGTTTTTTTGTTATTTAGCGGCGGTTTCTAACTGCCGCCAAGTGCTTTAGCGGCGGTTTTGAAAACCGCCTTTGCGGCGGTTTAAAAACCGCCGCTAAGTTTGACATTTAGCGGCGGTTTTTTAAACAATTAGCGGCGGTAGATATTATTTTATTTTATTTTTTAGATACGGTTTTATTTTGATTTTAGCGGCGGTTTTGAAACCGCCGCTAAAATAAAATAATTTATAAACAATTACGGCGGTTTTATTTTATTTTAGCGGCGGTTCCAAAACCGCCGCTGAAATAAAATCATTTATAAAAAACAGCGGCGGTTTCAAAACCGCCGCTGAAATAAAATCATTTTTAAAAAATAACGGCGATTTTGTTTTGATTTTAACGGCGGTTTCAAAACCGCCGCTGTAATAAAATCATTTATAAAAAATAGCGGCAGTTTCAAAACCGCCGCTGAAATAAAATAATTTTTAAAAAATGACGGTTTTGTTTTGATTTTAGCGGCGGTTTCAAAACCGCCGCCGAAATAAAATCATTTATAAAAAAATAACGGCGGCTTTGTTTGATTTTAGCGGCGGTTTCAAAATCGCCGCTAATTTTTCGGGTTGATTTTTGGCACTTTAGCGGCGGTTTTAATTTTCAAATCGTGGCTTTTAGCGGCGATTTTGAAACCGCCGCTAGAAGCCTAAATAAATCACTGCCAGCTTGCTTTTTTGGTTCACCAAATCAAAAACCTGTGCCAAATTACTCACAATGCAACTCACAAATAACCTAAAATTTATAACATATATACAAAATTCACATACACAACATTTCAATCCATTTAATCAATAAACCATAAATATTTAATACAACTTAAATATCCAAATATGTAACATATTTTAAACAATTTAATATCCAAAATGAAGTTCCATATCATCACATCAACTTTGTTGGTTTGGATCTTGATGAGTCTGATGAATGTCATGACTTGCATTAGAAGAGAGCCTTCCTGCTGGTGACACTGGTCCACTATGTGCATCTGGTGCCTAAAATAATTAAAATTATATTAGATATGTATACAAAAAGAAAAAACACACTTTGATGAATATTTGTGGAGATAAACATAAACAATCACTTGAAATGAAAAAATAAAATTCATAATTTAAGAATTAATATATTAACATACCATTGTATTGAGCATAGCAGCAAACTCGTGTGGTATATTCCCCACGATATTGGTGAAAATATAAGCCATTGCACTCTTTAAACTTCGAACCTCTTGTTGACTAGTCTCTAATTTTTCCTCCAATTTTTTCACATATACAGGTGTACTAGTATTATTGGATGGCGAGGATGTCCTACTGGTGGTCCCAAAAACTTGGTGTGGACTTGGACCGAAGCCCAAACCTCGAACTCGGCCTGAATGTTCTTTTCCTAGCACACGAGCAAGTGAATCATTTAAGGAGACTGACTGTGAAGACGTGCCTTGGCTCTCAATCTCAGAAATTTTCTCCTATATGGATTAAAAAACAATATCAATCATAAAAATTTGAACAGCGTGTTGCGACAACATGGAGATCTTGAGTCTTGAAGCTTCATCACATCAATTTGTGTAGCACTAATAAGATACTTTTTTGTGTGAGTATCGCAAAGGCTCAAAAATAATTGACTCATCAGGAAAAAAGAAAAGGCTTGTAAACAATTCAAAATTCATAAATAATGCAACTGTTTTTTCTCTTTATGCTGTTAAATTATGTAACTTTGCTAAGAAGTAAGGAGCCCTCTAAAATGGTGTTATGTTGTGTTGAATATCGTGTCAAGTACCAAAACAAGGTGGATTCTCTTGAATACATGTAGGCGGGATGGCAATGGTTCACCCATTTAATAAATGTTCAAAATGTTTAAAATTTGAAATAAAAGACAAAAATAAGTGGGCTGTTATTTTCTTGTATGTATATTATATATACTTGTCTGGGCAAGCAGTGGATATTCCAAATTATGATCTGAAGACTTACAAAAAGGATGTCTTTCCAGTGCGAAGGGTAAAATTCTTTGAACATGGAGCATAGAAAATGTCTTAGTGAAACTTCTTATAGGTGAATAACCATGGGATGGCCTTTGTCTCTACTTGTTGCTTTTATGTTCTCTGTGTTTATAATTTTTATGTTGCCTGCCTTTTGTGTATCTTGACTTGCGTTCTCTGTTAGCATAGTTTGCTATTTTAGTTTTAACACCAACTTATTGGATGCATTTTTGTAATTTCTTGCTGCTTTTGATTTGTTAGAATTTTCTCAAGTGCATGACTAGATATTAATGCACACTTTACGGAATCTACCAGTGCTATTAGTGAATTTTCATAAAGAACAAGACCTGATCCTGAAGTTTTAAATGATTAATCTAGATACTTCTTTCCAAGTTATATGTTAATTTCCCGCTCTAATTACTGATGCTATGAATTTGCCAGGTTAATCCTTCAGATGTGATAATTTTGGAAGGCATACTCATTTTCCATGATCCTCATGTGCGAGACCTGATGAATATGAAAATTTTTGTTGATACAGGTTCATTTTCTTTCCTTCTTTTTGGTGCGTGGATCCAGGGTGTGATGAGCAATTAGAATCATGAAATATTAAATGTTTGATATTAGGATTGCAGGTTTTATTTAAGTTTTAGAATTTCAGTTTAAATTTTAGATTTTATTCTTGATAAGAGTTATTTAGAGTTTATCTTTTATTTATAGATCTTTTTGAGGTTTGAATTATCTTTTAGTTTTGGCCTATAAATAGGCATAGGATGTAATCAGAAAAGCAGTTTTTGATTGATATTGAATACAAATTGCTGATTTTCTCTTGTCTATTTCTTCTTCTCACAAGACCAAACAATATATCCAAGACCTTCCTAAGACACTATCAGGATGGGATTGACTTGCGACAAACTTTTCTCTGTTAGGCTTCACATCCTTGTTAGACCACAATCATACTTTACCACAGTTTGATCCAGTATTGATTTTAAACATCTTTGCCTCCCCTGCCATGGTAGCCCTTTATAGGCTCTTTTATCACTTGATGTCAACTCACTCAGTAGTTGAAGTAAATTTTTATACTTCTAAGATAAACAACAATAACATATTGAGCCTTAATCCCACTAGGTTGGGTTAGCAACATGAATTCTAGTTGGCCAATTTTTTTTATCAACCAATGAGCAGGTCCACCTTATCTTATGAAAATAAGGAAATACAATTAAAAAAAAAAAAAACTAATACAAGTTGGTGATATACCATTTGTTTATTTTTTTTTCCCTTTTTCAGCCTCATTAAGCATTAATAATATTATGTCTTCCGGTGCATATCCTTATGGTGTCAGGTGGGGCATTACCTAGACAATCTAGATAAAACAAACCGGGTGAGTTATAACTCATTTACTAATAAAGCATAATATAGATAAAAGCTTCTTCTATGATTCAAAAAATGGAATGATTATGATACAAAAAAAACTTACGCTTATAGTTCGTGCTCCTTCATTCACAAAAGACCCATCTTTCTTCTTATGCGTCGCAATGTATAATAAACCCCTACTCACAGGCTGGCCACTCTCAATTTCCTATAATTTAGAACAATTTCACATAAATATTAGTTGATGTTAGAATAAAAAATTCATATTAAGGATAAATTTTTGCAATATTACCATCTCATATTTTTTCCTTGCTAGACTCTTCGACCCTCCTGTGTGTGGAATTGTCAATTTGAATCGATTTTCAGCATTTTTTTGACATATCTCCTAGATATCCAACAAAAACATCATTAGTTTAATCTTAACCACTTAGTCGTATAAATATTAGTAATCTTATAAGCAAGATTAGTAACATCACCTTAGTCTTATCTCGTGCACGATAGTCAATAAAACTTGCCCATTGGTCTTGAGATATTCCCGGTGGATGCTTTGTAATATTTGCTTCTCGACCAATATTGGGATCATACCACTCATGGTATAATTTACATCTATTGTCCTTCCATTTCTTCCCAATGTTCTTCAAAATAAAATTTTTAGCAGGCCCCTCGTCAACATTAAATTTTTCCTTCAAAAAACAACAATATTAGTTACAATAACATATTCAAAAAATATATCAAAAAATACAATATTAGTTAATTACCATGATTCTATTTTTGTAAATTTCTTCTTTGTATGTCTTCGGTACTTTGAGCCAACTTTCATAATTGACAGGAAAAGCAACAAAATCAGAGGCTAATTCTCCTAAAATCCCTCCAAGAAGTCCAGCTGGATCTCCAATTGGTTGGAATGATTCATTGAACTCTAACATAACACGCCTTCCACGTGCTAGTAACCAAACATCTTTAACCCTTAGTTTTTCCTGTTTTATAAGCCCTTCTTCATCTGTCAATCAAAATACATATACCTAATTTAATAATTAATGCAAGTATATAATAATTACATGCAATTTAAATATTTTGTGTATACCTATCACATTAATTGTCCAGTAACGACGTGATGTAGACGAGGCTGTCGATGGAATATTGTGAGAGAGATGTGGGGTGGATGATTCTGATGGAGTCTGCCTAGATCCTGGAGGTTGTGATGGGGCATGGCCAGATAATGGAGGTTGCAGTGGAGTTGGGGAGGATGCTATAGGTTGTGGTGGAGCTGGGAATGATGCTGGGGGTTGTGGTGGAGTTGACAATGATGCTGAAGCATGTGTGGGAAGTGAGGCATCTCCACCTAAATCAGTAATGCCTGTCTTTCTTAAACGTTTCTTCCTAATCATGGCTGCAATTTTTTATACATGAGAAAAACATGCACATATATATAAAGCAAAGCAAAAAAACAAGTTCACACTTACAGAACATATATATGAATCCATAAATTGAAGTCCATAAATGTGCATAAATTGCTAATTGAAGTCCTTAACAGTGTGGTTACTAGTGAAATGCCATAAATTGAAGTCCAGCAAGTAATCAAGAGAAGAACACAAGTTCACACTTACAGAACATATATATGAATCCAAGATTGCTAATTAGTAATTACAGATGAAAGAAAGTCTTGACTGCATTGCTTATCCTTCAAATGCAGTCACAAGAAAACATCCTCAACAGTTTGAACATGTAAGGTTTCATTAGGTTAGCTTGTATTCGAATGTGCTACTTCTTCCCAGTCTACATTGACCAACTGCCATGAAAATAGCTCTGTTTGTGTCCTAAGCGGTTATGTATTTATTATCTAATTAGTTACCCTTCTAGTAAGACATGTGAGGTGATGGTGAAAAAAAAATCTTAAACCTTTATGTTGTGTTTGCTTATTATATTGTTGTTACCACTTCTCTATTGGTACCTCTTAGACGTTTCTTCCTAATCATGGCTGCAACTTTTTATAAATGATAAAAACATTTTCTGTGTATGGAAACATTTTGTGTATCTGATCAAATCTCTGATTCGATGTTTAATTTTAAATTCAAAATTACGAGATGAAAAATAAGTTAAAATAATGTTTTATAAGGAATTAATATAGCAACAGCCACTACACATCTACAGCAGACTCATCTTTCAATGGCCACGAGGGAAAACTATTAAAAGGCCGTCTTTTAAGCACAAATTTACAAGACATGATTCAATATAGAAAAAGTTAGACATCAAGATGATTTACTACGTACTGTCCTCGAGAAACATGTTGGTAATGGACTAAAAAGATCCTTCCAATATTCTTTCTTTCTTATCCCATTTTGGGTGAATATTTAGTACAATCTCATAAACAATTTGTTAAGTTGATGTCAATTTCTCAGTTCCAAAGAGGCTAAACACCACATGATAATCTCCCAGACATGCAGTTACTTGAACTATAAGTACCATTTTCTTTACTCCATGAAGAAAACAAGAAGTATGACCTGGTCTTTTATAACCTATAAGTACCATTTTCTTTTCTCCAAAATTCTGAAAACGATGTATAAAAAACTGAAGAACGTTTTTTGAACATGGAGATATGGCCATAGCTGAAACTCTTGTCTTCTACTGCCCACTCGCCGGAAGGCTCATTGAAATAGAGCCGAACCGGCTTGCTGTAGACTGCACCGGCGAAGGCATCTTGTTCGTAGAAGCCGACGCCGATGTCAGCTTCGACCAGCTCGGCGGCGCGATTCAGCCCCCGTGTCCTTACATAAACGAGTTTTTGTGTGATGACCCTGCTTACGGAGGCATCACCTATTCCCCTTTGTTGTTGGTCCAGGTAGTTCAAGATAAATTAAAAAATTAAAAAGATAAAGATCTTATAAACTAATAATATTTTCTTTTTTCTTTGGTAAGAAGCTGAATGGATAGATCCGTATAAACTAATTAATCAAATCAGATTCATGCTTTTTAAGTATTTATGTTATTTTTTTAAATGTTAATAATTGCCCCTTAATTATATATTCATTTAACCTAAATATATAATATTATTATATTCTATATCATAATGAATCATTTAATATATGAAATTATCCCTTGATGGACAAATTTTCTCGTTTACTGCTTGCAGATAACACGTCTATCATGTGGAGGATTTGTATTTGCAATACGACTGAACCATGCGATTAGTGATGGTTCCGGCTTAGTCCAATTCTTAAAGGCCGTACCAGATAGCACAAGGTTCATCTGAGCCATCGTTGCTACCGGTTTGGGAAAGAGAGCTCCTGAACGCAAGGCACCCACCAAAGATCACATGCGCGCATCACGCTTATGAGAATTTGAGCAACCACAACAGCAGATTAGTCTCCATGGCCAGCAACAACATGGCCCATCGATCTTTCTTCTTCGGCCATACAGAGAAAAGAGCCCTTTTGAAGCATCTCCCCCCACGCCTTCAATCATACTCTACATTCGACGTGCTCACAGCGAGTCCGTGGAGATGTTGGGCAATTTCGATGGCACCAAATCCAGAAGAGATTGTTTGCTTGTGCTTCCCCACCAGTGTGCGCGGCAAGAATGGCGTACGCTTGCCTAGCGGATATTATGGCAACGCATTTGTTATCGCGTCAGCCATTTCAGAGGCTGGAAAGCTGTGCAGGAACCCGGTAGCGTATTCGCTAGAGCTAGTGAAGAAAGCAAAAGCCCAGGTGAATGAAGAGTTCATTAGATCATCGGCCGATTGTACTGTGATGAAGGGGCGACGCTCATTTTCAACACCATGGAGTTTCGTCGTCACTGATACGACGAGGGCTGGTTTCACAGAGGTGGATTTCGGCTGGGGAACGCCGGTTTATGGCGGTCCTGCCGGAAGCCAGTCTCCTATAAACCTCTATGTAAAGTTCAGAAACAATGAAGGAGAGAGGGGGATTCTGGTGCCCGTGTATTTGCCTGCAGCAGCCATGCAAAGATTCAAGGAGGAAATTTGGAGAATGACCCACCAGCCTCCTGACGATTCACTTCGCAATCACCCAACTGATAGTACCTCCAAGTTGTAATTTCACATATCTTAATTAGGAGATGAGATGATGCCTTGTAACTGGATTGCCTAGCTAGCTTATCGATCCTTAATGCCCTACTCTACTTAGAAGCACTAGTCTGTAAACAATGCATCCGTCTAATTTATTTTTATAAGTTCTAATTATTAATTTAAAGTTTATTTTAAGGTTAATTTGAGAGTTATTTATTTAGAATATATAAAAAAATAATTTGACTATATCCACCATCTTAAATTTTAATCATTTCAAAATTAGTTTTTTCTATCACTCTCTAAACATTTCAAAATTATAAGTTACAATGCCCCTCAAAGGGCCAAAGTTTGGAGGTATTTTAATTAATTTTAAAACTTTTTAGGAAATGAATGGCTGATTTTAAAATTTAGGTAGCTAGGGAGTGTTGGGTGTCCAATTGACCAAAGTTTAAAGGGTGCGTCATCAATTTACTTAGATTATATAAAATTATTATATTTTCACATATATTTTAAATTTTAAATAATATAAATAAGATGATAAAGCATCCTCAAATGCATGATCACACGTTATTTTGAAATAAACTCCAAAACAAATGAACAAGTTATAAAAAAACTTGTAAACAAGCCAAACTGCAGTTAAAGATCAAGTTTAAGCTTTGTTTATTTAACTAATTAATGTTTGGTCTATACTATCCACATGAATTTTTTTTTTAAATTAAAGTTCGTTCTTTATAGTTTGATAATTGCAGTTTATTTCTTATTTTTTAGATAAAATTTTTAACTTTACAGAAAAATATTGATAATTACACTAGGACCCATGCTTTCCAAAATTAATATTCTAAACTTTTAAAGAGTTTTGGATAATCTTACTAATATCAGAATCTTTAATTTATTTGCGACTCACTCTATTTCAATCATTTTTCTTATAGATTAACGTCCCATAATTTTGTCAAATTTTGAGTATTACCAAGGGCGGATTCCGGAGGGATCTAAAAGGGGACTGACACGGGTTCAATTCTAAGGGGCTGTGTAAACTTTTATATATATATATATATATATATATATATTTGATGTTTCCGTTGGAACTGGCACCTCCTCCTGCCAGGAATCTGTCACTGAGTATTACAATATACATGTATAACTGAGTTCCAAATTGCACTATACCTATAAACCCTATGGACCCCAGACCCCAACTTTTAAGCGCTGCAACGATACCCCATGCAACGGAAATATAAGATCAAGATTATGGCTAACGTATAATTGAGCCAATATTATTATTATGGCCAGCATCAACACAGCAATAAGAAAAGAAAAACATAGAAAATTGTTTCACTCGACATTAATAGCATAAGGAGACAGACATTCTATAGAAGCACGCAAGAGTCGAGAGTCAAATAGTAGATATTGACTCTACTATTTGATAGTACTTGGTGTGATTGTAATGAGTTAATTTTGCGGAAATTGATTGGGAATGGTTTAATGAATTTTGTCGAAACTAATTTTTGGGAATTGTTTAGTGAATTTTGTTGAAACTAATTTTGAGAACGCAGAAAAGTGGGACTCGATTTGAAAGGGCATGAAAGTTGGAAGAGAAAAGAAATAATTTACAAAAGACTGAGTCTTGACTTTTCAATACACTACAATAAAAATAAGTTTTAGTGATAGAATTTAATGACGTAACTAATTAGTGATGGATTCGCGACGGAATATCCATTGCTAAATTTAGTGACAGATAGCGATGGGCTAATCTGTCTCTAAAAAAGAAAAAATAAGTAAAATTTTAAATTTAAATTTTAGCAACTGGAAAACCTGTCACTAAAAAGAAAAAAAAAATTAAATTTTAAATTTCAGTGATGGGATGAACCAGTAGCTAAAAAGAAAAAAATAAAATATAAACTTTAAATTTTAGTGAGGGGCTAACCCGTAGCTAAAAAGAAAATAAATAAAATTTAAAATTTAAAATTTAAATTTTAAATTTTAGTGATAGGCAAATCTGTCGCTAAAAAGAAAAAAAATAAAATATAAAATTTAAATTTTAGTGATGGAACAACCTCTTTCTAAAAGGAAAAAAATAAAATTAAAATTTTAGCAACGGGACGACTTGTCGCTAAAAAGAAAAAAAGTAAATTTTAAAATTTAGCGACGGACAAACCTATTGCTAAAAAGAAAATAAATAAATAAAATTTAAAATTAAAATTTTAGCATAGTTTATATTTAAATTAAAAAAATCCATAATTTATATTTAATGTGAAATTCATACTTTAATTTCACATTTTAGCAACTAAATTTATATTTTTGACTCAATTTAATCAAATATACTTTATTTTTTTATGATAACTTATTTTTTTTATTATTTTGATTACATCTATGAATTTGTATTTATTTTTAATTTTTAATTTTTTTATTACATTAATCTTTGATTACATCAAAGTAAATGGGTTAAATTGATTAAAAAATAAAGATATAAAAATTAAATTAACTTAAAAATATAAGTAAAGAAGTATAATTAAATAACAAAAAATTCAAGTGATTTTACAAAAAAAAGTGTAAAAGTACATAATTGAATAATATATTGCTCTTTAGTAGATACCATCTTTTTAATTTATCTCTTCTTTTTATTTTAAATTTATCAATTAACTCATTTAATTTAATTTAATTCAAATAATTTATTTTTAGTTAATTAATTTAATTCAATTAATTAGTTTAAAAAATTTTAAACTACGAGCTTCCCCACATAGTTTTCATAGTTAAATGTAAAATTTATAAAAATTCCAATTAACTTCAAAATAAGAACAAATTTTTTTGTTGCTAATATAATAATTTATAAATTTCAATTTGAATTAGTAATGAAATAAAATTATTAAATATTAAAATTAATATTCATTAAATAAGTTTAGAAAATTTTGGAATGTAAATGTGATATTGAAAAGTTTGGAAGAAATACTATAAATATATTTTGTAATACCCGAGAACTTTGGGTTATTTAAGAAATAGTATTTTATTAGAAAAATCGAGTTTTGAGGAAAATAGGTATCAGAATAGTCTGAGAAATTGACTGAATCGATTGGAGGGAGTACCCTAGAGTTGAGATGACTAAAGAAAATGATATGGTAGCGTCGAGTATTTCGATGAATGATTTATGGCATCAAAAGAAATTAGATCAGAAATAGTTTTTGGAATAACTAAAAATGTAACTGTTGGATAGGCTGTAAAATCGAATTATTGTAGGGGGCTTCCGAAAAGTCAATGGAATCTCGAGAAAGTTCACATTTGGCATGTAGAGCAACCCTTCAGTGGTTTTTGAAAGAAACGAATGGGTTTGAGGCCAAAACAAAGATTCAGGCCAAAGTACAGTTTACCGAATTCACTGGAGGGAGATTGAGATGACGAATTTTTGGAATCTTCCAAGAAGGAATGAAAGTTTTTAAGGACTTGAGAGATGTAATGGAAATATTATAAAGTTCAAGAGCTTTGTGAAAATGGGCTAAGGTGCAAAAGACAAAATTAGGTGGGGTGAAAGTGTAATATTTGAAAGTTGAAGCTAGAAGTTTCCAGCTATGGTCGACCAGCAGCTTCTGGTCGCCAACCAGCGCCTACTGACCATGGGGAATGGAGCCAAATTGGTTGGGGATGCATCAGGGTCGGGTTTGGTCAACAATCGGGCTTATGGTGGTCGGATTTGGAAGATTTTCGACCAAGTTTTCGGTCAGATCTTGGAAGCTCTGCAAGTCATCATCGCGGTCGATTTTTGCAGCAATTGGGTCAATCCAGGGGCGGTAGAAGTCTCAAATGGGTCGGGTTAGCAAGCCTTGAGCATTTGGAAGCTCGGGTTACCTATAAATAGAAGTGGCCGAGAAGAGGAAGAAAATTAATTTCTTAGATTCGTGAGTGTTTGTGAATAAATTGGGAGAATCGGATAAGGGGCTTTTGTTTCTCATGTCCTAAGCTTCATTTCTGTGAAATTTGAGCCATTTTGGTTGAGAGATGAGTGAGATCCGAAGCCTCGTTGGAAAAACGAGTTTCGTCGGAAAACGAGCTTGAGCAGTCTAAAAATGGCTCGGTTTATGGGTTTTTTTGGTATCATCTTGTAGAGGGCGAAAAGATGAAGCTATAGGTTCAAACAGGGGTCAAAACGGAGGTCGGATGAAGAAGATATGGCCATTAAACCAAAGGTCATCGTTGCTGTTTGGCGAGCTGAGGAAGAAGATGATCGGCGCGTGGGACATGCGCTAGCTGGGCCCCGCGAGTGGGCGAGAGTGGAGAAACTTGTTTGGGGGAGTGTGGACGCGTCCAGACTCAGAAAATTCTGAAATTTTTTTTCTAAATTCCTAAAAAATCGAGATCTAAGTCCTGTAATAAAGGATTTGGATTTGGAGTTCTCGGTGTCTCGATTCTAGCATTAAAGAGCCTTATTTTGCATGAAAACGCAGCATCTGGGTTAGTTCAGTATTTTTCTCTTGATGTTCATCGGTTATTATGATTTGTTGTGAAGAAAGATTGGAGAAAATAGTTTTGGAGAGATTTATTTGGATTTTTAGAGGTAAAAATGGGAGAAAATGGAGAAATTATGAGCAAAATAAGTTTTTGATTATTATATGTTGATTCGGGTGCCTTGATGATTAAAGTGATGTAATTGGTGTAACTTTTGAGGTTGGCACGAAAAATGAGGTCGTGCATGCAAATCGAGGCAGCACACGCTTTTCGAGGTATCTTGGATTTTGTCAAAGATGAGAGTTCTAACCTCAAAATTTGTTCATTCAAAGTTGTTCTCCTGTTATAAACTTGATTTGATCCATGCAAATGTTTTGCTACATGTGAATGGTTTTAACATGTGATGGTTGGTTTCGTAGGGATTTGTCTCGAAATGTTTTAAGCATGTGCGTTGAATTTTGTGATAAATTGTATACATGAAATGTTGTTTCATATGATGCATTGAATCATGTTTTGTGGTATTGGCGTGTTTTTGTTGGGATGTCAACCTGGGATGTTATCCCGATAGTGTAGCTGTAAGCCCCAAGTGTAACACCCAAAATTTCTTAGAGCGTGTTATAACTTAGGATTTCGGAAATATAAAATTTTTCATATCTCAATAATTGTCATACATCACACAATATCCCAAAAACCCTAATTTACACCTTCTCAGTTTAACAAACCCAATAATCGAATAGCTAAGACAGACGTTAAAATCTCGAATGCGGAAGCTAGATCCAACTTGATATGATTCATAACCATAAAACTTTATTTATCATAAAATTGTTCAAGACGTCTATAAAATATATTACATGGACATCATCAAGTGATAACTGAACATCTTAACATATCCAAAATTACATAGGTTCGCACATAAACAAAATATGCTAATCATGTTACAAATAGCAAATTATACTTATTCTTCAGCTACTTCCTTTCTCTTAAAGCCGCTTGTTGAATTTGGAACATTTGAATCTTCCATGGACATAGTTCAATTAGAAGATGAATCTTCTAGTAAGAAACTCCAAAAAAACAGTTTATATCGATGCATGATTAGGTATAAAATGTATGAGAAGACAAGGAGAACTACTCCAAAGTGCCTCGTGAACACGTTAGCCTCCTCCAACGAGAGTTTTCTCAATGGCGCACGCATAGCGCCTCTCGGGAGGTCCCTAACCATGTCACTTCGACCCAACTTCATAGAACTCATGCAAGCATCACATCCGTTGTTCCTTAGGCTCACAGTCTTCCCCACGAGAGCTTTCTCGATGGCGCACGCATAGCGCCTCTCGGGGGATATCCAACTTTTGCCCTCGACCAACAACAAATAGATACAACAGTATGCCCACACGAATTTTATAAATGCAACAATTAAAAAGCCAACAACATATACTTTCAGGAAAATTCAGTTTATATATGCAACATGATTTCACGTAAGAGAACAATAAGAGTTTACGTATAATAACTTCAAGAAACATGTTTCATGCAATAGAAGTCTCTCATAAGAGAATAAAAAATAGGATTTGGAGTATAGGAGTCTCACCTTGTTAGTTTATCTCTTCGACGGTATAATTTCACAGCAAATGGCCTAGATTTCTGCAGAAAACATGCATTTCGGTAAACCTAACCTTAAATATTTTTACATAGGGTTGAGGGGCATTAAAGTAGGGGCATAACTGAAAAATTTCATAGAAAAAGGAGGTCTCACGTGCCCCGAGAAGGTGGCCCACTCGCCTCTACGCGTAGTCGCTTCCGGCACGTGTATCTCACGCACTGCACAGCAGAATTCGGACAGCCTTGTGTCGTTTTCGTATTTTAGCCATATCTCCCTCGTTTTAACTCCGATTCGACCCCGTTTGAACCTACGTGACCCTTTCTTCCCCCTATACAGGATTATCAAAAAAGATGGGACTTACCTTGCTTTATTTCTGACTGATTTTGGCGAATTCCGGCGAAATATCGTAACTCCGACGAGGCTCATTCTTCCTCAGCTTCTCCTTCGATTTCTTCCTGCCTTCTTGCCGAGCTCCTCTTTTCTCTCCAGAGCAAGCTCCTCCTCTCTCTCCAGAGCAAGCTCTTTCTCTTAGAGTGTTTCACTCCTTAAAGCTCTCTTGAATGGTTTGAGAACAATCCATGGTGCTTATTTATAGAATTCTTCAACCAATCACATTATGCCATTTGTTACAATTTAAGCCATGGACTCCAAAGACTCAAAGGTAGAATGAATTGAAGTTTTGAAATCCAAGCTAAAATCTCAAATTTCTCCCAAATAACATTTTAGCCATTATTTCAAGTCCTCAACTTTAATATTTTACCACATAGGTTCTTAATTTTATCCTTATTTCGTTTGGATAATTTTTTAATTAAAATTGCACCCTCAAGCATCAAATTTATTGAGATACTTAAAATCTCAAAATTAATAACTCAAAATTACTCAATATATACGATTTTTTTGAAGCCCCTTACCATCATTCGGCTATTTTAGGCTACAACTTAGTTTAACTAAAAAATCATCTCTTATTTTATTCTTTTCAGCGCCATAAGTCTCGCCTTGAGACGCTCGCCAAAAATATATCTTTGTCCTTAGGTATCTAAGCTACAAGGCACTCCCTACAGTCGATTCGACAACTTATTGCCCTTTCAAACCCATTTTTTGGTATTTTAAACTCACTTATAATACGTGGCAACCTTACAAAAATATGGGGTATTACACCAAATGTGTTTGTCGGACAGGGGTATCTCGAGCTGTGTGCTGAGATGGCCGCCTCGATTTTCATGCCGGGCTTGGTGGCTAGGGAAGTTACACTAGGGTAACGAGTTGTACATATGGGATGAGATGTCAACTTATGAGGTAGCACTTGAAGTGGTAGCACTAGGGAAGCGTGCCAAGGGAAAATACCTACTGGTGACGGGGGATAAGAATGGACACCACCCTTGTGAGTTGATAAGTGGCAGGGCTAAGAGTGTACACCACCTCGGACTGGCAAGAGGGGGCTGCAAGTGGACACCACCTCAGATGCCTTGCACGGTAGCTAGTATTATTTCCAAGGTGGACGTAGATAGTGTTGATCATCATTTGGCCAAGATTGATGTTAACAAGTGCTCCGTAAGCTTCTGAGTGGGAACGTAATGATGACGGGGTGGTTCTCGGGTTCATGCATTGACGTTGCTCCCTCTTAAGCTAGGACTGTGTTGTGCCAATGTGTAGATGTGGTTGTGTTGCCTTTAAAGAGATTGCATTTTCCCCGGTTAGGGTTAGGTGCTGTGTGGGATTTCTCTTGAGCCGAGTTTTGTCATGATATTATGTTGTTTCATATCTTGCATACATTTATGAAAATGTTTTGAACTCTCACTTAGATGATTCATCATCTTATGTTGGACTTTGTCCTTGAAATATTCTAACGTTCCAAGTGGTAGAAGCTGTTCTAAAGGGAAAGAAATTGTTGAAGAGTGATGGCAACTAGTAGGTGGATCGTAGCATATATTTGGATTATATGTATTTCACTTTGATGATATTAGACGATGATACAGTTTTGATGTTATGTCTAAGATGATTTCGGTTATGTATCATATCATGTTTCGATCTAACTTCCGCATTTGTTTAATGATGACATTATCTGTCTTATCTTGATGTCTTTAAGTTTGTTATGTTGAAAAGGTAATTGGGATCATCGAGGAAGTTTCGGATTTAAGTGTTGTATAGTGGAAGTGCATGTATAGAAAAGTTCTGACTAAGGAAAGATTTAGTACTTAAGTGTGTCCCATCTGACTCACCTGTCTTTTCTGGGAATTTATCTAGTGTACTATTTACGTACAGATACTGTGTTTGTGAAAAAAAAATATATCCCCAAAATTCATGATGGTTTATTCCGCATATATTAACACCCCTCGGTTGGAACGAGGTGTTACATATTTTATGCAAATTCATAATAAAGGAATCTTTCAGATCGGTTGGTTCACGCGCATGACTTCTTCCCACGCTAAACGTAGGATTTTTTGTAGTGTATATAACACTTGTTTTTGTTTTGATTGCTTGAATGCAAAATTCATACATTGATGGTTATTTATAGGCTTGAGAATGAAGGTAGATTTATTTCCACCGCTAGAGTGGATTGTTTTATTTTTTAATACAAATTTAAGATATTTTATGAGATCTTTTATTAAATATTTTATTTAAATATATCTAAACATTTATTTAAATAATTCCATAAATATCTATCACTTATTTATTTATTTATACTTTTAGATATTTTTAATCCATTATGGGTGCCAAATGACCAGTTTTCCAACCACACGACTACTTTCTTAGCCATGGTTCTAACTAAAAGGCACGGACTATCAATGGCCATTTCCATCTCTGTTGGGACTTTAAACCTATACAAAGTAGGTAGCCCTCTCTGAAAGGACTATGGTCCATACTTCTCATTTGAATGATGGCGTGTTTTCAGATATTCCATACTATTGTTTGTTACTTGAATTTAGAGATGTCAAAAGGGCCGGCCCGGCCCGGCCCGAGTCGGCCCATGGGCTTTTTAAAAGGGCCGGGCCGGACCCAGGCCCTTTTGCCATGGATAGGGCCCGGCCCACGACCCCCTTACAAGGGGGCCGGGCCTGGCCAGCCTGTGGGCTAGAAGGCTGGGCCGGGCCCTTAGCCCATAGGGCCTAGCTGGCCAGGCCCGACCATTTTTTTCTTTTAAAATAATTTTTTAAAAATAATACATATAATATATACATATATAAATATCAAAATAATACATATATAAAAATTAATTTTTTTTCTTTTTAAAATATTTTTCATCTTAATTCTTAAGTTTTAAATATTATTTCATTATTTTATATTTCAAAATTTTACATGCCTTATAAATTTTCTTGTGAATTGATATGAAAAGTAATGTACATATAAAAAAGAGAATGTTTATTTACAATTTAAATATATAAAAAATTTAACTTAAAAATTTTAAATAAATTGATAGTTATTATTTATATATATTGTGAAATTAAATTTTTTACTATCCAATATCAATAATTATTAAAGAATAACAAAATTAAAAAAAATGAGAAAAGGCTAACTAATTGGCCCATAAGGGCCTCATGGGCCCGGCCCAAAAGGGCCCAACGGGCCACGGGCCAAGCCCTTAGACGGGCCGTGGGCCCAATTTCTTTGGCTCGGCCCGACCCCTTTTGAACAGTAACGGGCCGCCCTGCCCTTTTGACACCTTTACTTGAATTGCTCTAAATTGGTATCTTTTCTTTTGTTTTTTTAATTTTCAAATTTCCCTTTCTTTCTTTTGTTGGATCCTATATATCGTTTATGGTCCCTATTATCTTCGATTTGTAATGCTGCTAGCTGAACTGCTTTTTGATTAAATAGCTGTTACTTAGCAAAAATAAAACAAAGAAAAACTAAATTAAATATGACCCATATTCAGGTTAACCATTATGAGTCTTACCACTAAAATTTAGAAACCATAATGCGTAAGTTATACATACTAAACCATATAACCCTTATCAGTAAAATTTAGGAACCACTAAATTTTGAGAGAAATGTGCGCAAATTGAAATGGGCGGCTGTGAAATTAATAATGCAGATTCTATTTTAATAGTATAATTTATATTATATATAAGAAAGACCTACTTGAATTATATATTATACCAATTAGTTTCTAGCACTTTCGATGAAGCAACGAATCTATTTTGAGAGAAATGTGGATTACACAGGCCTTGATTTTATCACCCCTTTATATATTATTGTGTTTTTATTTTCCTTGCACAGTATTATATTATTTCAATATTTCTGTATTGCTGGTTTAAATACAATATTATAATTATTATATTTTTAAGCAATAATTACAATATTATATATATTATTATTGTTTGGCTAACAATACAATTATTTTTTTTATGGTTGGCTAACAATCTTAAAACAGAGAAGGAAGGGTAGAGAGTACGAATAAGTTGAAAAAAAATCTTAATATATTTTTCTAACAAATTCAACTCTACAAAATCAGCAACTGTCGTATCACCAACAACAAAACTCCATGGGGTTATAAAATATGGTCGTCCCTTCATCACTAGGCAATTTGTTGACGATATAATATACTCTTTGTTACAAAATTTGCATCGAATACAAACAACGATCAAACCATCAATTACACTCACGAACACAAAATTTTACGTAGAAAACTCAAATCGAAAAAAATCACGGACAGAAAGAACAAAATATAGCTAAACAAATATTGAAAAGTAATATTATCACACCAAAATATCACTAAGCAAATAAATATTGGTATAATTAATAATTTTATAATTTAATATAATATCAAAATAAGAAAAAATATTAAATGAATATCTAAATGATTACATGCATTTAAATTAATTATACAATGAAGTCTACTCACATATCAGGCTTTATCTAATAATTTAAATTTTTTAATAAAATAGATGTTATGTTGACTTCTTATTTTTTGACTATTATCATTACTTTCAACAAAAATAGAACGCGTACAAGCAACATGAGCACAAAGTGTCAAAAAGAGTCAAGACTGGCTCATTAGCTCTGAAAATTAACTTATTGGAAAAAGGCTATATATGGTAGATTTGAAATTAACTTATTAGAAAAAGGCTACCAATTTTTTAAAGGACATCACCAACCACCATCTATATATGGTAGATTTTGACGATTGAAAATGGCCATTTAAATCACATTGGTCTTGTGACTCACATACCAAAAAATTATTAAAATTTGAGGGTTGGATCTCACTAAATTTGAAAATTATTTTTTAAAAAAATTTACATGCTTACCTTAAATCAGAGAACTTTCAGTCCTCAATGTTTAGGATTGTAGTGAGTTGGTTGGAGAAAAGAGAAAGGGACTCCTAGATAAGAGGAAGAGAGGGCAAGCTAAAGGACATTGACTGTTGGCTAGAGAAGGAGAGGAGAGGAAATGTACGCGAGAGGGAGAGGAAAAGGCGAGGGTGGTTGCTAAGACTTTACCTATCGTGTGGATATATTATTTTTCACATAGATGAAAATATTGTCTTTAATTTTATCTCTCATTTGAAATTGCCGCTTAGAGCTAGAATTTTTTTCATCTTTGAATCTATGTCTAAATTGTTTCGGTTAGAGATGAAAATATATTTGTCTCTATTAATTATATGAAATAAATTAATTTTTTTCCTCATTTTCGTCTCTAAGTATTAACTTTACTGACAAAATTAGAGAAGGAATGAATTATGTTGCCATAAAATGCTTTTTCTACATGCAAAAATGAAATCAAAGACGAATTTTGTGTTTTAAATTAAAGCTGTAATTCTGTCTTTGTTTTCTTTTACTACTACTAAAATACAAATTTTCATTATTCACTCTCAAATTCCTCTCTAAAGTTGGTTGCTAAATCCAACTTTATTTTATAGTAAAAGAGTTCTTGGGAGACCTTCTTAGAAGGCTCCAATAAGAAGAGATAAGACACCCCTTTAGGGGAGGACCAAGGTCTTTGAAAAAGTCTTTATGTTAGAAACTCTTATCTAGGGCATTTTCTAAGGTAGAAATTTCCAAACATACCTTTGTGATCCTATTCAATAATAGTATAATAGATTATGATTAACATGACCAGTAACAATTCTAAGAAATCAGGAGCTACTATCACTACCCCTTAACTCAGCTATAAATTGCTGAATGCTCAATTTTTTAGATAAGGTAGTTAAACTCTGCTAAGAGTTTTACAACTTTATTTAAAAATTTGACTTAACATTGGAGTGTTTTCACAATAAATATGTTGTATCCTATGATAATTTTTTTTACGAGGTTCTAGAAACTTAGACTGCGTTCTCTTTTTTGTTTTTAAATCATTTTTAATTTTTAATTTTTTAAAATAATGAAAATGTGTTTACTTTGTCATTTTCAAAAATATATTTTTGAAAATAAGAAAAAAATTTGTAAAGAAAACTCAAAACAACAAATGTTGTTTTGGTTGTTTTTAGCCAAAACAATCTCTAAGTCCAAAATATGAAAAACACAATTCATTTTTTATGTTTTGGCTCTAAAAAAGAAAAGAGAAAAAAAGAAAAGAGGGAAAAAAGAAAAATTTATTCTTAAATTTTAAGCATAAAATTATATATTTATTTAAAATTTAAAAAATATAGTATATCTATATTATAATTAAAAATATAGGATAACCTATAGTATATTATTAAGTATATTACACATATTATGCATAATAATATTTAATATAAATTATTACTTAGATGTCAGTAATTTATTAATCAAATTTATTATTTTATTTTAATAGTAAAATTTTATTAAAAAGAATTAATTTTATCATTTAATAATCAATTAATTTATTAATTTTTTAAAATTTTAAAATAAACGTATTTTCTAATATAGAATCATGATATTATCAAATACACAATTTATTACTTTTAGAAGCAAACTGAATTTAACTTCCTCTCCAAACTTAATTCCAAATAGACCCTAAAAGCACTGTGAATCTTAAATTAAAATAAAGCAAAAAATACCTTATTTAAAAATAAAATACATTTATTATTCTTGACCTCAAGAGTGATGATAATAAAACCATTAATTAAAACAATAATGGGATGAAAATAATAAATTCTAGCAGCCAATAATTACATTTGTTTTTTTTTTAATAATATGAATCATGGCAAAAATTCCGATGCCCTGTGATAAAAGAAAATTTGAGATTACATAATATTATCAGTCTCTTGTTACTTTGTAACAGTAATGTTACATAAACATAACATAATTTTATAAAAGGGAATCATATATAATGATTTTTCATTCATTAAAAAGAGAACCAAAATATCTTTTGGTCCTAAGCTATATAATTTCAACATATTTTGTCATATGGTTCAGCATGACATGTGTGGTCATTAACAATCTTATAAGATAAGTACATGCCCCACCTTCTGGACTGATTTGTTCCCACAAAAGAAGGAAATGTCCCCTCTGTAACCTTCAAAAGTAATGCTCGTGAAGAAATATCTTATAAGATAATGTTCATTTTATTTTTTTACTCTTGACTCTTCGTGATCATGTTGCTTGTACGCATTTTATTTTTGTTGAAAATAAAAATAATAATTAAAAATAAAAACTCGATATGACATCTATTGTATCTAAAAGTTTAAATTATTAAATAGAATTTAATATGTGACTAGACTTCATTGTATAATTGGTTTAAATTCATGTAACTATTTAGACGTTATTTAATATATTTACTTACTATGATATTATATTAAATTATCAAAGGTGAAATATCTTTTTTTTTCTATAAATAAAAATTTTATAGAACAAAAAACAAGTACAAGAGGAAATATCAAATAAATTATTAATGTACTTTTAGAAAGAATCAATAAGTTACTCTACTTTTAGATTTAAGATTATTTGAGATTACTATATTTTAAAAGGCGTCAAATAAGTCACTTGATAAAGGATCATATATTTAGGAAGGTAGTGCCACATTTTCCTTTGCTGACGGACAATTATAATAACGCGACATATGTGTCCTACAAATTAATTAATGCCATGTGTCACACTCTGTCATACTATGTCAAAGTAGTTACTCACAGTCTAGACGATGGATCGTGTAACAATGGTGGTTAATTGATTAAATTTAAGAATTTTGCATATTTTGCACTTTACCAAAAAATGGAGGAAGAAGGCCTAACCGGTTATATCAAATTTAAAGATAAAAGTTTTGAGACGAAAAATTTTTGTCTCTAAAATTCCATCTCTATTCAAATTAGAGATGGAATTTCTCGTCTCTAATTTTCTTTTCCGATGAAAGTTAACATTAAAGATGGATATTTTTTTTTTCTTTGAAATCAAAGATGAATAAATGTTGTTGACGGAAAAAAAAAATTAGAGATGAGAATTTTTTCCATTTTTGAAGGTGAGAAACATTTAGAGATGGAAAAATTCCATCATTGAGTCCATCTCCAACGGATAAAATTAAAGTTGCATAGACGAAATTATGTATGTCTTTGATTTCATCTTTGATTGAAAGATGGAAAAAAATCTGTCTATAAAAGTTTTTCTGAGTGATTTTGGTCATCCGTCTCAAAATCCATCTTTGTTAGCGACGAAAAAAATTTATTCTCCAAAATCCATCTCTAAAATCAATATTTTTATAGTATTTTTGAGAATCCCGAGTTAGCCATTCCCAGGGATCTTGATCGGTTATCATGGAAGAATAATTCTAGCAAGGATCTTCCTCATTTGTTAAGAGTTAGACTACATAAGCAGAACAATTTCTCAGAGATATTATTTCTCATAGTCCGCTTAAACTATGGCTGCTGATTGATTGGCACCATGCGAGGCGCACAATGCACAAATTGAAATCGTGAACGGTTGTGAAATTAATTAATACTATAGATATTATTTTAATAGTATAATTTATATTACATATAAGAGAGATCTATTTAAATTATATATTATAAAGATATTATATATATAATTGAGGGAGAAAACTATGCCTCCCACAACTATCCCTCTCTCCTCATCTTCTTTCCTTCTTTCTCTTCTTTTCTTTCTTCTTTATAAATAGAAGGGCTTATTTCTTTGAAAAATAACAAGAGAATTCACAACATAATTATTTTTTAAAAATTTTTATACTCTTCTAGTTTTAATAGTGTTCAATTAGTATTCCAGTTTATTATTAGATTCTGAAATTTATCCTAACTTCTTAGTTTGTAAATTGTTGTATACTGAGAAACATGCCAAATAGCTTCTAGCACTTTCGATGAGGTGACGAATTTGTTTTAAGGGAATTGTGTGTTATACAAGACTCGATTTTATCATCTCTTAATATATTATTGTACTTTTATTTTTCCTTGTACAATATTGTAATATTTCAATATTTCTGTATTAGTGGTTTAAACATAGTATTATAATAATTATATTTCTGAGCAATAATAATTACAGTATTATAGATATTATTATTATTTGGTTAACAATATAATTATTTTATAGTGGTTGACTAATAATCTTAAAACAAAGCTGAATGAAGGGCAGAGAGTACGAGTCCGTTTGAAGAAAAATCTTATTATATTTTTCTAACAAATCCAACTCTGCAAACTCAACGATTATTGTATCACCAACAACAAAACTTCATGGTGTTATAAACAATAGTCATCCCTTCATCACAAGGCAATCTATTGATGATATAATATACTCTTTGTTACAAAATTTGCATCGAATACAAACAACGATCAAACTATCAATCACTATAAAAAATTCATAATTTGGTAATGGATTTAGCGATGGAATTCTTTCGCCGTTAATTAGACGTCACAGTGACGGATATTCCGTCGTTAAATTTTAGTGACGGATTTGCGATGGAATATTCCATCGCCAAATTTTTTATTTTTTTTAAATTTAGCGATGAAATATTCCGTCACTAAATATTTTTAATATTTTTTAATTAAAATTTTAAATTTAGCGATGAAATATTCTGTCACTAAATAATTAAAAAAAATTATTTGTTTTTATTTTTTAGCTACTGAGAGTGACCCTATCGTTGAATTCTCATTTTTATTTTTTATTTTTATTTTTTAGCGACGGGTGTGACCCCTTCGCTGAATTTTTGATTTTTATTTATGTTTTTACTTTTTAACGACGAGAGTGACCCTATTGCTGAATTTTTAATTTTTATTTATTTTTTTTACTTTTTAGCAATGGGAGTGACCCATCGCTGAATTTTTAATTTTTATTTATTTATTTTTATTTTTTAGTGACGGGAGTGACCCTGTTGCTTAATTTTTAATTTTTATTTATTTATTTTTTATTTTTTTGCGACAAGAGTGACCTCATCGCTGAATTTTAAAATTTTATTTAATTTTTTATTTTTTAGCGACGGGTGTGACTCCGTCGCTAAATTTTTATTTTTTATTTATTTATTTTTATTTTTTAGTGACGGGCGTGACCCTGTCTCTGAATTTTTAATTTTTATTTAATTAAATTAAAATTATTTAGAGACAAAATATTTTGTCTCTAAATAATTAAAAAAATAAATTAATAATTAGAAACTTGAGAGACAGGACAACCCCGTCCCTAAAAGAAAAAAAAATTAATAAAAAATAATATTTATTAATTATATATTAAACAAAGATTAAATTAAAATTAAAATTCTTTAGTATGCAAATTTTATGTATTTATTTACAAACCAAAATATGTAAATTGATATGATATTTTAAAATTTATAATAACAAATATGTATTAAACTAATTTCTAAGCAAATAAAACTTAAATATTTAAGAGATTAATTAATTATAACATTTAACTGGTATATTAGTTGAGTAAAAAATTTATAACATTTATTTTTTTAAGTATTAATTTATGAATAAAAAATTTAAAATTTAAAATATTAATTTAAAATAAAATTAAAATGACTGGTAGTTAAATCTGGTATACAATTATTATATGCAGTATAAGTAATATGAAGGGTTGCAACTCAGATGGTCGCGCGCGCGAGTTTACGTGAGGGACCAGGTATCAAAACTAAGGAGAGGAAAGGAAAGGAGTTGTGCTGGGAAATTAATCTCAACATACACGTGGCAGCTTAAAGGGGCGCCACTTGACGAGTAGAGGCATACACGTGTCCGCCCGATGGGATTAATAATTTTTTTTAAATAAAAGTCAACGATGGAATCTTTTCAGTCACTGATTCTAATTTATTTTAATTTTTTTTATTATGTTTTAGCGGCCAAAACTTTTCATTGCTAAAATAATTTTTAATTTTTTAAATATTTTTTTGTTTTTATTTTTTTAATCAGTGACGAAAAGTTCCGTCACTAATTTGTGTCGTCACTAAGTTTTAGCGACGGGAAGATGCTCGTCGCTAAATTTTTTAGTGATGAATTTTGATATTTTAGCAATGGATATTTTTGTCGCTAAATGTCATTTTTTTTGTAGTGAATCACGTGCACGAACACAAAATTTTATGTAGAAAACCCAAATGAAAAAAATTGCAAAAGTAATATAACCACACCAAAATATCACTAAGCAAATATTTTTTAATTTAGTATAATATCAAAATGAGCAAAAATATTAAATGAATATCTAAATGATTACATGCATTTAAACTAAATATACAATGAAGTCTACTAACATATCAGGGTTTATCTAATAATTTAAATTTTTGGATAAAATAGATGTTATGTTGACTTCCTATTTTTGACTATTATCATTACTTTCAACAAAAATAGAACGCGTACAAGCAACATGAGCACAAAGTGTCAAAAAGAGTCAAGACCGGCTCATCATGAATTTTATAGAACTTATATTCCGCGTATTAATGTGTCTCTTGACATTGATTTCTTTAGGCGTGGAAAATAATTTTACAAAGTAACAAGGGACTGATGAGTCTTACGTGATCCCAAATTTTCTTTTATCACAAGACACCGGAATTTATTATTAATTAAAAGACAAATGATTTGGACCATTTATCCTGGCATCCACAAAATTCTTCGAGAAGGTAACCCCTTCTTGGCTGCTAGAATTTATTATATTCATCCCGTTATTATTTTAATTAATGGTTTGACTATAATCACACAAAGAATAATAAATATATTTTATTTTTAAATAAGATATTATTTATTTTATTTTATTCTAAGAATTAACGGAGTCTAGATCTTTAGTTTCCTCATACTTTGGAGTCAAGGAATGATTTTTTTTTTTTTTACCACACGAACATTTTTAATTTTATCTCCGTGCCTCTTCATTTGATTTACAATGGCTTTCACCCTTTAACAATAATATGAAATTGACTTGAGTTCCTGCAGGCTGAAACTTCAAAATCACCTTATAATGATTGGAGTCGCACATTTTTCACTTTGTAACTCCTTGAAAAGGACTTTGCAAAATCTCCCATGCTTAGTTTGTAATGGTTGCATTGGCCACATTCTCAAACAAAAATCATTCAAACATTGATGGATGATGGTGAGGGCTTGGTAACCTTTCTTCCTTGTTTTTGACAAAGCATCCTTCTCATTTTGAGACAAAGCACTTCATTTTGAGGTTGCACATAACATTTCTCTACAATCTTGCAAATATCTTGTGAACCAAGTACAACTTTTATTTGAAGAGGCAAGTTTCATAATATTCTTTTGTGAGGTGAGGAAATTGAAATGAACAAACTCCACAATTGTTTGCCATCTCTCATAAAAACATTGTTTTGGTACCACATTAAATGGATAATGTTATTTATATAGATAGGGTTTTATAAATGGGTTTACAGGTGACTTAAAAAGACCATTTTGTCCATTTCTTTTTTCTCTCAATGACCATTTTACCCCGCTTTCCTCTCCCCTCTTCTCTCTCTTTCCCTCTCTCATTTGCTCCCCCTCCAGTATCGCCTTTTACAGCCTTCCTCTTGCTGCTCCTCGTTGCCTCGCACTTGTTGCCCTCCGTCTACTACCTCCTCGCCCTTGTCGCCCATCGCTAGTCGCTGCCTAGCTTGCATTCACTGCCTGTCGCCGCTTGTCTCTCCCTCGCTGCTTATCGCATGTTGTATCCTCGCATAGACGATGATCGATGCCTCTCCTCTTGCCTCTTGCCTCTCGCTTCGCTGATTGCTGCTTCGCTTTTAGCCTAGTCGACTGCCCTCGCGAGAGACGAGGCGGCCAGACGAGAATGCAGTGGGCTGCGAGAAGCTAGCAATGACGGTCGGTTAGGCAACGACGTAATGATGGGTAGAAGGTGAGAGGTAGCTGTAAATGCGGGTGGTGAGTGTGAGGCAATGTTAGTGGGTGGCAAGGGCGAGGTAGCGATAGGTAGTGAGGCGAATGCGATGGTGAGAGGAAGGCTATGAGAGGCAGTGCTAAAAGAGAGAGAGAGAGAGAGAGAGAGAGAGAGAGAGATGAGAGAAGAGAAGAGAATATCGCAAATTTATCGCGAGAACATTCTGTAATTCATTTGGTAAGAGGCCTTATGTACAAATAGCATATCCCTTGTTAAATAGAAGGATACTTAGGAGGAAGAGACTTTTTAAAAAGAGAGGAGTGTTTAGGAGAAGGGATTGTAGAATTTTTATTGATTAATCAAATTTAAGTACAATGGGCTATTTATGGGTACCAAAATAACTCTTAAAATCGAAAATACATGAATTCATTCATAAACCACACTAATGACATGAACCAAAATAACCAATACAAGAACCAAAATTAATAAATTAACATTGAACTTACACACAAATCAAAACACATGTACCTACAAAATTCAAATTAATCTTCAACAATTACTTTAGAGTGACACATCTCTCAAAGCTTCCTTAGTTGTAATAGCCCACCATCTCAGAGAGTGTTATGCCTTAGAAAATTTGGTCTTATTTTTTTTCTAAATTACATTACTCTCGAAATTCCTCAAGACCTATCTAGTGCTTAATTTACACACTAGAGATAAAGACAATTTTATAAATCGGAAGCTGAACCGAACCTGTTCATAGCAATACATACATGAATAACTAGACACAACACTTATTACAAAATTATTACATAAGCTTCTGAAAATAAAACAAATGTACTTAATTCTCAAACTATTCATATTACAACATAACATGACTCATTTCCTTGTTTCTTGACGTCTCGCGTCATTACACATCTCCAACCTTGGTATCATCACTGTAAGTCCCGACTGGAACATTGAATGTTCCAGGGGTGAACCCAATTTGTAACAGCCCGCTTTCTCGGACGTGTTATGCCTTAGGAAAATTGAGTCTTATATATATATATATTTTTTTTTTTAATCATTACATTATCTCAAAATTTCCTAAGGCCTATCTAGTGTTTAATTTAAACACTAGAGATAAATATAATTTACAAAGCGGAAGCTGAATCGAACCTGCTCATGGCAATATATACATGAATAACTAGACAAGTACTTATTACAAACGTTGTTACATAACCTTTAAAAAGTAAAACAAATATACATAATCCTTAACTATTCATATCACAACATAACATGGCACATTTCCTTGTTTCCTGACGTCTCGCGTCACCACACATCATCAATCTCGAAATTATCTCTGCAAGTCTCGACTGGAACGTTGAATGTTCCAGGGGCGAACCCAAGTTAGATGATGAACCATCTAAGTAAGGGTACGTAATGCTATGTCATGAGTGTATGCAATGTCTTTCCTCGTGGGTGTCAACTGCACCCCTCATGCTACCTACCATTTTAGCGGCCACCTCTTTCGAAGCCGGGGTGTATGGGTGCACCCTTGGTAAGGCAGCGGTGCCAGTTCGTACTCCCTACGGCCTCATATGCGTGTGATCAATGATATCATCGTGTATTCATGCATTTCATAGTCATGTATGCATTCTATGTGATAGATACATATCAGGGCATGTCAATATGATAAAAACATTTTCAAGGAAGTACCACTTACCTTCTAGAGCTTATCAAGCTACCGCGATATTCGTGTCTTGCCTCGATTTGCGTGCCAACCTCAAAATTTACACGAGTCTCTTTAGCTTCAGCCTTAAAAGTATCCTAATCACCATAATTGTTTGAATAAACATTAAAACTTATTTTTCCATAATTTCTAACATTTTCTATAATTTTCTCTCTATTTCTTCCTATTTTTTCTCAATAAATTCAAATTATATATTTCTAAAATATTTTTTCAAATATTTCACTACGATAATTTATAAAATAATATCCTAAAATTTCTAAAATTTTCTAGAAAATTTTACATACCTTAACTTGGCATCTCCAATTTCCTCGATTTGCGTGTCATATTCCTGAAACACGTGCCCGAACTATCTTCTTGCCCAAAATCTCCGGAAGATTAGTAAATATCTAAATCCTATTTTTTGAGATTTTTCTAGAATTTTTTGATATTTTTTTTTTCCTATTTCATTTTTTTTTCTTTTTCTCTTTTATTTTATTTTCTTTTTTCTTTTTCCATTTTCTTTTTCCACTCCATCTTCTACCCCAACTTCTCTTCCGCGCCTGCAACACCTTCTCTTTCTTCTCCATTCTTTCTTCCTTCATTTTTTTTCTTTCTTTCTTTATTTCTTCTTTTTTTTCTTTATTTTCTTTTCTCTTTCTTCTTCTTCTTCTTCTTCTTCTTCCTTCCCTTCTTTCCCCGCGGCTGCCTGCAACTCGCACATGGCTGCCCGGCACCGCCAGCCCCCACTGCCATCGCCGGCGTCGCCTTCCTCGCTGCCTGCTGGCGCCTCCACCGACTGCGCCGTGCTCGCCACTGCGAGCTGCCATCGCGGCAGCTTCCTCGCGTCCAGCCACAAAGCTCGCGGCCATGGCCGCCTGCAACTGTGTGGCTGGCTTGAGCTTCTTCGGCAGCCGCTGATCGTCCCTTGAGCCTCCTCGCGCCACCGCGAGCCACCTCCTTGGTCGATCAGCAGCTTAAAGCTACCCACTGCCACCGACATGTTTGCTGCTTTGCTCGGCCATGGCTCTCATTCTCTCTCTCTCTCTACAACTCTTTTTGCTTGCTCTCCCCAACCCTCTCAAACTCTCCTCTATTTATAGCCAACGCCAACCCTCTGTCCATTTCTTTACCTTGCGTGCAAAATCTTCCTTTCGTGCAAAATCTCCCAAATCAAGTAGAGACGTGACTTAATCTTGCAGGGGGCGTGGTTGATTTGAGTTGCAGGGCATGGGGAGTGATAGAGATATGGATTTGCAAAGGAATGGGTTGCTGCCATCCCGCGCACACACAGCACATCCATTTATATATATTTTTATATATATATATATATATATTATATATCACATTAATATATAAAAATTATATAATTAAATTTTAATTTTCTCATAATATTACTTGGGCACTTCCTTATAGCAATTATGTCCTCAAATACTAAATTAATTAGCATTACGATACCGAAAACTCAAAATTAATAACTTGAAACTTAGTTAAAAATGACGATTTTGTCCCAATATCCTCACCGGACTGACGATTCATCTCGAAACCACTGAAGGGTTGATTCTCACGTAAAACCGGAGCCCCCTAGGGTTCCGTTGATTTTTCGAGAGTCCCCTACGACAATTCGATTTTTCAGTCTAATTAGCAGCTGTATTTTAGTTGTACCGAAAACTGTTATTGATTCGATTTCTTTCAATACCATAAATCTTATCTCGAAACGCTCGTCGAGATCATATAATTTTCTTTAGACAATTTCACTCTGAGGCATTCCCTATAGTTGATTCCGGTACTTATAACTGCTATTAAGTCAATTTTTCGGTGTTCTAAACTCATTAAAATTACATGGCAATCTTATCTAAATATGGGGTATTACATTCTCCCCTCCTTACAAAAATTTTATCCTCGAAATTTGCCACATGTCCTAAATCTCAAATTTTTTATCCTCGAAATCAACACCTAACTAATCAATTAACTGGGGAAGAACATACCTTGATACCAGCTTTGTAATACCCCATGTGTAGAGAAGGTTGACACGTAATTTCAATAAGTTTAGAACACCAAAAAGTTGGTTTATAGCAATTTCAAGTACCGAATCAACTGGAGGGAATGCCTCAGAATAAAATTATCTAAGGAAAATTATATGGTTTCGACGAGCGTATCGAAATAGGATTTATGGTATCGAAAGAAATCAAATTCGGAATAATTTTCGGTACAGCTAAAATACAGCTGCTAATTAGGCTGTAAAACCGAATCGTTGTAGGAGGCTCCCGAAAAATTAACGGAACTCTAGGGGGGCTCCGGTTTTACGTAACGAGCAACCCTTCAGCGGTTTCAGGACAAAACAACAGCCCGGTGAGGACACTGGGACGAAATTGCCATTTTCAACTAAGAATTGAATTATTAATCTTGCGTTTCCTGTATTAGAATGTAATTTAATTCAGTATTTGAGGGTATAATTAAAATTACGAAATTGTCTAAGTGATATAAGAAAAAAAAAATTAAAATTTATAAATAATTAAACGTGTAATATAGTATAAAATATATGTAATATATATATGTATATATGTATATGAAATGTTATAGGAGCAGGGACGTGAAGCCATTCCTTGGCCAAAAATTTCTCTGCCACAGCTGCTTTTCCATCCGAGAATTGCGTGAAATGAAAGATTGTGGCAGCATGAAATCTGTAAAAAATGAGGATAGGTGGCGTTGAAGATTTGGAGCAATTAATGTACAATTAATATGATGTGCGATACATTAAATATGTGTATGCGCAGAGCAGTAAATGCAACCCATGCCTCTGTAAATGCAACCCTTGCCACGCAAATCTCGCGCCTCTGCAAGCTTGGAAGAATTTGCACGCTAAGTTGCTAGAGTAATGCCCAAGCTTCATTGGGCTATAAATAGGGGGCGTTGGAGAATAGAATGGCAGGGAAATGAGGGAAGAAGGAAATGGGCAAGAGCTAAGGGAGTTGGTTCGGCCGAGAGAGAGGCAGTGAGGAATCGAGAGAGGGAAAGAGAGAAAGATAGAGAGGGAGAGAACAAAGATCGAGAGAGAGGCGGAGCAAGTCGCGACAGCCATGGCCGCGAGTTCCTAGCAACTCGAGCAGCCATGGCAGCCACAAAGCTGCGTTGCAGCAGCTAGCCAGCAACACGACAAGCATCGGGGACGATATGGTGGCTTCCGGATGGGCCGAGGGAGGCCGACGTGGACAGCCGAGGTCGGAGGAGGCAACGGCAGGGCCAGCAACGAGGCGATGCGGCGGCTGGGCGGAGCTCGCCATGCATCCATGGCGGAAGGAAAAGAAACGAAGAAAGGAGAAGGAGAAGAAGAAGAAGAAAGAAGAAGAAGAAGAAGAAGGAAGAAGAAAATGAGAAGAAGAAGAAGAGAAGAAGGAAGAAGAAAATGGGAAGAAGAAGAAAGAAGAGTGGCAGTTGCAGGTGTGCGCGGGAAGCAGGAGGAGGAAGAATAAGAGAAAAAAAAAAAAGAAAAAAGAAAAGAAAAGAAAAGAAGAAAGAAAAATTAGGAAAAAATAGAGAAAATGTTAGAAAAATTCTAGAAAATAGGGAATTATGTTTCGGTGATATTCCGAAGATTTTGACGAGAAAAACGGCTTGGGCATGCATTTCGAGAATATTGCACGTAAATCGAGGAAATCGGAGATGCTAAGCCCAGGTGAGTAAAATTCTCTAGAAAATTTCAGAAATTCCAAAATATTATTTTATGAATTTTCGTAGTGAAATATTTGAGAAAATATTTCTAGAAATATTTAATTTGGAATTATTGAGGAAAATAGGAAGAAATAGAGAGAAAATTATAGAAAATACCAAAAATTATGAAAAAATAGGTTTTAATGTTTATTTAAATACCTATGATGATTAGGATGCTTTGAGGTCAAAGTTGAGGTGTTTGGTGCGAATTTTGAGATTAGCACGCAAATCGAGGCAAGACACGGATTACGAGGTAGCCCGATAAGCTCTAAAAGGTAAGTGGTACTTCCTCGAAAATGTTTTCATCATATTGACATGCTCTGATATGTATCTATCACGTAGAATGCATACATGACTATGAAATGCATGATTACACGTTGATGTCATTGATCACACGCATATGAGGCCGTAGGGAGTACGAACTGGCACCGCTGCCTTACCAAGGGTGCACCCATACACCCCGGCTTCGAAAGAGGTGGCCGCTAAAATGGTGGGTAGCATGAGGGTGCAGTTGACACCTACGAGGAAAGACATTGCATACACTCATGACATAGCATTACGTACCCTTACTTAGATGGTTCATCATCTAACTTGGGTTCGCCCTTGGAACATTCAACGTTCCAGTCGGGACTTGCAGAGATGATTTTGAGATGGATGATGTGTGATGACGCGAGACGTCAGGAAACAAGGAAATGTGCCATGTTATGTAATGATATGAATAGTTAAGGATTATGTACATTTGTTTTACGTTTCGAGAGTTATGTAACAACGTTTGTAATAAGTACTTGTCTAATTAATCATGTACATATTGCCATGAGCAGGTTCGATTCAGCTTCCGCTTTGTAAATTGTATTTATCTCTAGTGTGTAAATTAAACACTAGATAGGCCTTAGGGAATTTCGGGATAATGTAATGAAAAAAAAAATATAGACCAAATTTCCTAAGGTATAACACGCCCGAGAAAGCGGGCTGTTACAAGCTTGAATCTCCCAATCTCACGAATCCTTGATACTAACTTAGGTTACCAACCTTATCACAAAAATTCTTCATCTTGATATAGTTGACTTTTATTAAATGAATCATCAAAGAAGTATTCTTATGTCATCAAGCTATTTCAGTATCCTTGGGTCCTCAAATATCACAAATATACGTCATCACATATCATCGAAATTAGCTATGCCTCATCTTAAGTCATCGCCTAATATAACTTCAAGTTTTTGTTAACTAATCGCAATCATCATGTCATATTATTATCTCATTAAGAAATCTTTACAATTAATAGATTCTACATGTCTCCAAATCTTTCTCTCGCGACTTAACTTTTAATATCAATCGAATTCTAACGATGTCTTCCAAATCTAGCAGTATTAATATCCTTGCATTGCTTGCTCATTTGTTACTTAGTCGCCAAACTATTACCTATTCATCCATATACCTATAACTTAAATAACTTCTTGCACTTTTCGAAGTGATCCTCAAATAACATCTCATATCAACTAACTCTAGTCTTGCTCGATCCTTAAGGCACAATCTCATACCAATCATACTTTATCATACGGAAATCATCTAATTTCTTTTCTTGCATTTGACCATCAGCTCTTTTGACTTCCAGTTAATCGTAGCACAGTTTCACTTATCAACTCGCAATCACTAGACTTGCTCATTAATTCTATTGTCTATCAATCTGTGACATCATTATCATCCAATCAAAATCTCGGAACCATTTACCCTCAAGCGTCATAATGAAAAGCGTCACACGTAACCTTAATATTCCAAGGATTTACTTTACTCTTCGGTTGTGCATCAATCATAGAAAATACCATAGCCTCTTGCAGCTATTTTATAATTCACCAAATTCGAGGTAAATATATCTACTCTTAATTATCACATCTTTGATAATTTATGTCCTCAATCAAGTCACTTATAGATAAGCATCTAATAACCTCAAGCTATTATTGGCAGTTAAGAAATAATTCCAATAAATCTTTCGAAAGCATATTCTGATATTTCTCTCGCTTCCTCAATTTTTCTCATGGCTTTTCATTGACCACAAGTGCCCGTATCACATATTGACAGGCTTCTTATTTGTTTACTTCACTTTAGTGATCATCTAGCTACATATCTCTCGATTTTCCTATCAGGGCTATCTAGACTAACCGTTTAGCCCAACAGGATTTCCATTTTCTCAAAATCGAAAATTCTAGATCTCCAATAGATTTTGATCTATTAAGAATGCGGTGTTCCTATCGCAATCTGATATCTTGGCACATTTACCATCACTTGATTCTCTCAATCACATCTAAGACTCGCACAATCCTCTAAACGACAATAACTTTACTACCAGCTAGAGCAAACAGGTACGTACGTCACCTACGGTACTTCAATCTTTACCGGATTTTTTACCTAAAAACTCTAAAGTTTTCTCATGAATCCTTATATCCTCAATCAATCTTTTTCTTTTTTCCAAGAAATTCCTCAAGAGTTTTAAACCGATTTATCTCTGAAAATTTCGAATCAGACCACGATATTTGGTTCCAATCATCTTCTGTGAATTCTATTTCCTTGTAATTATGGCTCCCAATCCACCATTCATCATGGTGCTTTCGAGTTCTTCTCATCGAGTTGACCACCAACAATTTTACTTAATTCCACAGGTTTATGTGGCACACCGAATCGTAGTCACAACCTCTGTTGACTAGGTTTCTCATTATCATTCATTAAGGTCAATACGACCTACAAGCAACTCTTTGCCTTTTCAGGTACTCGATCTCTACTTTGAACCGTGGCTACCATCTCATGATCCCATTGCCTTACCAAATACCAAGGTATTCTACTCCTCGAGTCTCACACTGTTTTTTGTGTCGCCTACTCCCAAGACAACCGCGAACCCTGATACAGTTCTTTAAATAGGACACTCAGTCCATACTCAATCTATTTCATTTCGGGTTGATTCTCTGGTCTCAATCAATCACAGCTAGTGGTACACTTCACTCCTAGACCATTGGGACTTAGACTTATACCAGGTACAGACCTTACCAGGCTGCCCCAAATCTTTAGCATCTGATCGTCTCCCAAGTAGTCTGATATGATGCTTCGATCGATGGCTGCATGCCATCCATCAACTATCTGCATGCGGGTCCCTAGATCCAGATCTGTCACTGCGAACACCGAACCAGTAGTGCCATCATGTTGCTAGAATTCCTTATCCTATCTCTGCTTGTCACATCGGTCCAGCTCACAACTTATACACCATCATTTGACTACCTCCGGCCTCTTATTTGACCCAATCCATTGGATGCTTGACCTTTATATCTCATTTTCAAGATACTAAATGATCCTTGAAAAATTCTTTATCGTTTGATCCTAACTCTTTAACTAGGTCATGTCACATCAGACTAATTTTTCTTGACAACTATAGTTATCCTATCTTATTATAGAGATTTCAACTAACGACCTCAAATTGACAGTCTCTAAATCTCTCAGATCCATAATTATGGTTACCGAGTCAACCTTACACCCAAATCATATCATCAGATCCTAACATTAATAGTTAGATTATTTCAACCGGTCGTTCTATTGTTTGGCAAGATTAGATCTTCAAATCAATAACCTCTAAGATTTCAATCGACCATTCCCACATCTCCAAATAGGGATTTCGTTTTATGAACCCTTAGTCTCTTTCCCCTAAGCCTCCACTTCAGGTTCCTACTAACTGATTCTACCAGATCCTCTAAAGTCTCCAAATTAATATTCCTTAATCTCCAAATAGGGTCTAATCAACTATATCTGAGTCACTTAGGGCTTCCAATAATCTTAAGCTCTGATACCAACTGTAATAGCCCGCTTTCTCGGGAGTGTTATGCCTTAGGAAAATTGGGTCTTATATATATATATATATATATTTTAATCATTACATTATCTCAAAATTTTCTAAGGCCTATCTAGTGTTTAATTTACACACTAGAGATAAATATAATTTACAAAGAGGAAGCTGAATCGAACCTGCTCATGGCAATATATACATGAATAACTAGACAAGTACTTATTACAAACGTTGTTACATAACCTTTGAAAAGTAAAACAAATGTACATAATCCTTAACTATTCATATCACAACATAACATGACACATTTCCTTGTTTCCTGACGTCTCGCGTCACCACACATCATCAATCTCGAAATTATCTCTGCAAGTCCCGACTGGAACATTGAATGTTCCAGGACGAACCCAAGTTAGATGATGAACCATCTAAGTAAGGGTACGTAATGCTATGTCATGAGTGTATGCAATGTCTTTCCTCATAGGTGTCAACTGCACCCCTCATGCTACCTACCATTTTAGCGGCCACCTCTTTCGAAGCCGGGGTGTATGGGTGCACCCTTGGTAAGGCAACGGTGCCAGTTCGTACTCCCTACGGCCTCATATGCGTGTGATTAATGATATCATCGTGTATTCATGCATTTCATAGTCATGTATGCATTCTATGTGATAGATACATATCAGGGCATGTCAATATGATAAAAATATTTTCGAGGAAGTACCACTTACCTTCTAGAGCTTATCAAGCTACCGCGATATTCGTGTCTTGCCTCGATTTGCGTGCTAGCCTCAAAATTTGCAGAAGTCTCTTCAGCTTCAGCCTTAAAGTATCCTAAGCACAATAATTATTTAAATAAACATTAAAACTTATTTTTCCATAATTTCTAGCATTTTCTATAATTTTTTCTCTATTTCTTCCTATTTTTCCTCAATAAATTCAAATTAAATATTTCTAAAATATTTTCTCAAATATTTCACTACGATAATTCATAAAATAATATCCTAGAATTTCTGAAATTTTCTAAAAAATTTTACATACCTTAACTTGGCATCTCCAATTTCCTCGATTTGCGTGTCATATTCCCGAAACACGTGCCCGAACTATCTTCTTGCCCAAAATCTCCGGAAGATTAGCAAATATCTAAATTCTATTTTTTGAGATTTTTCTATAATTTTTTGATATTTTTTTTCCTATTTCATTTTTTTTTCTTTTTCTCTTTTATTTTCTTTTCTTTTCTCTTTTTTTCTTTTTCCATTTTCTTTTTCCACTCCACCTTCTACCCTAACTTCTCTTCCGCGCCTGCAACACCTTCTCTTTCTTCTCCATTCTTTCTTCCTTCATTTTTTTTCTTTCTTTCTTTATTTCTTCTTTTTTTTTCTTCATTTTCTTTTCTCTTTCTTCTTCTTTTTCTTCTTCTTCTTCTTCTTCTTCTTCTTCCTTCCCTTCTTTCCCCGCGGCTGCCTGCAACTCGCGCATGGCTGCCCGGCACCGCCAGCCCCCACTGCCATCGCCGGCGTCGCCTTCCTCGCTGCCTGCTGGCGCCTCCACCGACTGCGCCGTGCTCGCCACTGCGAGCTGCCATCGCGGCAGCTTCCTCGCGTCCAGCCGCAAAGCTCGCGGCCATGGCCGCCTGCAACTGTGTGGCTGGCTTGAGCTTCTTCGGCAGCCGCTGATCTTCCCTTGAGCCTCCTCGCGCCACCACAAGCCACCTCCTTGGCCGATCAGCAGCTTAAAGCTGCCCACTGCCACCGACATGTTTGCTGCTTTGCTCGGCCATGGCTCTCATTCTCTCTCTCTCTACAACTCTTTTTGCTTGCTCTCCCCAACCCTCTCAAACTCTCCTCTATTTATAGCCAATGCCAACCCTCTGCCCATTTCTTTACCTTGCGTGCAAAATCTTCCTTTCGTGCAAAATCTCCCAAATCAAGTAGAGACGTGACTTAATCTTGCAGGGGGCGTGGTTGATTTGAGTTGCAGGGCATGGGGAGTGATAGAGATATGGATTTGCAAAGAAATGGGTTGCCATCCCACGCACACACAGCACATCCATTTATATATATTTTTCTATATATATTATATATCACATTAATATATAAAAATTATATAATTAAATTTTAATTTTCTCATAATATTACTTGGGCACTTCCTTATAGAAATTATGTCCTCAAATACTAAATTAATTAGCATTACGATACCGAAAACTCAAAATTAATAACTTGAAGCTTAGTTAAAAATGACGATTTTGTCCCAATATCCTCACCGGACTGACGATTCATCTCGAAACCACTGAAGGGTTGATTTTCACGTAAAATCGGAGCCCCCCGAGGGTTCCGTTGATTTTTCAAGAGTCCCCTACGACAATTCGATTTTTTAGTATAATTAGCAGCTGTATTTTAGCTGTACCGAAAACTGTTCCTGATTCGATTTCTTTCAATACCATAAATCTTATCTCGAAACGCTCGTCGAGATCATATAATTTTCTTTAAACAATTTCACTCTGAGGCATTCCCTATAGTTGATTCCGGTACTTATAACTACTATTAAGTCAATTTTTCGGTGTTCTAAACTCATTAAAATTACATGGCAATCTGATCTAAACATGGGGTATTACACAATTTAGATGATGAACCATTTAAGTAAGGGTATATAATGCTATGTCATGTGTGTATGTAATATCTTTCATCGTAGGTGTCAATTGCACCCCTCATGCTACCCACCATTTTAACGGCCACCTCTTTCGAAACCGAGGTGTATGGGTGCACCCTTTGTAAGGCAGCGGTGCCAGTTCGTACTCCCTACGACCTCATATGCGTGTGATCAATGATATCAACGTGTATTCATGCATTTCATAGTCATGTATGCATTCTACGTGATAGATACATATCAGGGCATGTCAATATGATGAAAATATTTTCGAGGAAGTACCACTTACATTCTCATGTTTATCGAGCTACCTCGATATTTGTGCCTATCTCAAAATTCGTGCATCACCTTGACTTGCGTGCCAACCTCAAAATTTGCACGAGTCTCTTCAACTTCAACCTCAAAGTATCCTAATCAGCATAATTATTTAAATAAACATTAAAACCTATTTTTCCATAATTTCTGGCATTTTCTATAATTTTCTTTCTATTTCTTCCTAATTTTTCTCAATAAATCCAAACTAAATATTACTAAAATATTTTCTCAAATATTTCTCTACGAAAATTCATAAAATAATATTATGAAATTTCTAGAATTTTCTAGAGAATTTTACTTATCTTGACTTAGCATCTCCAGTTTCCTCGATATGCGTGTCATATCTTTGAAACATGTGCCCGGTCCATTTTTTTCTTGCCAAAATCTCTGAGATATTACCAAAACATAATTTCCTATTTTTCTGAGATTTTCTAAGATTTTTCTCAATTTTTTTTCTATTTTTCTCCATTTCTTTTATTTTCTCCCTTTTTCTTTTATTTTCTTCTTTTCTTTTTTTTTCCTCTCCTCTTCTTCTTCCTCCTCCTTCTTCCTCCCGCCTCCCCTGCATCCTGCAACTCCAACTCCTTTCTTCTTCATTCTTCTTTCTTCTTTTCTTTCTTTCTTTCTTTCTTTCTTTCTTTCCTTCTTTTCTTCTCTTCATCTTCTTCTTCCTCCTTTGCACCTGCTCTTCCCACCTGCGCGCGAACTGCCTTCCGCCATGCGCGCACCAGCCGCAAGTTGCCGCCTGCAACGCTCGCCATCGACTTCGCCAGCCTTCCATACGCACGCATGCCCGGCCGCCGCGAGCCACCGTTCCCGCCGTTGAAGCTCCTCTTCGCGTCGGCCATGGCTGCCTAACTGCTGGAAGCTTGCTGTCGCGACTGCCATGGCTGCCCAGCTGCTCGCGACTTCCTTCTCTAACAAGCTACTGATCGGCCTCTACCTTTCCCTCACGATCTCTCTCATTCTCTCTCTTTCTCTTGATGCTTTGATGCTTCTCAATTGGCCAAATGCATCTCAATTTATAGAACTCCTGCCTTGGTCGCTACTCCATTCAGTTTTATATATATATATATATATTTCACTGTTACATACTTGCCCACTACGCACACATCAAGCTTGGCCAGCAAGCTTAAAATCTTTGCTCCTAGATTTACTGCAACTTGCTTTCCAATTGCATTTTCCATTTCAATTTGGCTCACTCCTTGCCTCCAATTTACTCAATTTGCAGCCACTGCTTCGCCCATGAATATAGACACATATATATTATGTATATAACTATATATTGCACTATATTATAAAGACATTTACACATTTAATCTCAAATTTTATCTTTATTTCACTTGAGAAATTCCTTAATTATAATTATACCCTCAAATATTGAATTAATTTGCATTTCGATACAGAAAACACAAAATTAATAATCTTAAAGTTACTCGATATTACCGATTTTGCCCCAATGTCCTCACCAGACCGTCGTTTCATCCCCAAACCACTGAATGGTTGTTCATTACGCAAAACCGGAGCCCCCCTAAGGTTTTGTTAATTTTTCGGGAGTCTCCTACAACGATTTGATTTTACAGTCTAAATAGCAGCTGTATTTTAGCTGTACCGAAAATCGTTCCGAATTCGATTTCTTTTGATACCATAAATCCTATCTAGATACGCTTGTTGAGACCATAAATTTTTCTTAGGCAATTTCACTCTGAGGCATTTCTTGCAATTGATTCGGTACCTGAAATTACTATAAAATCAATTTTTCAGTGTTCTAAACTCATTGAAATTACGTGGCAACCTTATCTAAACATAGGGTATTACATTAGTCATCTTCGTTAGCTCATTGATCTTCGATCCTTTGCATGGCCAACCCCAACAAGCATATTTGTCATTTTTGAGCTCAAACTAAAATTTTCAAAAAGGCCTAGACTCCTTATTGGATTGTTACATGATTGTGTGTCCATTCAAGAAGACATAAGGCTCACTCTTGCAAGAGTCTAATGCTTGGTGTTCCGCATCCCAATTCTTAACAACATCATCATTGTACTTTGAGATTCGAGGCCATATTTGTCATTTTGGTAGATGTGTTTTTTAATTTTGTTCAATGATGTTTTAACTTCATTAACAAAGTCAACTCCATTTTCAATCAAAATAATTTCACACAATTATAAATACAAATTCAAAGAATTCCACACAATTGCTATTTGTGTGTGTTTTTTTTTAAATATAGTGGTCAATTTGACCACAACTTTTAAATACAATTACTTATTTATTTTTTTCTAAAATATAGTGACTGATTTAACCCAAATACAAAATAAAGTAGCTTATTTATCACTTCACCCAATTAGTAACCACCTTTCACCAACTTATCTAAAACTTTAAAATAAATCATTGGTAACAATATCATGAGCCCTTTTTTACATAAACCCCCATCTCAATTTATCATTATAAACGGCAACCCAAATTTCATTAGGAAGAAGACACTCAGAACGTAAATATAACCTCTTTTAACCTTGCCAGCCCACACACTTGCACAAACTTAATTGTTCAATCAACTATTCCTCCTCCCCACAACACCCCCCCCCCCCGCCCCCACACACACACACACCTCGGGCGTCCACCAGGGCTCGCCCTGAAACTTTAGGGGTCCTACTATATATGAAGGTCTCTATATTTAAAAATAAAATTATATATAATGAATATGAATAAAAATATTTTATTATATAAAAACATTTAAAGTTACCACAATAATAATTTAAAATTTATAATATTTCACTTTAAATTGACTCTTCTAGTTTTTTTAGATAAAAAATTAACAAATATTTTCTAGTAGACATAATAAATCAATTCAAATACGAAAATCAATACAATATCAAATTCAAATGTAATTGAGGAACAATAAAACCTAATTAGATTTGATATTTGAATTAAAATATGCAAAACAAATTAATAGAAAAATATAATCGTGAAAAATAAAAAAAAAATAATTACATTTTCCAAAATTTCCCATCACCCACAAAACAACCCTAGACCCATCACTAACAAAATTTTTGAGAATTTAGTGTGTACTTGTTTCCTCTTTAAAAATATTTTTTGATGTCCCTCTTTTTAACTGTAAAATTTAGAACTAGTAGAAAGAAAAGTCAAATAGAATTTTTAGGCTCGAATAACAGAAAATAGAGCAGTGCATACCTAAATAGAATAGTGGCCTTCTGCTCGCCAATGACGACTAGCGAGCAGCGACGATCGACTGGATGGAGACGAAAAAGAGGCTAGTATGTGAGAGGGAGACAAAGGCAATGGGGGTTTGGACTTTGGACTTTAGAGATTTGGGAATTTGGACAAGGGAAAGAGGCGAGACAACTCTCACAACTATTTTTAGTGTTTTCTTTGTTGAAATATTTTATTGTTAAATAAAAAATAAAATAATTTATGAAAATAATATTAATAATTATATTGTTCTTGACAAAAATACAAAAAATAGAATTTAAGAGGCGGGAATGCTGGAGTAGCAGTAAAGCGAGGTGAACAGCTGGCAGATGTCTGCTTATGGACGTATGCGTCAGCTAACTCTGGTCTCCTATTATCTTTTCTAGGGTCTCGAATAAACCCTCAAGGGTATTTTTGGTAGTTGATTAATCCATCCGACAGTAGTCTCCTATGTGTTTTGGGGTATAATTGCGTTCACAAGAACAAGTTAGAAGGCATGTGGGAAAAATAGTACAATAAATAAATGATGTAATTAATGAATATAAAGATGTACCTTTCCCGATAAGAGAGGATTTAGTCATAGTACTTCTACCAGGTGTCGAGGGTGAACCTGCATGTTAGGAGCACTCGGGTGGGTTTAAAAAGAATCTCCCAGAGAACTAAACAACTTAGGGAGTCCTCTGGAAGAATGTAGGCCTTATGGCGGGCTGCTGGAGCAAGTTCTGGGTCTTTACGCATTTGGCCCGAGCAAAATCCCAAGACGATAAAGGATGCTTCTATTACTTTGAATTTTGTATAATATCTCTGAGGTGACATCTCAATTATGTAAGGTATGAATTAATTCTCTCGGAAAGAGTTATAATGAAGGTAATATAATATATAATTAAACAATTATATTCGTGCCATATACATACATTTAATTCAAAGGGCAATTGAAGAGTGCAAGGACCAAGCCCGAAACATGGGCCCATTGGGCACCTAAAATGGCTTGATAGACACACGCATAGTCCATGCACATTGTGTATTTTGCTAATCACTTCACCTTGCGCGTTATGGATAATTTTATATTTGTATGACATATGGGTGTGCATAGTGGGTGAATTGCAATTGAAGGTTATAGAGGATAAACCACATAGCCATAGTCGTGGGGATCGTGGGCACTTGTATTAAGAATTGGATTGCATGTGACCGAATTAAATATACTTGAATATATGATTGAATATATTTGTATGCTGAACATATTCAAATGTGATTTAATATTTATATATTGTTGAGATATTGCAATTAGACAGTGGCAGCATGTGATATGCCTGTAGCCCAATTACATATTATATTTCCATTATACATACTCATGGGTTGCTATTTGAATATTGGCATATTAGTATACACCTTCATGGGTTGCAAGGCATAATATTTTTTTTTAATGTAAGTGCATCCCAATTGCTATTTGAATATTGGCATATTAATATTATATTTGAATATTGCCGAGAGATGCAACAATTGCCAAGAGATTTTGGCCTTGCTGAAAGGAAATAATCATCTTGCTGAGAGGTTATTTGTTGAGGGAAATTGAAGTGGGCTGCAAGGAAATGCCGCAAGAAGATTTAGCTGCTGCTAGAGAATGGTTGCGGCAGACTGCCGCAAAGAATGCCGCAAGTAGTGTTGCGAGAAGGGCTGCGGCAAGGAATGCCGCAAGAAGGGACTTCCACAATGAATGCTGCGAGAAGGGGCTGCCATAAGGAGTGTTGCGACAAACTGTCGAAAGGAATGTTGGAATGTTGTGGGTGGAAGAGAAGGAGAAGCTTTGGAACCGTGTCAAAAAAGTCTCTTATTGTTCATTTACCATGCAATTTATAGGGAATAGTGCCACATTTTTTTTTGGAACCATTTTACATCTAAAATCATGAATATTTACATTATAAGTATTATTAATTATTTTCTTACCATTTACTCATGATTTATTCTTTGAAAAAAATAATTTCACTTGGAATTACTCATTTAAAATACACCCACTTAGATTTATTCATTAGAAATACGCTCACTTGTATTTATTCACTAAAAATACTCCTAGATGAACATTTTTTGAAAAATCTATGGCACAATAATAGCCTCCCACTCTTTGCTTTGACTTTTAAGTCAAATGGAAGAGTATATTACTTCTCACATGTTCGCCTGCCTTAATGGACAAACTTATTTTTCAAGGATTCATGGTCTCATGTCGGCACAAAAATGAGATCCTTTATTAAAGTTAGGACAGACAGCGGGCAAAGCTTAGCATGTCGAGTGGGCGACAAAAGATTTGGAGGCATAGCTCGAGGCATCCTAAAGGATGATCTGTTTAGGGAAAGATAAAGGAGTGCCTTTAGAGCATGATAAATGGAAGTATAAGCCTTATTTGCGACGCATCACCAAGAAAATAGCCCAATGGCTCAAGAGTTAGAAATGTTATGGTCGCGATAAGGTTTTTGCCACGAGTTAGGACATAAGCAGAGATAGTTGAGTGCTCAAGGGAGACGAACCTTCTAAGGAATGCATTTGAGCATAAGGAAGTTTACGTAAGCTATTTTGTCATATTTAGACGTGGGCTTTATTTAAGCCAGGTTTTACTAGGATCGAAGTGTCTCGATGGGTCTTATCCCGAGATGATGTATTTGCCTAAGGTGACTTCCCTTAATGCTTTGGACCAGTGTCCATATGACCTTAATTTTTAGAATTCTTATAAGTATCTCGACTTGGGGACAAAAACTGATATCGCCAACCTCCCTAGGTCATAGGCCCGATACGTGTCCGAGAGAAGAGTAGGGGTTATGAGAATGGCTTTGTAGTAGCCAGTTGTCCCAACTTGGCCGTCCATATATTGGGTTTTTGCTCTTTGATTTTCTTTGTATTTTTTGCATGTATTTTATGTTCTCAAATGTAATTGTTTTAAAGACACGAAATGAGCAATGCAATTTTTCTTGTGTCTATGATATTTTTGGTTTTCTTGCAAAATATATTACTAATTTGTGTGTTTCACGTTACACACTTGTGAATGAGCAGGGATGCATATACCAAGCATAAAAACGATTATGATAAGTAATGGTACCTGGTAATGCTCTCACGCGTTCCCTTAGATCTACCAGCCATGTTAGTCAAGAGATTAAACATTGAAAGACTAAATTGGTCAACGCAATACCTTTGTCTTTGCAAGAGTATTATGCCATTCACGAGCTAAAGCTTTTTTCTTGGCCTATCATCTAGCATTTGGCTTCTTAATCATAGAGTTAGTGCTTGAAATTCTTAACTCAAACAAGCCAATGTAGTTTAACATATACAAGGTTAAAAAATAGAAAACCATGGATGATAGAGCAAGTAAAGAAGAGCTTCTTATGTACCTCGGATCAAACACCATTGGTTCAGGTGCTAGGATATCGGTGACTAACTAGGGTGAAATTGCCAATGCAACTTATGTTGTCTCTCAACCTTTCGCTAGGCTATCATGGGGGATCATGGTGTGGCCATCTCTAGCTTAACCATCTCGGTGGGTTTTAAGCATGTGGGGCCCTTAGAGCCAAATCGTTATGATAAACTAGTCTTTAGGCTGGGTGCGTTCCCATTCTAACCGTCAAGTGGTTTCTAAACGAAGTGGCTCACACCCGGTCACCTGTGGTAAAGCCATAGGCTAGGTGGAGTCCAGCATAAGGTTAGAGAATAGGCCTATGCCCCCGGAGTCAAGCAAATCATTTTTATTTCGAGAGTGCCAAGCACTGGTTTTTAGAGAAACACCTGACATTTGATACCTTGTTGTGGATGAGTTACCACTACGTGATTTCTTCGATACCTGTTTATTCATTTGGGCACGTTATGTTTAATACCTTTCCATTTAGATTAACCGCTGCACGGTCTTGGTAAAGTTGGTTGTTGGGCATCAACATCCATGTTCTTATCGAGGATCTGGGTTGCCCTCGACTTATACTTTTCTTCGACTGCCTTTGTAGTTTAATTTGGCATCTTCCCCTCATACTCTCAACCCATACTTAGGGCCCATTTTCCATAGGGAATCCGAGATGACCACCGTATCTTCAATTTGATCATAAGGCTCATGCCACGACATCGAGCTCTGTCGGTGGTTAAATTTGGGGGGATGCCTTATCATCAAATTTTTGTGAGACGACATATGGGTAGGTGTGTAGTTTTCAAGTGGGGGTACTTTTTAGTTGCACTCATTTTTCCTTTTTAGGTTTGTCTACCATAGGTAATCTAGGTATGGCCAAAGGTTTGGCATGAGATTCCTGTTGGGGCATTTGAGTTTGTCAGGAGGCCTAGGTACCGGATCTACTAAGGAGTCAGGTTTAGCTTAGGGGCTTAGCACCAAACTCAATCGAGGGATCCAAGTGAGCCTGCGGGCATAAGCATCGGAGCATCCAGTGATCTTGGGTCAGTTCGAGGTCACAGGCACTAGATTACAACTAAGATTAGTCCACTTTAGGAAATTTGGGTTTAGCCAAAGATCCAGCTATGGATTCCTGCCAGGCATCCGAGTTTGCTGGAAGGCCTAGCCGTCGGATCAACCAAGGAGTCGGGTCTATCTTAAGGGCGTAGAATCGAACTTAATCGAGGGATTCAGGTGAGCCTGCGGGCATGGGCATAGGCATCGGAGCATTCGGTGATCTCGGTTCATCTCGAGGTCATCAATACTAGATTGCAACTAGCTAACTCAGTCCTCGAATGGTGGAATCATTATTTGAGTTGTCGCACCATTGTTTCGTCTTTATCCACACCTTTCAAGGATTAGTCTGTCTTAGGGAATCTAGGTTTGGCCAAAGGTTTGGCGCGAGATTCCCATCGGGCGTTCGAGTTTGCCGGGAGGCCTAGGTATTAAATCAACCAAGAAGTCAGGTCTAGCTTAGGGGCGTAGATCGAACTCAATCAAAGGATCCAAGTGAACCTGCAGGCATAGACATTGGAGCATCCGGTGATCTCGATCTGGTCTGAGCTCATCGACACTAGATTGCAACTAGGCGACTCAATTCTCGAGGGTGGAATTGTGGTGTGGTTTTCCTGCTAATTACTTGAGGACCATGTGACTCTGTCGCCTTCTTGGGTCGTGCTTGAGCTGCGGTACCTACATTAGATCTCACAACACACATAAGAAGCGTACCATACATGAGGTAATTTACATGGTTTAGCGTGGTTCAGGTTTAATTACCTACCTTCGTGGCATGCACATTTGTGATCAGATTATTGGCATCAATATTTTGTTCACATAGTTCGGCATCTCTTGCCTACATCCACAATTAGAAAGGATCATTATCAATATTTCGTTTCGACGGTTCGACATGTCTCGCCTACGTCCACAACTTGAGAATATCTTATCAATATTTTATTTCAACGGTTCAACGTGCCTTGCATACATCCGCGATAAGGGAATATTTGTTCCAATATTTTGTTTCGACAATTTGGTGTGTCTTGCCTACGTTCGCAACTTGAGAATATCTATATCAATATTTTGTTTTAGCGATTCGGTGCATCTCGCCTACGTCTGCAACTTGAGAATATCTATATTTTGTTTCGGCAGTTTGGCGTGTCGTGCCTACATCCACGACTTGAGAATATTTATATCAATATTTTGTTTCGGCGGTTCGACGTGATTTGTTTACATTTATAACTTGAGAATATCTATATCAATATTTTGTTTCAACAGTTCAGTGTGTCTTGCTTAAATCCTCAATTTGTCACTTCAACTTGTGTCTTTCTGTCAAAAATCAAAGATCTCTTCAAGATTGCATTAGGCAGAAGAACGTGTTTTGATTGCCATAAAGTTACCCTGTTGAATTTTACTCCTGGGGAATGCTCTCAATAGTACACGTAGCTGAACTATTCCCATTATTGGTATCGTCTCCTCGATAAAATTGTGAGTCCTAATTTCCTTGACAAGACGCTTGATGATTACGATTGAGATGACGAGAGAGTAATCTTGAGGTGTCAACACATCACCCTTATTCCTTTGGTGTGAATTTGATTGGGTGCCAAGGTAGCCATCTCTTCCATGACTGGGCCCAAGCGGCTTCCATGTACAACTTGACTCTGTTCTTTACTATCAATCGGGCTTCGGCCTTGACTTTTTTAACATATAGAGATCCAGTTCTTTGTAGAAAATCAGCAGCTCAATTTAATTGCGTAGTCATTAGCCTTGTTTGGTGATGCAACTTAAACATTCATGAATTCTTCAAATGACGTTAAGGTCCCATCCTTATGGTTGTTTGAAGAGAGAAGAGAAGTCGATTAAATTGGTGTGCACTAGCAAACCATTTTCTTAAATTCATCTAAACCTTCATTTATCTACCGCTTTGTCCTCTTCTCCTTATTCATATTCAAGGGATTTGGGGGATCGAAAATACTCAAAACCTCTATTTGCTCGAAATATCTATTGGCTCGGGTAATCAAATTTTCAAGGAGGACTTTGGTCAAAAGTGAGATTATCTCAGCAGTATACATGGTATTCCTTGGAGATAGGGCTGGCAATTTTGGACACAACCCGATTACACAACACGACACGACACGACATGGAGTTAAGCGGGTTAAGGTTGGGGTTAATCGGGTTCGGGTCATAAACGTGTCAACCCTTTTATGACACGATTATTTTCATGTCTTAGGGGGGTTAACCCGTCTAACCCTTTTAGACACGTAATGACCCGTTTAATTAAATGTGTTAACGGGTTGACGCGAACACGTTAACACGATTATATGCGAAATGACAAGTTTAATTAAAAGGGTTAATGAGTTGATCTGAACATGTTAACACAATTAGACACGAAATAACACATTTAAAACTAAATAACACGTTTAACAAGTGACACAGCATGACCTGTTTAAATTAAACGGGTTAAACAGTTTAACAGGTGACACGATATGACACGACACGACACGACACGATATGTTTAGTTAAATGGGTTGTGTCGTATTACACGTTTAATAAACGTGTCATGTTCGGGTTTAAGGAATTTGACACGATTATTAAACGGGTTGTGTTCGGGTTAGCTTGATACGTGTGTGTCTCAACACGACACGATTACGACTCGCCAACCCATATTGCCACCCCTACCTGGAGATATGTTGTAATTACCATGTTAACCCGTAGATTGGGAGCTTTCGAAGTGGCATTTTTTGGAATGATTGTAATATTATCTCAGTGACTTATACGATCTCGGTCAAATACTGAGCAGATACATAGGACCTTTCTTTCCTTGAAGCATTTGTCAAGCTCATGGTCATGTTATCCACCTTGTGCCAGGCATTATGAGATTTATCCTTTTCCAATGCGTTGGCAGAAGTAGAAGCTTAGACCTTGGTAGGGGTGCTCGCCTAGGTAAATCGATAGAAATTATTGCGCTCTTTTGCTCCATAACTTCCTATATAACCTTTAGAGGTTCTATATTGGGTCGTTCACAATGCCTTAAGTGTAGATGATCATGAATGAAGGACTTAAGCTAGACTTTCACTTCTCTTGAATGTCGTATGTTTAACAGATTCTTCGTGACTGACCATTTTTCATGACTACTAGATTTTTTTGATTGTCTTATCCTCAGCGGCATGCTCATAAGGAACACTTGAATGATTTCAACTCATGTTTCCTAGAGTCATGTTTTTTGGGGGCTTTCCTTAAACCAATTCGGATGACAATGATTCTAAGGAGTGGAACGTGATCCTCTTATTGGAAATGCGAGTTGAAGTCCTTTGACAATCACATTATGTTCTGAATGTGTCTTGATCTTTCCTTGATCCATCATATTTGGTCGGCAAAACAACTAATGGCACTTTAACGAGGACTTAGGGGTGCTCGTGGCCACTTAAGGATTTCATCTTAGGGCTATGAAGGGCTTATGAAAACCCATGCATATGCAACCTCTGACAGCTTCATATTGGAGGACCCCATTGACGAGCAAGCCCTCCTAGACGGGGCATGTTGGTTGGTGTCCCTTCTTGTACCAAACTAACTTCTAGCATTAGCAGATCTGGCTGTTCTCATTGTCAAACTTAGCTTCTTGTCAATGTCCCATAGACGACGCCAAATTGTTATTGGAAAAATACAATAATTAGAATTTGTGAGGTGGAACGCTGGAGCAGTAGTAGAGTGAGGTGAACAGTTAGCAGGTGTCTGCTTATGGAAGTATGCGTTAAGTAGCTTCGGTCCCCTATTATCTCTTTGGGGGTCTCGAATAAACCCTTGAGGGTATTTTTGGTTGCAAATTAATCCATCAAGGAGTAGTCTCCTATGTGTTCGAGGCATAACTATGTTCACAAGAACAAGTTAGAAGGCACGTGGGGATTCCTTACTCGCGTATGTCCTCAGATGCTTAAGTCAGTACATTAGGAAAAATAATACAATAAATAAAGGATGTAATTAATGAATATAAAGATGTGCCTTTCCTGGCAAGAGAGGGTTTAGTCATAGTACTTTTAACAGGTGTCAAGGGTAAACCTGCATGTTAGGAGCACTTGGGTGTGTTTAAGAGGAATCCTCTCCTCACAAAGGATTGAACAACATAGGGAGTCCTCCAGGAGAAGGTGGGCCTTACGACTTGTTGTTGGAGTAGGTTCATGGTCTCTACGTATTCGGCCCGAGCAAAATCCCAAGACGATAGATGATGCTTCTATTACTCAGAATTTGTATAATATCTCTGAGATGGTATCTTGATTATTCAAGGTATAGATTAATTCTCTGGGAAAGAGTTACAATGAAGGTAATACAATCTTTATATATATAAAAATAGGATAGTCAGAAAAAAAACAATTCCTACCAAAACTTACATTAATAATTTAAAATTTTCAATTGCTTTGAAATAATAAGTACTAATTTCTATAAAATTAATAATGAATTTTAAATACATGAATTTTTCAATGCTAATAATGGGTTTTCCAATACATTATTATGTGAATATTAAATATTTAATTAATCCATCAATCAATAAAAAATAAATACTATTTATGAGGAATATAAATAGACACTTAAACTATTAATTAAGTCATAAAAAATTATCTATTTATATAAATTTTATCTTTATATAATATAATATTAATATTATATATAATATATAATATATAATATATAGTAGAATAGTATGCAAATATTTTTTCCTTCTAAAAATCTGCCAAACTATTTTTTGCATTAAACTTGAATGGATTTTTCGATGCTATTAATTAATCAAAAATAAGTATTTTCTATCAAATTTTCTCATCAATTAATCTGTCAATCAATCAAAAAATAATATTATTTATGAGGAATATGAATAGACACTTAAAATATTAATTAAGTCACAAAAAATTATTCATGAAATAAAATCTTATCTTTATATAATATAATAATATATAATATCTTTATATATATATAAAAGTAAGATAATTATTGCTAATAGTTGACTTACACAGATTCCCACCTAAATTGTTCTATTTTATTTATTTTTCACAAGCTCTTACTCCTACATTCAATTTATTGAATACAACACCAAAAAATAAACTATTCAATTTATTGAATGCAATAGGTTCCAATGCACCAAGAAATGAATTATTCAATTTAGTAAATACAGTAGTTTTAATACATCAAAAAATAAATTATTCAATTTATTGAATACAATAGATAAATATTTAAAAAATAAAAAATAAAAAAATATATCTCAAACACATTAAACAGTGATGAAAAGCTTTTGAAATTTATTCAGCTTGGTAAGTATGGTTAATAATGGTTTTAACGTTAATTCTTCAAACAGATAAATATTACTGAATGTGTGGAGACTTGCTATACTCTGTCTACATTTAATTTATTGAATATAGATTCCAATGCACTAAAAAATGAATTATTCAATTTATTGAATACAACAAGTTCTAATGCACTAATAAATGAATTATTTAATTTATTGAATACAACAGATAAATATTTTGAAATTAAAAAAGAAAAAATATATCTTAGACACATTAAACAGTGATGAAAAGCTTTTGAAATTTATTTAGTTTGATAAGTATGGTTAATGATGGTTTCAACATTAATTCTTCAAACAAAGAAATATTATGGAATATACAACTATCAATTAAAACTACGAAGACAAAGACTTAATAAATTGACAACGATGTAAGACATGCGTTTATTTGTGAAACTGTGCTAATATATTTTTTTTTCCCGAGCTATTACTCTACCTACATTTAATTTATTGAATACAGCAAATTCTGATGCATCAAAAAATGAATTATTCAATTTATTGATTACAACAAGTTCTGATACATTAAAAAATGAATGATTCAATTTATTGAATACAACATATTCCAATGCATCAAAAAATGAATGATTCAATTTATTGAATAAATATATGAATATTTAGGAATAAAAAAATCAAAAAATATATCTTAGACACATTAAACAGTGACGAAAAGGTTTGGAAATTTATTTAGCTTGGTAAGTATGGTTAATGATGGTTTCAACGTTAATTTTTCAAACAGATAAATATTACCGAATGTACAACTATGAATTAAAACTAGGACGGCGGAGACTTAATAAGTTAACAGTGACATAAGACATGCATTTATTTGTGAAACTATGCTAATATGTTTTTTTTTTTCCTAGCTACTACTTTGTCTACATTCAATTTATTGAATACAACATAATTCCAATGCATCAAAAAATGAATTTGCATTTTTTAAGACATGCATAAAAAAATAAATTATTCAATTTAGGACTCTTTATATAGCCAGAAATAACACTTTTGAATATCATCAGAAATTCTTTCTTCATTGAATCGATTTTTCTGCAAATTATAACTGAGACCCAGTATTTGCCATGGCTCAAATTCTGCATATATGTTGAGGTATTTTGGCAACACTTGCGTGAATTGGTCGTTCAAGATAGAGTCATCCAGAAGTGAGGAGTTTACAGTTATCATAACCAGAATGAGATTAACAACGTCGTTTTAGTATTGTCTGACAAAGATGTAAGTTCGAAAAACACTATTTTTATTCTTACCATGCACTTTTGTTGTTTTTGTCAATATATATTCTGTGCAATGTGTCATTTATCATGTTGTGTAGGGGACGCGAATGCATGCAATAATCAAGAAAAACTTGATGCGGTACTTTGCGGATAAAATTGAAGAGCACAAGCAGAGCTGGCCCTATTACAAGGCCAGATACGTGGCTGCCTAAGGCCCCCAATTGTGAAAGACCCCACTTTTCAAATTTTATAATATATATTTTTTATTTTTTAAAAATAAATACTTTATTAAAAAATTAAATTCAAAATTTTATTTTTTTATATATTTTTTCTGTGTTTGGTAACTTTGATTTTTTTTATTTTAACTTTTATTTTTGGGTGTATAACATATGTTATTTTTTAGGTTTTTGTATTCTTATGTGGGATTTTTTTGGGGTTTAATTTGTTGATTGTTGTGTCATGATTATTGATTAACAACTAAGCTAGCTGTTTTTTTTTTTTGTTACTTTTCAACCAATATGTATTTCCAACCATTTTTATTTAAAATAGATAATTTGAGATGGAGTCTAATATAAATTTACTAGGGATAGCCCGTGCCTGAAGGCACAGTGCAACTAAAAACTATTAAACATCGAATTTGAACACAAAATAATCCAACACTGAACTCATATACGTATCAAAATAATCCAGCACTAAACTCATATAATGTATTCTACGATGTTGAGGAAATTTAGAAAGATTACTATAATTGTTAAGCTTGTAAAACAGACAATATATTTAATCATCGGTTGCAAAAGATAGAAATTAGCAAAAGAAAAAAAATACATTAACTTGTACAAAGAAGAAAAAACAGAAACATACATGCTCTTCCCATAATACTCAATGATCTAGATAATTAGTACTAATTTGTAGAAAAAATAGAAACATACATGCATTTCCCATAATGCTCCATGCACTTCCCACAATGTTGAGCGACTTGATTAGAGAACCTCCAAACAACACAACGGTGAAAACACCTCTTTGGCAAACTTATCTGACAAATAAACAATGTATTTGGCCAGCGACATCGTTAGATCCCCCTCTGAATTGTCCTACATAAAGAGACTATTGTATTTTATTTTATTTTATTTTATTTTATAAAAAGACTATTTTTAGTTGTTTAGAATTAAGAGTATCAGCATGTAAATTTAATGAAAACTAAAGCTATATTACATGAAATAAAGGTGAAAAGTAAAATTCAATATTAAAATTATAAATTAAAACTAATTAGCACATAATAAACTTCATTTAAAGATTAATTAAATTTAATTAAAACTAATTAACACATTGTATATCAGTAAATCATAGCTCATTGTATATTAGTGTCAATACTCATTCTACTTACATATTCCACCATAAATTTGAACTATATAGTTTATGTGATATATTTAATTACTATAATCTCTCAAATTTCAGGGACTACAGAAGCATGCCAACAAATTTTAATTTATAATATATTATTTAACCAATCCCTAAAATATACGTGAATCAATTCAAATATAGGGACTATAGAAATAAAAACAAAAATAATCCATACATAATGGTGAATCATATATTAGACACATATATTAGACACACAGTAAGTAATACACATACAGAGCAAAAAAAGTTTAAAAAGCTAAAATTTATATACACACATTGATTTACTAAGATTAAAATAATAACTTACACACACATACGCTAGTGATTACACACACACATAGTGATATACACACACACAATGAGCTTCAGCCATACACACTCACAGTGATATATACATACACACACAGTGAAACAAATCAATATATACACACAGTGATATATACATACATGCAGTGAGACAAAAACCCATAAACGATTAACTCACAGGAATAACCCGTAAATTTATACACACACAGTGCTTCAAGCATAATTATTTGTTAAAATTATAATTTTAATCTATTTAGATAAAAGCACAAATTGGTCTTTTAACAATTAACTCACAGGATTGACATATTTTTATACAATTTGACATATCAATTTTAAATTATACTCTTTTTATTTTTACCAAATATAGACCAACATTATCTAATTTTATCAGTATTTTATATCTTAAAATTTATATAGAATATGATTAATTATCTTAAAATTTTAGAATTTGCGTCTGAAGTGGCCAGTTTGTGTAAAAGAAACAAATGCTTAAGCCACCAATTCAAATTTAAAAATCTTCAATTAAATAGGAATACCCCAGATTCCAAAAAGACCATTTAAACCATGTAGTACTTTAAATTCATAGCCTAACATTTTTTTAGTGTAATAAATTTCAGGAATTAGTTTCACAAACTTCAGAATTGAGTTGAAGGTAGAAATTTATGCATAACCTGAAGCTAATGTTTGAAAACTATGCTTTAACTGCACTAATAATGCAAATTGCATAGAGTACTGACAAAGTTAAGAAAAATTTTTGTTACCTTGTTGCATGTGTTGATGTATAACAGATAAACATATACATTAAACTAAACTAAATGAATAACAGAAATGAACTAACAAATAAACAGAAATGAATAACAAATAAACATATACATTAAACTAAACTAAATGAATAATTAAACTAAACATTGAACAATTAATTAAACTAAATGAATAACAGTAAACTAAATGAATAATTATAAACATTGAACTAAATGAATAACAGTAAATGAATAATTAAACTAAATGAATAATTACACACATTGAACTAAATGAATAACAGTAAATGAATAATTAAACTAAATGAATAACAGTAAACTAAATGAATAATTACACACACGTTTATACAGAAATGAACTAAATACAAAATGAAATGAATACAAAAATGAATACAAAATACAGAAATGAATACAAAATACATATTAATACATACAAAATAAATTCACACACAGAAATGAACTAAATACAAAATGAAATGAATACAAAAATGAATACAAAATACAGAAATAAATACAAAATACATATTAATACATACAAAATACACACACGTTACCTAGGAAGTGGGCGGCCGCGGCGGGGGGGCGAGGGGCGGCGAGGGGCGGCGACGATGCAGGGGCGGAGAGAGAGAGAGGGAGAGAGACAGAGAGAAGGGGGCGGGCGAGGGACGATGCAGGGGTGGCGATGGCGGGCGAGGTGCAGGGGCGGCGATGGCGGGCGAGATGCAGGGCGACGATGGCGGCGAGAGAGGGAGAGGGGCCGCGACGATGGCGGGCGAGGGGCGGCGCAGGTGAGAGAGAGAAAGAGAAAGGGAGATGGGCGGGCGGCGATGGCGGGCGAGGTGCAGGGGCGGCGATGGCGGGCGAGGGGCAGCGACGATGGCGGCGATGCAGGGCGACGATGGCGGCGAGAGAGGGAGAGAGACGCGACGACGATGGCCGCTGGCGAGGGGCGGCGCGGGTGAGAGAGAGAAAGAGAAAGGGAGAGGGGCGGGGATGATGCAGCGGGTGAGAGAGAGAAAGAGAGTCGCGGGTGAGAGAGAGAAAGAGAGAGGGAGACAGAGGGGAAGAGAGGGGAAAGAGAGAGGGAGGCCTGATGCGATTGTTTTGGGCGGGCGGCCACGCGGGAGAGGGGTGGAGACATTAATCTCAGCCGTTTGATTGATTTCAACCATGAATCTCAGCCACCCAAGACAGTTTCTCTCTACACATTTTCAAAAACAATTGTGTCTTATTATATAGATAATACATTTTTCATGAGTCTAATGAAAATTAAAAAAAAAATCATTAGATTATTTTTAATATTTAATTAAATTACTTATCTAATTTATAACTAATAATTGTAATGATTGAATTAATGTAGATCTACCAATAATATTTTTTTACCCATAGTATGAATTTGATGTTGAATACAAATTTAGTAAAATTAAACGATGTTTTTAATTTTTATTTTAAAAAAATTAATAAATAAAAATAAAAAATGACATCAATTATGTAATTGATTGAAATAAAAAATTAATAAATTTTGTAGTGGATTGAACTTCAACTTTTTTTTTTAATTTAATGAAATAATGAATTTTTCTTGAAAAAATATGAATTATTTATTTTTTTTATAAAAAAATTAATGCTTTTGAAAAAGCCTCAATTTTGCTTTCAGCCTAGAGCCCCCAAATTAGTTGGGCTGGCTCTAAGCACAAGTTGTACGTAATGAAAAATTTCGTAATTGATCATAATACTATGGCAGTCATGACTACCAAACATAAGTACATGTTGAGTTTCATAAGGACCACTCAAGTGGCTGACATTGAAGATCAATCATTTCATATTGAGATATATAGGTTCTATTGGAATTTGATCTAAACTCAAACTTAGAGTGTTTAATTTATTAAATGTTGAGTCTTGTTAGTTTGAATAAGTTTGAACTGTTTTATGGATTTTTAGGAGTTTGTTTTCAAGGTGTTTTAATGGGTTAGCAGTTGTGCCTTAAGAATAGGACCTGATAAGCTATTCTTTAGGAGTAAGTTGAGTTACGAGTCTTTGTGTTTTCCTATAAATTAGCACCGTACTTGCATTATGAAGTTGATTTTTTTTTGCAGTTAATAAAATCTCTTTCTTCTTCTATCTTCTTGTTGTTTATTTGATCCATTATTTTTTTGGGAAATTAAAGACTTCAACTTTAATTTCCTACACGTGGTATCAGAGCTGGGATTATCCAATGTTCTTGTTGGTCTAAGTTATCTTTCTTAGATTGCTTGAAAGCAGGGTCCAACAATGAATTGATCACTTCAACCTCAGCTTCGGAGGTTCAGCGGAAAACACTTTGATCAATGGTGTATCTAGATGAAGGCCTTGTTCGATTTTTAGGAGCTGTTCGAAGTTGTTAACCTTGGATACACAGAACCAGTGCCTGAAGATGCAACAACATTTACTCGAGCCCAGAAGGATAATTTGAGAGACAACAAAAGGAAGGATAAGAAGACCTTAATTCTTCTTTTTCCAAGCTGTAGATGAGATTGTCTTTGAAAAAATCTCGAGTGCAACTATGGCTAAGGAGGCATGGGACATGTTGCAGAAATCCTACAAAGGCGATGAAAAGGTGAAGAGTGTAAGGTTGCAAACCTTACGAGGTGAAATCAAATCTCTAAAATAAAAGATTTTGAATCTATATCTGACTATTTTTCTCGAGTTCAATCCATTGTTAATCAATTACGAGTTAATGGTGAAAAAAAGGAAGACATATGTGTTATTGAAAAGATCATGAGATTCTTGACAAGTCGATTTGATTATGTTGTTGTTGCAATTGAAGAAGGAAGGGTTATTTTAGCCATGACGATTGAGGGTTTGATGGGCTCGTTATGTGCTCATGAATATAGAATGAATCAGAGGTCAACCAAGCCTATAGAGCAAGCTTTTCAAAGTAAGATGATTCTTTCCAACACAAGTAGCTCTAACGATAGTAAAAGATCAGCACAAGGGAAAGCTGGTAAGAGTATGAGCCCCAAAAAGGGTACCTCATCTCAGCAAAGTAACTCTAATCAGCAATCTGGAGATGGCAGGTATGATAAGTCCAAAATTCAGTGTTTTGTTGCAAGAAATTTGGGCATTTAAATTGCCAAAAGTTAATCATGAACATGTTAACTATGTTGAAGCTGACATACAAGAGAAAAAAGCCTTGTTGTTAGCTTATAGTGCCTCCGAAGAAGAACACTTTTACAAGTGGTATTTGGATAGTGGTTGCACTAATCACATGAGTGGCAAGAATGAGCTTGTTTTCTTACTTAGATGAATCGGTTTGTGGGGAAGTGAAATTCGAAAATAAAGCTATAGTTCCAATTTTGGGTAAAGGTAATATTCTCATTCGAATGAAAGATGGCTCTTGTGAACACATCTCTGATGAATTTTTTGTCCCTAGTTTACATTGGAATTTATTGAGTATGGGCTAACTCTCTGAAAAAGGGACTTAAAATCATCATTGATGATGGGGTTTGCACTATTGAGAATAAGAAAAAGGAACTTGTTGCTAAGGTTAAAATGACTAAAAATTGCATGTTTCCTTTATCTCTACAAATTGATCTGATATGGGCTTTTAGTGCAATTGTTATGGATACTAACTGGCTGTGGCATTTCCGTTTTGGTCATCTCAATTTCAATGGTTTAAGGTTGTTAGCGAAAAAGGAAATGGTTATAGGGCTACCTTTGTTGGGAGATTTTAATCAATTGTGTGAAGGTTGTATTCTCGACAAACATCATAGGGATTCGTTTCCTATAGGAAAGTCACGTAGAGCACAACAATTGGTGGAGCTTGTGCATTCAAATATTTGCGGACCTATGGAGACAGTAACTCATGGAGGTAATTAGTATTTTCTTATTTTCATTGATGATTACAGTAGGGAAATTTGGGTATATTTTTTAAAGTAAAAAATCTGAAACTTTTGAGAAATTTAAAGAGTTTAAAGTCTACGTGGAAAAGCAAAGTGGTTGGAGTTTAAAGATACTTCGTATTGATAGAGGAGGAGAGTACACCTTTAATGAGTTTTCTGTGTTTTGTAAAAATCATGGAATTAAGCATCAACTCACGGCTAGCTATTCACCGCAACAGAATAGGGTGGCCGAGAGGAAGAACCAAACAATTTGATTTTAATTTTAATATATTTAAAAAATTATTAGTTTAATTTTTACTAATATTAATGTTAGTAAAAATTATTGTGATATGTTTAAATGTAAAATTTTTAATTTTTAATTTTTTATTTATTTTTTATTTTTTAGTGACGGGTTAACCCGTCGCTAAATTTTAATTCTTTATTTAATTTTTTTTATTTTTTAGCGACGGGGTTGACTCGTCGCTAAATTTAATTCTTTATTTAATTTTTTTTGATTTTTTAGTGATGGGTTTAACCCGTCGCAAAATTTTAATTTTTTATTTAATTTTTTTATATTTTAGCCCCGTCGCTAAATTAAAATTTTTGGCAACAGGAAATATCTCATTGCTAAATTTTAATTTTTATTTAATTTTTTTACTTTTTAGTGACGGGAGTGACCTTGTCACTAAATTTTAATTTTTTATTTAATTTATTTTATATTTTTTAGTGACGGGTCAAACCCGTCGCTAAATTTTAATTTTTTTATTTTTTTAGTGGAAATAAAACAATTTTAGCGACGGGGTTACTCCCATCGCTAAAAAATTAAATAAAAAAAATTCAAAGTAGCTAAAAAATAAAAAATTAAATTAAAAAAATTAAAATTTAGTGGCGGGGATGACCCTGTCGCTAAAAAATAAAAAAAAATTTAAAAAAAAAATCAAATTTAGCGACGGGGTTACTCCCATCGCTAAAAAATAAAAAAAATTAAATAAAAAATTTAAATTTAGCGACGGGGTTACTCCCGTCACTAAAAAATAGAAAAAAATTAAATAAAAAAATTAAAATTTAGTGAGGAATTTTCATCACAAATTTCGTCGCTAAATTTAGTGAAGGGTATTCCGTCGCTAAATTAAAAAAATATTTAAAAAAATTAGCGACGAAAATTCAGTTGCTATCCGCCCCTAATTAGCGACAAAATAATCTCGTCTCTAAATTTCGTCTCTAAATACGATTTTTCTTATAGTGGGAATACCCCGGACCTTAGATAGTCAAGGAAAATAGAATAGTATTGACGAGTGTCTTGAGACATGATTTATGACACTTAAAGCAACCGAAACAGAGACAATTTCTTGGTACGATAATTTTAGCTTGGAAAATCGAATGATTGTAAAGGATATAATACTCGATATTTTTAGATTCAGATACTTGAAGAAATAGGATATTTTAAGAGATTGTGGATATTTGGAGACAAATTCAATTTTCGAGCCAGGGGCAAAATCGTAATTTTTTAGGTTCGAGTAAAGATGTAATTTACCTAAAAATTAGGGGTATTAGCGTAATTAACCCTTTCTCCAGGGACTAGAATGTAATTAAAAATTAGTCCGAGGACCGTGTTAAATAGGTTCTAAGTGCAATTATCCAAAATTTTGGGACAAAGTATAATTCTTGAAACTTTTTTCCTAAGGGCATTTGAGAGATTTAGGAAAAGCCTCATAATGACTTTAGAGATAAGGATAAAGTGTCATGATGACATTAGACATAAGATGAATCCTCATGATGACGTTAGAGATAAGATGAAGGCTCATGATGACTTTTAGGATAAGATTTGAATAAGATTTGATTGGATAAGATAAAAATTGGATAAGATTTGATTACATAAGATTTTGTTGGATATGATTTGATTTGGATAAAGATTTGATTTGAATAAGATTTGATTCTGATAAAAATGATTGCATAAAATCTTAGAAAATTTGGAATGATTACAGAAAATCTTAGAAGATTTAGAATGATTGCAGAAGATCTTAGAAGATTTGGAATGATTACAGAAAATCTTAGAAGATTTAGAATGATTGCAGAAGATCTTAGAAGATTTGGGAATGATTTTGGAAGATTTGAAATGATTGTAAAATATGTATTTCTTGGTGGCTAAGTTTCCAAACCCTATAAATAGGGGGTTCATCGCCAAGGGTTTCTCATTCGAAATTGTGATAAACTTGTGCTAGACAAGAGTGCTTCGAGTTTAGTGGATAGAGGGCTTTTAAAGCATACACGAGGCATCACACGCGCAAAGTACTTGGGCACCGCGTGAGGGCGTGTAAGGTGGTGGTTTGGTCAAAAGATTTGAGGAGCTGCACGAAAATTGAGGTTGGGCACAATATTCAAAGTGTTCTGAGTTTCGTTCGACGTGAGTGTTCTACCTAAAACTTGGTTTTGACTTGTGGGTGGTTCTCCCCCAAACTTATTTACTGTGGGTGTTTCTACCCTAAAACTTGGTATTTATGTTACCTAAATGTGTTATGGTTTTATGCAAAATGATTTTGTTGCATATAAATTGTAACCGATGATAGTTGGTTTTGAGGGAGATTCGTCCCTAAATGTTTCGAACTTTTGCATTGCATTTTATAAAATTGTTGTTTATATGATACATTGAATTGTAAAATGTGGCATTGTTTTGCGTTTTGTGTGTTCGTATGGAATGTCAGCCTTAGATGTTGTTTGGATAGTGTAGACATAATTCTTCAAGGGCGTGACAGAATAATAAGGGTATCTGATACTGGTGTGCATGTCAGGATAACCGCCTTGGTTTTCATACCAGGCCGTTTAGCCATGGAAGTTGCACTAGGATGACTAAGTGGTCCATATTGTGTTGTTCATGTAGTATGTCAGCCTAGGATGTTGTCTGGATAGTGTAGCCATAATTCTCCAAGGGTGTGACGAAATAATAGGGGTATCTTGTGCTGATGAGTATGCCGGGATAGCCGCCTTAGTTTCCGTGTCAGGTCATTTGGTCAGGGAAGTTTCACTAGGATGGCTATGTGGTCCATGTGAAATTTTGGAGTTGGGATTGTGTGGTGGTTCTTGGATGCTTAGAGTGGGAACGCAATTTCCGACGTAAATGTGGTATCCAGGTTCTTGCGTTGATGTGACCCTCCTTTGCTGAAAGTTGGTAACAATTATTCCTGAGATGTTGGAGAGATACGTTGGTTTACCCCTTCTTAAGCTAGAATCGCGTCGTGTCGGTATGGTAGCATAACTTTTAGAGAAATTACTTTTTTCCCGTGGTAGGGTTAAGCGGTTGGAATTCTCTTGGGCTAAGGCTTGCCGTGTGTATTCGCTTATTTCATGTCTTGCATTCATTCATGAAAAATGTGTTTTTGAACTCTTACTTAGATGATTCATCATCTAATATGGACTTTGTCCCTGGAATATTCAAACGTTATAGGTGAAGGCAGTGGTGTGAAGGGAAAGGGAATTATCGAGGAGTGACGATGATTAGTTGATAGTTTACTTTATGTCATTTTCAATTATGTTGTTAATTTTGATGACGTCATGTAAACGTTGGTTCGACTTTGTATTATGAATAAAGTGGTTTCGATTATGTCTGTTGAGGTTTCGATCTAGCTTCCGCATGTGAGATGATGTACCTGTCTTAGTTTATTGATGGTTCATAGTTGATATACTGAGAAGGTGTAATGGGATCTTCGGGGAGCGATTTTGTGTTAAGTTTTCATTGAATGGAAAAAAAATATATCCCCGGAATCTTACATTACCTAATGCTCTAGAGAAGTAGGGTGTTACATGTTCGGCTGTGTTGCATATGCTCATGTGCTAACTAAGAAAAGAAAGAAGTTGGATGGTAAAGGTATAAAAGCATTTTTCTTGGGCAAAACCTGTGTCTTATGCTGTTTATATTTTGAACAGGTGTCCTACAAAGAGTGTTCTGGATATGACACTTGAGGAGGCTTGGAGCAGTTGCAAACCAGATGTTGGAACCCTTCATGTGTTCAGTTGTGTTGCATTTGCTCATGTGTCAACTGGGAAAAAAAGGAAGTTGGATGGTAAAGGTATAAAATGCATTTTTCTTGGTTATAGTGATAGAATTAAAGCCTGTAAGTTGTTCAACCCAGCCACAGGTGAAGTTATTGTGAGTAGAGATGTAGAATTCAGTGAAAGTGAAGCTTGGGATTGGACAACCATTGAGAAGGAACATATGGGGTTTGATTGGAATGAAGAATCAGTTGATGACACCCAACCTGAAGTGAAACCATAGAATACGAGCAGTGTAATGCCCTCTAATCCTATTTTGAGTCATGGAGCAACTCGTAGTTCATTACGTAGCCGTGTTTTGCCAACACACTTATTGGATTATGTTCTAACCAATAATATTGATGTTTCTGATGAGGAATTGGTCAATTTTGCATTGTTTGCAGATTGTGATCCTCTTACTTTTGTAGAAGCAACACAAAATGATGGATGGATTCAAGTTATGGATGCTGAAATTCATTCAATCGAGAAGAACAACACTTGGGAACTCACTTCTCTTCTTCCGAGAAAGAAATTAATTGGCGTCAAATGGGTGTACAAGACCAAGTATCAACCAGATCGTCAGGTGGACTGGTTGAAAGCTAGGTTGGTTGTGAAAGGATACAAGCAAAAGCCAGGTATCGATTATTATGAAGTTTTTGCACCCGTAGCAAGGCTTGATACTATTCGATTCATAATTGCTTTAGCTGCCTAAAAGCAATGGTAGATACATAAGATGGATGTGAAATATGCATTTCTTAAAGGATTGCTTGACGAAGAAGTCTATGTTGATCAGCTGGTTGGTTATGTGAAGAAAGGTCATGAAAATAAGTTTCTCAAGTTAAAGAAAGCTCTATACGGGTTAAAACAGGCACTACGGGCGTGGTACACTCATATTGATTCGTATTTCCAAGAAAATAGTTTTCTTAAGTGCCCTTATGAGCCTACGTTGTATATCAAATCTGATTCACATGGAAATATGCTTATTGTATGCTAGTATGTGGATGATTCGATACTTACTGGAGAAAACCCAACTATGTTTGATAAGTTCAAGGAGGCTATGACTAACAATTTTGAGATGAGTGATATGGGGCTTATGTCTTATTATCTTGGGCTTGAAGTTATGCAGACAGGTGATGGGATATTTGTCTCACAAAAGAAGTATGCAACAGGTATCTTGAAGAGGTTCAAGATGGAGTCATGCAAGCCTATCAATACTTCAGTCAAAACAAAGCCGCAGTTGGACAAATTTGGTAATGGTAATCTTGTCAATCCAACGTACTTTCGCAGTTTGGTAGGTAGTTTACGTTATTTGAATTCTACTAGGCCTGACATTACTTTTGGACTTGGCATAATTGGTTGATTTATGGAGACACCCAGCTAGGTTCATTTGCAAGTTGCAAAATGAATTTTATGATACATAAAAGGTACCCAAACTCATGGTATTCTTTATGCATCTGCTACTGATTGCAATCTTGTTGGGTATTCAAATAGTGATTGGGCAAGTGATATTGAAGGGAGAAAAAGTACTTCCAATTTTGTGTTTCACATTGGCTCGGGAGTAATTTCTTGGTCATCAAAGAAACAAGTTGTGGCACTGTCAACTGCTGAAATAGAATATATGGCTGCTGCCTCTGCTGCATGTCAAGTTGTTTGGATATGACGGTTGTGCGAGGAGCTGAATCAAAAGCAAACACTATCTATGAAGGTTTATTGTGACAACAAGTCGGCTATTTCTCTCACGAAAAATCCAATTTTTCACACGCAAAGCAAGCACATTGACATCAAATTTCACTACATTCGTGAACTTGTCAAGGGAGGTGAAATAGAAGTGGAGTTTTGCAAGTCTGAAGACTAGATCGCCGACATTCTCACAAAGCCGTTGAAAGCTGAAGTCTTCCACAATTTGAAGAACAAGATGGGGATGTGTAACTTTGAAAGTTTGAGTTTAAGGGAGGTTATTGGAATTTGATCTAAACTCAAACTTAGAGTGTTTAATTTATTAAATGTTGAGTCTTGTTAGTTTGAATAAGTTTGAACTATTTTACAGATTTTTAGGAGTTTGTTTTCAAGGTGTTTTAGTGGGTTAGCAATTGTGCCTTAAGAATAGGACTTGATAAGCTATTCTTTAGAAGTAAGTTGAGTCATGAGTCTTTGTGTTTTCCTATAAATTAGCACCGTACTTGCATTGTGAAGTAGATTTTTTCTGCAGTTAATAAAATCTCTTTCTTCTTTTGTCTTCTTGCTGTTTATTTGATCTAGTGTTTTTTTGGGAAATTAAAGACTTCAACTTTAATTTCTTGCAGGTTCAAGCCTTTCGTTGAACTTCTGTCCAATCCACAGTCTAAAGAAACTTATCTATTTGGTGTGTTTCTTCTTCTTTTTTTAGTTAATCTTTTTCTGCCTCTTTTTTCAGTCAATTCTTTACTGCATTGTTCTACCTCTTTTCCAAGTTAATTTTAATAGTTTTTGAGTTAATTTTTTAAAAACTATTCTTCACTGTTTGCTTGCATCTCTTTTGTCTGAGATGCACTATTCCACAATTCTAATACATTTTCATTTTTTGTTTTGTCCATGTTTATCTTGAATTTAAAGATGTGATCAGTAAAGTCATTGAGAAGGACAAAACTAGAACTCAGTCATCTTTCGAATCCACTACAAAGTGTATCGATATTGTTCTTGAAGATTTGGAGTATGATCTTTTAATTTTTTTATCTGTCTTTAATATTTTTTTATCTTTTTTTGTTGTGGAATGTATGTTTATATAACCTGTGTTGGGTATTTTATTTATATTATGTTTTGTTGGATATGTGATCATTTTTTTTATTTATATTTTGAAGAAAAAATAGAGTAAAATTTACAACTTCAACCACAAATATTATATACAAAGAAGTCTTCCAAAATTTATTTTAATCACAATGAAATAAAATTATTGTTGCTTCGTTAATTCATATAGTATATTAAAATTGCTGTAACGTGCATTCCATATTTTAAACTATTATTTTATATATGTTTTTGTTGAATATTGTATTTCGTGCATCACACATATCAAGAGTGCAAGGATCAAGCTCGAAACGTGGGCCTATTGGGCACCTAAAACGGCTTGATAGACGCGCATAGTCCATGCACATTGTGTATTTTGTTAACTACTTCACCTTGCACGTTAATTTTATATTTGTATGACATATGGGTGTGCATAGTGGGTGAATTGCAATTGAAGGTTATGGCGGATAAGCCACACAGCCACAGTCGTGACCGAATTAAATATACTTCACCTTGCACGTTATTGAAGAATTGGATTGCATGTGACCGAATTAAATATAATTGAATATATTTGTATGCTGAACATCGTCAAATATGATTTAATATTTATATATTGTTGAGATATTGCAATTAGATGGCGGCAGCATGTGATATGCCGGTAGCCCAATTACATATTATATTTCCAATATACATGCTCATGGGTTGCTATTTGAATATTGGCATATTAATATACACCTTCATGGGTTGCAAGGCATAATATATTTTTTTAATATAAGTGCATCCCAATTGCTATTTGACTATTGGCATATTAATATTATATTTGAATATTGCCCAGAGATGCAACAATTGTCAAGAGATTTTGGCCTTGCCAAAAGAAAATAATCATCTTGCTGAGATGTTATTTGCTGAGGGAAATTGAACTGCGCCGTAAGGAAATGCCGCAAGAAATTTAGGAATGGTTGCGGCAGACTGCTGCAAGAAAGGAATGCCCCAAGAAGAGGCTACCACAAGTAGGGATGGCAATTACAATTGAAATCGAATTAGTTAACATGTTTAAAAACTATTTAATTGGGTAATACTTTGGTTTAGAAAAAAATCAAACACTGTTTCAATAAGTATGGTTTGATTATGGTTTTCACTAAATTCAAATCAAAACTCGAACCGAATGTGTGAGTAACCGAACTAAACATATATATATATAATATTTATTTAATATATTATATATACACATAATATATATATTGACTAATGCATTTTAACTAATGCATTACAAATATATAAAATATTTAACATTTATAAAGTAATTAACAAATAAAAATAAAACTTAATCTTAAATTATTTTATTTTTATCAATTAAATAATTATATGTAAGAAGTTTGAAGTTAATTTGTAACTTTATGCAAGAAGAAGATAACTTTATTAGAATTTGTCTTTGTTTGTTGTATAGTTATCAAAAAATTTTATGAATGCTATTTGGAAGAGTTTATTTTTGTTTGTTGGTATGGATCAAACTAAAAAAATCACGATTAAAATGGAAATCGAATGGTTTGATTATGATTTTTAATTTTTAAAACTAATGGGTAACAGTTTTGTTTTGATTTTAGTAGTTTAAATTTGATTTGATTATGGTTTTGACAAAAATCAAAACCAAACCAAACCATTGTGAACCCTAACCATAAAGAGTGTTGCGAGAAAGAATGTTGCAAGAGGGGACTGTCGCAAGGAATGCCGCGGCCCGAAGACTAGGAGTTGCTCTGGGAATTGTGCCAAAAAGTCCTTTACTGTTCATTTACCTTGCAATTTATAGGAAATGGTGTCACATTTTTTCTTAGATCATTTAACCCCCAAAATCATGAATATTTATATTATAAATATTATTAATTATTTTCTTATCACTTATTTATAATTTATTTTTTGAAAAAAATACTCCGACTTGAAATTACTCATTTAAGATACACTCATTTTGATTTATTCATTCAAAATATGACACTTGTATTTATTTACTAAAAATATTCTCAAGTGGATGTTTTTTGAAAAATTTATGACACAATATATATGCTTGATAAAAATAAAATAATTTAAAATTATGATAACTGATAAAATAATTTAAATTATAATAATTATTGAATAATTAAATAATAATTGTATTTGCCTTAGTAATGGATGAACTCACTAAAGATATTCAGACAGATGTGCCATGGTGTATGTTATTTGCAGACGACATAGTGTTAGTGGATGAAACAAAAGAAGGAGTGAACACTAAGCTTGAGTTGTGGATAAGCAATTTAGAATCTAAGGGATTTAAATTAAGTAGAAAGAAAACAGAATATATGGAATGCAAATTTAGTAAAAATGCAAGAGTGGATGATGTTATAATAAAATTAAAAGACCAAATCTTACAAAGAAAAGACCATTTTCGATATTTGGGATCAGTGATTCAAAAAGATGGAGAAATTCACGAGGATGTCGCACATAGAATTAAGGCAGGTTGGCTAAAATGGAGAAATGCATCGGGAGTGTTATGTGATGGTAAAATCCCATTAAAATTGAAAGAAAAATTTTATAGGAGAGCTATAAGACCAGTTTTGCTGTATGGCTCAGAATGTTGGGCAGTCAAATACCAACATGAGCAAAAGACGAGTGTAGCGGAGATGAGAATGTTAAGATGGATGTGCGGACATACAAGAAATGATAAAATTAGAAATGAAGTTATTCGTAATAAGGTAGGAGTAGTGCCAATCGAGGAGAAGATGAGAGAGACTAGACTAAGATGGTTTGGTCATGTGAGAAGGAGACTAAGAGACGCTCCTGTGAGGAGAGTTGATGAAATGGAACAATTAGTCACAAAAAGAGGTAGAGGTAGACCCAAGAAGACTTTGGGAGAGACATTAAAGTTCGATATGAAGTATATGGATCTAAATGAAGATATGACAAACGATAGAAATACATGGAAGTCTAGAATTCATGTAGCCGACCCCACATAGTGGGATAAAGGCTGGATATGTTGTTATTGTTTATTAATTACAATATTATATATATTATTATTGTTTGGCTAACAATATAATTATTTTTTTATGGTTGGCTAACAATCTTAAAACAGAGAAGGAAGAGCAAAGAGTATGAGTACATTGAAGAAAAATCTTATTATATTCTTCTAACAAATCCAATTCTACAAAATCAACATTTGTTGTATCACCAACAACAAAACTCCATGGGGTTATAAAATATGGCCGTCCCTTCATCTCTAGGCAATTTGTTGACGATATAATATACTCTTTGTTACAAAATTTGTATCAAATACAAACAACGATTCAACCATCAATCACACTCACGAACATAGAATTTTACGTAGAAAACTTAAATAAAAAAAATCGCTGATAGAAAGAACAAAATATAACTAAACAAATATTGATATTGTAAAAGTAATATTACCACACCAAAATATCACTAAATAAATAAATATTGCTACAATTAATAATTTTATAGTTTAATATAATATCAAAATAAGCAAAAATATTAAATGAATATCTAAATGATTACATGCATTTAAATTAATTATACAATGAAGTCTACTCACATATAAGGCTTTATCTAATAATTTAAATTTTTTAATAAAATAGATGTTATGTTGACTTCTTATTTTTGACTATTATCATTACTTTCAACAAAAATAGAACGCGTACAAGCAACATGAGCACAAAGTGTCAAAAAGAGTCAAGATTGGCTCATTAGATTTGAAAATTAACTTGTTGGAAAAAGACTACCAATTTTTGAAAGCGCATTACCAACCACCATCTATATATGGTAGATTTTGACGATCGAAAATAGCCATTTAAATTACATTGGTCTTGTGATCCACATACCAAAAAATTATTAAAATCTGATGGTTGGATCTCACTAAATTCGAAAATTATTTTTTTAAAAAAATTTAAATGCTTACCTTAAATTAGAGAACTTTCAGTCCTCAATGTTTAGGATTGTAGTGAGTTGGTAGGAGAAAAGAGAAAGGGACTTCCAGATAAGGGGAAGAGAGGGCAAGCTAAAGGACATTGACTATTGGCTAGAGAAGGAGAGGAGAGGAAATGTATGCGAGAAGGAGAGGAAAAGGCGAAGGTGGTTGCTAAGAGTTTACCTATCGTGTGGATATATTATTTTTCACATAGATGAAAATATTGTCTTTAATTTTATCTCTCATTTGAAATTGCCACTTAGAGCTAGAATTTTTTTCATCTTTGAATCTATGTCTAAATTGTTTTGGTTAGAGATGAAAATATATCTGTCTCTATTAATTATATGAAATAAATTAATTTTTTTCCTCATTTTTGTCTCTAAGTATTAACTTTATAGACAAAATTAGAGAAGGAATGAATTATGTTGCCATAAAATGCTTTTTCTACATGCAAAAATGAAATCAAAGACGGATTTTGTGTTTTAAATTAAAGCTGTAATTCCGTCTTTGTTTTCTTTTACTACTACTAAAATACAAATTTTCATTATTCGCTCTCAAATTCCTCTCTAAAGTTGGTTGCTAAATCCAACTTTATTTTATGGTAAAAGAGTTCTTGGGAGACCTTCTTAGAAGGCTCCAATAAGAAGAGATAAGACACCCCTTTAGGGGAGGACCAAGGTCTTTGAAAAAGTCTTTATGTTAGAAACTCTTATCTAGGGCATTTTCTAAGGTAGAAATTTCCAAACATACCTTTGTGATCCTATTCAATAATAGTATAATAGATTATGATTAACATGACCAGTAACAATTCTAAGAAATCAGGAGCTACTATCACTACCCCCTTAACTCAGCTATAAATTGTTGAATGCTCAATTTTTTAGATAAGGTAGTTAAACTCTGTTAAGAGTTTTACAACTTTATTTAAAAATTTGACTTAACATTGGAGTGTTTTCACAATAAATATGTTGTATCCTATGATAATTTTTTTTTACAAGGTTCTAGAAACTTAGACTGCGTTCTCTTTATTGTTTTTAAATCATTTTTAGTTTTTAATTTTTTAAAATAATGAAAATGTGTTTATTTTGTCATTTTCAAAAATATATTTTTGAAAATAAGAAAAAAATTTGTAAAGAAAACTCAAAACAACAAATGTTGTTTTGGTTGTTTTCAGCCAAAACAATCTCTAAATCCAAAATATGAAAAATACAATTCATTTTTTATGTTTTGGCTCTAAAAAAGTAAAGAGAAAAAAAGAAAAGAGGAAAAAAAGAAAAATTTATTCTTAAATTTTAAGAATAAAATTATATATTTATTTAAAATTTAAAAAATATAATATATCTATATTATAATTAAAAATATAGGATAACATATAGTATATTATTAAGTATATTACACATATTATGAATAATAATATTTAATATAAATTATTACTCAGATGTCAGTAATTTATTAATCAAATTTATTATTTTATTTTAATAGTAAAATTTTATTAAAAGAGTTAATTTTATCATTTAATAATCAAATTCATTGAATACAATATCATAAAATAATTTTTTTCAAAATTTTAAAATAAACATATTTTCTAATTTTTTATTTTAAAAAATAATTTTTTAAAATCAAAGAAAGAACACTTTTTTAGTTTTCAGTTTTCTGAAAATGACTTATCAAAATAAAAAATTAAAAATAAATTTAAAACTCAAAATTAAAAATTAAAAACTAAAAACTAAAAACTAAAAACGCAAGGAGAAGACAACAATTTCAAAGCTAAAGATGACTTCCTTTATCCTAATCACCTGTGGCCACAATTGGAATGGTTCGAACAATGATAGGATGGAAATAACAGGCCAGCTATGTTGCCTTTATTGGCTGACGGGCTTGCAAGAGGGGTGGGACCCTCCCCCATGGGGCCCACACCTGTCTCAATTTGCCCGCGTCCAAATGTAATATTTTCCTGGAAATAATGGAGTGGTTGCTAAAAAAGGCTTATCATCAGAGATTTGGATATGACTTTTCTTTCGTGACAAAGCTCCAAACTTTCATTCCAAAATGCCCTGGACGAAGCTGGAAGCCTTGCATCCAGGATCCTCAGCCACAAATGTTTCAAATTTGAAGGACTTTCTTATCCCTCCGTAAATATCTATATTTTTAGACACAAACAAATACCTTATATTTAACTTAGCAAACTCATCTTAAACTCATTATCAAAAGGTTGAATTAATTTGATCCCCTAAACCCATTTCGATTGAGTTGAGTTGAGTTGATATATAGAATCATGATATTATCAAATACACAATTTATTACTTTTAGAAGCAAACTGAATTTAACTTCCTCTCCAAACTTAATTCCAAATAGACCCTAAAAGCACTGTGAATCTTAAATTAAAATAAAGCAAAAAATATCTTATTTAAAAATAAAATACATTTATTATTCTTTACCTTAAGAGTGATGATAGTAAAACCATTAATTAAAACAATAATGGGATGAAAATAATAAATTCTAGCAGCCAATAATTACATTTGTTTTTTTTTAATAATATGAATCATGGCAAAAATTCCGATGCCTTGTGATAAAAGAAAATTTGAGATTACATAATATTATCAGTCTCTTGTTACTTTGTAACAGTAATGCTACATGTACATAACATAATTTTATAAAAGGGAATCATACATAATGATTTTTCATTCATTAAAAAGAGAACCAAAATATCTTTTGGTCCTAAGCTAAATAATTTCAACATATTTTGTCATATGGTTCAGCATGACATGTGTGGTCATTAACAATCTTATAAGATAAGTACATGCCCCACCATCTCGACTGATTTGTTCCCACAAAAGAAGGAAATGCCCCACCTTAATTCAAAAGTAATGCTTGTGAAGAAATATCTTATAAGATAATGTTAATTTTATTTTTTTACTCTTGACTCTTCGTGATCATGTTGCTTGTACGCGTTTTATTTTTGTTGAAAATAAAAATAATAATTAAAAATAAAAACTCGATATGACATCTATCGTATCTAAAAGTTTAAATTATTAAATAGAATTTAATATGTGACTAGATTTCATTGTATAATTGGTTTAAATTCATGTAACTATTTAGACGTTATTTAATATATTTGCTTACTTTGATATTATATTAAATTATCAAAGGTGAAATATCTTTTTTTTTTCTGTAAATAAAAATTTTATAGAACAAAAAACAAGTACAAGAGGAAATATCAAATAAATTATTAACGTACTTTTAGAAAGAATCAATAAGTTACTCTACTTTTAGATTTAAGATTAATTGAGATTACTATATTTTAAAAGGCGTCAAACAAGTCACTTGATAAAGGATCATATATTTAGGAAGATAGTGCCACATTTTCCTTTGCTGACGGACAATTATAATAACGCGACATATGTGTCCTACAAATTAATTAATGCCATGTGTCACACTCATCATACCATGTCCGTGTAACAATGGTGGTTAATTGATTAAATTTAAGATTTTTGCATATTTTGCACTTTACCAAAAAAATGGTGGAAAAAGGCCTAACCGGTTATATCAAATTTAGAGACAAAACTTTAGAGACAAAAAAATTTTGTCTGTAAAATTCCATCTCTATTCAAATTAGAGATGGAATTTCTCGTCTCTAATTCTCTTTTTCGATGAAAGTTAACATTAAAGATGAATATTTTTTTGTCTTTGAAATCAAAGATGAATAAATGCTGTTGACGGAAAAAAAAATTAGAGATGAGAATTTTTTCCATTTTTAAAAGCGAGAAACATTTAGAGATGGAAAAATTCCATCATTGAGTCCATCTCTAATGGATAAAATTAAAGTTGCATAGACGAAATTATTTATGTCTTTGATTTCATCTTTGATTTAAAGATTAAAAAAAATCTGTCTATAAAAGCTTTTCTAAGTGATTTTGGTCATTTGTCTGAAAATCCATCTTTGTTAGGGACGAAAAAAATTTATTCTCCAAAATCCATCTCTAAAATCAATATTTTTATAGTATTTTTGAGAATCCCGAGTTAGCCATTCCTAGGGATCTTGATCGGTTATCACGGAAGAATAATTCTAGCAAGGATTTTCCTCATTTGTTAAGAGTTAGACTACATAAGTAGAACAATTTCTCAGAGATAGACAAGAATACACTTTGAAAACTTATTATCCTGTTACTCTCTCTCTTATATACCAAACATTTACTTGATTGTTGAAGCCCATTCAAAAAAACATAACTCTCACTCTTTCAAGAGTCTAATCCATGGTGTTCGACGTGCCAATTCTTAGCAACATCACCACTATACTTTGAGAATCGAGGCCATATTTGTCATTTTGGTAGTTTTTTTTTTTTTAATTTTGTTTAACTACCTTTTAACTTCATTAACAAAGTTAACTCTATTTCCCGTCAAAATAATTTCACACAATTATAAATTCAAATTCAACCAATTCTACACAATTGCAATTTGTCTTTTTAAAAATAAAGTGGCCAATTTGACCACACTTTTAAATACAATTACTTATTTAATTTTTTCTAAAGTATAGTGTGATTGATTTAACCCAAATACAAAATAAAGTAGCTTATTTATCACTTCACCCAATTAGCTAGTAACCACCTTTCACCAACTTATCTAAAACTTTAAAATAAATAATTGGTAACAATATCATGAGCCCTTTTTTCCATAAACCCCCAGCACATCATTATAAGCGGCAACCCAAATTTCATTAGGAAGAAGACACTCAGAATGTGAAAATATCCTCTTTTAACCCACAAACTTACACAAACTTAATTGTTCAATCATCTCCCCCCCCCCCCCCCCCCCCCACCCCCAACACACACACACCCCGGGTGTCCACCATGCAATTTAATGCATGTATGATTCCTGGTTACTATTCCAAACACGCTTCATTTGTTATAATAATAATGGTATTAATGTAGACTGGAGGTGGTACATTTTCATTGAGCAAGCAAGTGTCAATATTTATTATATACTTTTTCATTAGGCAATAACACTTGTACCTTTTCATTGTCCAATAAAAAGATGCCACCTAGACTAAATATCCATCTCCAATCTAGATGAATGACTTTACTTAGCTGCAGAAGAATAACATTACTCTGTGTAAGTAGCACAGCTCGGTTTCCACTTTCCTCTTCACCTACGTACAGCTGTGCAGCCACAAGCCAAATCCAGAAAACAATGGCTCGTCCAAGCTCTTCACCCTTCTCCGTGAGACTAGGCAAGCCGGAATTGCTACCGCCGGCTAAGCCTACCCCTCGCGAGCTGAAACAACTCTCCGACATAGATGACCAGAAAGGCCTCAAGTTCCAGTTACCGGTGACTATGTTCTATGAGAACAAGAGTATTATTCCAGGAACGGAAAGAAAAGATCCGGTGAGGGTGATTCGAGAAGCCATAGCTGAAACTCTTGTCTTCTACTACCCACTCGCCGGAAGGCTCATTGAAATAGAGCCGAACCGGCTTGCTGTAGACTGCACCGGCGAAGGCGTCTTGTTCGTAGAAGCCGACGCCGATGTCAGCTTCGACCAGCTCGGCGGCGCGATTCAGCCCCCGTGTCCTTACATAAACGAGTTTTTGTGTGATGACCCTGCATACGGAGGCATCACCTATTCCCCTTTGTTGTTGGTCCAGGTAGTTCAAGATAAATTAAAAAATTAAATAAATAAAGATCTTATAGACTAATAATATTTTCTTTTTTCTTTGGTAAGAAGGTGAATGGATAGATCCGTATAAACTAATTAATAAAAATCAGATTCATGCTTTTTAAGTATTTATGTTATTTTTTTAAATGTTAATATTGCCCCATATATATTCATTTAACCTAAATATATAATATTATTATATTCTATATCGTAATGAACCATTTAATTGGTTGTATGAAATTATCCCTTGGTGGTCAAATTTTCTGGTTTACTGCCTGCAGATAACATTTCTATCATGTGGAGGATTTGTATTTGCAATACGACTGAACCATGTGATTAGTGATGGTTCCGGCTTAGTCCAATTCTTAAAGGCCGTAGCAGAGATAGCACAAGGTTCATCTGAGCCGTCATTGCTACCGGTTTGGGAAAGAGAGCTCTTGAACGCAAGGCACCCACCAAAGATCACATGCGCGCATCACGCTTATGAGAATTTGAGCAACCACAACAGCCGATTAGTCTCCATGGCCAGCAACAACATGATCCATCAATCTTTCTTCTTCGGCCATACAGAGATAAGAGCCCTTTTGAAGCATCTCCCCTCACGCCTTCAATCATACTCTACATTCGACGTGCTCACAGCGAGTCTGTGGAGATGTTGGGCAATTTCGATGGCACCAAATCCAGAAGAGATTGTTTGCTTGTGCTTCCCCACCAGTGCGCGCGGCAAGAATGGCGTACGCTTGCCTAGCGGATATTATGGCAACGCATCTGTTATCGCCTCAGCCATTTCGGAGGCTGGAAAGCTGTGCAGGAACCCGGTAGCGTATACGTTAGAGCTAGTGAAGAAAGCAAAAGCCCAGGTGAATGAAGAGTTCATTAGATCATCGGCAGATTGTATTGTGATGAAGGGCCGACGCTCATTTTCAACACCATGGAGTTTCGTCGTCGCTGATACGTCAATGGCTGGTTTCAGAGAGGTGGATTTCGGCTGGGGAACGCCGGTTTATGGGGGTCCTGCCGGAAGCCAGTCTCCTATAAACCTCTTTGTAAAGTTCAAAAACAATGAAGGAGAGAGGGGGATTCTGGTGCCCGTGTATTTGCCTGCAGCAGCCATGCAAAGATTCAAGGAGGAAATTTGGAGAATGACCCAACAGCCTCCTGACGATTTACTTCGCAATCACCCAACTGATAGTACCTCCAAGTTGTAATTTCACATATCTTAATTAGGAGATGAGATGATGCCTTGTAAGTGGATTGCCTAGCTAGCTTATCGATCCTTAATTCCCTACTCTAATTATTAATTTAAAGTTTATTTTAAGGTTAATTTTAGAGCTATTTATTTAGAATATATAAAAAAAATAATTTGACTATGCACCATCTTAAATTTTAATCATTTGGTTTAGATAATCACTGAACTTTTAAAATTTTTTCAATCACTCTCTAAACATTTCAAAATTATTTTATGTTACATTTCAAAATTTTATTAAAAATAGTTAATTTTATCATTTAATAATAAAATTCATTGAATAAAATATCTTAAAATAAAATTTCTTAAAATTCTAAAATAAATACTTTTTAAATTTTTTATTTTAAGAAACAGTTTTTTAAAATGACAAAGAACATGTTTTTAATTTTTTGAAAATAGATTATCAAAATAGAAAATTAAAAATAAATTTAAAATTTAAAATTTAAAATTGAAAATGTAAAGAGAACATAGCCTAATATTCTAAAATTTTGAAGAGTTTTGGATAGTCTTATTAATATCAGAATCTTTAATTTATTTGCCTCTCACTCTATTTGAATCATTTTTCTTATAAATTAACGTCCCATAATTTTGAGTATTACAATATACATTTATAACTGAGTTCCAAATTGCACTATACCTATAAACCCTATGGACCCCAGACCCCAACATTTAAGCGCTGCAACAATACCCCATGCAACGGTTATATAAGATCAAGATTATGGCTAACGTATAATTGAGAATATTATTATTATGGCCAGCATCAACACAGCAATAAGAAAAGAAAAACAGAGAAAATTGTTTCACTTGACATTAATAGTACAAGGAGAAGACATTCAATAGAAGCACTCAAGAGTCGAGAGTCAAATAATACATATTGATAGTATTTGATGGATTGGAATGAGTTAATTTTGCAGAGGTTGTTTGGGAATGATTTAATAAATTTTGTAGAGACTAATTTTAAGGAGCTAGAAGAATGAGATTCAATTTGAAAGACTTTAAGGGCTTATTCTCTTTGTCGTTTTCAGATCATTTTTTGTTTTTAGTTTTTCAAAACAGTGAAAATGTATTCTCTTTATTATTTTCAAAAAAGTATTTTCAAAAATAAGAAATTTTTTTTGTAAAGGAAATGCAAAACAACAAAAAATCGTTTTGCCTATTTTTAGTCAAAACACGGTTAAAAATTCAAAACGTGGAAAACGATACTGCCTTTTCTCTATACCTTCTCTCTTCTAGATCCGACGAGCTCCCTCCATTCTCTCTTCTCTCATGTTGCCTATGCTCTCTCCCTTCTTTCTTCCTTACTTCCTCTCTCTCTTCCATCTTGGCTGGCGACGCACTTGCCACGACCATCTCTACCGCGAGTCGCGGTCTCGCTCTTCATTTTCTCTTCCAGATCAGAGTCCTTTGTCTCTTCCTCTCTCTCTCTCTCTCCCTTCCTTGTTGGTCGACGACGTGCCTTCCATGGCCATCACAGCCACGAGTCATCACCACTGCGACTAGCAACCCAGATCCGCCTCGCCTCGCCTTCGTCGTTTCAGTAACTCTGCCATGCCTCAGCTTCACTTATGCTCGTCGTTGCAACAACCTAGATCCGCTGTCCGCCGTTCACCTACGTTGATGATCACTTCCTCCTACGGCCTTTCCTCTTTAAGTTGAAGGCCTTGTACTTGTTGGGGGATGATGTATGATTTTGTATTTTTGTATGGTTAAATCTAGATTTGTGAATCTTTTTGAGGAAAATATGTATGATTTTGTATTTTTATTTCTAATTTAGTGATTGTTAGTGTGTTAGATGGTGAGGCGATTGTTAGCTATGTATGATTTTGGTGATTTTTATTTCTAATTTGGATCTGTGAATCTGTTTGAGGATTATGTATGATTTTGTATTTTTATTTCTAATTTGGTGATTGTTAGTATGCTTTTGTATTTAGTATGATAGATTTTGTATTTTCACTCAATTATTTCATTTGATGCTACCAGCTATCCTTTTGGAGTTTGTGTTCTTGGGTTGTTATAATACAAGCTTGGGGATTAATGCTCATTGTATGATGTTGTATATTTGAAAGAAAACAAATATGATAGATTTTAAGAGCAGTGGCAACCAATCCAATTGAATGAAAAGAACCATGTTTGCAATTGGGCCAGTATCGCATGCCCTATTAGTGTTGCATTTTTTGCTATTAGTTTTGTTCATCGAGTTTATCTTTAATTTTTATTTTTATATTTTTTTATCAAAGTTAATTTATTTCTTGTTTTTATTTTTTATAATGAGAAAAAAATATTACAAATTCACCAATTTCAAAATATATATTATTTAATAATATATTAGTATTAAACTGTTTTAATTTAAAAAATAATCAAATGTATTAAATAAAATATTATAAAATAATTTTTCTCAAAATTCAAAGTGAACACGTTTTCTTGTTTTCAGTTTTGCAAAATATTTTATCAGAATGACAAAAAGAACACATTTTTAGTAATCTCAAAACATACACTCAAAATAGAAAACTGAAAATGAATTCAAAACTCAAAATTCAAAATTGAAATACGAAGAGAACACCACTTAAAAGTTGGAGGAGAAACAAACAATTTATAAAAGGAGTACTGACTTTTTAATAACACTTGTTTTTTTGTTTTTTTTTTTATTGCTTGAATACAAAATACATATATTGATACCTATTTATAAGCTTGAGTGTGGCAGTGGATTTGGTTTCGCCACCACACTAGATTGTTCTATTTTTTAATACAAATTCTAGATATTTCATGAGATTTTTTGCTTAAATATTTCTAAACATTTATTTAAATAATTCTACAAATATCTACCACTTATTTATTTATACTACTAGATATTCTTAGTTCATTCTACCTAAAGATGAAACTCTCTAAACCCCTTGGGGTAGCTCAAGTGGTCGACCGCATGGGTTTCGGGTGTCAGGTATGCCAAGGTTGTGTGTTCGAATTCTGAGCAATGCGGTAGGTATCGCTTAACTACACAAGGGGCCACAGGTACAGGTCTTTGACCTGGACTTACCTTGGTCTGGCCCGATGGCCTGGTTCGGGTTAGCCCGTAGGTTATAGGGTTAGCAATGCTCGCGCCAAAGGCGCCGCTAGGCGAAGCTCATCGATTTCTACGTTTAAAAAAAAAAAAAAAAAAAAGATAGATGAAACTCTCTAGAAATATGTAACAATTCTCAATAAATGTTCTCAGCACAAGGCGCCTCCTTACCTGTGAAAAATACTTGTATACTCAGCTTAAGAGTTTACTCATGTATTAAATAGTTAAAATTTTGTTATGTCAATTAATAATTTTAAATTTAATTAATATTTATTTTATTTTATTTTTATGCTTATCGTATGGATTTATGAATTGAGGCCGAAAAACCTTAATTAGCTGGTATATGAGTGGACCCACATATATAGAGTATACCTTAGTATTTTTCCTCCCCAATTGCCCATGTATTTGAGTTAAGTTTTGGTCATGGGTTAGTTATGGTGATTTGGCCGTGGGATCTCGAGATAGAGCTAGTGGCTGGTGTGCATATTTACCTAAAAGCTCCAATTTTGACATCTGCACGCCCAAAATTGTGATAAAGCCTGGTGATTTCAATGGTGAAGACAAGTTAATGCATACTGCATACATCAAGCGGGTGCTTGAACCAAGTTGGTATATAATTCTCCCCCACTTCAGTCCATTCTGTGTGGCCAATGGGCTGGTTTTCCAACCACGTGGCTACTTTCTTAGCCATGGTTCTCACTAAGAAGGCACCGACTATCAATGATCATTTCCATCTCTCTGTTGGGACTTTAAAACTATACAAAGTAGGTGGCCCCCTCTCAAAGGACTATGGTCCATACTTCTTATTTGAATGATGGTGTGTTTTCAGATATTCCATACTGTTTGTTACTCGAATTGCTCTAAATTGGTTTCTTTTCTTTTGTTTTTTTAATTTTCAAATTTACCTTTCGTTCTTTTGTTGGATCCTATCGTTTATGGTCCCTATTATCTTCGATTTGTAATGCGGCTAGCTGGACTGCTTTTTGATTAAGTGGCTGTTAGTTAGCAAGATAAAACAAAGAAAAATTAAATTAAATATGAACCATATTCAGGTTAACCATTATGAGTCTTATCACTAAAATTTAGAAACCATAATGTGTAAGTTATACATACTAAACCATATAACTCTTATCAGTAAAATTTAGGATGCACTATAATTTTGTGCATTACCATTAACGGTATCCAACCACTTAGAGCCTAGAGCTAATTTCAATTGGCTCCACAATAATAGAATTTTTAACAGGCTCCTGGATCGTTCTCCTTCTCTAACCTTTGCATTGTTGCCACAGGCAAATACATGGGAACCACAATCCCCTCCTCCCCGTGACTGTTCTTAAACCTTGCATAAGGGCCAGAGCCGGCCCAACAAATTTGGGGGCTCTAGGCTGAAAAATAATTTTTAGAATCCGTGAGAGGATCATTATCTAAATGATATCAAACAATAACATTAGCCAAAACACACTCACCAACCTTATTGAAATCATAATCTTTTTATCATATAACATCTCATTATCATCTTTACAAAATCATTCATCACTTGGTCCCACTTGGACTTACATAACATATGTCAATCTCAAAAACGTAAACATTAACCTTAACAAAGGCACAATGGCACCCAAGACCTAGTCTCGGGAGGGTTCTGCACTTGATACCTTGACTCGACGGTCTGGACCCAAACCCCGCTAAACGAACCTGCTATCACAAACGAATCCCTAACCTGGAATGATGGAAAGCAAATGTGAGTCGCAAGACTCAGTAAGCTCTGGAAAGAAAGGCTATAGGATAAGGACAAAACTCTTCCCATCACACCCCATGCAATTCATGCCAATGCAACGTCATTTCGTGCCATACCCAATACCTGCTTTATTTCTAAATACATAAACATATAATGTACTTCACATAAACGGTCCTTGGGGCCCACATACAACACACACTGGCACCCAAGTTCAACATACAAACCTGATATCAACCTTTTATAGGTTACCGTGCCATTTTCCTTGAACGTCCATTCCTGTCACCCTCAACATAATCTGTTGTAGTAGGTCTCACCCCAAGTTCTTATTATTGTTGTGGGTCTCACCCCAAGGTCTTATTGTCACCGTGGGTCTCATACCAAGGTCTTATCGTGGATGTAACAGCCCACTTCTTCAGGGCGTGTTATACCTTAGGAAAATTGGGTCTTATTTTTTTTTTAAACTACGATGCATCCGAAATTTCCTAAGGCCTATCTAGTGTTTAATTTACACACCAGAGATAAATACAATTTACAAAGCAGAAGTTGAATCGAACCTGCTCACGGTCATGCATATAATAATAACTGGACATGACATTCATTATAAAGTTAATTCATAAGCGTCTGACAATAAACACAATGTACATAATTCTTAAACTGTTCATATTACTACATGGCATGGCTCATTTCCTCGTTTCTTGACATCTCGTGCCATTACACATCTTCAACCTCGATAACATCACTGCAAGTCCCGACTGGAACATTGAATGTTTCAGGGGCGAACCCAAATTAAATAATGAACCATCTAAGTAAGGGTACACAATGCTATGTTATGTGTGTATGCAATGTCTTTCATCGTAGGTGTCAACTGCACCCCTCATGCTACCCATCATTTTAGCGGCTAACTCTTTCGAAGCCGGGGTGTATGGGTGCACCCTTGGTAAGGCAGCAGTGCCAGTTCGTACTCCCTACGGCCTCATATGCGTGTGATCAATGATATCAACGTGTAATCATGCATTTCATAGTCATGTATGCATTCTACGTGATAGATACATATCAGGGCATGTCAATATGATAAAATTTTTTTCGAGGAAATACCACTTACCTTCTCAAGCTTATCGGGCTAACTCGATATCTGTGCCTCACCTCGATTTGCGTGCCAACCTCAAAATTTGCACGAATCTCTTCAACTTCAGCCTCAAAGTATCCTAATCACCATAATTATTTAAATAAACATTAAAACCTATTTTTTCATATTTTTTGGCATTTTCTATAATTTTATCTCTATTTCCTCTTGTTTTTCCTCAATAAATCCATATTAAATATTTCTAAAATATTTTCTCAAATATTTCACTACGACAATTCATAAAATAATATTCTTAAATTTCTAAAATTTTGAAGGAATTTTAGTTACCTTGACTTAACCTCTCCGGCTTTCTCAATATGCGTGTCATATTCCCGAAATGCGTGCCTGGGTTGTTTTTCTCACCAAAATCTCCGGAATATCATCGAAACATAATTTCTTATTTTTTCAAAATTTTCTAGAATTTATACCATTATTTTCCTATTTTTTTCTTCTTTTTCTTTCTTTTTCTTTTCTTTTCTTTTTTTTTTCCTCTTCTACTATTCATCATCTCCTTCCTCTGTTTTGCGCACAGCCACCCTTCCTTCTTCTTTTCCTTTTCTTCTTTCTTTCTTCTCTTCTTTTTCTTTTTCTTCTTCCTCTTCTTCCCTTCTCCTCTTCTTCTTCTTCTTATTCTTCTTCTTCTCCTTTTCTTCTTTCCTTCTTGCGTGAACAGCTTCTGCCCACCGCTACCCGCGTACTTCCGGCCTGCCGCCGTCCTCGCCATCGCCCGCCGCTGCCGCCCTCGCCTCACATCGCGGCTGCCACCACCGGCGGTTTTCCTCGCGGCCACTTGCGGCTCCGCGTCCAGCCGCTGCTCGCGGCCCAGCTCACTGTGCGTCGGCCATGGCTGGACCTTGCGGCCACTCTGGCCGCTTTCGGCTTCCATCGCCATCGCCAATCGCCCCCTGCTCCACCGCACGCAACCGTAGCCTCCTCGGCCGCTGACCGACCTCCTGCGCGCAGCAGCCCAACTGCTCTCATGACTGCCCAGCTCTTTCTCTCTCTCTCCCTCTCCCTCTCTCCTTGCTTTGATGCTCTCGGTCGCCCTTAGGCTCTCTGCCCCTGCTCTTCCTCTCGGCCAAACCTCTCTGCCTATTTATAGGCAGGCATTGACGAACGATATACATACATATATATATATAAATATCTGTATGAATTACACCTTGAATCTTGCTGACAAAATCTCTCATTCTTGCACAAATCTCGGCGATTTTGCAGGGGCATGGCTGGAATGTATGGAGTTGCAGGGCGTGGAGATGGATTTGCAAGGAATGGGATGATTTGCAGAGATATGGACACCCCCCCCACGTGCACAGCTTCACACATGCCTATATATTAACATATAATTACGTATAACATAATAAAATTACATATTTAACTCCTAGTTTATATTTATTTCATGTGAACAATTCTTTAATTACAACCATATCTTCGAACAACAATTTAATTGACATTATGATACCGAAAATGTAAAAATTAATAATTTCAAGTTACTCAATAATGCCTATTTCGCCCAAGTGTCCTCATCGGGCTGTCGTTTCATCTCGAAACCACTGAAGGGTTGCTCGTTAAGCAAAACCGGAGTCCCCCTAGGGTTTCGTTGATTTTTAGGGAGCCTCCTACAATAATTCGATTTTTTAGCTTAAATGGTAGCTGCATTTTAGCTATACCGAAAACTGTTTCGAATTCAATTTCTTTCAATATCATAAATCCTATCTCGATACGCTCGTCGAGACCATATAATTTTGCTTAGACAATTTCACTCCGAGGTATTCCCTACAGTTGATTCGGTACCTGAAATTGCTATAAAATTAATTTTTTTCGGTATTCTAAACCTATTAAAATTACGTGGCAACCTTATACGAACATGGGGTATTACAGTGGACCATGCAGTCATGGGTCTCACCCCAAGGTCTTACTGTGACCACACCTACCACCCAAACTTATCACCTAAGAATGCACATTCTCACCATGTAGTGCAACAAATAGGAAATGCAATGGCTTTTGTAGCATAAACGTAATGACAAGGCCCCCATAAACCAAGTATCAAGCCATGCTACTCCCACATAGGAATACACACATGCAATATGCTCTAAATGTACCAATTCACCTAGGGAACCCCAGTTGGCTCTTGGACCGACCAGGTCATGCAAATGCTCACACACCCCGTCACACACAAAACATGTCCCAACAGTGAATGCAACCCAAGCCCTATGTAGCACACAGATCAAGATATGCACAACCCAAGGTGAGAATCTAGCAGTGCCAGCTCTTCTGGCCAGTCTAACGCTTATCGTAACAGCCAATGACTGGCGCCCATACATCCAGCCATCAACTGCCACGACCGATGGTCGACAGTCAGTGGCTTTGTATCCCATACCCTTAAGGCACACATAGACAACATTAAACTCAATCTCTTAAGCTCAACATTTCTCACACTTTATCCATAACAACATAGACACTACTATGTCATTCATGCTCTCATCTTTTCTCATACACAGACAACCATCTCCACATTCATAACAAATTAATAACATAACCCCATTAAATCATACTCAACTCTTCTAAGAACCTAGCCCCAATGGGTTCGGCATCATTCCTAAGGGAAGCAAAGTGATACAAGGCTCCGTGACGATTGAAATGAACGACACCATGACATCACTGTTTAACTCAATCCATTAACAATAAACCCAATATAAGTCATAGGGTGGTTATCACGCGGATTATTATTATTAAAGTGTGGAATCGAATCACGGTGAGGAAGGGTTTAAAATATCAGAAATAACGAAGACTCTCGCAGGAAATGAAGATCATGAGGAGGGGGTTAGGAGCTTGCCTGAAACCTGCTGATTCCTACCTCTTTTGTGCTCCCGTTGCAAAGTAAAATATTTCGCTGCGTTTAATAGGACCATAGCTTAAATTAATTAAATTTGACCGCATAAAATTTATAATTTAATCATACAACGCTTCTACTAATTTTTACCCACGTACCTGATCACTTTCCACGTCAAAATAATCCCAAACCCTTTTATTTTTCCTTATTTCTTTTATTTTCTATTCTTTTCTTTCTTTGCTTCTCTTCTCATTCTCCTCCTCTTTCTTCTTCTTCCTCGCCCCTGCTGTTGCGCGCCTTGCTTCTTCTTCTCCCTTCATTTCCTTCTTTTTTTTTCTTTTCCTTCTTTTTTCTTTTCTTTCTTTCTTTCTTTCTTTCTTCTTCTTCTTCCTTTCTTCCCCACGCCTTATCCTCTGCGCGCCATGCCCAGCCGCCGCCTCGGCCAGCGTCGCCCTCGCCGTTCGTCGCTGCTCCACCCTTGCTGGCGCCTCTGGCCGCCATCGCTACATCTGGCTCCACCGCGGCCACCCGTACCTCACACGGCCACTGTTGTCGCCTTGTTCGGCTGCCATGGCCGAGCTTCACTCGGCCAGCCTTTCTCCGTCTCGAGCTCTCTCTCTCTCACACTGCTCTCTCTCTCGCAAGCTTTCCTTCTCTCTCTTTGTTTTTATTTCCAGCGAAATTGGCCCCTGTAGCATGCTTAGGGCCACGCACATTACATATAAGTATATATGTATTTATATATATATTAGTTTATTAATTTAAGTTAAGTTAATTTAATTTAATTTACACATTTTTATTATTATTAGTATTATCCCTATTATTGTTATTAATTTATTCCATTACTTTCATAAACACTCTCAATTAAACTAATTAAATACCCTTAATTTCCTATTGTTTCAAACAACATTAATTACTATTTTCCCTTAGTTCCTCAAATATTTCTTAATAACTTCAAACACCAAAATCAATAATCAATATTTATCTCCAAATTTCAGGATATTACACTATGCCTCCCACGACTATTCCTCTTATCTTCATTTTCTTTCCTTATTCCTCCTCTTTTCTTTCTCCTTTATAAATGAGGGCTTATTTCATTGGAAAATAACAAGAGAACTCATAGCAGAATTATTTTTTAAAAATTTTCATACTCTTCTAGTTTTAATAGTGTTCAATTAGTGTTCCACTTTATATATTATTAGATTCTGAAATTTATGCTAACTTCTTAATTTGTAAACTGTTGTATCTAGAAAAACAGATACCAATTAGCCTCTAGTACTTTCGATGAGGTGACGAATTTGTTTTAAGGGAATTGTGTGTTATATAGAACTTGGTTTTATCATCTCTTTATATATTATTGTGCTTTTATTTTCCTTTGTAAAGTATTGAATATTTCAATATTTCTGTATTAATGGTTTAAATATAGTATTATAATAATTATATTTTTGAGCAATAATTACAGTATTATAGATATTATTATTGTTTGGTTAACAATATAATTATTTTATTGTGATTGGTTAATAATTTTAAAATAGAGCTGAATGAAGGACAGAGAGTACGTGTACGTTTGAAGAAAAATCTTATTATATTTTTCTAACAAATCCAACTTTGCAAAATCAATAGTTGTTGTATCACCAACAACAAAATTCCATGGGGTTATAAACGATTGTCATCCTTTCATCACAATGCAATCTGTCGATGATATAATATACTCTTTGTTACAAAATTTGCATCGAATACAAACATCGATCAAACCATCAATCATATGCACTGTAACGTCCCGTTCGAGCGATAGGAAGAATCGGAACAACTTACCCTAATGGGCCTACACGAACTTCCCAGGGGGGTCACCCATCCCTGGATTACCCCAAGTCAAGCACGCTTAACTTGAGAGTTCTTTGCCAACATTCAGCCCAAAAGGTATCCAGCTGGTATTGTTTCCTTCCTTACACTATCATCGATATATACTAACTTCTCTGGGCTGCTGCTTGAATTTAATACAGTTATAAATGTAAATGCTTTTATCATATTGGCATGCTATGATATGAAATCATCACGTAGACTGCATCAATGGCATGACTATGAAATGCATACATGCACAATGATATTGTTGATCACATGCATATGAGGCCGTAGGGAGTACGAACTGACACCGCTGGCCTATCAAGGGTGCACCCATACACCCCGGCTTCGAAGAGATGGCCGCTAAAATGATAGGCAGTATGAGGGGTGTAGTTGACACCTACGATGAAAGACATTGCATACACTCATAGCATTTCATTTGGTATTCTTACTTAGATGATTCATCATCTAACATGGGTTCGCCCTTGGAACATTCAACGTTCCAGCCGGGACTTGCAGAGATGATTCAGAGTGTTGTGATGTGTAGTGACACGAGACATCAAGATGCGAGTAAATGTACCATGTTATAATATGATTAGTTTAAGATTTATGTATATTGTTTCATCATCAAACGCTTTATGTATTAACTGTATTAAATGCCATGTACAATTATTAAATTATGCATTACCATGAGCAGGTTCGATTTAGCTTCCGCTTTACATTTATTTCTAGTCTAGATATCTCATCTGGCACTAGATACGGTCTTAGGGAATTTTAAAATAATGTTTAAAAAAAAAAATAACCAAATTTCCTAAGACATAACATGCGCAAGAAGGCGGGCTGTTACAGGTGGTATCAGAGCCGACCCCTGAGCCTCTGAGCGCGGTGGTGGGGCAAACCTTAGCGAGGAGGCTGAGTCCCAAAGGGGGCGTGTAGGCCTCTATGGGGGGTGCGTGTAGGCACCTTAGGCGAATCCCACATCGGTCATGCAAGGCGGAGAGATCTGGGACCAATTGTAAGGTCGCATGACGAGGACGTCATGTGCTTAAGGGGGGAGAATGTAATACCCCGAGAGCCCAGAGAAGTTAGTATATATCGAGGATAGTGTAAGAAATGAAACAACACCAGCTGGATACCTTTTGGACTGAATGTTGGTAAAGAACTCTCAAGTTAAGCGTGCTTGACCTGGGGTAATCCAGGGATGGGTGACCCCCCTGGGAAGTTCGCGTATGCCCATCAGGGTAAGTTGTTCTGGTCCTTCTTATCGCTCGATCGGGATGTTACATGCACAAATACAAAATTTTATGTAAAAAACTCAAATAAAAAAAAAATCACTGACAGAAAGAACAAAATATAACTAAATAAATATTGATATTGCAAAAGAAATATAACCACACCAAAATATCACTAAACAAATATTACTATAATTAATAATTTTATAATTTAACATAATATCAAAATATGAAAAAATATTAAATGAATATCTAAATGATTACATGCATTTAAACTAATTATACAATGAAGTCTACTCACATATCAGGGTTTATCTAATAATTTAAATTTTTAGATAAAATAGATGTTATGTTGACTTCCTATTTTTGACTATTATCATTATTTTCAACAGAAATAGAAGGCGTACAAGCAACATGAGCACAAAGTGTCAAAAAGAGTCAAGACCGGCTCATCATGAATTTTATAGAACTTATATTCCGCGTATTAATGAGTCTCTTGGCATTGATTTCTTTAGGCATGGAAATTAATTTTACAAAGTAACAAGGGACTGATGAGTCTTTCGTCATCCCAAATTTTCTTTTATCACAAGACACCGGAATTTATTATTAATTAAAAAAACAAATGATTTCGAACATTTATCCTGGCATCCACAAAATTCGTCGAGAAGGTAACCCCTTCTTGGCTGCTAGAATTTATTATGTTCATCCCAGTATTATTTTAATTAATGGTTTTACTATAATCACACTTACAGTAAAGAATAATAAATATATTTTATTTTCAAATAAGATGTTTTTATTTTATTTTATTCTGAGAATTAATGGAGTCTAGATCTTTAGATTCCTCAAATTTTGAAGCCAAGGAATGAAGAATCTTTTTTTCCACACCAACATTTTCAATTTTATCTCCACACCTCTTCATTTGATTTACAGTGGCCTTGATCCTTTTAACAATAATCCAAAATTGACTTGAATTCCTGCATGCACAAAACTTGAAAATCACCTTGTAATGATTGGAGTCGCACATTTTTCACTTTGTCAACTCCTTGAAAAGGACTTTGCAAAATCTCCCATGCTTAATTTGTAATGGTTGCATTGGCCACCTTCTCAGACATAAATCATTCGAACATATTGATGGATGATGGTGAGGGCTTGTTGACCTTTCTTCCTTGTTTTTGACAAAATCCTTCTCATTTTGAGACAAAGCACTTCATTTTGAGGTTGCAAATAACATTTCTCTACGATCTTGCCAACATCTTCAAACTCCACTATTGTTTAATTACCATCTCTCAGAAGAACCTTTTGATACACATATTGTTAAATAGAAGGATATTTAATTAGGAGGAAGAGACTTTTTAAAGGGGAGAGGAGTGTTTAGGAGAAGGAATTGTAGAATTTTTATTGATTAATCAAATTCAAGTACAATGGGGTATTTATGGGTACAAACATGACTCTTAAAATCGAAATACATGAATTCATTCATAAACCAGACTAATGACATGAACCAAAATAACCAATACAAGAACAATAATTAATAAATTAACATTGAACTTACACACACATAAACCAAAACGCATGCACCTACAAAATTCAAATTAATCTTCAACAATTACTTTAGAGTGACGCATATCTCAAAGCTTCCTTGGTCATCTTCGTTAGCTCATCTTCAAACCTCTGCATGGCCGACCTCGGCAAGCATATCGCCGTCAGAATCCCATCTCCTTTTTTACCGTCCCTGAAACTCGAGAAGAAGCTTATTAGAGAGCGGGCCTCAGCCGGGTCGCCGTACACCGGCTTCCCCCACCCAAAGTCGACTTTGTCGAATCCTAGTCGACCCGTATTAGAAACACGAATATTCCCTTTCCTCCTATACGATGGTCTTCGCCTAGTCACCATAAGATCAGCCACCGACCTAAAATACTCGGCTTCAAGGGCTTGGCTTCTTGTCTTTTTAACAAGCTCCACAACATATTCTAGTGGGTATTTTGAAACCATCTCAGCCGTCGAAACTGATGCGGGAGAGACGAAAACGTTGCCATAGTATCCGTCCGGTATATCTAGCCCAGCCATGTTGCGACCATTGATAACGCATGAAATCCGGACGCTCTCGTTGGGGCCAATGCCGAGGGCAGTTGTGCGGCATTTCCAGATACAAGCTGTAATTATCTCGAACCTAGTGCATCTGGTCCTTTTCTGCGGGGGAAGATGGCTCCGAAGGGCTCCCATCTCTTTAGGACCGAAGAAGAAACATCGGTTGATCATAGTTGCGTTGCCATCACCGTCAGATTGGCCTTCGAGGTCGAGCTCTGGCTCGTATTCGTTGTGCAAGCAAGTGACCCGAGGAGGGTTTCTTGCAAATAAAAGCTTCCTTTGCCAAACAGGAGTAACAGAAGGGGTGCCTGCTTTCCCTTGAGCAAACTCGGCAATGGCGTTCAGGAACTGGACCAGCCCAGAGGCGTCGCTCATGGTGTGGTTCAGGCGAGCTGCAAAGGCGAAGCCGCCGCATTGGAAACGAGTCACCTGTGTTGATCATAATCTAAATTAATTAGTATTGTTTCATTAGTTTGTAACTTTGTGCCATAATGTTTGGTCCGAATTAACCCAACACACTTAAGATTTTTGGTTCAATTCAGAGTAACCATTAATATTCTATTAGTTTATCAAGCAAATCTTTGGATTCTAATATGGCCATGAATCTGTCAAAACGACCAATTGAGGCTTCTAATGATTCTTCCAACCAATGTAAGGATTATTGGCATCGTTTTGAGCAAGCACTTTTATTTAGCGGAGAATTTTGACAAATATATTATTACTCTTTTATGCCAACGTCACTAATCTTTATAAATAGGCTATTAGTCTTTATAGTAAAAAAATACCTGAATGAGAATGAGAGGGCAACCGACGATTCCATCGGAGCCGGGAACATCTTGCAGAAGCTTCGCTGTGTACGGAAACCCCAGCCGAAGCGGTCGCTGAGCTGCTCGACCTCGATATCGGCGTCCGCCTCTACGAACAAAACCCCTTCACCGGTGCAGGCCACCATGAGTTTCTAGTTGCTGGCTTCGATAAGCCTTCCGGCAAACGGGTAGTAGAAAACAAGGGTTTCGGCAAGTGTTGCTTCGATGATCTTGACGGGATCCTGTCCTTGGAAGGATTTTTTCCGTAAAACATTATCACGGGAACATGCAACCGGAGTCCTTGCTGGTCGTCAATGTCGGAGAGTGGTTTGCGTTCGCATGGCATCAGCTTTGCCGGCGCAACCAGTCGTGGCTCTTGCCTTCTCACGGCGAAAGTAAGAGACGATAAAGACGACATGAATTCTCTACTAGTTTGGAGTTGTGAATTGCATATTCCCCATAATATATATATATATATATATGGAAATTCTATGCGAATAGAATTTCTCTTGTCCTCGGCCCGGCCAATAGAAGGGCGCCTGGCGTGCCCCCCCGCCTTCTCCTCTATTGCCGCGGTCCCCAACTAGTAGCCAACCCTAGAGATGGCAATTGCAATCGAAACTGTGGGGAATCAAATCGAAATCAAACTAGTCAAAGCGGTTAAAAATCGTTTGACTGGGTAATGGTTTGATTTAGGAAAAAATCGAACACTGTTTTAATGGGTATGGTTTGGTTATGGTTTTCACTAAAACCAAACCAAAACCCGAACCGAAACCGAACCGTTGTGTGGATAACCGAACCAAACCGCACTAGACCGAACCAAATATATAATATATATAATATTAGAGGGGCGGTAGGAAACCTAGCCCAGCCCACGAACCCGCGAACCCACCCGAGCCCATAAACCCGCAAACCCACCCCAACCCTTCTCTTCTCCTTCCTTGCACAAACCCTTATCTTCTCCTTCCTCGCTCTTGCTCTCTCTCATCCTCACTGCCTCTCGCTCTCTGCCTTGTTCGATCTTGCTCGGCTCGCCCTTGTTCTCTGCTCTTGCAGTCTCGTTCTCGCTCGCCCTCTCTCTCCGTCGCTTGCCCTCGCTGGCTCTCTCTTTCTCTCACTAGGGCTCGACCCCTTTTGCTCGCGCTCGCCCTCTCTTTCTCCTTTTCTTCCTCTCGCTCATCCTCACTTGCCCTCCGACCCTTGCTGCCTTTACTTTCGTTAGACCCCTCTCGCTCTCGCCGGCCCTCACTGCCTATTGGCTCGTGCTAGGGCTCAGCCCCTCTTGCTCTTGCTCGCCCTCGCTTACCCTTGCTGCCTCTCGACTCTGGCTCTTGCTCGACCCCTCTCGCTCTCGCCAGCCCTCGCTGGCTCTTGCTCGCCCTCTTGCTTGCCCTCGTTGCCTATCGGCTCGTACTAGGGCTCGGCCCCTCTTGCTCCCGCTCGCCCTCTGGCCATCTTGCTCTCCCTCGCTTGCCTTCTGCCTCTAAGTTCTCATATAACTGGTATGATTTTTTTTTAATTTTTCGATCATATTTTGTTTACTTATTTATGCTTGATTTGTTGTTGAGGTTGTTGTATTTTTTGTGCAAATTTTTACAGAATATGGCATGCTCGCAAAGTGGCAGCACACAACAATGTTTTGCGAGTGGATCTTCGTCCAGTGAACAAACTCATCAATCAATACCGGTGGAGAGTTCTTAAGAGGTAAATGTTTCTGATAAGGAAATTGGTGGTAGGACTAGAAGTGATGTATGGAAACATTTTCAAAGAGTAGTCATTAATAAAGAAATTAAGTCTCAATACAACTATTGTAAGAAATTACTTGCGGGTAAATCAACAAATAGTACATCAACTATAAAGCAACATCTCAATAGGTGTCCTAAGAGAATATTGGTAGGAGATATAAGGCAAATGTTTATAAAATCTGATTTGAAAGGAGAGATCTCTTCCGATTCATATGATGAAAAAAAAGGAAGAGAGAAATTAGAAAAGATGATCATTATGCATGATTATCCTCTTTCGATGGTGGAGCATAGTGGATTCAAAGATTTCACAAGTACCATTCAACCTCTTTTCAAGTGTCCTTCTCGTAATACTTTGAAGAATGATATCATGAGGATTTACAGTGAAGAAAGGGATAAAGTGATGAGTTTAATTGAAAACATTGACAGTAGGGTGGCTATTACAAAGGATATGTGGACTTCTAGTAACCAAAAAAGGGGTTTTATGGCTGTTACAAGACATTTCATTGATAAGTCTTGGACATTGCATAACAAAATTTTGAGGTATGATAAGTATTTTTTGTAAGAGCCCACCTTTTCAGGGCATGTTATGCCTTAGGAAATTTGGTCTTATATATATATATATATTTTTCTAAGTTACATTACCCCCAACATTCCCTAAGACCTATCCAGTGCTTAATTTGCACACTAGAGATAAATACCATTTTATAAAGCGGAAGTTGAATCGAACCTGTTCATGGCAATACATACATGAATAACTGGACATAGCATTTATTACAAAGTTATTACATGAGCCTCTGAAAAGTAAAATAAATGTACTTAATTCTCAAACTATCTATTTTACAACATAACATGGCTCATTTCCTCGTTTCTTAACGTCTCGCGTCATTACACATCTCCAACCTCGGTATCATCACTGCAAGTCCCAACTGGAACATTGAATGTTCTAGGGGCGAACCCAAGTTAGATGATGAACCATCTAAGTAAGGGTACATAATAGTATGTCATGTGTGTATGCAATGTCTTTCATCGTAGGTGCCAACTGCACCCTTCATGCTATCTATCATTTTAGCGGCCACCTCTTTCGAAGCCGGGGTGTATAGGTGCACCCTTGGTAAGGCAGCGGTGCCAGTTCATACTCCCTACGGCCTCATATGCGTGTGATCAACGATATCAACGTGTATTCATGCATTTCATAGTCATGTATGCATTCTACGTGATGGATACATATCAGGGCATGTCAATATGATGAAAATATTTTCGATGAAGTACCACTTACTTTCTCAAGCTTATCAAACTACCTCAATATCCGTGCTTTGTCTCGATTTGTGTGCTAACCTCAAAATTTGCACGAGTCTCTTCAACTTCCACCTCAAAGTATCCTAATCACCATAATTATTTAAATAAACATTAAAACCTATTTTTCCATAATTTTTGGCATTTTTTATAATTTTCTCTCTATTTCTTCCTATTTTTCCTCAATAAATTCAGATTAAATATTTCTAAAATACTTCATCGAATATTTCACTATGAAAATTAATAAAATAATATTCTTGAATTTCTATAATTTTCTAAAAAATTTTACTTACCTTAACTTAGTATCTCCGGCCTTCTCGGTATGCGTGCCCTGATCTCGAAACGCGTGCCCAGAATTTTTTTCTTTGCCAAAATCTCCGAAATAATAATAAATCACCAAATCCTATTTTTTGAGATTTTTTTATAATTTTTCCCATCATTTTCCTATTTTCTTTTCTTTTCTTTCTTTTTTTTTCTTTTCTTTTTCTTTTTCTTTTTCTTTTCTTTTTCTTTTTTTTCTCTTCTACTATTCATCATCTCCCTCATTTGTCTGCGCGCGCGAACCAGCCTTCTTTCTCTTTTTTTTTCTTCTCTTTTTCATTTTTCTTCTTCCTTCTTCTTCTTCTTCTTCTTCATGACTTGCACCTCTGCTCCTTCTTCCTCTGCCATGGGCACATGGCCAGCTTCGCCCAGCCACCGCATTACCTTGCTGCTAGCTTGCCGCTGCCCTCGCCGGCTCCCGTTGGCCTCCCCGACCGCCCGCCCTTGTTGGAGCTGCTCGCGGTCGCTGTTGGCCATGGCTAGTGCAGCCCTACTGCAACTTCAGCTCACGGCCATGGCTGCCGCCGCGAGCTTGCGGCCACTCCGGCCACCTCTGGCCTTACCGATTGGTCCCCTCCGTGCCACTCGCCTCGTGGGCCTTCGCATGACCCCCGCCAACCACCGCAACCGGCCTCCTCGATGCTGCCTGCTTCATTCGAATTTGCGGCCATGGCTGCTTGAAGCTTTGGGTAGACACTGATCGGTATCTCCCTCCCGCACTCTCGGCTTCTCTCTCGAGCTCGCCCTCAGCTCTCTCTCAATCTCTCTTCCTCTCTCTCTCGCTCTCGGCCGAATGCTCTCTTCAACTCCCTGCTTCTTCATTCCTTCCTTGCTCGCTATTTATAGGCAATCTCACTGCCCCAAACCCGCTATATATCTTCCTTAAATCCAGCTGCTCAAATCCTGCTGCCATTCCTCAAATCTCGCTGGCACAATCTCTCCAATTGAAGCCAAAAATCGCGTCCATTAAAGCTTCTCAAAAGCTGGCCACGCACAACAAATTAGCAGCATCAAGTACCTTTATTATGATTTGATGGAGGAATATTATATTAAAAAGAACAAAGTAAATGATGTGAATAACCAAGAATGTACATTGGATGGGAGTGTTAGTGTCACTCCAAGAGAGAATTTCATTTCTTTTGATGATGAATATCAATCTTTTCTGAAAAAGAGAAAAATTACTAAAGTTATTAGTTTCAGAATTGAATTAGACCTTTAATTGGATGAAGATGTTATAGTTGATAATAGTCAGTTTGATATTTTACTTTGGTGGAAAGTGAATGGGGTGAAGTATCCTACCTTGCAAACTATTGCAAGAGATATATTAGCTATTTCTGTATCTATTGTTACTTCGGAGTTGGCATTCAGTTCTAGTGAGAGACTGGTGAGTCCTCATCGTAATCGACTTCATCCAAAGACAATAGAAGCATTGATGTATGCCCAAAATTGGTTGTCAAGTGAAGTGGAAAAAGGTGAATTTATTTCATTTACTAGTTATTTTTTTATTGTTAAGACTTTAACATTTTTATATTAATTTATTTTTTATATTTATATTTTTGTTAGGTGGAGTTGGCTCATTTATTTCAGATGGATATACATCAATTTACGAAGAAGATATTAATGTTGTTGATGAAGGTATTAACTTTTGTACCTAAATTTTTTTAGCTTAAATTACAATTTAATTATGCAGATATTAATTTATTGATCTTAACGATTGTAGGTTTGGAGATGTGATTTTATATCTAAGAAGTTTTATAACTTTATGCAAGAATAAGGTAACTTTATTAGAATTTATCTTTGTTTATTGTGAAATTATCAAAAGATTTATGAATGCTATTTGTCTTTGTTTGTTGGTATGGATTAAATTAAAAAAACCATGGTTAAAACCGAAACCAAACCGAAACTGAATGGTTTAGTTATGGTTTTTAATTTTCAAAACTAAATAGGTAATGATTTAGTTTTGGTTTTAATAGTTTAAGTTTGGTTTGGTTATGGTTTTGGCAAAAATCGAAACCAAACCGAACCATTGTCAACCCTAGTCAATCCACCCACTAGGTCTCCTAATTGCTAATCAATCACATATGATTTGCAAAATCATATGTGATTGATTAGCAATTAGGAGACCTAGTGGGTGGGTTGACTGCTAGTTGGGGACCGTGGCAACAGAAGAGGAGGAAGGGATCACTGCCGGGGGGAGGGGGAGGGGGGTGCCAAGTGGCGCCCTCCTGTTGGCCCGTCCACGAGTGGGGCCGTAGACAGGTGTGGTAAAAGTTCACATTAAAACGTAAGGAAAATTATGTCATTTCAAAATAAATAATGTTATTGGTATACCTTTGTATACATCTTAGACTACACAAAGGTGTATCAATGAAAAAAATATCTCTCATGAAGTAAATAGAGGTGCGTGAGACGCATGGAGATGAGAGGTATTTTGATTATAATATCCTTGTATGTAGTTAAAAATATACAAAAGTGATGTTTTTTCAAAATTCTCTTCCCTATTTGTACACGTCATTTGTCAATCCAAATTTACTTTCAACAATTTGTAAAATAAAATAAATAAACTAAAAATTAGCAGGACTTGAGTAGTTGGGTCCTTCGTCAAATCCTTTTCATGTGTGAGTGAGTTCAGTTATATACATAATAATCTATTTATGCGTTTTTCTTAATAATCTATTTGGGATTAAGGATGGTTATATTGGTATGCACAAAAATATTGGAGGTTTGATATAAGTTTAAAGGTACATTTTATTTTTCAAAAATTATATTGATTACTTCTAATAGAATTAAAAAATTATATCAAATTATCCATTAAGATTGTACTTAAGTTTCATGAGGAACCCTAAAGTTTATAAAATTGTTGAAATTTCTTAACAAACATTAGACCGAAGGGTGATTAGCATAATTTTTAAAATATATGAATACATATTGTAATTTAATAAAATCTTGGTGATGCTAAATGTAATTATTTACTTTTATTATATTGATTTCACACTTGTAAAAGGATCACAATATTCTTTTGGTCTATTTCTAGCATCCTCGTCATTAATGGTGTGCAAGGGTTAGCTTGATTGGTGTGAAGTGAACCGAAGTGGATCCAAATTTAATGTTTGTGGTCATGACTGTAATTATTTGAATGAAGTGTTATCCAATATATATTATGTGATTCAATATGTATAGATCAATAACGAGACTACATGAGAAGCCTTCCATTACCCAAAGGACTAATTCATTCACCTAGTGGAACATGTTTTATGCATGCAGGATGATGTTGGACCAATTATTTAGATTTTGCGTCTAATCCAATACTTATAAGTGCAGGGCTTTTATTCTTCAAAAAAATTCCGACTCTCAAATTAATAAGGAAAAGGCAAGCAAATATGGAATATACTTATGTTAGTGTATTTTTATCTTTAGAAATTCAATCCTATTTATAGATAGGATTTATAGATAGCGTGGAGTGACATTCAAGATGTAGTTTGACTGCTGGGCTAAGATTTTAAAGTGGCTGTAGAGATTTTTGAGATATTAGAAAGATCCCCAGTTGATCAACTCTGTTAGAGAAATTTCAAGTTAACAAAGTCCAAAAGTGTAGGTTAGGTCCTTTTGAATCTTCTATGTCTGCAATGGATCTAAATTCGATTCGAGCCAAGTTGAATCCAGGAGACATGGCATTCCCTAGTGAAAACACATGGCGACTCCAAGTTGGCTTTCCTTGGCACACGTGACATATGGTGATTGGTAGACCCAAAAGGATAGTGGAATAGTTTCTCTTTGTATTCCCTCGTCACTTGCCCCCATTCCTTGAGTTGAGGAACTTGGTCAACTTGTGGAATAACCAAGCTAATCTCTTTCTAATTTTTTGAGAGGCATTTATTCATGATAATCATGATAGAGATCTGGATGATTGCTATATTAGAAGAGATATTGTAACACTGTCTTTTTAGGGCGTGCCATTATGCTGGAGCTCAACATATAAACATACATTTTTTTTTTATAAATTACATTTCTTAAACCTTAAATACCATATTATAGAGAAAAATCCCCCAACATATCATTCACAAATGTAAAAATTAGATCGAAACCTCAAATAGTACAATATCGAATTCACTTTTATCATAACATAATAATTCGTACTATAATATAACATTTTATCCTCAAACGAAATATATAGACTCATTTCTCAAAGATAACAATTGAATACCTTAAACATACATTGAGCCATAATAGTATTACATGATCGACTTCTCAAACATCAATTGTAATACATAACACTTAACAAGACTAATCATCAATGAAAAGTTTCTCAACATGACTAAAAACAAATCCTAAATCTTCAAGAAGAATCAACATGACTAAAAACATATCCTGAATGTTCAAGAAGAAGCAAAACACCAAAATAACCTGCCAAACTCATCGAACACGTCACCTCGTGCTGTTACACCTCAATCACTTCTTTGGCTTAGCTGTAAGTTCCAACTAGAACGTTTGAATGTTCTAGAGACATAATCCAAGTTAGATGCTAAATCATTTAAGTGAATGGCATAAAAACAATTTTCATGAAATGCATGAGTGATCATGTGCATGGCATAAATCAAACTCAACATGTCAACCTTGGGACATCACCTTAGTGTACTTAGTCATTGGAAAGTAATTTGACCATTGCCTGTGAGAACCACCATTCCCACGCTTTCCGTAAGAACGAACATCGCCTCGTCCACAAGGAAACCCCAAATCCCGACCCACTGGTCATAACAATGACATGATTCGAATATGACAATAACATATAAATTATGTGTCATGCATATCAAAATAACATGCCTAGTTAATGCAACACATAATGATCAATATGCGTAAAATAATATGAATTTGGAAACAATTAAACCTCTCACAAGCTAAAGCATTTGAAATGGAATACTGTGAATATAGGAAGAACAATCATTAGACAGGGTAGTACCACTCACCTTAACTTAATCTCTTATGCTTTCTCGGTATACGTGTTATGACCTCGAAACATGTACCCAGATAATTTTTTGGCCTTAGGCATGCTCTTCTAACGCCAAATTAATTTATAGAATTTACAGAGATGTTTTGGAGACTTTTCCCCTATTTTCCCTATTTTTTTTCACTTTTCCTATTTTCCTTTCTTTTCTTTTCTTTTTTTTTTATTTTTCTTTTCTTTCTTCTTTTTTTTTTTTCCTTTTCTTCTTTTTCTTCTTCTTCTTCTTCTTCTCCACTGTTTCTTCTCTGCTCGAGCAAACAGCCATGCCAGGCAGCCACCATTCCGGCCGCCTTCGCCCACGTTGGCCACCGTCGCTACTTGTTGGTCGCACAAGGCCACCACCGCAGCCCCTCCCCTGCACGCTATTTGTTTCCATGGCTGCCGCACAACAGTTTTGGTATTGCTACCACGGCTGATTTCGGCCATTCTAGGCCACTTCCAGTCGTGATCAACCATCGCTGCACCACTACTCCTGTCGACTACTTCCATGGCCGCCATCATCGGCCACCCATTGCATCCTTTGCAACCAGCTGCCTTGGCTGTTTTTTGCCATTCTTCGTTCCGATTCTATTTTTTCTCATTTCCATTTCTCTTCATTTCTTCCTCTATTTATAGGTAATCCACCGCCTCAACTGCCTTGGCCATCACTCTTGCAACGAAGCTTCCTAGAAGCTGCCACCAACACACACGCACGTATGTGTATATATATGGGAAATTACCCATTTAAATCCCATATTTTATCTCAATTTCACTTGGTCAATTCGCTAATTGTAATTACATCATCAAATATCAAATTAATTTGCATTACGATATAGAAAATACAAAATTAATAACTCTAAAATTACTCGATAAAGATAATTTCGCCCCAGTGTCCTCACCGGGCTATTGTTTCATCCCAAAACCACCTCAAAGTTGATTTTAATGTAAAATCAAAGTCTCCTCAGGATTCCGTTGACTTCTCAAAAGTCTCTTACAATCATTCAACTTTTCAGCCTGAATCACAGTTGTACAAAAAACTGTCTTGGGTTTGATTTCTTTCAGGGCCATGAATCCCGTCTTGAGACGATCGTCAATGCCATATCCTTACTCTCAAGTATTTACGCTCTAGGGCGCTCCTTACCGTGGATTCGATGACTTGTTTCGCATCAGGCCACTTTTTCAGTATTTTAAACTCACTTAAAATATGTGACAACCTCACGAAAATATGGGATATTACAGATATTATTTTTTGATTTCTCATTTCCTGCTCTTCTCTTATAAATAGGGAGCTCATGTAGTCTTAGATAACCTTGAGTGTGAAATGATAAAAGGCTTTCGGAGAGGTGAAATTTTATAGTTTAGTAGCTTGGTAGCTCGAGGAGGCAAGACAATAACTTGGCAACAATAATGCAACAAAATGTGCCTAGCTCAATAACAGTGGTACCAAACCTAGTAACGAGGTCGATGTTGACAAAGCCCAACAAGGCAATGAACTCAATAAGGCGCACACATCAGTGTAGCTGCTTAGTAGCTAACACGACAAGGCATGACTGTAACAGCCCACTTCTTCAGAGCGTGTTATGCCTTAGGAAATTTGGTCTATTCTTTTTTTTTTTATCATTACATTATCCCGAAATTCCCTAAGACTTTATCTAGTGTGAGATATCTACACTAGAAATAAATACAAAGTGGAAGCTGAATCGAACCTGCTCATGGCATTACATAAATGACCGAACATAGTATTTATTACAAAGTTATTACATAAGCTTTTGAAAATAAATGCATGTATATAATTCTTAAACAATTCATATTACAACATAGCTTGACACATTTCCTCGTTTCCTGACGTCTCGCGTCACTATACATCTCCAATCTCGGTATCATCGCTGCAAGGCCTGACTAGAACGTTGAATGTTCCAGGGGCGAACCTAAGTTAGATGATGAATCATCTAAGTAAGGGTACATAATGCTATAATATGAGTGTATGCAATGTCTTTCATCGTAGGTGTCAACTGCACTCCTTAAACTATCTACCATTCTTATGGCCCCTCTTTCGGAGCCGGGGTATCTGGGGGTACCCTTGGTAGCGGTGCCAGTTCGTACTCCCTACGGCCTCATATGCGTGTGATCAACAATATCGTGTATTTATGCATTTCATAATCATGTATGCAATCTACGTGATAAATACATATCAAGACATGTCAATATGATGAAACATTTTTGAGAAACATAAATCACTTGTAAACCAAGCATTTTTCATAAAACTAACTTTAATTGAGGAGTACCACTTACTTCTAGAACTTATCGGGCTACCTCGAAATCTGTGTTTTGCCTCGATTTGCATGCCAACCTCAAAATTCACACCAGACACCTCAACTTTGACCTCAGAGCATCCTAATCACCATAGGTATTTGAATGAATATTAAATCCTATTTTTCCATAATTTTTGGCATTTTCCTTAATTTTCTCTCTATTTCTTCCTATTTTTCCTCAATAATTCCAAATTAAATATTTCTAGAAATATTTTCTCAAATATTTCACTACGAAAATTCATAAAATATATTTTGGAATTTTTGAAATTTTCTAGAGAATTTTACTCACCTTAACTTAGCATCCTCGGTTTCCTCGGTATGCGTGTCATATTCTCGAAAAGCTTGCTCGAGCCTTTTTTCTCGCCAAAATCTCTGAGATACAACCGAAATATAATTTCCTATTTTTTCAGGATTTTTCTAGAATTTCTCAACATTTATTTTTTATTTTCTTCCCATTTTTTCTTTTCTTTTTCCTTTCTTTTTCTTTTTTTTTATTTCTTTTTCCTCCACCTTCCCTGTTCACCTTCTTCCCGAGGCCTCCCTTGCTACCTGCAAGCCCACCTTCTTTCCATTTCTTCTTCTTCCTTTTCTTTTTTCTTTCTTCTCTTCTTTTCTTTTTCTCCTTCTTTTTCTTCTTCTTCTTTTCTTCATTCTCTTCTTCTTCTTCTTCTTCTTCTTCTTCTTCTTCCTGTTCACTGTTTTCTTCGCGCAGCCCCTGCTCGCGCCCAGCCACCGCCAGCCACTGCCTCGGCCAGCTTCGCCAGCCATCGCAGCTGCCCTTGCCGTGCATCGCGGCTGCCACCACCGGCGGTCTTCCTCGCGGCCACCCGCAGCCCCGCGACCAGCCCCCTTCGACGCACCTGCATGCTGGAGCTCGTGGCCATGGCTGCCGCCGCGAGCTTGCGGCCATTTCAGCCTCATTGGTTAGTCTCCCTCACTTCTGCCAGCCACCACGCACCTTGCTGGCCCGCCGTGCCGCCCCCTTGCTCGCTCTTAACCGAGCGGCCATGGTTGCTCGAGTTGCTGGAAACTCGCGGCCATGGCTGCCGTGAGTTGCCGCGGCTTGCTCCGCTTCTCTATTGTTTGCTCTCTCCCTCTCTATCTCTCTCTCAATTCCTCACTGCTCTTAATCAGCCAAAACGCCTCAATTTATAGACCTCCTTCCTTGGCCGCTACTCCATTCGAACGTGCATATATATATATATATATATATATCTATCATATTAATTGCTCCATCCCCTAAATCTCGCTGCCACATCTTCCTTAAATTCAGTCGCTCAAATTCTGTAGCCATAATCTCCGCATTTTGCAGCCCAAATTTCGATCATTAATGCTTCACAGAAGCTTCGCGAAGCCATTACATTTGCAGCATGGCAGCCTCACAGCACACACAACACGTTTATATATCTATATATATAATTCTATATTATATAAAAATTATATATTTAAATTCTAAAAATTCATTTCCATTTCACTTAAATAATTATCTAGTTGCAATAAACCCTTAAATATCGAATTTATTTCTATTACAATACCCTAACCGCAAAGTTAATAATCCAATTCTTAGTTGAAAAGGACGATTTTGCCCCAATGTCCTTACCGGGCTGTTGTTTCATCCCGAAACCACTGAAGGGTTGCTTGTTACGCAAAATCGGAGCCCCCTAGGGTTCCGTTGATTTTTTGAGAGTCTCCTATAACAATTCGGTTTTACAGCCTAAATGGTAGCTGTATTTTAGCTGTACCGAAAACTGTTCCCGATCCGATATCTTTCGCCACCATAAATCTTAACTTGGAACGCATATCGAGATCATATCATTTTCCTTAGATAATTTCACTCTAAGGCATTCCCTGCAGTCGATTCGGTACGTTTAACTGCTATCAAACTAATTTTTCGGTATTCTAAACTTATCGAAATTATGTGGCAACTTTATACGAACGTGGGGTATTACATTCTCTCCTCCTTACAAAAATTTCGTCCTCGAAATTTGCCACATGTCCTCAATCTCAAAATTAAATCTCTTGAGTTGGCCACACTTATTAATCCCTAGACAAGTACACTTATCAACCATGCACATCTTTTAAATCATAACTGCATAACTCGGTTCTTGGGCCACGAATCTTAACCTGAACTCCTATCCAAGTCGGTACACATATCAACGTAATGAGCCTATAACTCTTACATCTATATCATCAATTTTTAATTTGTTTTCCAATCGATGTTCTTAATCATGACACTTCTCTAATTCCGATTTCCTACGATGTCATCTATCTTGAACTAATCAATCATATTTTGATAATCTTCCAACCTTAGCACAAAAGTCTCTAATCTCGATACATCTTGATTTTTATCAAACTGATCCTTAAAGAAATATTTTTATGTCATCAAATTATTTCACGAACCCTTGGATCCAAAAATATCACAGTTATACGTTATCACCTATTCTTGAAACTAGCTATGCCTTACCTTAGGACATATCAAACCTAATCATTGCTTGATCTTTACTCGAGCCAACCTATTCGAGGTTTCTTATAACTGTTGTTTCCTCATTCTTGTAAGTATTTATCGCCTGATATAACCTCAAGTTTCTGACAATTGACCATAATCATCTTCTAATCATGTCGTGTAACTATTTCCTCAAAAAAATCTTCATTAATAGATTCTATTTGTCTCCAAAACTTCCTTTCGTAGCTTAACCTTTAATATCGATCGAAATCTAACGTTGTCTTCCGAGTCTCTCAATACTAATAACCTTGCATCGCTTGCTTATTTGTTACTTGGTCGTCAAGCTAATACCTATTTATCCATATACCCATAACTCCTCGCACTTTTCAAAGTGATTCTCAAATAACATCAAATTAATCATTTAATCCTTAAATTAATCTTCGAGTAATAACGTTTTATGTCAACTAAATTTAATCATGCTCGATCCTTTTCGGAGCTACTTACTCAGGTTACCGACTTTTGCTTGAACCATCATCTACTCAAAACATTTGGCTCGTCTCTCGAAACCTATCGGGATATCTGATTTTTCGGAACTTCCAATCCTCGACCTTGACTTCACATTCCCGACACAGAGCCTCATGCTTTCATCATTTCTTTCTCGATTGGCTCACGACCTAGCAAGTCTCAGTCTCAACATCTATCGTGACGTTCCCTAACATTGTCCTCAATGTTTCTCATGCGTCTCCCTATCTGAGGAGTACAATCACTAAAGTGTCTTCAATGCAAACGGTACTTTGGTCAAATCATCAAATCATGACTCTATTGCCGATTTTTAGAATGTCTCATCCCTCGATCGCACATCAATCACAATTACCCCAGCCTCTTGTAACTGTTCATCAAATTTGAGGTAAAGATATTGACTCTTAATTATCACTTCTTTCAAAGCTTAATAATTTACGTCCTCAATCAAGCTACTTATAACTAAGCATCTAATAACCTCAAGCTATTTATTGGCAATTTCATCACTAAGAAATAATCTCGATAAATCTTCCGAGAGCACATTCTGATATTTCTCTCACTTTTTTACTTTCTCACGGCTTTTCATTAACCACAAGTGTCCATTACCACATATTGACAGGCTCTTTACTTTAGTGATCATCTAGCTACACATCTCCAGATTTGTCCATCAAGGTTATCTAGATTAATCGTTTAGCTTGACAGGAGTTTCATTCTCCCAAAATCGAAAATTCTAGCTCTCCCATAGATTTTCGATCTATTACTAACACTTTTGTCATTACGTCTCTCTCAAACGCGCCAAAGATTTTTTTTAAAGATATCAATCCGTAACCATCCCGCTAACTGGAGTGGGTAGGTACTTATGTCTTCCATGGTAGCCCGATTCTTACTGATTCATGACTTTCACAGATTAAGAAAATCAATCTTTATTTCCTTAACGAGATTACCTAAGGACCTTCCAAATCCTTCTCTCTTTTTTTTTTGAAAAACTTTAAAGTCTCATCACAAATTCTTAGATTCTCATCCCTTAGGGGAAATTCCTCGAAAATTCCAAATTGATTCATCTTTGAAGATCCTGAATCAGATCGCGTTAATTGGCTCCAATCATTTCTTATAAATAATTGAGCCTCAAAAACTTCCCTGGACTCTTTACCTAAGGATACCTTAAACCTCAAATAATGATTCAGGTCCCCACACAACCCATTCACATATCCTTTCTCACAAACTTTCGAATCCTCAAGCCTACTTGGCACATTGAATCAAGGGTTCTATCTTACTACTCATCGTCAGGGCCTTGAACTGTCCATGTTGTACTTCCCAAAATCTCGTTTATCGAGAATTTACTGACTTTCGCATTTCAATCTTTAGATCTGGCTGACTATCGACGTACGACCATTCGTGACCCCATTGTCATACTAGGTACCGAGGTATTCTACTCCTCAAGTCTTGTACTGTTCGTTGTGTCACCCTACTCCTAGGATGACCGTGAATCCTAATATACTTCTTTAAATAGGACACTTAGTCCAATTTCATTTTGGGTTGATTCCCTAGGCTTCCGACCTCTTTTAACCTTAGCTAGTGGCACACCTCGCACCCTATACCATTGGGACTTAAACCCATACAGGGTACAGATCCTACTGGGCTATCCCAAATCTTTAGCATCTGATCGTTTCTCAGGCAATCTGATATGATGCTTCAACCATCCATCAATTATCTGCATGCGGGTCCCTAGATCCAGATCTGTTACTACGAACACCGAACTAGTAGTGCCGTCACACTGCTAGAATTCCTTATCCCGTCTCTGCTTGTCACATCGGTCACATTACTGCCAGCTCATCGATTGACACAACTTATACACCATCATTTGACCACCTCCGGCCTCTTGCTTGACCCAATCCATCGGATCCTTAACCTTTATATCTCATTTTCGAGACACTAAATGATCCTTGTAAAATTGTTTGATCCTAACTCTTTAACTAAGTTATGTCACATCAGACTAATCATTCATGATCCAATCATTCTTGACAATTATAGTTATCCTGTCTTATTATAGAGATTTCAACTAACGACCTCAAATTGACAATCTCTAAATCTCTCAGATCCACAATTATGGTTACCGAGTCAACCTTACACCCGAATCATATCATTAGATCCTAGCATCAATATCTAGATTATTTCGACCGATCGTTTTATTGCTTAGCAAGATTAAATCCTCAAATCAATAACCTCTAAGACTTCAATCGTCCATTCCCACATCTCCAAATAGAGATTTCATTTTACGAACCCTTAGTCCCTTTCCCTTAAGCCTCAGGTTCCTACTAACTGGTTCTAGCAGATCCTCTAAAATATCCAAATTACTATTTCCTAATCTCCAAATAGGGTCTAATCAACTATATCTGAGTCACTTAGGGCTTCCAATAATCTTAAGCTCTGATACCAACTGTAACAGCCCACTTCTTCAGGGCGTGTTATGCCTTAGGAAATTTGGTCTATTCTTTTTTTTTTATCATTACATTATCCCGAAATTCCCTAAGACTTTATCTAGTGTGAGATATCTACACTATAAATAAATACAAAGCGGAAGCTGAATCGAACCTACTCATGGCATTACATAAATAATCGAACATAGTGTTTATTACAAAGTTATTACATAAGCTTTTGAAAATAAATGCATGTATATAATTCTTAAACTATTCATATTACAACATAGCCTGACACATTTCCTCGTTTCCTGACGTCTCGCGTCACTATACATCTCCAATCTCGGTATCATCGCTGCAAGGCCCGACTGGAACGTTGAATGTTCCAGGGGCAAACCCAAGTTAGATGATGAATCATCTAAGTAAGGGTACATAATGCTATAACATGAGTGTATGCAATGTCTTTCATCGTAGGTGTCAACTGTACTCCTTAAACTATCTACCATTCTTACGACCCCTCTTTCGGAGCCGGGGTATCTGGGGGTACCCTTGGTAGTGGTGTCAGTTCGTACTCCCTACGGCCTCATATGCGTGTGATCAACAATATCAACGTGTATTTATGTATTTCATAATCATGTATGCAATCTACGTGATAGATACATATCAAGACATGTAAATGTGATGAAACATTTTTGAGAAACATAAATCACTTGTAAACCAAGCATTTTTCATAAAACTAACTTTAATTGAGGAGTACCACTTACTTCTAGAACTTATCAGGCTACCTCGAAATCCGTGTCTTGCCTCAATTTGCATGCCAACCTCAAAATTCACACCAGACACCTCAACTTTGACCTCAGAGCATCCTAATCACCATAGGTATTTGAATGAATATTAAATCCTATTTTTCCATAATTTATGGCATTTTCCTTGATTTTCTCTCTATTTCTTCCTATTTTTCCTCAATAATTCCAAATTAAATATTTCTAGAAATATTTTCTTAAATATTTCACTACGACAATTCATAAAATAATATTTTGGAATTTCTAAAATTTTCTAGAGAATTTTACTCACCTTAACTTAGCATCTTCAATTTCCTCGGTATGCGTGTCATATTTTCGAAAAGCGTGTCCGGGCCGTTTTTCTCGCCAAAATCTCTGAGATACTACCGAAATATAATTTTCTATTTTTTCTGGATTTTTCTAGAATTTCTCAACATTTATTTTTTATTTTCTTCCCATTTTTTCTTTTTCTTTTCTTTTTCTTTCTTTTTTTTTTATTTCTTTTTCCTCCACCTTCCCTCTTCACCTTCTTCCCCGCGCCTCCCCTGCTACCTGCAAGCCCACCTTCTTTCCATTTCTTCTTCTTCCTTTTCTTCTTTCTTTCTTCTCTTCTTTTCTTTTTCTCCTTCTTCTTCTTCTTCTTTTCTTCCTTCTCTTCTTCTTCTTCTTCTTCTTCTTCTTCTTCTTCTTCTTCTTCTTCTTCCTGTTCACTGTCTTCTTCGCGCAGCCCCTGCGCACGCCCAACCACCGCCAGCCACTGCCTCGGCCAGCTTCGCCGGCCATCGCGACCGCCCTTGCCGTGCATCGCGGCTGCCACCACCGGCGGTCTTCCTCGCAGCCACCCGCAGCCCCGTGACCAACCCCCTACGACGCACCTGCATGCTGGAGCTCACGGCCATGGCTGCCGCCGCGACCTTGTGGCCACTCCGGCCGTCTTCGGCCTCATCGGTTGGTCTCCCTCACTTATGCCAGCCAACACGCACCTTGTTGGCTCGCCGTGCCGCCCCCCTGCTCGCTCTCAACCGAGCGGCCATGGCTGCTCGAGTTAGTGGAAACTTGCGGCCATGGCTGCCGCGAGTTGCCGCGGCTTGCTCCGCTTCTCTATTGTTTGCTCTCTCCCTCTCTATCTCTCTCTCAATTCCTCACTGCTCTTAATCAGCCAAAACGCCTCAATTTATAGACCTCCTTCCTTGGCCGCTACTCCATTCGAACGTGCATATATATCTATCATATTAATTGCTCCATCCCCTAAATCTCGCTGCCACATCTTCCTTAAATTCAGTCGCTCAAATTCTGCAGCCATAATCTCCGCATTTTGCAGCCCAAATTTCACAGAAGCTTCGCGAAGCCATTACAATTGCAGCATGGCAGCCTCACAGCACACACAACACGTTTATATATCTATATATATAATTCTATATTATATAAAAATTATATATTTAAATTCTAAAAATTCATTTCCATTTCACTTAAATAATTATCTAATTGCAACTAAACCCTTAAATATCGAATTTATTTGTATTACAATACCCTAACCGCAAAGTTAATAATCCAATTCTTAGTTGAAAAGGACGATTTTGCCCCAATGTCCTTACTGGGCTGTTGTTTCATCCCGAAACCACTGAAGGGTTGCTTGTTACGCAAAACCGGAGCCCCCCTAGGTTCCGTTAATTTTTCGAGAGTCTCCTATAACAATTTGATTTTACAGGCTAAATGGCAGCTGTATTTTAGTTGTACCGAAAACTATTCCCGATCCGATATCTTTCGCCACCATAAATCTTAACTTGGAACGCATATCGAGACCATATCATTTTCCTTAGATAATTTCACTCTGAGGCATTCCCTGCAGTCGATTCGGTACGTTTAACTGCTATCAAACTAATTTTTCGATATTCTAAACTTATCGAAATTATGTGGCAACTTTATACGAACGTGGGGTATTACAATGACAGTGTGGGAAGACCCCAACTAGGCCATGGCACCCCCCATTTTAGCCAAGATGCAACCCTAGCTCAACTAAGGTGCACCCTAGCTTTTCCATCCTTTATGACTTGGCCTTTTCCTTGATGGGTTAGTTTATTTACCCTCAACTGGGTTAATTCTTCTTGTCCATAACGTGATTGTTGGGATCAATATACCCAATCCTTAATTAACTTGTGAAAACCTGTAAGGAAACAAAGCAACCAAGCAAGTACCAAGTACAATCACAAAATGTAAAGGAGACAACCAATTTTGGCGAAAAACCTCCTCAATGTGAGGAGTAAAAAATACAAAACCAAAGTCCACCCAAAAGTTCTACTAATATCATCAAATCTAGGTTACAAAATCCTCTCAACAATAAAAATATGCAAGAGACAAACCACATAATCAAACTTATCTCAAATTAATGAAATAACAAAGGAGTTAGGAAGAACAGACTGAACTATAAGGCATTACAAAAATGGATTGATTCCCAAGGATCCTGGCCTCCAAGTCAAATCTCCATTGTTCAAATACTATAACCACAAATCTCGAATGTACCCTTCAATAGAACTACAAAACATCGCCTGGTCTTCTATTTGATCATCGTTGCACAGTAGAAACATAAAGCTGAGCCAAACCACAAAGCAATACCAAAATAGGCTCAATTCCCAAGGATTGATGCCCCCAAATGAGATCTCCACCGTTCAGATCCTAGAACCACGAGTTTTGAATGTACCCTCAAATTTTCAGCTAGATTGGTGCACAAAACACTGTCTGATCGTCTATTTGATCACAACTGCACTGACAAAAATGGAAATTCGAATTTCTCCCAGAACTTTGCCGTTTTTCTTCTTGTTTTTCCTTTTATTTTTCTAACCTATTATGGACAAATTTTATAGCCCAAGAGGAACAAAAAAACCCTAATCTTATTAAGATTATTTTAGACCCATGAGATAAAAATATTAGTGAAAGAAATATGGCCATTCTTTTAGGAACACCCAACCATTACTGGGCCATCCTTTTAGAAATATCCAACCATACTGGGCCATCCTTTAAAGAATATCCAGCCATTACTGGGTCATCCTCCAACTAGCTAGGAGGCCGACCCAATAGTGATTTGGATCCTTGTCATTTATATCTTTACACTTCGGTTAACCAATTCTTACTATGTCTAGGAAAAGTAGTGATTTAGACTCCTTGAACTTATTTAGCTCTTATCCATGCCCTCAATGAAACACCACTCTCTTTAGAGAATATTTTCACGTCATAATTTGAGAATCTTTTTAAGTCTTTTTTTTGAACTTTTCCCATATAGGCCCTTCATCGATGACTTTTGTAAATTTAATTTTCTTTCAAAACTTTTATTCGCTTGACTTTCTATTTTTATTATTTCTTTTTCTCAAATTCATTCGAAATTATTTCCTTGAGTGACACTTGGGGAGGCTTACCTCTGCTAGATTCACCTTTTTAGCTAAACTCTTGTGTTTGGTTTACTTATCCAAGCAGAATATATCTTTGTGTTCACTTATTTTTCACAAATTAAACCTAATTTAACTCATAACTTGTAAGAGAAAGTACAAATTTTTGATTCATTTTGATATACCAAGTTTTCTTTTTTTAAAAAAGTTTTTTTTGGGCATCTTATGCAAAAATCCTTAGAAGCCATTAAAATAAATTTCAAAATCATTACAACCCAAAATATGAACTTAAAAAGTCATCCATTTCTACCAAAATAAAATTATGTTTCTTAAATGAAAATTAAGTTTGTACAATAGGTTTGGCATGCTTGATACATTTGATATCACCAAAATAAAATCTATATATAATTCTAGTGCATCACATAAAAATACATATAACACCTAAAAAACATAGCATGCCACAAAAAGGAAATAATGAAGCTTGCAAAACTATGCTTAAAAAACTTCCTTTTCCTTTGAAGTGCTTGCCTCACCTAGAACATTTAATATGGTAGGGGATAAACTCAAGTTAGAATAGATGAACATTTTAATTGGGGAATTCCAAAAAGTAAAACATTTATATAAAATGTGTGCATAAAGAAAAATGCAAGTTTCTACTTTATGATACCATTTGCGACAATATAAGCACACTTTCAAAACCTTTCTTAACTAACATACTAAGAGATTGTTTGGCTTAGCATTTTTTATTAGAGCTTTTAAGTTAGTTGGTTTTTAGTATAAAAGTTGTATAGTGTTTAAGTTGATAACATGTTTGGATAAATATACTTTTAAATTATTAGTTAATAGTTTTGTGTTTGGTTTGTAAAAACTGATAAGCTATCAGAACTTGACAAAAAGACTAAAATAGACATGATATTAAATAATATAATTAAAAAGTATGAAAATACTATTTTTATCAAAAAATTATAAATTAATTACTAATTAATAAAATATTTACAATTACAAGTTAATAAATTATACATGATTATTAAAAAATAATAATACAATACTTTATATTTATTAATTTAGGTTTAGTGCATAAAAGTATTAAATATATATGTTGATACATTATAAAAAATTCTTTATTTTTAGGTCACATTTTGGTTTTAGATATATAGAGAAAAAAAAAAGTTCTTATAGGCTGAAAAATTCCGTCGCTAATATTGTTAGAGATGGATTAAAAAATTTCCATCACTAATAACAAGTGCGACAACATCAACGAGGGCATCTAAGGCCGAATGGCCCAAGCATGTGCTGCAAAAACGCAACTATTGCCCAACCATGAAGCCTATGCGTGACATGGCATGAGGCTCACGCCCGTGCACATGGCCATTTTTTTTTTTTTTCAAAAAATGATGCTTCCCTTGCGACTTGGATCCAAAACTTGACATGAGTGAAGGCCCTAACATGGCTTGCTTGGCCAGGGGACTACGAGCCTAGTCAATTACTATTTCACCCCAATTATATTTAATCTATTTTTTCTTACTTTCTATAATAAAATCCCAACTTCCCGTCTGACTCTTTGTCCTGTCAATGACCGATCAAATTATTATTAAATTACCATATGTGAAAATTTTCAATTATTTCTTTATTTTATTATAAAATAAAAAACCCTTAATATAGAGTTTAGAGAGGAAATTTTTTTCGTCTCTTAACTCAATTGTTTCCACATATACTAGAATATAAATAATAACAATATTTATATTCTAAAATATAGATATCAATTACTTATATTCTAAAATACCAATTATTATTGTGCACATGCTTTCACTTTTGATTATTTTTATTTTATGTTCTTTAATTTTGTATAAACAGAGATGGAATTAATTTTGTCTCTAGGTTGAGGGTTAGAGACCGAATTAATCACATCTTCAAGAGAAGAGGTGAAATTAATTCTATTTCTAAAATGAAAGACGAAAAAATTCTATCGCTAGCTGGGGAAAAACATCCCGAGATGGAAACTTTGGTTTCAGAGATGAAAAAAATCCGTTTATAAATCTATCTTTGATAAAAAAAAAATCAAAGATAGAAAAAATTCATCTCTAATTTAGTCTTTAAATTAGAGATGGCTAAATTTCATCTCTAAAACCATTTTTCCAAATTCATCTCTCTAAAACTTGCTAAACCGATCACCATCGCCAAATTTAGGGAACCAACCCGAAAATCACGCCTCCAACAAACATTGCCATCGCCAAATTCAATCGCTAAATTTCTAGCGAAACTTATTTTGATAGCCAATTGCAAGGACAACATCAGCATCTCTCCCCCCCCCCACACAATGGCCATCAAGGCCAAAAGAAGACGACACTAGCTGAAGAAGAGAATGATCAATCAAAGAAAAGAGGTGCAAGCGTGGCGAAAGACAAATCGACTGCCAGATCTGGTGGCTGCAGCAACTAGCGGAACGACTAGCTGCGGCGACCAATGACGACTCCACAAACGACTGACGACTTGTAGAACAACTATCGTCCATCATCGTAGTGGTGTGTGATTTTTTTGAATTTTTTATTTATTTCTGTATTGGATGAGTGATATTGTTTATTTAGTTATTGATATATGTATTTGATTAATGAGTTTGTATACGTGCGTATTTGATTATTTTGTATATTTGAATATTGCTTTTGTGTATGTGTATATCTAATTATTTTGTATATTTAATTATTAATTTTGTATATGTGTGTATTTGATTATTGATTATGTGTATGTTAAAATAAATAAAATTAAAATTTATTAATAAATAAATTAAATAAGGTGTCAAATAGATAGGAGAATAGAGAGTGTTGTTGGAGTATAAACAATTTTTGAGACAAAATCAGAATATAGAGCGAATTTTTTATAATATAATCGGGAGAAGGATGAAGAAGATTGTTGAAGTCAGTCTTAGAGACAGAAAAAAATTTCCTCTCTAAAATCTGTATCTATAAAATCTTTTTTTTTTTGTGGTAGTGTTGTTCGGAGGAAATAGCTCATCCCTCCTTCACTTTGCAAGAACTAAAAGATGGTTGGCTTCTAGCTAGTGAACTGAGCTAGCCATCTCCCTTCCTCCCCCTTTTGTCCACCTAAAAATCCTATAAAAATGTTAAAAATTAAAAAAGTAGTGGTCGTTGATTGCCATCCTCAACTACCACTACTTTTGAAAAAATATAAGGAAAAAAATGATTAACTTACTCTTTTGAAAGATTTTTTTATTTATTTACGTATATAATAATTCTTTAAGATTGGAATAACCCCTATTATTGGAGAGAAATAAAAAAAAAATGTGTGCTGATTAGTGATCCCGATTACTTCAATTGGATGGGGTTTATTTTTCGATTTTGATTGAAATTTAGGAGGTTAGATAAAGACATATGTTTCTGCATCATAGAGGGTACTATGATCATAACTTGATAATTTCTGTAGTTAATTTGTTGGACTTGATAGATTTCTAATTCTAGTTAGATTTCTGTAATTCTTCTCTTGTTTCTTTTTCTCGGTGATTGAATTTATTATACTATAAGTCAGTGTTTGTTAACTAAAGTATAAATCGGAAATGTAAGATATGAAAAATATTTTAAATTTTTGTCATTTTCAATATATTTGTTAAATTTATCTAATAATCATTGAAAAAGAAGTTAAGTAAGTTCTTATCTGACATTTTTTAGATATGTTAATCTCTCAATCCTCTAAATAAGTATATCTTGTATCTTACAGATATGAACAAAATGACGCATATATTTTTTAGTGTATTCTAAAAAATTTAATAAACAGTTTGATAAAAATTTAAAAATATTTTTCCGCCTAATCTTGACTTTTTTTTTTTTTAACTTGGTTCAAAAAATATTTAAATCTTATATTGATATAATTTTTTCTTACTCATTTTAATAAATTCTAATTAAGAAGAGGTTGTTGATGATTCTTGTTAGTTAATGGCATGTGTTGTTTGGTTTAATTTAGTAACATGTTTATTTTCATTTCGACTGTGTTGCTCTATTTGGTAGGTTGCTTTAGTAGTATGAAGTCGTTTTCTCCACGCTGTTAGTCCTTTTTTTTTTTTTTTTTGAGAAGATTACCAAAAAGGAATTAAAATAAAACACCAACTTGATCGCAACCAAAAAACAATATGAGCAATAGTTATGCTTTTAGTACGAAATGCCTCTATTAATTATTAGTGCTAAAACAAACATTCCTATAATAATTAATTTCTTTTATCTCTGATAATAATTTTAAAAATTGAAAAAGATGGATCATAGACCAAGCTTCTTGGTTAATTAGAGCCTAGATGGAATTTGATCAGCCGACTCGACAAGAATTGAATGTTCAACAGGCTCACGGGTCATTGTCCAAATCTCCTCCTCGAACCTTTCCATGGCTGCCGCAGGCAAATGCATGGGCACCATAATCACCTTTTCCGCTTTACCATTCTTAAACCTTGTACAGAGGTTCATAAGAGACGTGTCTGTGTGTTCAGGACCGCCATAAGTTGGCATTCCCCAGCCAAAATCCACCTCTGTGAAACCAGCCCTTGTCGTATCATTTACAACAAAATTCCATGGTGTTAAAAATGAGCGTCGCCCCTTCATCACAATGCAATCTGCCGATGATCTAATGAACTCTTCATTCACCTGGGCTTTTGCTTTCTTCACTAGCTCTAGCGCATACCCGACCGGGTTCCTGCACAGCTTTCCAGCCTCTGAAATGGCTGACGCCATAACAAATGCGTTGCCATAATATCCGCGAGGCAAGCGTACGCCATTCTTGCCGCGCACACTGGTGGAGAAGCACAAGCAAACAATCGCTTCTGGATTTGGTGCCATCGAAATTGCCCAACATCTCCACAGACTCGCGGTGAGCACGTCGAATGTAGAGCATGATTGAAGGCGTGGGGGGAGATGCCTGAAAAGGGCTCTTATCTCTGTATGGCCGAAGAAGAAAGATTCATGGACCATGCTGTTTCTGGCCATGGAAACTAATCTGCTGTTTTGGTTCCTCAAATTCTCATAAGCGTGATGCGCGCATGTTATCTTTGGTGGGTGCCTTGCGTTCAAGAGCTCTCTTTCCCAAACCGGCAGCAACGATGGCTCAGATGAACCTTGTGCTATCTCTGCTACGGCCTTTAAGAATTGGACTAAGCTGGGACCATCACTAATCACATGGTTCAGTCGTATTGCAAATACAAATCCTCCACATGATAGACGTGTTATCTGCATCAACAAATAGCTGCTCAGCAGGATTTCACAGAACAAATAATAATTAAGAATATAAATGTATCTTGCTCAGCAGGCGTAGCTTGGAGTGGGAGGCAAACCAATGCAATTTGACCTATCTTTTCTTGTGTTATATAAGCTTGAAACCAAAGGTCATTTTGGTCTTTCAACATCACTATGTAATCGTAAAGGGAAATTCTATTCACAGCCATAAAATTGCTCTCCACAGTCGCTCCCCGCTAAAATTCACTAACATTTTATAAATTTTCTATTTTACCCTCAACAACCTCACACCACACCCATTTCTCTCCGTCACTCTCTCACACCCATTTCTCTCTCTCACTCTTTCACACCCATCTCTCTATCTCTCTAAATATACATATATACACACAAATACATCTTTCTCTCTCTCTATATATACATACACTCTCTCACACACACATATATATATACACATAGACTGCAGTAATGGCAACTGCAGCTGACCATGGCCGCAGCCATCTTTCTCAGCTAACGGCGACTGCGATGCCGCCATTGTTGTCGGGGAAACCTCAAGAGGGGTCAAAGGCTATGAAAGCCGCCCCTAAACCCTAGATATACACACACACACACATATATAAACACACGCATGGCCGCGACCATGGAACACTTCCCCACCACCAGTGGTCTAGGAACGCTTCGTTTCCCAACCCTGGGGGTCGGGGAATGCTGGGTTCCCCAACCCCCAACGTTTGGGGAACTTAGCGTTCTCCAATCTCCAGAGGTTGGGGAACGCTGGGTTCCCGAAAGCAGCGTTCCCCAAAAGCTAGAAGTTGGGAAAGTTTTTTTTATTATTATAATAGAATAAAATAAATAAATACAAATAAATAAATTCTTTTTAAAAAGATACATATATCTTATTAGTTGAATTTATTTAATAAATAAATTAGTTAATTCTTTTTAAAAATAAATTAGTTCAATTTATTTAATAAATTATTTTTAAAAAGATACATATATCTTTAAATAAATTCAACTAATTTTTAAAGATATATATCTTATTAAATTAATTAATTGAATAACTAATTTTAAGTATATGTATCTTTTAGTAAATTAACTAATTTTGAATTTTTTTAAGTATAAAAAATTTAACTCACCATAATTTAAAATTTAAAAATTATAATTAGTTAAAAAAATTTATAATTAGTTCATTTATAATTATTTAAAATAAAGATATTTAAAAATAATTTATTTATTTGTATTTTTTAATTTTTTTTATTATAATAAATTATCAATATGTGTGTGTGTTTGTATATATATATATATATATATTTGTGTTTGTGCGCATTGGAAGAGAGAGATGGAAAAATGGGTGTGAGAGAGAAAGAAATGGGTGTAATGAGAGAGAAAGAGAGATGGAGTGACTGTGTGATGTGAAAAGGAAAGGAAGATGATGTGCTGCGGGTGACTGAAGGTTAAAGTAAAATCTTTGAAAAATGATGAAAAATTTTGACGAAAAATGATTGTGAAGAGTAATAATAAGGCTGTGAATATAATTTATCAATAGTAAACCCTCAAGCTGCAATTTACTCAATTTTAGTCAATTTCCGTTAAATACCTGAAACAACAATAAAGGACAATCGGTGATTCCTCCCGAGCAAGGAACATCATACAGAAACTCGTTCATATGAGGGCACGGCTGCTGAATGGCGTCGCCAAGCTGCTCGAGACTCACATTGGCGTCGGCTTCTAAGAACAGGACGCCTTCGCCCGTGCAGTCCATGGCCAGCTTCTTGTTTGGACCCTCAATGAGCCTTCCAGCGAGCGGGTAGTAGAAGACAAGAGCTTCTGCTATGGCTTCTCGAATCACCCTCACCGGATCTCTTCTTCCTGTTCCTGGAGCATTCCTCTTGTTCTCATAGAGCATCACCACCGGAAGCTGGAACCGGAGGGCTTTCTGGTCGTCTATGTCGGACAGTTGCTTCAGAACGCGAGGGGTTGGTTTCGCCGGAGGCAGCAATTCCAGGTTGCGTATCCTCACGGAGAAGGGTGAAGAGCTTGGAGGAGCCATTAAAGTTTGTGTTCTTGGATTTGGGTTATCGGAGCACAACTCACCGATGAGGAAACGAAGATAGTTATAGGCACGTATGGGTACTTGCTAGCTATTGTGCTAGTTACTTCAAACTTGCACACACACACACACACACATATATATATATATGCACGTTTTTTCTTTTAGTGAGGAAGGGAGGAGATTTTGTAGAAGGTTGAACTTAATACCTAATTAATATTTTCTACAAAATTAGGGGCAATTGCCCACTCTCAACTCTCAAAACTATTGAATAGGTCGGTGAATGCAAGTGAAGGTTACGTTCTTAAATTGGAGGACCACACTTGACACCATGTCGGGCTCCACACGTTTACAATAAGGAAAGGGAAATTCTATCCCCAGCCCACATTATTGCTTTCATCAGCCAAACACCAATCCAATTTGCATTTTTATTCTCAACTCTCAAAAGTACTGAATATAATAGGTCGGTGAATGCAACTCTTAAATTGGAGGACCGCACTTGACACTTGCCATGTCGGGCTCCTCACGTTTACAATAAGGAAAATGACTAAAATTAATTAAAAGCTCCTATCATTAATATATTTGATGTTTTTATTTATGAAGAATGTGTTTCTATGAAACAAGAGAATATTCTCCTGCGAATCAAATTTTCTTTTTCTTTTTCTTTTTTTTTAATCAGTGACTCTAAAGTCTTATTGCAAAAAGACAATTTTGTTTTGCAGGCGGTTTAATTAGAGCATGGATTGATTGGACAATCTTTCTTCAAGATAGAAATATGAAGTCTTGTTATTATTCTTCAAATTATGAAGCATTAATTAATGATTGCATTTATCTTTTGAATTAGTTTAGATTATATTATATCTTAATTAAACCAGGTTTTTTCTTTGTTTTAGATTTAAGATTAATTTATTTAAGTTATCTAGATTATGTGTGTTGTGTGTTATACACAATTCAATACAATTATTTCTTCCCATGTTTTTTCTAACAATATAAGTAACACTTTTAAATAAGGTCTTGGACGATACAACTTATTATTGTTTTAACTATTTCAATTGTATTTCTATTCTAAAGAAAGACCGACTAAAATTCATGTACCAGAGAGCCCTGCTCAAGAAGAGATTTAAGATTAGGATAATACTAGACGAACGTAAAGTTGGACAAACGGGTGAACAACTCGTCGAAAATTACCATATTAACCCTTTGTGTAAAAGACAAATTTACCCTCAATTGAGACAGTCTCTCTATCACTCTCACCCACTCTCTCTTTTACCTAGACAGCCCACCCATTCTCACTCTCACTCTCTGCATCACTCTCACTAAAGCTCTCATCTCTTACCCACTCTCTCTCTCATCTCTCAGTCTCTACATCACTCTCACTGAAGCTCTCACCTCTCACCCATTTTCTCTCTCACCTCTCACTCTTTGTGAGGCAGAGAGTGTCTCACAGAGATGAAGGCAATGATGAAAGCAATGCTTTTTTTATTCCCATGATGTAGAGGAATAAAGGGATAATGTTTTTTTCTTAATCGTCGGGATTTAGGCTTTGCAAGCCTCAATAGTATGTGGTGAAAGGTTATTCAAATTTTAATTCAGCAACACTTTTTATAACTTCTATGAACTTATATTCTTGAACATTTAAGCAATAAAGGTTTGCAAGAGAAATCCTTCCAACTGGAGGTAATGCGAAGGATGTGGAGTATGAAAGACAATAGCAACTAATATTCACATGTTGTGGAAAACTAGAAAGTTGTTTGAATCACAGTGAATATGACATGCCCACAAGGGACCATTTTTGTTCTGAAAAGCTTCTCTCATTGCAATTGAAGGACAACACATAGGATGCTTCTCTTTGCAGCACTTAAATTAAACAGTTCCAATTACTATTTGTCATTTAGTTCAAGTAACAATACGTCTGTTTGCAATTATACAATACATGAATGCTTATATACATTAAATGGTACTTGAGTTATATACCATCTCGTAAAAATAATCTGGCATCCCATTAATATTTGAACCCTGTATGCTTCTGTGTGCTTAAGAAAGCTAATCTAATTATTATTTTTTTTTTTGGATTTTGCAAAACTTGCTTCAGTTTGTTGGGTTCTTATCAGAAAATCAGTGAAGCATACCGGAACTTTTCTGTTATCAAGAGCTTGCATGAGAGTGAGAACCTGCAGGTATTCTTGTGTGTCAATGCATTTTATTTAATCAGGGTGAAAATATTAGATTAGCTTGAGCGAGAGTGATGCAAAGAGTGAGAGATGAGAGAGAAAATGGGTGGAGGTAGAGGCAGAGGTGAACGGATGACGAAGGTAGACAGAAGCAGATGGAGGCAGCAGACGGAGGCGGACGGTGGAGGCAGAGGAATGAAGTGAGAGAGAGAGAGAGAAGAGAGATGGGGGAGGAAGGATAAAGAAAATGTGGGTGGGCATTCAAAAATTTAGATATAAAATATCGCGATATTTTGGTTCCAAAATATCGAGATAAATTGGAGTTGTTCACTCGTTTGTTTAACTTTACGTTCGTTTAGCATTGATTAAACCAACAAGAAGTTCCTAATTTGTGGCAGCAAGGAAGTGCCTTTGTACGATTGTTAAAGTTGGAGGGCCGGATAATGCTATACGGACTTTCAACTTGACACATGGGTTGACGAACCCAAGTTATCGTGAGATTTTAGTGTCAAAATCTTGCGATAATCTCAGTTTCAACCGCCCATTTTCAAGCCCATTTTCAAACCCCCCTCTCTCTCTCTCTCAAAACCATCCTCTCACTGTCTCTCGCCCCACTCTTTCTCTCTCAAAACCGCCGTCGCCCCCCTGCTTGCACAGGCCGTCTCCCCTGCCAACACTGCTGGCCATTGCTATCGCCATCGCCGTCACCCCCCCAACCGGCCACTGACCACCGTCGCCCGCCCCCCACACCTGGTCGTATGCCCTCGTCGCCACCTTTAGAGTGTCGAACGTCCCCAGCCAAATCCTCCTCTTCCAGCACCCCACATCAAATCATCGATCATAGATGACGTTAACAAAAAAAAATACAGAAAATAACATGAAAATAAAAAGAAAAAATTAACTTGAATAAATCAAAGTAAGAGAGGCGCAAATTGAATGAAGAACTTACAGCAAAAGGTGTCGGGTTTCGGATACCCAGGAGCCCCACTGGCATTGCTGGACACCTCTGAAATTCTTTGATCGTACCATGCTATATTGAGTCAGAGAGAAAATAAGATTGAGAAAGTTGAGAAAAGAAATTAGAGATGAATAATAACACCATTCATGAAGAGTGAGAAGAAGATACATATATATACATATATATATATTGGTGTAGTTAATAATGTCTGGTTTGGTTGTTTGGTGTGTCGGTGCTGCCACGAAACGTCCTTTGCAGGGCAATAATAAAGGATTTCACCTGCACAAAGACAAAGCAGTTGAGAGAGAGAGAGAGGTAGTGGATGATAGGGGAGAGGACTTTTTGGAGACCTTCATGTTGTTAATTAGTTAAGTGTTGGCGAGTAGCAAATCAAAGTAAATTGTCGGTTGCCATCCAGAATTTGAGGTTCGAGTTAGTCGAGTGGAGTGAAGTTAAGTGGTGAGTTTTTGGATTGTTTAATTATATGGTTTGGAGTGAAACCATTAATTTATGAGTTCAAGAGTTATAAAAGCCGGTCAATGAGGCTATTTTGGATTTAAGGGTTTTTTCTTTCTATTAAGTCTTATAAATAAGTGGATCAACTTGAATTTTTAACCACTCATATTTAATGTTTCATTCGTCCATCTCAATGGGATAATAAAGTTTCAGAGAGAATGGAGGAGAGATGGTGAGTTTGAGAGATTGGGGGGAGGGGGGAAGACACTGCTACACAGTGGTTTGAAAGAGAGAATAGGGGAGATATAGAGTAGATTTGAGAGGGGGGAGACACTACAACCCACGGGGATTTGAGAGAGAGAATAGGAGAGAGATAGAGTGGGTTTGAGAGAAGAGGGGAGGGAGATTGCAACTCGCATGGGCTTGAGAGAAAGAATGAGGGAGAGAGAGAATGTGAAAGTGAGAGAGTGAGAGCTGGGAAGAGAAAAAGAGAGACTGAGAGCTGAGGGCTAACTTGTAATTTTGGCTGGGGGTTAAACTTGTAATTTAAAACAGTTTGTCAACCTGTGCGTCCACGTGTTCATCCGTATAGCATTATCCTTGGAGGGCCACCTACCCAGAAAAAACAATAAATATAGGTGGACCACGCATTAAGAAATAGTATCCATAGATTCAATGCCTGAAAATTTTGACATATTTTGTACGTTCTCGTTTGGTTTTATTGTACTTGGGGTTTTCATTTTAAAAAAAGAACCTAAAAATAAATAGAAGGATTCAGTTTGAGATGGGGTGGGATAAAGTATTTTTGCTCTAAATGAAAATACAAGGATGTGATAGGGTTAATTTTGAGATGGTTTAAGAAATAGATAAATTGCTAATCAGAGTTTAATTTAATAAATAAATTTTAAATTATCTAAATCGACCATAGGGTCGGATTGCGCTAGAGAGACTAATTAGTCACCTCTTTGGTGGTTTAACTCAACTGAATACTTTACATATATTTTAAATTATCTAAATTGACCCTAAATTTTTATGTGTTAAAGAGTTTCCATTTTTAAGGTTCATGCGTTGCTTGAAGTGAGCATTTAGCCATATTTTTTTTTGAAGAACTTACAAAAAGAAAGAAAAAAAAGGAAAAACCATCTCTATCTCTCTTCCTGCCTGTCCCTTGCCGCGGTTTTAGGGTTGGCCCTACCTGCCACCAACATTGCATCTTCTGCCTTATTTCTTCTTTTATTTTTATTTTTATTTTTATTTTTATTTTTATTTTTTATGATTTTAGATAAATTAGTATAAAATTTAATAAAATATACTTTAATTTATGTTATCTCTACTTAAAATTAACCGAAGAGGTGTCCGTGTCTCGGCTATGTTTGTCTTGCATGATTTCCTGGTATTGTATATGTGTTAATTCAATTTAAAGATAAAAGAACTAAATACATTAGTTATATATAAGCCATTGGGTTTGGCAAACCCATTGAGATGCCCCCATCAATTAGTTATGTGACATTGTATTAAATTCATTTAATAATTTCTTGGCATCATGTTGTGCTTAGAGGTACAAACATGATTCTTAATATATCTAAGTATATGAATCTATTCATCACAGTAATGACATGAAGCAAAATAACTAATACATGACCCATAATTAATAAAGTGACATTGAACTTGCATACACAGATAAACCAAGACACATACATGCATCTTGAAAATTCAAATTAATCTTCAACCAATTACTTTAGAGCTTAGATGCAATTCTCGCTGGGATGTGAACGTTCACATCTCTCAGAGCATCCTTGGTCATCTTCTTCAGCTCATCTTCGAACCTCTGCATGGCCGACCCCGGCAAGCATATCGCTGTTAGAATCCCATCCCCTCTTTCATTGTCCCTGAAACTCGAGAAGAAGCTTATTAGAGAGACGGCCTCAGCCGGCCCGCCGTACACCGGCTTCCCCCACCCAAAGTCGACTTTGTCGAATCCCAGTTGAGCCGTATTAGAAATAATAAAGTTCCCTTTCCTTGTATACAACGGTCTTCCCCTAGTCACCATAAGATCAGCCACTGACATGAAATACTCGCCATCAATCGTTTTGCTCCTCGTCTTCTTCACCAGCTCCACAACATATTCCAGTGGGTATTTTGAAACCGTTTCGGCCTTCGAAACCGACGCTGGATAGACAAAAACGTTGCCGTAGTATCCATCTGGTATATCTAGCCCAGCCATGCCACGGCCATTGATAATGCATGAAATTCGAACGCTCTCATTCGGGCCAATGCCGAGCGCAATTGTGCGGCATTTCCAGATACAAGCTGTAATTATCTCGAACCTCGTGCATCTCGTTCGTTTCTGCGGAGGAAGATGGCTCCGAAGGGCTCCTATCTCTTTAGTACCAAAGAAGAAACATTGACTGATCATAGTTTCATTCCCATCACCGTTGGATTGGTCTTCGAGGTCGAGCTCTGGCCCGTATTCGTTGTGCAAGCAAGTGACCCGAGGAGGGTTTCTCGAACATAAAACCTCCCTTTGCCAAACGGGAGTAACAGAAGGGAAGCCTGCTTTGCCTTGAGCAAACTCGGCAATGGCGTTCAGGAACTGGATTAGCCCAGAGCCGTCACTCATGGTGTGGTTCAGGCCAACTGCAAAGGCGAAGCCACCGCATTGGAAACGAGTCACCTATGTGTTGATCACAATCCAAATTAATTAGTTTGCAACTTTGTGCCAATATATTTTGTCCGAATTAACCCAACACTCTTAAGATTCTTGGTTCAATTCAGACTAAGAACCATTAATATTCTATTAGTTTATCAAGCAAATCTTAGGATGCTAATATGGCCCTGAATCCGTTAAAACGACCAATTCAAGCTTCCATTGATTGTTCCAGCCAATGTAAGGTTTATTGGCATCGTTTTGACCAAGCCCTTTTATTAAACGCAGAATTTCAACGAATATATTATTGCTCTTTTATCTCAATGTCACTAATCTTTATAAATAGGCTATTAGTCTTCATATTCAAAAAATACCTGAATGAGGAGGAGAGGGCAACCGATGGTTCTATCGGAGCCGGGAACATCTTGCAGAAGCTTCGCGACGTACGGAAACCCCACCTGAAGCGGGTCGCTGACCTGCTCGAGCTCGATATCGGCGTCCGCCTCTACGAACAAAACCCCTTCGCCGGTGCAGGCCACCATGAGTTTCCGGTTGCTGGCTTCGATAAGCCTGCCGGCGAACGGGTAGTAGAAAACCAGGGTCTCGGCCAGTGCTGCTTCGATGATCTTGGCGGGATCCTCTCCATCCTTGGAAGGATTTTTTCTATAAAACATTATCACAGGAACTTGAAACCGGAGGCCCTGCTGGTCGTCAATGTCGGAGAGTGGTTTGAGTTCATATGGCGTCAGCTTTGCCGGCACAACCAGCCGTGGCTCTTGCCTTCTCACGGCGAAAGTAAGAGACGATGAAGACGACATGACTTATCTGCTAGTTAATTTGGATTTGTGAATAACATATTCCCCATAATATATATATAGGGAAATTCTATGCCGTCCACGGCTCCGGCCAAAAGAAGGGCACCTGGCATGCCGTGGTCCCCCCCTACCAGTCAACCCACGCACTAGGGGCAGTTCCCCGCTCTCAACTGTCGGTGAATGCAGGTGAAGGTCAGATTCTTAATGCTTGACGGACGAACGGATTGACACTTGTCATGTCTGGCTCCCCACGTTTACAATAAGAAAAATGACTAAAATTAATTAAACCTGGTTTATCTTTATTTTAGATTTAAGTTTATATTTACTATGTGTATTGTGTATTATTATACACAATTCAATACAATAATTTCTTTCCATATTTTTTCTAACAATGTAAGTAACTTATTTTTGTTTTAACTATTTTAATTGTATTTTCATTCTAATGAAAGACTAAGTAAGATTCATGTAGGAGATGCAAATTGGCCATTTCAAATTTATCAAAACTATCACATATTACAAGATTATAACTTCGACTATGATTATTTTAATTATTGTCCACTCCTACATGAGAAAGTCATTGAAATTTGAAACATTGTGGTTAGGATCCATTGCGAGAGGGCTTTGCTCAAGAAAAATTTAGTATTAGGGCTTCTAGTTCTGCCAAAGAAAAAAAGAAATATAAATATAAGAAGTGTTTTTATTCTTTTTCTTATTACAAAACGATGATACCCCAAGTACAAAACCTAAAAATAGGATTGGGTTTGAGATGGGGTGGGATAGTATATTTTTTTTACTCTAAACCCAAAAATACAAGGATCAAGTAGGGTCGGAGGGTGTTTGGCGCTCTGATTTGATCACTTATTAGCTCTTTTTTCAACTTAATTATAAGCTATCAACCTTATTTAGTTATGTGTTTGTTAAAATTCTAAGAGTTTAAATGCTACCGAGCTTATAACCTATTTTATTAGTTTTTTTAGTAAGCTGCTCCCCTGCCTTTTTCAAATAAATTCTTTGTAACTTATTTTGTTGACCAAGTAAATGACAAATTTATCCTAAAAAACTTCATAATTTTCAACTTCTACCCATCTCCTTCATTTCTTTGGCTTCTCTGTTGCCACCTTTCTCTAGCTTCGGTCATTGCCACCTCCATCTCCTCTATGGCGGTTGTTGCCTCCAACCCTTTCCTCATCCCCATCGATCGTTGCCTCCAGTCCCATCCCCATTGACGACCACCTCCAGACTCCATCTTCTATCGCCTCTTCCATCACCACCTCCTTCTCCATTGGTTGACACGCACGCCTTCTCTGTCTTTGTGCGTATATATATGTATCTATTTAATATATATATTATATTAATATATTTTTTAATAATAATGTATAATTTATCAAATGTAATTGTAACAATTTATTAGTTTGACATTAATTTATAATTTATTTTTATTAAAAATTAATATTTTTATGAATTTTATTTGTATTATTTAGGAAAGTGTCTATTTTAATTATTTTTGTTAAATTCTAATAATTTATGAGATTTTTCAAATCAGATACATAATTATATAAATAACACTTTAAAGCATATTTATTCAAATATATTGTTAACTTAAATACTAGTGAGTTTTTAACTTTACACAACTTATAAGTGAAAAGTAAAGGGTAAGCCCAACAACTTCTTAATGATCCAGTCAAAATAAAATATTTGCCGCCTGGAAGTCATTGTCGTAGACGAGTCCAATTGGTGGTGACTTCTAACAGTGAAAGAGAGAAGAAGGGGAAAGAAGTTTCCACGGGCATTGGCGCATCAGTAAAGTACTAAGAGATTAATAAAAGTATCAAAAGTTCGAATCCTTGTGAAAGAGGTAAGATATTTTTACTACCAGTCAACCCACGCACTAGGGGCAATTTTGCCCACTCTCAAAATTAAGTACCGCTGTGTTCCCTAATTTACCACCTGCACTCTTTATTTGGGCTCGGGTGTGTGGGATGCCCAAAATTTTATGGAAATGTCAAAATTTTTAATTATTTAAGTAGATTTTTCTATTATGAAAATAAAAAAAAATAAGATTTTAATTCAAAAAATTTCAAGAAAATTTCAGATTAGAAGTATTATTTAAGAAATATTAGTGAAAAGAAATTGAATAAAATGAAAGATTAGGTAATTATTATGTAATTTAAGTAGATTTCTCTATTATGGAAATAAAGAAAAAATTGGATTTTAATTTTGAAAATTCCAAGAAAATTTCAGAAGGTTATAAGTGTTATTTAAGAAATATTAGTGAAAATAAATTTAATAAATTGAAAGATTAGGTAATTATTATGTAATAATTACATATTTAGCTATTATGAAATAAGGGAAAGAATAGGAATTTAAGTTAGAAAATTCCAAGAAAATTCCAGAATACTAGGAATATTATTTAAGGAATATTGGTAAAAAGAGATTAAATTTTTATGAAGCTTAGATAATTATTATGTATTTTGAAGAGATAAAGCTTAGGAATAAATAAAAAATTAGAAGAAATTATGAAAAAAATAGCAAATGGTATTCTAAAAAATAAATCTATGTTGTAGGGGTCCTTGTGAGCAAGGAGATTAAGGGAAAGCCGTTTGGCACGTAGTTTGAGACAAATTAGTTGTAAGTATACTGTCTGAATTTAATACAGTTATAAATGTAAGTGTTTTTATCATATTGGCATGCTATGATATGAAATCATCACGTAGACTGCATCAATGGCATGACTATGAAATGCATACATGCACAATGATACTGTTGATCACATGCATATGAGGTCGTAGGGAGTACGAACTGACACCTCTGGCCTATCAAGGGTGCACCCATACACCCCGGCTTCGAAGAGGTGGCCGCTAAAATGATAGGTAACATGAGGGGTGTAGTTGACACCTACCATAAAAGACATTGCATACACTCATAACATTACATTTGGTATTCTTACTTAGATGATTTATCATCTAACATGGGTTCGCCCCTGAAACATTCAACGTTCTAACTGGAACTTGCAGAGATGATTCAGAGAGTGGTGATGTGTAGTGACACGAGACATCACTATTTGATAGGTTGCTTTAGTAGTATAAAGTTGTTTGCTGTTAGTTTTTTTTTTTTTTTTTTTTTCGAGGAAAGATTACCAAAAAGGAATTAAAATAAAACACGAACTTGATCGCAACCAAAAACAATATGAGCAATAGTTATGCTTTCAGTACGAAATGCCTCTATTAATTATTAGTGCTAAAACAAACATTCCTATAATAATTGATTTCTTTTATCTCTGATAATAATTTTAAAAATTGACAGATGGATCATAGACCAAGCTTCTTGGTTAATTAGAGTCTCGATGGAATTTGATCAGCCAACTCGACAAGAGGTGAATGTTTAACAGGCTCACGGGTCATTCTCCAAATCTCCTCCTCGAACCTTTCCATGGCTGCCACAGGCAAATGCACGGGCACCGTAATCACCTTTTCCGCTTTACCATTCTTAAACCTTGTACAGAGGTTCATAAGAGTCGTGTCTCTGTGTTCAGGACCTCCATAAGTTGGCATTCCCCACCCCAGCCAAAATCCACCTCTGTGAAACCAGCCCTTGTCGTATCATTTACAACAAAACTCCATGGTGTTAAAAATGAGCGTCGCCCCTTCATCACAATGCAATCTTCCGATGATCTAATGAACTCTTCATTCACCTGGGCTTTCGCTTTCTTCACTCGCTCTAGCGCATACCCTACCGGGTTCCTGCACAGCTTTCCAGCCTCTGAAATGGCTGACGCCATAACAAATGCGTTGCCATAATATCCGCGAGGCAAGCGTACGCCATTCTTGCCGCTCACACTGGTGGAGAAGCACAAGCAAACAATCTCTTCTGGATTTGGTGCCATCGAAATTGCCCAACATCTCCACAGACTCGCGGTGAGCACGTCGAATGTAGAGCATGATTGAAGGCGTGGGGGGAGATGCCTGAAAAGGGCTCTTATCTCTGCATGGCCGAAGAAGAAAGATTGATGGACCATGTTGTTTCTCGCCATGGAGACTAATCTGCTGTTGTGGTTGCTCAAATTCTCATAAGCGTGATGCGCGCATGTGATCTTTGGTGGGTGCCTTGCGTTCAAGAGCTCTCTTTCCCAAACCGGTAGCAACGATGGCTCAGATGAACCTTGTGCTATCTCTGCTACGGCCTTTAAGAATTGGACTAAGCCGGGACCATCACTAATCACATGGTTCAGTCGTATTGCAAATACAAATCCTCCACATGATAGACATGTTATCTGCATCAACAAATAGCTGCTCAGCAGGATTTCACACAACAAATAATAATTAAGAATATAAATGTATCTTGCTCAGCAGGCGTAGCTTGGAGTGGGAGGCAAACCAATGCAATTTGATCTATCTTTTCTTGGGTCATATAAGCTTGAAACCAAAGGTCATTTTGGTCTTTCAACATCACTATGTAATCGTAAACCCTCAAGCTGCAATTTACTCAATTTTAGTTAATTTCCGTTAAATACCTGAAACAACAATAAAGGACAATCGGTGATTCCTCCCGAGCCAGGAACATCATACAGAAACTCGTTCATATGAGGGCACGGCGGCTGAATGGCGTCGCCAAGCTGCTCGAGACTAACATTGGCGTCGGCTTCTAAGAACAGGACGCCTTCGCCCGTGCAGTCCATGGCCAGCTTCTTGTTTGGCCCCTCAATGAGCCTTCCAGCGAGCGGGTAGTAGAAGACAAGAGCTTCTGCTATGGCTTCTCGAATCACCCTCACCGGATCTCTTCTTCCTGTTCCTGGAGCATTCCTCTTGTTCTCTTAGAGCATCACCGCCGGAAGCTGGAACCGGAGGGCTTTCTGGTCGTCTACGTCGGACAGTTGCTTCAGAACGCGAGGGGTTGGTTTCGCCGGAGGCAGCAATTCCAGGTTGCGTATCCTCACGGAGAAGGGTGAAGAGCTTGGAGGAGCCATTAAAGTTTGTGTTCTTGGATTTGGGTTATCGGAGCACAACTCACCGATGAGGAAACGAAGATAGTTATAGGCACGTATGGGTACTTGCTAGCTATTGTGCTAGTTACTTCAAACTTGCGCGCGCGCGCGCGCACACACACACACATATATATATATATATATATATGCACGTTTTTTCTTTTAGTGAGGAAGGGAGGAGATTTTGTAGAAGGTTGAACTTAATACCTAATATTTTCTACAAAATTAGGGGCAATTGCCCACTCTCAACTCTCAAAACTATTGAATAGTGTTGGAGTCAAGCCACCATTGTTAGGCAATGGGTTTTGTCTTGTTAGGCAAAGAAGGCTGTTTTGGCATGTTAAGGTTTGGCATCCTTAACTTGTTAGGAAGGTTTGACAACCTTGGCTTATTAGGGAGTTAGGTAGGAAGTTAGGCACCAATGTTGACTAGGCTTCTCCTTCATCTCCTATATAAGGCTATGCCCTCTTCTTGTAATGTATGAGTCCCATGTAAGAGGTTCATCAGGAAAATCCCAAGTTAGAGGATCTGAGAGGGATCCAGAGTATGAGATTCGTTTGAGAGTTTTTTGTTTAGAAAGAATTCTGGTTGTAATTCTTTGTGATTTATTCACTGAAATAGATTGTATTTTCTCTCATTCATATCTATTCTTTCATTGTTGTTTGAATATCTGGATTTCCCCAACAACTGGTATCAGAGCGCCAGGTTGAGTGCTAGTGAGAGAAAATTGGAGAAATTTTCAAGAACAGCTCTCGATTCTTCAAACCAGTTTTTTCGAAGTTTTCAAATTGGTATTTTGAATATACCAAAAGACTCCTCGTGCCAAGACGAGCACGGAGCAATTTTTCAGAGGCCGAAACAACGCTGCACGCTCCAACACGCGTCGCCTGAAAATCGGAGAGTGAAGCCCACTCTCGCCACGCGCCACACGCGCCGTCTGGAGGTTGAAGACGACCCACGTGGCGCCACGTCATCCGGTCAACGGCCACGTCATCAGTTAACGGCCACATCAGCTGGTCAACGCCACGTCATCCGCCACGTCACCTGCCACGTCAGCACATAGAGAAACTTTGGAAAAATTGCAGGTTAGTCCCTGAAGTTTTCTGAAATTACAGTTTGACCCCAGAACTTTCGTAAATTACATTTTGACCCCTGAATTTTTTCAAAATTGCAATTTGGCTCCTGAACTTTTCAGTAATTTCAATTTGACCCCTGGACTTTTGAGTAATTGCAATTTGGCCCTTGAACTTTTCTGTAATTGCAATTTAGCCCCTGAACTTTCTAAAATTGCACTTTAGCCCTTGAAAATTTCAGAAAATTACATTTGAGCCCTGATTTTTTTTCACAAGTCAGAATTTGACCCTGTAAAAGTCAAATCTACCATTTTCGACCCTTCCGGTGACAACGGTGCAGTCCATTTTGGAAGATTCAACTTCAATTTTGTTCAAGTTAGTGAAAATGAAGGAAGGAACATCTTCAGGAGCCATGATAAAGCTCACATCCACCAACTACACACTATGAAAACCTCAGATGGAAGATCTTCTCAATTGTAGAGATTTATACGATCCCCTGGAGTTATTAGGTGTCAACCCTAATCCTACTAAAGAAGCAGAATGAAAGAAATTAAACAGAAAAACTATCGGTTAGATCCGGCAATGGATTGATCATAGTTTCTTCCACCATGTCGCACAAGAGATAGACGCATATGCCCTATGGACGAAGCTGAAAGGTATGTACCAGGCAAAGACCGCTCGAAATAAAGCCCTGTTAATGAGGCGGTTAGTTAATTTGAAGCTGGGTAGTGAAACTTCAGTTGCCGAGCACACCAGTGAGTTCCAAAGCCTAGTGAACCAGTTGTCGTCTGTGGATATGTCGCTTGGGGATGAAACATAAGCACTCTTACTTCTCAGTTCTCTTCCTGATAGCTGGGAGATGCTAGTAGTCTCTCTCAGCAATTTTGTCCCGGAGGGAAAACTTACCACGACGATGGTCAAGGATGCCCCGTTCAATGAAGAGGCCAGAAGAAAAGACATGAGCACGAATCAGACTCATGCCTTTGTAACAGAGAATCGATTGAGCCAAGAGGGAAGTAGTCAAGGCGAGTGAAGAGGAAAGAGCAAAAGTAGGGACATATCCACAGATGGAGGAAAGCTAAAGTACAGGTGCTACCATTGTGGGATAGAGGGCCATTTGAAGAAGAATTGCAGAAAATTGCAATGAGAGCAAGGTCAAGGCAGTTTCGAGCTGAAGAACAAGGATGGAGAAACACTAGTGACTATCCATGGAGAGGTAGCTTATTGTTCAATCCAAGATGAGACATGCCTTCACGTTTCAAGAGAAGACACAGAATGGGTGGTAGATACTGCAACATCTTACCACGTGACTCCCCACAGAGATTTCTTCACAACATACAAAACAGGTGATTTTGGAGCAGTGAAGATGAGAAATTCCAGTTTTTCTGAGATTGTTGGAATTGGTGATGTTCAGGTACGAACATGCCTTAGGAGCACAATAACCTTGAAGGATGTCAGACATGTGCCAGATCTTCGGATGAATCTACTTTCTGGAGTAGCTCTTGACAAATAGGGCTATAGTAATCAGTTTAGTAAAGGCACATGGAAGTTGATAAGAGGCGCTATGGTAGTCACCCAAGGACATATTTGTGGCACATTGTACAAGACTCACGTGAAGATATGTACAGACAGCTTCAACATAGTTGACACGAAGGGTTCTCAGAATTAGTGGCAGCAGAGACTTGGCCATATGGATCCCAAGAGAGAATCAGTATGAATTCCAAGAGAGGATCATGTATATATATCCCTGGTAAGAGGATATGAATCCCAAGAGAGGATTAGTATGAATTCCAAGAGAGGATCAGTGTGTATCCCAAGAGAGAATCCGTGAGGATATCCCAGTGAGAGGATCATCCCAATTTAGAGGATTTATCCCCAGTTAGAGGCGCATTCCCAGTTTAAGAGGAATCCCCAGTGAGAGGGATAATCTCATGTTGAAGATCTATCCCCAGTGAGAGGGATAATCCCATAGATCCTAGTTAAAGGATCCAAGGAGAACTAGAAGATGTTGAGGTCACAGGTAAGAACCTCGGTTGCAAGCCAGAGAAGAGCTTGTATGGTCTGAAGCAAGTACCAAGGCAATGGTATGTACCAGATCTGTTTTTTGCTCACTCTGTGAGTACAGTGAGTTGTTTTTCTCTCTAAGCCTGGAAAGAAACATTGGGAGATAGTCAAAGGGATTCTCGGGTACTTGAAAGGTACGCTGGAAACATGTCTTTGGTACAGGGAAGCTGTTCGTACAAAGTATATTGGTATTCGCTATCATTGGATATGCGAGGTAATGGATCAACAACTGTCGAGACTAGTTAAGATCCATACGAAGAGGAATCCAACTGACACTCGAGAAAAGCTAGAGTTATGCAGAGACATAGCCAGGATGTTTTTCAGATTATTTCAGATGTGGCTTGAGGGGGAGAATTGTTGGAGTCAAGCCACCATTGTTAGGCAATGGGTTTTGTCTTGTTAGGCAAAGAAGGCTGTTTTGGCATGTTAAGGTTTGGCATCCTTAACTTGTTAGGAAGGTTTGGCAACCTTGGCTTATTAGGGAGTTAGGTAGGAAGTTAGGCACCAATGTTGACTAAGCTTCTCCTTCATCTCCTATATAAGGTCATGCCATCTTCTTGTAATGTATGAGTCCCATGTAAGAGGTTCATCAGGAAAATCCCAAGTTAGAGGATTTGAGAGGGATCCAGAGTGTGAGATCCATTTGAGAGTTTTTTGTTTAGAAAGAATTCTGGTTGTAATTCTTTGTGATTTATTCAGTGAAATAGATTGTCTTTTCTCTCATTCATATCTCTTCTTTCATTGTTGTTTGAATCTCTGGATTTCCCCAACAAATAGGTCGGTGAATACAAGTGAAGGTTACGTTCTTAAATTGGAGGACCACACTTGACACCATGTCAGGCTCCACACGTTTACAATAAGGAAAGGGAAATTCTATCCCCAGCCCACATTATTGCTTTCAGCAGTCCACACCAATCCAATTTGCATTTTTATTCTCAACTCTCAAAAGTATTGAATATAACAAGTCGGTGAATGCAACTCTTAAATTGGAGGACCGCACTTGACACTTGCTAGGTCGAGCTCCTCACGTTTACAATAAGAAAAATGACTAAAATTAATTAAAAGCTCCTATCATTAATATATTTGATGTTTTTATTTATGAAAAATGTGTTTCCATGAAAGAAGAGAATATTCTCCTGCGAATCAAATTTTCTTTTTCTTTTTTTTTTTATCAGTGACTCTAAAGTCTTATTGCAAAAAGACAATTTTGTTTTGCAGGCGGTTTAATTAGAGCATGGATTGATTGGACAATCTTTGTTCGAGATAGAAATTAAGATGATGTCTTGTTATTATTCTTCAAATTATATATGAAGCATTAATTAATGATTGCATTTATCTTTTGAATTAGTTTAGATTATATTATATCTTAATTAAGCCAGGTTTTTTCTTTGTTTTAGATTTAAGATTAATTTATTTAAGTTATCTAGATTATGTGTGTTGTGTATTATAGACAATTCAATACAATTATTTCTTCCCATGTTTTTTCTAACAATATTAGTAACACTTTTAAATAAGGTCTTGGACGGTACAACTTATTATTGTTTTAACTATTTCAATTGTATTTCTATTCTAAAGAAAGACTGACTAAAATTCATGTACCAGAGGGCCCTGCTCAAGAAGAGATTTAAGATTAGGATAATGCTAGACAAACGTAAAGTTGGACAAACGGGTGAACAACTCGTCGAAAATTACCATATTAACCCTGTATGTAAAAGACAAATTTACCATCAATTGAGACAGTATCTCTATCACTCTCACCCACTCTCTCTTTTACCTAGACAGCCCCCCCCCACTGTCACTCTCACTCTTTGCATCACTCTCACTAAAGCTCTCACCTCTCACCCACTTTCTCTCTCATCTCTCAGTCTCTGCATCACTCTCACTGAAGCTCTCACCTCTCACCCATTCTCTCTCTCACCTCTCATTCTCTGTGAGGCAGAGAGTGTCTCACAGAGATGAAGGCGATGATGAAAGCAATGCTTTTTTTATTCCCATGACGTAGAGGAATAAAGGGAGAATGCTTTTTCTTAATCGCCAGGAATTAGGCTTTGCAAGCCTCAATAGTATGTGGTGAAAGGTTATTCAAATTTTAATTCAACAACACTTTTTATAACTTCTATGAACTTATATTCTTGAACATTTAAGTAATAAAGGTTTGCAAGAGAAATCCTTCCAATTGGAGGTACTGTGAAGGATGTGGAGTATGAAAGACAATAGCAACTAATATTCACATGTTGTAGAAAAACTAGAAAGTTGTTTGAATCACAGTGAATATGACATGCCCACAAGGGACCATTTTTGTTTTGAAAAGCTTCTCTCACTGCAATTGAAGGACAACACATAGGATGCTTCTCTTTGCAGCACTTAAATTAAACAGTGTCAATTACTATTTGTCATTTAGATCAAGTAACAATACACCTGTTTGCAATTATACAATACATGAGTGCTTATATACGTTAAATGGTACTTGAGTTATATACCATCTGGTAAAAATAATCTGGCATCCCATTAATATTTGAACCCTGTATGCTTCTGTGTGCTTGAAGAAAGCTAATCTAATTATTATTTTTTTTGGATTTTGCAAAACTTGCTTCAGTTTGTTGGGCCCTTATCAAAAAATCCAGTGAAGCATACCGGAACTTTTCTGTTATCAAGAGCTTGCATGAGAGTGAGAACCTGCAGGTATTCGTGTGTGTCAATGCATTTTACTTAATCAGGGTGAAAATATTAGATTAGCTTGAGCGAGAGTGATGCAAAGAGTGAGAGATGAGAGAGAAAATGGGTGGAGGCAGAGGCGGAGGCGAACGGACGACGAAGGTAGACATAAGCAGATGAAGGTAGTAGGCAGAGACGGATAGAGGCGGACGGTGGAGGCAGAAGAATGAAGTGAGAGAGAGAGCGTGTAACGCCCCGTTTTTCTAAGCGTTAAATAACTTAGGAATTTCAGGAATATTTTTTTTTTTATAAGCCATCTCCCGACAATCCCGTTTTACCTTCTCAACTCACTAAATAAGAATCAATAAGCTAAGACCGGTAATCATCATAAATGCGGAAGCTTAAAATCGAAACCTGATATGATCCATAATCATTTTCACTTTATAACCGTATAGGAATTCATACCATACATTAACATCATATCCTCAATATTGAAATACATAAATACATGGAGATTCCATAATGTTCTAACAAGGCTAATCATCAATAAAGCATTAGGTAAAACATATCCGAGTCAGCTTGCTGAATCCATCAGCCACGCCATCACGTGCCGTCTCATCTCAACCTGATCCTTGCCTAAGCTGCAATTCTAAACTGGAACGTTGAATGTTCCAGGGGCATAACCCATTAGAAGATGAATCTTCTAGTAAGGGTTTAAAAACATGATACATGAATACATGATGCAATAACATAATCAATCATGTGCCCTAGTGTAACTTCCCTAGCCTACCAGCCTGGCACGGAACCCTAGGCAGAATCCCGAACCTCTGCAGGATAATCCTAACGTTGTTCCATCATTGCCCTTGGGAATTACGGCTACACTCTTAGGGCGACATCCCCATCCCATGCATGAGTATCAATATGCCAATAATATCGTGCTATGCAAGAATAACGTATTTCCATGTAATATGAAATGATCATAACTTCAATAAATATCATGCATAATGAAGCAAAGGTTTCATATATAGGTTCTTGGGATAAAACCACTTACCTTTAGACGTAAAGTCAAATTTTCTCGAAAAACGCGTATAACCTCGTTTTGCGTGCCAACCTTGAAAATAACATAAACCATCAAGATACATGGCCAAATCACTTCCTGGCCAATAATTTCCAAGTAAAATCAATAATCTAATTTTTTCATACTTTTTCCTTATTTTCTCTATTTTTTTCTCTATTTTTCATAGTCATAATTTCTTCCAAAATATTAAATAAATACCTAATCAGGTAATTTATTTAATTTTTCTTCATGAAAATTCCTAAAATAACATTTCTAATCTCTATGAGTTTTCTGAGAATTTTCCAAAATCTCTTCCTATTTTTCTCTAATTAAGTTTCCTTTCAAAAATTCAAAATAATTATTTCATCATAACATTTCTCAAATAAAATTTTATAAAACTGAACTATTCCTTTTTCTTGTATTTCTGGATATTTTTCCAGAATTTTCTCTCTTTTATTTCTATTTTTACTCTATTTTTCTTTATTTCAGCATTTAAATAATATTAAAAATTATCTCCGGTCATCTTCTCCGGCGCCGGCACACCGGAAAATTAAAATGACTATACCAGAAGATAGCTTACCTTGAGTTGATCATTCTGTCCAAATTTGAGCTTGAAAGAACACCTGGAAGACCTCCCTCCGAGCAAAATTCAGTTCGGTTCCGGCGAGATCCGATTTTTCCGGCGAAGCTCCGATCACCCCTCAAATGAACTCCAAAATTTCTCAAACTTTCCAGAAATGATCCTCAGCTCATGGGCAACAAAAGCCCTATGGTTTGGTGCCTCAATTTGTTCAAAAGTGAGGTCGATTTAAAACTCAAATCTTGCAAAACTCTAAGCCACCATATCCTCTATTTATAGGCGATTTTGGCCCCATAAATGACGGATCTCGCTTCAATCAAGGCCTCTGATGTCCCCTATTGCCCTTAACAAGTCCAAAATCCACCGAAAGAGCTCCATTTTCGTCATCTAAGTTTAACAACTTTCGGCCACTTTTTCTTCAATTTCCGGCCATTCCATTGCTTGTTGTCGGTCAAGCCCTTTACAAAAGATGCTCCTTGAGCAACCCTCGTGCCATCCCTGTGGCCAATTTCGATGATTTGATGGGTTGGTCGGCCATGGTTGCTTGGAGATTTTCTTAAAATTGCACTTTAGCCCCTCAAACTTTGGTTTTCTCACTTTGGCCCATTTCACCAAGCTTCTTGACTTTTGATAATTTCTTTCAAGACCCTAAAGTCCTAAAACATCAATTTGACCCCTGAGGATTCTGAAAAAATATCGTTTCGGCCTCTCTTGAGTATTTTCAAAAAACTGCATTTAGGCCCGAATCTCTGTTTTGGCCCTAAACCTCTTCGTTTCTTCCTGAAACCACTGAAGGGTTGTTCCTTATGAAAAATTGAAGCCCCCTCAAGCTTCTGTTGACTTCTCGGAAGTCATCTATGACGATTCGGTATTGTAGCCTAATTAGTAGCTGTATTTTAGCTGTACCGAAAACTGTTCCCGATCCAATTTCTTTCGATGCTATAAATCATATCTTGGGGTGCTCGTTAATGCTACATCATTTTCCTTTGTCATTTTGACTCCAGGGTACTCCCGGCAGTCCATTTAGTCAATTTTTCGGACTATTCAGATACCAATTTTCTCTGAAACCCCATTTCTCTAATAAATTACTTATTTTTAATTAACCCAAATTTTCGGGTATTACATTCACCCCTCCTTAAAAGAAATTTCGTCCTCGAAATTTTCATCAGACCGTTAAGGTAACTGAGACATCACATAGCTCATTACCTAAATATCTCAAATCAAACATCTATTTGATCCTTGATAAGACACCTCGATTTGCGTTCCTTACACGTCTAATGCTTATAAGCATACCATGTCATTCACATAATTTCCTGTTGTGGCTCCTTTCAGACGACCACACATTTTTCAATCATTTTAGGCACGCACATTTTATCCCGAAACTTTTGAGATTGCATTCTCGTATTTCAAAAATCATAAACCTTGGGCTAACCACAATCATTAATTATAGACAATAACACTTATTAATCACATATGCTTTTCGTATCTCGTTCACTAAATCCAGCTAAACAACCAGGCTAGCCATAAAGATAGACGATCCTTTCGGCACTACCATCATAGTTGGCAGGCCAACAAGCCTCCAACTTCATCTGCCACTCACGACTATCCACCCGGTCCTGCGTCGACACCTGATGGCCACGCCCTGGGTGATACGAAGTAGTGCAGTCGTAGTCCTTAAGGAACTCCATCCACTGTCGCTACCTTTCATTTAGCTCTTTTTGTGAGAACCCGTACCTCAGGCTCCTCATGGTTTGTGAGCACATCAATTGTCCTATCATTTTGGTAGTGTTTCCATAACCTTAAGAGTACATGTCCTAGCTGTCAGCTCTAAGTCATACATCGGGTAGTTCTCTTGGTGCCTTGGTGTAATCCACACGTAATCATTAGGCCATGTTGCATTAATACGCAACCCAATCCTTTGAGCTATCACAAATTCTCACTGCACCCGGCAGATTTTTTTTATTAGACCTTTCTCATGAGTCCTATTGTAGGCATAATTATTCCAGAGTGTTCTATCACTGCCTTTTTGACAACAGCTTGCCGAAATTTCTTATTTCAAAACATCATAGCATTCTATTTCGAAACATGATTCCCAAAATTTCCATTTTGAATCCCACGTTGTTCCATGATTCTAAACATAGGGTCGGGATTATAAATACCCGAAAAGCCTCGAATTCAACTTCCGTGCGTCCGGATCATTTTTTTCTTTTTACTAGAATCTCCGGAATAATAAAACACGTTTTTCCCATAAAGAAATTTATTTTTCTTCTCTTTTTTTTTTCCTTTTCTTTTCTTCTTTTCCTCTTTCTTCTTCATTCTTCCTCCTTCCTCTGCAACTCACTGACTCTGCGCGCGAACAGCCACCGGCGGCGCACAGCCCAGCCGCCCTCGGCCTCCGTCGCGTCTGCCTCTAGCCGATTTAATCGGCCCTGCGCTCGCACCACCGGCCGACACCCCGTCAGCCTCGATCTCCGGTGCACAGCGTCCCCAGCTGCTGCAATCGCAGCTCCTTCTCGCCATCATCGTCGGCCCAATCGGCCCTCGCATCGGCCAGATCCGGTACGCCACCGCCGCTGCCAGCCTTCTCGTGCAACCACCAGCCATCGCCCGGCCTCTCTCGGCTGCCTTGGCGCCATTGCCGTCCTTGCTGCCAGATCCGGGTCATTCCGACCCGACCCGACCCGTCTCGATCCGGCCCGGCCCGACCCGACCCGTCTCAATCCACTTCAGGTTTGACCCATCCCTGCTTCAACCCATTAGATCTGACCCATATATGTTCCAACCCATATCTAATTTATTTAGATTTAGCCAGATCCAGATCTATCATGCGAGCCCAGTCTCGATGTGGGGCCTGCCTAGTCTTACGTAGAGGATGCAGTCCAGAATGCATCTTTACCCCTCACTTCCGTCGTGAGGATGGTACTACTCGTTTTGCCGCCATTCGTGATGTTTTTGGCGTCAGAAATTTCATCAACTTCCTAGTTCCGCTTCCGGTAAACGACCGATTTTGGGCTACCGATACATTCTTTATTGAAGCTCAGGCTCGGCTTCAGGATCCTGTCTATGGATGTGTATCTCAGATTCTTACACTTCAGCAGCAGGTTAGTGATTTACAAGCTTATCGAGCTTATTTGCAAGATTCACTGTTCGCATATTATGCCTTACATCCCCAACCTGCTTCTCAACCTGATCAATACCCAAGTTGGAATTCCGATCTTCCTATCATCCCTGAGGACGTCCCTCCTCCCAGTTTCTCAGAGGCTACTCTTCCACCTTACCCTGGTGAAGCCAGCAGTAGCCAGATGCCACCCCCAGATGACATTGATGAGCTGAGACCTGTCGTGTTTGGCAACCTTCGTCGTTACTGAGCATTAGCATCATCATCAGTTTCATGGTTTCTTTTTCCTTTAAGTAATTGTACGGCTTGATTTCCTGTAATCGTTTGAACTATGGAATGAATATTATGCTTTGGTACTTTAACGTTTCATTCTCTTGTCTTAGCCTCGATTGCATTTTGATCATAAAATACCTCAGGCTCTTGCAGCTATTTAATAATTCATCAATTTGAGATAAAATATCAACTCTTAATTATCACCTGATAATTTACGTCCTTAATCAAGTCACACTTAATCAAGCATCCAATAACCTCAAGCTATCATTGGCAATTTCATCTTTAAGAAATAATTCAATTAAATCTTCCGAGAATATATCTTGCTATTTCTCAATTCTTCTTACATCTTTTTATTAACCGCAAGTGCCTGTACCATATCTCGACAGGCTCTTTATTTCCATAACTTGCTGATATCACTCAGCAATACATCTCCCGATTTGCCCATCAAGGCTATCTAGACTAACTATCTAGCCATACGAGAGCTCCAATCTCAAAAATTGAAAATTCTCGGATCCTCAATCAATTTGGGTCTGCAGCTTCTCCTACTGCAACCTATCATCCTGGCACATCTGTCATCATCTTGATTCTCTTAATCACGTCCAAGATTTACACAATCTTCAAGACGATAATCCATAGCCATGCTACTAGCTAGAGCAGGTAAGTACTTACATTACTCATGGTACTCCCATCCTTGCTAGATTTCTTTCTGAAGCTCTAAAGTTCTATCACGAATCCCTAAATCCTCAATCAGTTCTTTCAAGAAATTCCTCAAGAATCTCAAACCAATTTATCCTCGAAAATCCTGAATCAAATCACAATATCCGGTTCTAATTATCTCCCATGGATTCAATTTCCATGCAATCATGGCTCCCAATCCACTATTCATCATGATGCTTTTAAGTTCATCTTGTCGGGTTGACCACCGACAATTTTACCTAATTTCACAGATCCATTTAGCACACTGAATCGTAGTTATAACCTCTGTTGACTAGGTCTTTTCATCATTCTTTTAGGGTCGATACGACCTATCAATCAACTATTTCCTTTTCGATACTCAAACTCTACTTTAAACCGAGATTGCCTTCTCACAACTCGCCATTATGGTTTTTGGACTATCCATGCTCCACTACCTGAAATCTTATCAAGAATCCACCGATTCTCGCATTTCGTTCTTCATATCCAGCTGACTATCGGCACACGACCATTAAATTAGTTCTTCCTAGGCACTACACTTACTGCCAGCCAGCATACAAGCTGTCATCATCACCCCTATCATATAGTAGGCTTACTCCTACATCATACGTCAACCCTCAAATGGGTACGCCCTGGGTGAAAATTGCACGGTCTCATCGTAGTCCTTCAAGAACTATCATTCATTGTCACTGCCACGAGTCTAACTTTTTTTGTAAAAACATTCATTCTAGGCCCTCATCACAGTCGATGATTTCCTTACCTCATAAGTAACACTTAAACAGCTCACGAGTATTCATCTATCATATCCATACGTCGAGTATATTTTCCTTGCAACCTAATTCTTTCTTTGAGACAATTACAACACAACCATCTCATGATCTTACTTGGCATTTGCCGAACTAGACACTGAGGTTAAATTTTTCCTCGAGCCTCATTATCATCGTCTCATTATCAATTCATGAAATGACCATAACCTAGATACAATTTAAAAAGGACACATAGTTCGCATTCAAGATATTACATGCTTTTTATTCCTCAGATTGTGTCTCCTTAGTACGATCCATCTTACCTTAGGTCGATTCCCTAGGCTCCCAGCCTTGATCGACAAACTAGTGGTACGCCTTGTATCCTAATTCATTAGAATTTGAACTCCACACAAGGTACAGACCCTACTGGTTTGTCCCAGATCTTCAGCATCTGATCGTCACCCAGACAGTCTGTTATAATGCTTTGGTCGACGGGTCTCCCGTACCTTACCATAAGCCATCTATCAGCCCTCTGCTCGCGGGTCCCTAGATCCAGATCTGTCACTGCGAACACCGAACCAGTAGTGTCGTTACGCTGTTAGGGTTTCTTTACCTCGTCTCTCCAAGTCTCATCGGTTGCACCACTGTCTCCTCATCAATGGACGCAACTCTCACGCCATTACTTGGCCATCTTCAGCCTCTTGTTTGATCCAATCCGTTGGATCCCCTTATCTTATTTCTGAGATACTAAATGACCCTCGAAAATCCTTATCCTTTGATCCTTAACTCGACAGCTAAGCCATGACACATTGAACTAATCATCACTAATCCGATCATCTTTCAATAACCGTAGTTATCCTATCTTTCATTGTAAGGATTTCGACAACTGACCTCAAATCATCAGTCCCTAAATCTCTCGGATCCATAATCACGGTTATTAAGTCAACCTTACACACGAATCATTTCATCGAATCCTTATTCCAATAACTAGATCATTTTTCCAGTACTAGCTTCTATTAGGCATTCTACTATTCATCGGGAATAGTAGTTGTCTACTGAAATAGTGTCTGTCGTGAAGAGTACACCAGGTAAGTTCCCAGGAAAGAGAGGTGGGTCACAATGGACACACTTAAGTACCAAATCTTTCCTTAGCCAGAACTTGCCTAGACATGTACTTCCACTACAACACACTTATCCAGTAACCGTCAACACCCAAATCCTACGGTGGCTTTGCTTATCTAGCCACATGCGACCTTTTTCTTATATTCGCTCATACTATAGTCACTCAAGGCTCAGACATTTCCTATGTCTTTAGCAATTATGCTCTGATACCAACTGTAACATCCCGCTTTTCTGAGCGTTAAATAACTTAGGAATTTCGGGAATATTTTTTTTTTTTATAAACCATCTCCCGACAATCCCGTTTTACCTTCTCAACTCACTAAATAAGAATCAATAAGCTAAGACAGGTAATCATCATAAATGCGGAAGCTTAAAATCGAAACCTGATATGGTACATAATCAATTTCACTTTATAACCGTATAGGAATTCATACCATACATTAACATCATATCCTCAATATTGAAATACATAAATACATGGAGATTCCATAATGTTCTAACAAGGCTAATCATCAATAAAGCATTAGGTAAAACATATCCGAGTCAGCTTGCTGAATCCATCGGCCACGCCATCACGTGCCGTCTCATCTCAACCTGATCCTTGCCTAAGCTGCAATTCTAAACTGGAACGTTGAATGTTCCAGGGGCATAACCCATTAGAAGATGAATCTTCTAGTAAGGGTTTAAAAACATGATACATGAATACATGATGCAATAACATAATCAATCATGTGCCCTAGTGTAACTTCCCTAGCCTACCAGCCTGGCACGGAACCCTAGGCAGAATCCCGAACCTCTGCAGGATAATCCTAACGTTGTTCCATCATTGCCCTTGGGAATTACGGCTACACTCTTAGGGCGACATCCCCATCCCATGCATGAGTATCAATATGCCAATAATATCGTGCTATGCAAGAATAACGTATTTCCATGTAATATGAAATGATCATAACTTCAATAAATATCATGCATAATGAAGCAAAGGTTTCATATATAGGTTCTTGGGATAAAACCACTTACCTTTAGACGTAAAGTCAAATTTTCTCGAAAAACGCGTATAACCTCGTTTTGCGTGCCAACCTTGAAAATAACATAAACCATCAAGATCCATGGCCAAATCACTTCCTGGCCAATAATTTCCAAGTAAAATCAATAATCTAATTTTTTCATACTTTTTCCTTATTTTCTCTATTTTTTTCTCTATTTTTCATAGTCATAATTTCTTCCAAAATATTAAATAAATACCTAATCAGGTAATTTATTTAATTTTTCTTCATGAAAATTCCTAAAATAACATTTCTAATCTCTATGAGTTTTCTGAGAATTTTCCAAAATCTCTTCCTATTTTTCTCTAATTAAGTTTCCTTTCAAAAATTCAAAATAATTATTTCATCATAACATTTCTCAAATAAAATTTTATAAAACTGAACTATTCCTTTTTCTTGTATTTCTGGATATTTTTCCAGAATTTTCTCTCTTTTATTTCTATTTTTACTCTATTTTTCTTTATTTCAGCATTTAAATAATATTAAAAATTATCTCCGGTCATCTTCTCCGGCGCCGGCACACCGGAAAATTAAAATGACTATACCAGAAGATAGATTACCTTGAGTTGATCATTCTGTCCAAATTTGAGCTTGAAAGAACACCTGGAAGACCTCCCTTCGAGCAAAATTCAGTTCGGTTCCGGCGAGATCCGATTTTTCCGGCGAAGCTCTGATCACCCCTCAAATGAACTCCAAAATTTCTCAAACTTTCCAGAAATGATCCTCAGCTCATGGGCAACAAAAGCCCTATGGTTTGGTGCCTCAATTTGTTCAAAAGTGAGGTCGATTTAAAACTCAAATCTTGCAAAACTCTAAGCCACCATATCCTCTATTTATAGGCGATTTTGGCCCCATAAATGACGGATCTCGCTTCAATCAAGGCCTCTGATGTCCCCTATTGCCCTTAACAAGTCCAAAATCCACCGAAAGAGCTCCATTTTCGTCATCTAAGTTTAACAACTTTCGGCCACTTTTTCTTCAATTTCCGGCCATTCCATTGCTTGTTGTCGGTCAAGCCCTTTACAAAAGATGCTCCTTGAGCAACCCTCGTGCCATCCCTGTGGCCAATTTCGGTGATTTGATGGGTTGGTCGGCCATGGTTGCTTGGAGATTTTCTTAAAATTGCACTTTAGCCCCTCAAACTTTGGTTTTCTCACTTTGGCCCATTTCACCAAGCTCCTTGACTTTTGATAATTTCTTTCAAGACCCTAAAGTCCTAAAACATCAATTTGACCCTTGAGGATTCTGAAAAAATATCGTTTCGGCCTCTCTTGAGTATTTTCAAAAAACTGCATTTAGGCCCGAATCTCCGTTTTGGCCCTAAACCTCTTCGTTTCTTCCTGAAACCACTGAAGGGTTGTTCCTTATGAAAAATTGAAGCCCCCTCAAGCTTCTGTTGACTTCTCGGAAGTCATCTATGACGATTCGGTATTGTAGCCTAATTAGTAGCTGTATTTTAGCTGTACCGAAAACTGTTCCCGATCCAATTTCTTTCGATGCTATAAATCATATCTTGGGGTGCTCGTTAATGCTACATCATTTTCCTTTGTCATTTTGACTCCAGGGTACTCCCGGCAGTCCATTTAGTCAATTTTTCGGACTATTCAGATACCAATTTTCTCTGAAACCCCATTTCTCTAATAAATTACTTATTTTTAATTAACCCAAATTTTCGGGTATTACAGAGCGAGAAGAGAGAGAGAGGAGGAAGGATAAAAAAAATGTGGACGAGCATTCAAAAATTTAGATATAAAATATTACGATATTTTAGTTCCAAAATATGAAGATAAATTGAGCTTGTTCACTCATTTGTTCAACTTTACGTTCGTCTAGCATTGATTAAACCAACAGAAGTTCCTGATTCGTGGCAGCAAGGAAGTGTCTTTGTACGATTGTTAAAGTTGGAGGGCCACCTACCCAGAAAAAACAATAAGTATAGGTGGACCACGCATTAATAAATAGTATCCATAGATTCAATGCATGAAAATTTTGACATATTTTGTACGTTCGTTCTCGTTTGGTTTTATTGTACTTGGGGTTTTCATGGTTAATTTGGCTTTTGATTCCATTTTAAAAAAAGAACCTAAAAATAGAAGGATTCAGTTTGAGATGGGGTGGGAAAGAGTATTTTTGCTCTAAATGAAAATACAAGGATGTGATGGGGTTAATTTTGAGATGGTTTAAGAAATAGATAAATTGTTAAACAGAGTTTAATTTAATAAGTAAATTTTAAATTATCTAAATCGACCATAGGGTCGGATTGCGCTAGAGAGACTAATTAGTCACCTCTTTGGTGGTTTAACTCAACTGAATACTTTACATATATTTTAAATTATCTAAATTGACCCTAAATTTTTATGTGTTAAAGAGTTTCCATTTTTAAGGTTCATGCGTTGCTTGAAGTGAGCATTTAGCCATATATTTTTTTTTGAAGAACTTACAAAAAGAAAGAAAAAAAAGGAAAAACCATCTCTATCTCTCTTCCTGCCTGTCCCTTGCCGCGGTTTTAGGGTTGGCCCTACCTGCCACCAACATTGCATCTTCTGCCTTATTTTTATTTTTATTTTTATTTTTTATGATTTTAGATAAATTAGTATAAAATTTAATAAAATATACTTTAATTTATGTTATCTCTACTTAAAATTAACCGAAGTGGTGTCCGTGTCTCGGCTATGTTTGTCTTGCATGATTTCCTGGTATTGTTTATGTGTTAATTAAATTTAAAGATAAAAGAACTAAATACATTAGTAATATATAAGCCATTGGGTTTGGCAAACCCATTGAGATGCCCCCATCAATTAGTTATGTGACATTGTATTAAATTCATTTAATAATTTCTTGGCATCATGTTGTGCTTAGAGGTACAAACATGATTCTTAATATATCTAAGTATATGAATCTATTCAGCACACTAATGACATGAACCAAAAATAACTAATACATGACCCATAATTAATAAAGTGACATTGAACTTGCATACACAGATAAACCAAGACACATACATGCATCTTGAAAATTCAAATTAATCTTCAACCAATTACTTTAGAGCTTAGATGCAATTCTCGCTGGGATGTGATCGTTCACATCTCTCAGAGCATCCTTGGTCATCTTCTTCAGCTCATCTTCGAACCTCTGCATGGCCGACCCCGGCAAGCATATCGCCGTTAGAATTCCATCCCTTCTTTCATTGTCCCTGAAACTCGAGAAGAAGCTTATTAGAGAGATAGCCTCAGCCGGCCCGCCGTACACCGGCTTCCCCCACCCAAAGTCGACTTTGTCGAATCCCAGTTGAGCCGTATTAGAAATAATGAAGTTCCCTTTCCTTGTATACAACGGTCTTCCCCTAGTCACCATAAGATCAGCCACTGACATGAAATACTCGCCATCAATCGCTTGGCTCCTCGTCTTTTTCACCAGCTCCACAACATATTCCAGTGGGTATTTTGAAACCGTTTCGGCCTTCGAAACCGACGCTGGATAGACAAAAACGTTGCCGTAGTATCCATCTGGTATATCTAGCCCAGCCATGCCACGGCCATTGATAATGCATGAAATTCGAACGCTCTCGTTGGGGCTAATGCCGAGCGCAATTGTGCGGCATTTCCAGATACAAGCTGTAATTATCTCGAACCTAGTGCATCTCGTTCGTTTCTGCGGGGGAAGATGGCTCCGAAGGGCTCCTATCTCTTTAGTACCAAAGAAGAAACATCGACTGATCATAGTTTCATTCCCATCACCGTTGGATTGGTCTTCGAGGTCGAGCTCTGGCCCGTATTCGTTGTGCAAGCAAGTGACCCGAGGAGGGTTTCTCGAACATAAAACCTCCCTTTGCCAAACGGGAGTAACAGAAGGGAAGCCTGCTTTGCCTTGAGCAAACTCGGCAATGGCGTTCAGGAACTGGATTAGCCCAGAGCCGTCACTCATGGTGTGGTTCAGGCCAACTGCAAAGGCGAAGCCACCGCATTGGAAACGAGTCACCTATGTGTTGATCACAATCCAAATTAATTAGTTTGCAACTTTGTGCCAATATATTTTGTCCGAATTAACCCAACACTCTTAAGATTCTTGGTTCAATTCAGACTAAGAACCATTAATATTCTATTAGTTTATCAAGCAAATCTTAGGATGCTAATATGGCCCTGAATCCGTTAAAACGACCAATTCAAGCTTCCATTGATTGTTCCAGCCAATGTAAGGTTTATTGGCATCGTTTTGACCAAGCCCTTTTATTAAACGCAGAATTTCAACGAATATATTATTGCTCTTTTATCTCAATGTCACTAATCTTTATAAATAGGCTATTAGTCTTCATATTCAAAAAATACCTGAATGAGGAGGAGAGGGCAACCGATGGTTCTATCGGAGCCGGGAACATCTTGCAGAAGCTTCGCGACGTACGGAAACCCCACCTGAAGCGGGTCGCTGACCTGCTCGAGCTCGATATCGGCGTCCGCCTCTACGAACAAAACCCCTTCGCCGGTGCAGGCCACCATGAGTTTCCGGTTGCTGGCTTCGATAAGCCTGCCGGCGAACGGGTAGTAGAAAACCAGGGTCTCGGCCAGTGCTGCTTCGATGATCTTGGCGGGATCCTCTCCATCCTTGGAAGGATTTTTTCTATAAAACATTATCACAGGAACTTGAAACCGGAGGCCCTGCTGGTCGTCCATGTCGGAGAGTGGTTTGAGTTCATATGGCGTCAGCTTTGCCGGCACAACCAGCCGTGGCTCTTGCCTTCTCACGGCGAAAGTAAGAGACGATGAAGACGACATGACTTATCTGCTAGTTAATTTGGACTTGTGAATAGCAAATTCCCCATAATATATATATAGGGAAATTCTATGCCGTCCACGGCTCCGGCCAATAGAAGGGCACCTGGCATGCCGTGGTCCCCCCCTACCAGTCAACCCACGCTCTAGGGGCAATTGCCCACTCTCAACTGTCAAAGCATTGAATAGGTCGGTGAACGCAAGCGAATGTTAGATTCTTAAATTCGAGGACCAGACTTGACACTTGTCATGTCTGGCTCCCCACGTTTACAATAAGAAAAATGACTAAAATTAATTAAAAGCTCCTATCATTAATATATTTGATGTTTTTATTTAAGAAAAAATGTGTTTGCATGAAAGACTTACTGCAAAGCAAAAAGAAAATTTTGTTTTGCAGGCGGTTTAATTAGAGCATGGATTGATTGGACAATCTTTCTTCAAGATAGAAATTAAGATGATGTCTTGTTAGTATTCTTCAAATTATGAAGCATTAATTAATGATTGCATTTAGATTATCTTTTGATTTATGATTGCATTTATCTTTTGAATTCGTTTAGATTATATTACATCTTAATTAAACCTGGTTTATCTTTGTTTTAGATTTAAGATTAATTTATTTAAGTTTATATTTACTATGTGTACTGTATATTATTATACACAATTCAATACAATAATATCTTTCCATATTTTTTCTAACAATGTAAGTAACATCTTCCAAATAAGGTCTTCAGACAATACAACTTATTATTGTTTTAATTATTTCAATTGTATTTTCATTCTAATGAAAGACTAACTAAGATTCATGTAGGAGATGCAAATTGGCCATTTCAAATTTATCAAAACTATCACATATTACAAGATTATAACTTCGACTATATATAATTATTTTAATTATTGTCCACTCCTACATGAGAAAGTCATTGAAATTTGAAACATTGTGCTTTGGATCCATTGCGAGAGGTCCCTGCTTAAGAAGAAATTTAGGATTAGGGCTTCTAGTTCTACCAAAGAAAAAAAGAAATATAAATATAAGAAGGGTTTTTGTTCTTTTTCTTATTACAAAAAGGAGACAATGATACCCCAATTGTTTATAATTCATCAAATTTGAGGTAAAAATATCAACTCTTAATTATCACATCTTTGATAATCTTTGTCCTTAATCAAGCCATTTATAGCTAAGCATCTAATAACCTCAAGCTATTATTGGCAATTAAGAAATAATCCTATTAAATCTTTCGAGAGCACATTCTGATATTTCTCACTTCCTCAATTTTCTCACGGCTTTTCATTGACCACAAGTGCCCGTACCACATATTGACAGACTCCTTATTTTCATAACTTGCTTACATCACTTTAGTGATCGTCTAGCTACACATCTCCCGATTTGCCCATCAGGGTTATCTAGACTAACCGTTTAGCCCAACAGGAGTTCCATTCTCCCAAAATCAAAAATTCTAGATCTCTAATAGATTTCGATCTATTACTAATTACTTGTTTCTCTCAAACACGTCAAAGATTTTCAAAGACATCAATCCGTAACCATCCCACTAACTGGAGTGGGTAGGTACTTACGTCTCCCATGGTACCCCAATTCTTACTGATTCATGACTTTCACAGTTTAAGAAAATCAATCTCTATTTCCTTAACGAGATTACCTAAGGGCCTTCCAAATCCTTTTTTTTTTTTTGAAAAACTTTAAAGTCTCATCACAAATCCTTAGATTCTCATTTCTTAGGGGAAATTCCTCGAAAATCCCAAATAGTTTCATCTTTGAAGATCCTAGATCAGATCGCATTAATTGGTTCCAATAATTTCTTATAAAGAATCTGAGCCTCAAAAACTTCCCAGGACTTTTTACCTAAGGATATCTTAAACCTCAAATAATGATTCAGGTCCCCATACCGATGCGTAAGGCATAACTTATTTTCAAGACTTTCGATTCCTCAAGCCTACTCGGCACATTGAATCGTAGTCATAACTTCTGTTGGCTAGGTCTCCTTATCATTCATTTAGGGTTGATATACCTATCAAACAACTCTTTCATTTTTCGATACCCAAACTCTACTTTGAACCGAGGTCATCGTCAAGGCCTTGAACTGGCCATGCTCTACTACCCGAAATCTCGTTTACTGAGAATCCATTGACTCTCGCATTTCGCTCTTTAGATACAGCTGATTATCAGTGTAACAGCCCGCTTTCTCGGGCGTGTTATGCCTTAGGAAAATTGGGTCTTATATTTTTTTTTTCTTTTCATTACATTATCCCGAAGTTCCCTAAGGCCTATCTAGTGTTTAATTTACACACTAGAGATAAATACAATTTACAAGCGGAAGCTGAATCGAACCTGCTCATGGCAATATATACATGAATAACTGGACAAGTACTTGTTACAAACGTTGTTACATAACCTTCGAGAAGTAAAACTAATGCACATAATCCTTAACTATTCATATCATTACATAACATGGCACATTTCCTCGTTTCCTGACGTCTCGCGTCACCACACATCATCAATCTCGAAATCATCTCTGCAAGTCCCAACTGGAACGTTGAATGTTCCAGGGGCGAACCCAAGTTAGATGATGAACCATCTAAGTAAGGGTACGTAATGTTATGTCATGAGTGTATGCAATGTCTTTCCTCGTAGGTGTCAACTGCACCCCTCATGCTACCCACCATTTTAGCGGCCACCTCTTTCGAAGCCAGGGTGTATGGGTGCACCCTTGGTAAGGCAGCGGTGCCAGTTCGTACTCCCTACGGCCTCATATGCGTGTGATCAATGACATCAACGTGTAATCATGCATTTCATAATCATGTATGCATTCTACGTGATAGATACATATCAGGGCATGTCAATATGATGAAAATATTTTCGAGGAAGTACCACTTACCTTTTAGAGCTTATCAGGCTACCTCGAAATCCGTGCCTTGCCTCGATTTGCGTGCTAACCCTAAAATTCACGCCAAACACCTCAACTTGACCTCAAAGCATCCTAATCATCATAGGTATTTAAATAAACATTAAAACCTATTTTTCCATAATTTCTGGCAATTTCTATAATTTTCCCTCTATTTTTTCCTATTTTTCCTTAATAATTCCAAATTAAATATTTCTAGAAATATTTTCCCAAATATTTCACTACGACAATTCATAAAATAATATTTTGGAATTTCTAAAATTTTCTAGAGAATTTTTACTCACCTTGGCTTAGCATTTCCGATTTCCTCGATTTGCGTGCGATATTCCCGAAAAGCGTGCCCGAGCCATTTTTCTTACCAAAATCTCCGGGATATCACCGAAACATAATTTCCTATTTTTCAGGATTTTTCTAGAATTTTTCTCCAATTTTTTTTCTATTTTTCTTCTTTTTCTTTTCTTTTCTTCCTTTTTCTTTTCTTTTTTTCTTTCTTTTTCTTTTCTCTCTCCCTCCACTTCATCTTCTTCCTTGCGCCCTGCTCCCGCACCTGCAACTCCATCTTTTCTTCTTCATTTTTTTTTTCTTCTTTCTTCTTCTTCTTCTTCTTTTCTTCTTCTTCTTCCTTCTTTTCTTCTTCTTCTTCTTCTTCTTCTTCTTCTTCTTCTTCTTCTTCTTCCCTTCCTTCTTCTTCTTCTTCTTTCTTCGCACAACACCCGCCCCTGCAACTTGCGCGCCTGCCATGCGTGCGCTCGGCCGAACTCCGCCGGCCCACCTTCTCGCGCCACCGGCCTTTGCGAGCCACTTCCTCGCCATCGCGGGACCCCGAAGCCGCCGCCTGTACAGCCTTCCTCCACCGACCAGCCTCCCCTGCGTCGCGACAGCCATGGCTGGAGCTTCGCGGCCATGGCTGTTGCCGCGGGCTTGCGGTCATTATGGCCGCCTTCGGCCACACCGGAAGACCTCCACGAGCTCCCTTGGGCCTCCCCGAACCATCCTCGCGGCTGCACCCTGCTGTCATCACTGTGGCAGCCGCTCCAGCTCGCGGCCATGGCTGCCATGGCCGCGGGTTTGCTGCTCTCTCTCTCTCTCTCTCTCTCTCTCCCGACCTCTCACTTGCTTGCTGCCCTTAATCATTCAAAATGCATCCCAATTTATAGTTTACACTGCCTTGGCCGCTACTCCATTCAAACGTCCATCATATTAATTGCTCAGCCACTTAATCTTGCTGCCAATCTCCTTAAATCCCGCTGCAACCATCATATTAATTCCTCAAATCTTGCTGCCACTTTGCAGCCCAAAATCGCTGCCACAATCTCCCAGTTTCCAGTCGTAAATTTCGGCCATAAATGCTTCACAGAAGCTTCGCGAAGCAATTTCATTTGCAGAGCATGGCAGCCTCACTTATACACGCACAGCACATTTATATACATATATATATAATTCTATGTTATTTTGTAATTATGTATTTAAATTCTAAAAATTTATTTCCATTTCACTTAAATAATTATCTAATTGCAACTATGCCCTTAAATATCGAATTTATTTGCATTACAATACCGAAAACACAAAATTAATAATTCAATTCTTAGTTGAAAAGAACGATTTTGCCACAATGTCCTTATCGGGCTGTTGTTTCATCCCGAAACCACTGAAGGGTTACTTTCTACGCAAAACCGGAGCCCCCCTAAGGTTCCGTTAATTTTTCAGGAGTCTCCTACGATGATTCGGTTTTACAGCCTAAACAATAGCTGTATTTTTTTTTTACTGTACCGGAAACTGTTCCGAATTCGATTTCTTTCGATACCGTAAATCCTATCTCGATACGCTCGTCGATACCATATAATTTTCCTTGGACAATTTCACTCTGAGGCATTCCCTGCAGTTGATTCGGTACTTGAAATTGCTATAAAATTAATTTTTCGGTATTCTAAAGTCATCAGAATTACGTAGCAACTTCATATGAACATGGGGTATTACATTCTCCCCTCCTTACAAAAATTTCGTCCTCGAAATTTGCCACATGTCCTAAGTCTCAAAATTTCATCATTAACACCTGACTAATCAATTAACTAACGAAGATCGAAACTTGTGAATACCAATGCGCCCATCAAAATTCGAACCCTTGATTTGACCATGCTTCTCAACCCATCGACAAGTTCACTTGTCCACGATGTATTATAATCACATAACTTGGTCCTTGGGCCAAAATCTCTGCTCGAGCTCCTATCTAAGTCGGTACTCACATCGTCATAATGAACCTGCAATTCTCATATTCCACATCATTAATTTTTAATTTGTTTTTCATTAGGTCATCTAGTTGATATCCTTAATCATGATACTTCTCTAATTTTGGATTTCTTACGATGTCATTTATTTTGAATCAATCAATCATGCTTTGACAATTTTCCAATCTTGACGCAAAGTCCCTGATCTTGATACATCTTAACTTTTATCGAATCGATCCTCAAAAATATTTTTTTTTTATGTCATCATGCATCCTTAAATCCTCAAATCCTCAAACATCACATATCTTGTCATCACGAAGTTGTTTCATAGGCTTCCAGACTGCCATAACAAGTCAGTGTTTATCACATGTCCTCGAAACTAGCTATGTCTCACCTTAAGTCATCATTGCTTAATCTTTACTTGTGCTAATCTATTCGAGATTTCTGTTGTTTCCTTACTCTTATAGGTATTCATTTCCCGATATAACCTCAAGTTTCTGACAATTGACCACAATTATGCACAATAGATTCTATCTGTCTCTAAAACTTTGACCGAAATTTAACGTTGTCTTCCAAGTCTAGCAACACTAATTTCTTTGCATCACTTATTCCCTTGTTACCTGGTTGCCGAGCTACTACCTATTTATCCATATACCCATAACTTAAATAGCTCCTCGAACTTTTCGAAGTGATCCTCAAATAACATTTTATATCATCAAATTAATCATTTAATCCTCAAATTACTCCAATAGTAATAACGTTTTATGTCAACTCATTTTAATCATGCTCGATCCTTTCTGGAGCTACTTACTCAAGTTATCAACTTTTGCTTGTACCAACCTCTACTCAAAACATTTAGTTCGTCTCTCGAAACTTACTGGGACATCTGACTTTCGTGACTTTCAATCCTCGACTTTGATTTCATGATCTCGACACGGGGCCTCATGCTCTTATCATTTCTTTCTCGATTGGCTCACAACCTAGCAAGCAAGTCTCAGTATTAACATCTATTGCAATGTTCCCGAATATTATCCTCAATGTTTCTCATGCGCCTCCCTATCTAAGGAGTACACCAATATATCCTTGATAGACTCAATTACCATGTGACTTTAATGCAATTAGTACTTTGGTCAAATCATCAAATCATGATTTCATTGCTGATACTTAGAATGTCTCATCCCTCGATCGCACTCCAGCCTCTTGTAACTGTTCATCAAATTTGAGGTAAAGATATCGACTCTTAATTATCACATTTTTCAAAGCTCAATAATTTACGTCCTAAATTGAGCTACTTATAACTAAGCGTCTAATAACCTCAAGCTATTTATTGGCAATTTCATCACTAAGAAATAATTCAAATAAATCTTCCAAAATCACATTCTGACATTTTTCTCACGGCTTTTTATTGACCACAAGTGGTCGTACCACATTTTGACAAGTTCCTCATTTTCATAACATGCTTACATTACTTTAGTGATCGTCTAGCTATACATCTCCCGATTTGCCCATCAGGGCTATCTGGATTAATTGTTTAGACCAATAGGATTTTCATTCTCCCAAAATTGAAAATTCTAGATCTCTAATAGATTTTCATTCTAACACATCTGTCATTACTTGTCTTTCCCAAACGCGCCATCAATCCGTACCATTCCGCTAACTGGAGTGGGTGGGTACTTACGTCTTTCTTGGTACCCCGATTCTTGACTTTCATAGTTTAAGAAAATCAATCTCTATTTCCTTAACGAGATTACCTAAGGAGCTTTCAATCTTTGAAGATCCCGGACCAGATCGCGTTAATTAGTTCCACTCATTTCTTATAAAGAATCGAGCCTCAAAACTACCCAGAACTCTTTACCTAAGGATACCTTAAACCTCAATTAATGATTCAGGTCTCCACACCATCCATTCACATGTCTCTTCTCACAAACTTTCGGATCCTCAAGCCCACTTGGCACACTGAATCGAGGTTGCTATCTTACTACTCATCGACAGGGCCTTGAACTGGCCATGTTGTACTTTCAAAAATCTCGTTTATCGAAAATTTACTGACTCTTTAGATCTTGCTGACTATCGACGTACGACCATTCGTGAACTCATTGTCATACTAGGTACCGAGGTATTCTACTCCTCAGGTCTCGTACCATTTGTCATGTTACCCTACTCCCAAGATGACATTGAATCCTAATATACTTCTTTAAATAGGACACTTAGTCCAATTTCATTTCGAGTTGATTCCCTAGGCTTCCGGCCTCTTTTAACCTTAGCTAGTGGCACACCTCACACCCTATACCATTGGGACTTAAACCCATACAAGGTACAGACCCCACTGGGCTGTCCCAGATTTTTAGCATCTGATCGTCTCCCAGGCAGTCTAACATGATGCTTCGATCGACGGGCTTTCCGTACCTTACCGCAAGCCATCCCTCAACTATCTGCACGTGGGTCCCTAGATCTAGATCTGTCACTGAGAACACCGAACCAGTAGTGTCATCATGTTGCTAGGGTTCTTATCCCGTCCTTACATCGGTTACACCATTGCTATCATTTGACCATCTTTGGTCTCTCGCTTAACTTAATTCGTCGAATCTCTGATCTACACATCCTATTTTCGAGATACTAAATGATACTCGAAATACTTATAATTTGATCCTTACTTTTTAACTAGGTCTTGCCACATTAGACTAATCATTCATGATTCGATCATCCTTAGTAACCACAGTTACCCTATCATGCCACGCCATGATTCGACTAATAACCTCAAATCAATAGTCTCTAAATCTCTCGGATCCATACTTACGGTTTATCGAGTCAACCTTACACCCGAATCATATCGTCAAATCCTAACTTCAAGAGCTAGATTATTTTGACTGGTCGTTCTATTGCTTAGCAAGATTAGATCCTCAAATCAATGACCTCTAAGACTTCAATCGATTATTCTCAAATCTCCAAATAGGGATTTCATTTTACGAACCCTTAATTTCTTTCCTTTGAGTCTCTACTTCGGGTTCCTACTAACTGACCCTACTAGATTCTCTAAAGTCTCCAAATTACTATGCCCTAATCTCCAAATAGGGTCTAATCAACTATATCTGAGTCCCTTAGGGCTTTCAATAATCTTAAGCTCTGATACCAACTGTAACAGCTCGCTTTCTCGGGCGTGTTATGCCTTAGGAAAATTGGGTCTTATATTTTTTTTTTTTCTTTTCATTACATTATCCCGAAGTTCCCTAAGGCCTATCTAGTGTTTATTTTACACACTAGAGATAAATACAATTTACAAGCGGAAGCTGAATCGAACCTGCTCATGGCAATATATACATGAATAACTGGACAAGTACTTGTTACAAACGTTGTTACATAACCTTCGAGAAGTAAAACTAATGCACATAATCCTTAACTATTCATATCATTACATAACATGGCATATTTCCTCGTTTCCTGACGTCTCGCGTCACCACACATCATCAATCTCGAAATCATCTCTGCAAGTCCCAACTGGAACGTTGAATGTTCCAAGGGTGAACCCAAGTTAGATGATGAACCATCTAAGTAAGGGTACGTAATGCTATGTCATGAGTGTATGCAATGTCTTTTCTCGTAGGTGTCAACTGCACCCCTCATGCTACCCACCATTTTAGCGGCCACCTCTTTCGAAGCCGGGGTGTATGGGTGCACCCTTGGTAAGGCAGCGGTGCCAGTTCGTACTCCCTACGGCCTCATATGCGTGTGATCAATGACATCAACGTGTAATCATGCATTTCATAATCATGTATGCATTCTACGTGATAGATACATATCAGGGCATGTCAATATGATGAAAACATTTTTTAGAAAGTACCACTTACCTTTTAGAGCTTATCAGGCTACCTCGAAATCCGTGCCTTGCCTCGATTTGCATGCCAACCCTAAAATTCGTGCCAAACACCTCAACTTGACCTCAAAGCATCCTAATCATCATAGGTATTTAAATAAACATTAAAACCTATTTTTCTATAATTTCTGGCAATTTCTATAATTTGTAAAACTAATGCACATAATCCTTAACTATTCATATCATTACATAACATGGCACATTTCCTCGTTTCCTGACGTCTCGAGTCACCACACATCATCAATCTCGAAATCATCTCTGCAAGTCCCAACTGGAACGTTGAATGTTCCAGGGGCGAACCCAAGTTAGATGATGAACCATCTAAGTAAGGGTACGTAATGCTATGTCATGAGTGTATGCAATGTCTTTCCTCGTAGGTGTCAACTGCACCCCTCATGCTACCCACCATTTTAGCGGCCACCTCTTTCGAAGCCGGGGTGTATGGGTGCACCCTTGGTAAGGCAGCGGTGCCAGTTCGTACTCCCTACGGCCTCATATGCGTGTGATCAATGACATCAACGTGTAATCATGCATTTCATAATCATGTATGCATTCTACGTGATAGATACATATCAGGGCATGTCAATATGATGAAAACATTTTCGAGGAAGTACCACTTACCTTTTAGAGCTTATCAGGCTACCTCGAAATCCGTGCCTTGCCTCGATTTGCGTGCCAACCCTAAAATTCGCGCCAAACACCTCAACTTGACCTCAAAGCATCCTAATCATCATAGGTATTTAAATAAACATTAAAACCTATTTTTCCATAATTTCTGGCAATTTCTATAATTTTCCCTCTATTTTTTCCTATTTTTCCTTAATAATTCCAAATTAAATATTTCTAGAAATATTTTCCCAAATATTTCACTACGAAAATTCATAAAATAATATTTTGGAATTTCTAAAATTTTCTAGAGAATTTTTACTCACCTTGGCTTAGCATTTCCGATTTCCTCGATTTGCGTGCGATATTCCCGAAAAGCGTGCCCGAGCCATTTTTCTTACCAAAATCTCCGGGATATCACCGAAACATAATTTCCTATTTTTCAGGATTTTTCTAGAATTTTTCTCCAATTTTTTTTTTCTATTTTTCTTCTTTTTCTTTTCTTTTCTTCCTTTTTCTTTTCTTTTTTTCTTTCTTTTTCTTTTCTCTCTCCCTCCACTTCATCTTCTTCCTTGCGCCCTGCTCCCGCGCCTGCAACTCCATCTTTTCTTCTTCATTTTTTTTTTTCTTCTTTCTTCTTCTTCTTCTTCTTCTTTTCTTCTTCTTCTTCTTCTTCTTCTTCTTCTTCTTCCCTTCCTTCTTCTTCTTTCTTCGCACAACACCCGCCCCTGCAACTTGCGCGCCTGCCATGCGTGCGCTCGGCCGAACTCCGCCGGCCCACCTTCTCGCGCCACCGGCCTTTGCGAGCCACTTCCTCGCCATCGCGGGACCCCGAAGCCGCCGCCTGTACAGCCCTCCTCCACCGACCAGCCTCCCCTGCGTCGCGACAGCCATGGCTGGAGCTTCGCGGCCATGGCTGTTGCCGCGGGCTTGCGGTCATTATGGCCGCCTTCGGCCTCACCAGAAGACCTCCACGAGCTCCCTTGCGCCTCCCCGAACCATCCTCGCGGCTGCATCCTGCTGTCATCACTGTGGCAGCCGCTCCAGCTCGCGGCCATGGCTGCCATGGCCGCGGGTTTGCTGCTCTCTCTCTCTCTCTCTCTCTCTCTCCCGACCTCTCACTTGCTTGCTGCCCTTAATCATTCAAAATGCATCCCAATTTATAGTTTACACTGCCTTGGCCGCTACTCCATTCATACGTCCATCATATTAATTGCTCAGCCACTTAATCTTGCTGCCAATCTCCTTAAATCCCGCTGCAACCATCATATTAATTCCTCAAATCTTGCTGCCACTTTGCAGCCCAAAATCGCTGCCACAATCTCCCAGTTTCCAGTCGTAAATTTCGGCCATAAATGCTTCACAGAAGCTTCGCGAAGCAATTTCATTTGCAGAGCATGGCAGCCTCACTTATACACGCACAACACATTTATATACATATATATATAATTCTATGTTATTTTGTAATTATGTATTTAAATTCTAAAAATTTATTTCCATTTCACTTAAATAATTATCTAATTGCAACTATGCCCTTAAATATCGAATTTATTTACATTACAATACCGAAAACACAAAATTAATAATTCAATTCTTAGTTGAAAAGAACGATTTTGCCACAATGTCCTTATCGGGCTGTTGTTTCATCCCGAAACCACTGAAGGGTTGCTTACTACGCAAAATCGGAGCCCCCCTAGGGTTCCGTTAATTTTTCAAGAGTCTCCTACGATGATTCGGTTTTACAGCCTAAACAATAGCTGTATTTTTTTTTACTGTACCGAAAACTGTTCCGAATTCGATTTCTTTCGATACCGTAAATCCTATCTCGATACGCTCGTCGATACCATATAATTTTCCTTGGACAATTTCACTCTGAGGCATTCCCTGCAGTTGATTCGGTACTTGAAATTGCTATAAAATTAATTTTTCGGTATTCTAAAGTCATCAGAATTACGTAGCAACTTCATATGAACATGGGGTATTATAATCAGCATACGACCATTCATGATCCCATTGCCATCCTAGATACCGATGTATTCTACTCCTTAAGTCTCGAAATGTTTGTCGTGTCACCCTCTCCCAAGATGACCGCGAACCTCGATGCAATTCTCAGTCTATATTCAATTCATTTCATTTCGGGTTGATTCTTCGGCCTCGATTAATCACAGCTAGTGGTACACCTTGCTCCTAGATCATTGGGACTTAGACCTATACAAGGTACAGATCTTACTGGGCTGTCCCAGATCTTTAGCATCTAATTGTCTCCCAAGCAGTCAACTAGGATGCTTTAATCGACGGGCTTTCCGTACCTTATCGTAAGCCATTTATCAACTATTTGCACGTGGGTTCCTAGACCCAGATTTGTCACTGTGAACACCGAACCAGTAGTTTCGCCACACTGATAGGGTTCCTTATCTTGTCACATCGGTTACACCACTGCCAGCTCATCGATTGACACAACTCATACGCCATCATTTGACCATCTTCGGCCTCTCGCTTGACTTAATCCGTCGGATCTCTAATCTACACATCCTATTTTCGAGATACTAAATGATACTCGAAATATTTATAATTTGATCCTAACTTTTTAACTAGGTCTTGCCACATTAGACTAATCATCCATGATTCGATCATCCTTAATAACCTATCATTTCACGCCATGATTCGACTAATAACCTCAAATCAATAGTCTCTAACTCTCTCGGATCCATACTCACGGTTTACCGAGTCAACCTTACACCCGAATCATATCATCAGATCCTAACATCAATAGATAGATTATCTCGAATGGGCGTTCTATTGCTTAGCAAGATTAGATTCTCAAATCAATAACCTCTAAGACTTCAATCGACCATTCCCAAATCTCCAAATAGGGATTTCATTTTACGAACCCTTAATCTCTTTCCCCTAAACCTCCACTTTGGGTTCTTACTAACTGGTTCTACTAGATCCTCTAAAGTCTCCAAATTACTATGCCCTAATCTCCAAATAGGGTCTAATCAACTATAACTAAGTCACTTAGGGCTTCCAATAATCTTAAGCTCTGATACCAACTGTAACAGCCCACTTCTTCAGGGCGTGTTATACCTTAGAAAAAATTGGGTCTTATTTTTTTTTTTTAAACTACAATGCATCCGAAATTTCCTAAGGCTTATCTAGTGTTTAATTTACACACCAGAAATAAATACAATTTTTTTCCTTTTAAAACTAAAGCTAAATCACATCAGATCTCGAATCAGTCCCAGAACTTTCAATTATTTTTTCCCGAAAGATAATCACTATACACATCAAATGCGGAAGTAAAGATCGAAACCTGATATCTTAACATTAATCATAAATAATTTCTTACATCTTCAATATTTATCAAAACGTGCTGAAAATAAATTAAAACGAACATAATTAATATTTCAACATGTCATGGTACATTTACTCGTTTCTTGACGTCTCGCGTCATTACACATCTTCAACCTCGATAACATCACTGCAAGTCCCGACTGGAACGTCGAATGTTCCAGGGGCGAACCCAAGTTAGATGATGAACCATCTAAGTAAAGGTACATAATGTTATGTCATGTGTATATGCAATGTCTTTCATCGTAGGTGTCAACTGCACCTCTCATGCTACCTACCATTTTATCGGTCACCTCTTTCGAAGCTGGGGTGTATGGGTGCACCCTTGGTAAGGTAGCGGTGCCAGTTCGTACTCCCTACGGCCTCATATGCGTGTGATCAATGATATCAACGTGTAATCATGTATTTCATAGTCATGTATGCATTCTACGTGATAGATACATATCAGGGCATGTCAATATGATGAAAACATTTTTGAGGAAGTACCACTTACCTTCTCAAGCTTATTGGGCTACCTCGAAACTCGTGCATTGCCTCGATTTGCGTGCCAACCTCAAAATTCTTACAAGCTAGTTCAATTCAAACGTCAAAGTATCCTAATCAGGAAAATTATTTAAATAAACATTAAAACCTATTTTTCCATAATTTCTGGCATTTTCTTTAATTTTCTTCCTAATTTTCTTCAATAAATCCAAACTAAATATTTCTAAAATATTTTCTCAAATATTTCACTACGAAAATTCATAAAATAATATTCTTGAATTTCTAAAATTTTTTAAGAGATTTTACTCACCTTAACTTAGCATTTCTGACTTCCTCGGTATGCGTGCCACATCCTTGAAAGGTGTGCCCGAACTATTTTCTCGCCCAAAATCTCTGAAATATTAGTAAATATCCAAATCCCATTTTTCTAGAATTTTCTAGGATTTTTTGACATTTTTTTCTTTATTTTTTTCCCTTTTCTTTATTTTTTCTTTTTCTTTTCCTTTTTCTCTTTTTTTTCCTCCACCTTCCCTGTTCATCTTCTTCCCGCGCCTCCCCTGCTACCTGTGCAAGCCCACCTTCTTTCCATTTCTTCTTCTTCCTTTTCTTCTTTTTTTCTTCTCTTCTTTTCTTTCTTTCTTCTTCTTCTTCTTCTTCTTCTTCTTCTTCTTCTTCTTCTTCTTCTTCTTTCTCTTCTTCTTCTCCTTCTTGCGCGAACAGCCTCTGTCGCCGCCGCCCGCGCACCAGCTGCCGACGCCTTGAGCCGCTGCCGCCACCGCCTGCGCCATGCCCTCCGTCGTGAGCCACTACCCATGCGACCATCGCCATCGCGGCCAACCGCAGCCGTTGCCCGTGGCCATGGCCGCACCTGCTTTGCGACCAGTGGCTTTGCGTCGGCCATGGCTAACCGATGCTGCTGCTCGTCTCAGCTCTCGTCAGACGCTGCACCCATAGTCGCTGCCTCGAGCTGCTGCCAATGCCACCGCACGCCTCTGCTGCCCGCACCGACTTCCTCCGCCGCTTCCGCTACCTGCGACCATGGCAGCACCTAGCTACTGTAACAGCAGCTTCGCGGATGCCGTGGTCGCGCCTCTGGCCTCTTTGATGCTTCCGAACACTTCGAGGACCTCCACCGAGCTTGCCGATCACCTTCTCGGCTGCCCCTACTTGCTCTCTCTTTTCCTTTCTATTCTCGGCCATGCTTGGCCGAGCTCTTTGCTGTTTTCCCTCATTCTGTAAACACTTCCTATTTATATCCAAATGGTAACTTGGGCGCCACTCGAGCAAACTTGGCCACCACTCCATCACTCGATAATCAACACTCTATTTCTCTACAAATTCAACACCTGGAAGCTTGCCTCATCACGCGTAGAGACAACAGTATGGGCTTTGTAACGCCCCACTTTTCCCAAGCGTGCGTTAATTCGAGATTTCGAGAAAATTTAAATCAAACACCACATAAATCCCTCGACAGCCATCCAAACCGTTTTCTCGACAATCTCGATCGTACAACATTTAATAACTAAGACAGACATCATCAATCATATTAGCGGAAGCAAGATCGAAACTTTAAATATATACATATCACTGACGATTTCTTTTACAACAACTGAATCGATGTTTCACATGAAAATACATTACATAATCTCTGAACATTGAAAACATAGATAAGGCCAACTGCTACATCCCGACGACACTCTTCCCCTTGACGTCACTGCTTTCACCTGGAACGTTTGAATATTCCAGGGACATAGTCCAAATTAGATGCTGAATCATCTAAGTGAGAGTTCAAAAACGTTTTCATGAATGTATGCAGAATCATGTACACAAAATCGATAAATCTCAACATGCACCAGCCTAAGAGAATCCCAACGCATTTAACCCTAACCGGGGAAAACGCAATCTCTCTAAGGCGACACGACCAAATCGACCCATTGGCAAACCGATCCTGCTTAAGAGGGACAACCTCGACACATGAACCCAGGAATCACCCCACGGTCATTGTCAGGCTTTACGCTCCCACTCAAGCATTCCAAAACACAACCCTAGCCCCAAGAGTGTCACGTCAGCACTATCCCCGGAATCGACGTCACCTCGGCATTAATGCTACCACTCAAAGGATCCTGGGGTGGTGTCCACTCGCAGCCCCGCCACTTGGGTCCCGTAGGGTGAAGTCCGTCTCAGCCCCGTCCCAAGTGGTCACCAAGCATTAATCCAGGTACGCATCCCGAGTGCTGTCACTCTGGGCTTCGTCATAGGTCAACAACCCACATACCACATGAACGACACAAAACATGCCAATGGTCGAAAAATCATAACATGCATCTCTTAAACATGCGTCATCAATACTTAAATCAACGTTTAATGCACATGCAAACAATCATTTAGACAATTCGTCACAAAACCGAACACGAAAACCATTTACGTGTTATTTGAAATCTTTTTGGGTAGAACCACTCACAAGTCAAAATCGAGTTTGGGGAGAACACTCACAGTAAATCGAGTTTTAGAGAAGAACTACTCACGGTAAACCATTCACATGTTACTTGAAATCTTTTCGGGTAGAACAACTCACAAGTCAAAACTGAGTTTGGGGAGAACACTCACAGTAAATCGAGTTTTAGAGAAGAACTACTCACGGTAAACCATTCACATGTTACTTGAAATCTTTTCGGATAGAACAACTCACCTTTAGACGAATTTTCAATCGTCAAGCGCGGTCTGCCTTGATTTGCGTGCTTGCCTCGATCTGCGTGCTTAGCCTCGATTCTCGCGCCTGACGCTCTTGTACTTCAACCTCGAGTCTCAACGATACCTTAGTCATCACATTTGTTCAAAATCACATCAATATCTATTTTCCCAATTTTCCATAATTTCTTCCTATTTTCTTTATATTTATTCTCAAAAATTCTAATAAATACCTACTCAAGATTTTTCCTTGATTTTTCTTCACAATAATTCCTAAATAATTAATTCCTATCTCCCAAAATTTTCTAAGGATTTTCTAATTCCCTTTCCTATTTATCATAAGCCTTTTTCACTTTGAAAATTGCAAAATGACCATTTTCTCCAACAATTTTCTAAATTTTCTTGCACCATAATTAATAAAATAATTTTCTTAAAATAATTAAAAAAAATTCGAAAATACCTGACTAGTCACGCGCCCTCACGCGCGGCGCGTGGGTTGCTTGGCTTGGGCTGGCGCGTGCCAGTCACGCGCCAGTCGTCTTCAACCTCTAGCCGCCGGCGGCGACTGCTCCGATGGACGAAATTCGGGTGCCTCCTGGAAGCCCTCTTCAAGTCGATCGCGATGCCACCGGTTTCAGGCCGAAAGGCCACCGGAAAGTCGATTAAAAGTCGACTTACAGGTCAGCGCGACGGTCCACCTAGGGCACATCCGGCCTTCTTCGAAACACCATCAAACCTCCACCAAAATGCTTCAAACCGGTGCCAAAATGATCCTTGGCTCCAAGAGATCAAAAGCCCTCTATCAAAGCTCCAAGATTCATTCAAAATCGAGCTCGATTTGGTGCCTTCTTCTCAGTCGAAACCCTCGCCTATTTATAGCCCAAAAAACTCACCACGTGGCCGATTTTTCGGCCATTTCTTTCCCCTCACGCCACCAGGACACCCTAGGCCACCCCCTTGACAAGACTTGACGGCCAAATGGCCGGATTTTCCTGCCAAATCGCGCGGCCAGATCTGCCATGCGCGAGCAATTTCTGAAAATTGCAGTTAGACCCCTGACATTTTTTCTTTTTGCATTTTGGCCCTTTTCCTCAAGCCCCTGACTTTTCTAACACTTTCACTAAGACCCTCAAGCTTAGTAATTCTCATTTCACCCTTGAAACTTCTGAAAAATTGCCGTTTAGACCTCCCTCGGGCATTTTTAGAAAATTACACTTTGGCCCGACTGATTTATTTGACCTCAAATCCACTCGATTCAACCCGAAACCACTTAAGGGTTTTTCTACACACCGAATACTATTTTCTGACACTCCCTGTTGACATTTTGGACGTCGTTTACAGCAATTCGATAATACGACCTAAATGGGCAGCTGTATTTTGCTGTACCGAAAACTGTTCCCGATCTTCTTTATTTCACCACTAAAAATCTTAATTTTAATTGCTTGTCGATACTATACCATTTTCTTGGGCAATCTATGGTCCGAGGTACTCCCGTTGGCTAATTTGGTAGTCCAAAACTGGCTTAGTGTGCCCTAAAGTCTCATTTTTCTCAAAATTCCAATTTTGCCCTTTATCAATTATCATTTTATCTTCAAAAATTTTCTCGGGTGTTACAGGCTTCCCCTGTTTTTCACGTGTACGAATATACCTATGTATATATTACACATTTAACCCCATAATTCATCTTAATTATACATTTAAATCCTAATTTTTATCTCTATTTCACTTGGACAATTCTCTTATTGCAACTAGACCCTTAAACCTCAAATTAATTTTCATTTTAATACCGAAAATCCATAATTAATAACTTAAATTTTACTCAATATAGACGATTTTACCCCAGTGTCTTCACCGAGCTATCGTTTCATCCTAAAACCACTGAAGGGTTGCTCGTTATGCAAAACCGGAGCCCCCCTAGGGTTCCGTTGATTTTTTCGGGAGTCTCTTACAAGAATTCGATTTTTACAGCCTAATTAGCAGTTGTATTTTAACTGTACCGAAAATTGTTCCCGATTCAATTTCTTTTAATACCATAAATCTTATCTTGGAACGCTCGTTGAGACCATATAATTTTCTTTAGACAATCTCACTCCGAGGCAATCCCTGCAGTCGATTCGGTACTTATAACTACTATCAATCCAATTTTTCGGTATCCTAAACTCATCGAAAGTACGTGGCAACTTCATACGAACATGGGGTATTATAGATGCTGTCGATCCAAGAATCCCGTGAGTAATTCCGTTAATCGTTGCACCTGACCTTCTAGGAGCGCTATTTGATCAGGAGGTGGCGGAGGGCCTTCTGGGCTCTGGTCTCTCCTCGCCGGACTTCTAGGTGGGTTCTGCTGACTTGGTTCTGGAATAGGGTTGCCCCCTACTGCTCAGGATTTTTGTCTTCTGGTTGCCATTCCAAGCAAAGAAAAGATTATCAAAAATCGTCACAACCTGTTGCGCTGGAGAGACATAAAAGAATAGTGCCTCGGCCCCACGGTGGGCGCCAATTGATGAAGAGATCTGAGAAGTGGTGGCCGAACGCTCCTTTTCTACCTCCTCGACAGTACCTGCAATGGAGACGGGGACTTGCTCCCCTGGTCGATCTCCGACGATCAAGTCAATTCACTCGCTTATTAGGAATCTAATCATAATGGAAAAAATCCCTTTATTCTTATCTCGTCCTCTTCTTTTTATCCTCCCCTCCCGATCAGGATCCTAGAGAGAATTTCGGGATCTTCTAGATAAGGATTTCATAGTAGCGTTCGCTCCTGAGATCTTCGGGATAAATCCTATCCCCGCGACCTTCGGCAAGGTGGTCGATCTCTCAGAACTCGGGGTTTCCTTACCGTGTGCCCCGCCACCTATCATGGCGATGCTCTTCTGCCACGCGTCTTTTAGTCTCCAGCGAGATAATCATAGGCGAAGCTTTTATTAAAAAATACGTGTTCTACCCGCATTTGGCTGTTTGTCCAAGATATCGACGTAATTTGAGACCCGAAGTCTTTTTCCTCATCAGAAGGGTAAGTCAAACAGCTCCTTAATGATGCAGGCTATTGCCTAAAATGAAAGTAATTTCCGTGGAATAGCTCATCACTCATCACTACTAATTATAGGATCACTTACGTAACCAAGTCATCACTTTATTTTTGGTTAACTGGAATCACTCAATCTATTTGTTGATCAAAAGAAAATCTCCTTTTTCATTCTGATTGGTGATATTAATAGGCAATCTTGGAACAACCCTCCAAGAACTGAGAAATTCAAAAGAAAAGTAAAAATTATGAAAGTCTCAAAAATTTCTGAAGAGTCATTTGGAAAAACTAAAAAGGTTCTTGAAACTCAAAAGCCTAATGATGTGAATTTAATCTTGGAATGAAAATATTTAGTCTAAGGCATTTATGCTCCTCCATCAGTTAATTTTGAGATGGTTTAAAAGATGAATAATATTAAAAATTATGACTGATAATAATGTTATCGGTTATGTGTCGTATTCTCATTAAATGAGTTGCTAAGTAAAGAAGACAATAGCACATGGTCTTCTTGGTCTCATCCAATGAGGAGGCACCACATAACTTATGATATCATCATTAATCATTAGTTCGAGTATCTTTTTTAGAAAATGGACAAATTAATTGTTAACGAGAGTTTAATTTAAAAATTGTATTTTAAATTATCTAAATCAACCATAGGGCTGAATTGCATTTATGGAGGCTAATTGGTCGCGTGGCGATGGTTTAATTCAACTGGCCGGTTAATTTAAGGCCATAAATTGTCATGTGCTAGCGTTCCCATTTTTAAGGTTCAATAGTTCTTTGCTTAAGCCCTTAAAGCATGCATAGTAACTGCTTATAGGATAATCAGCTTGTGTAATATGTCATAAAATAATTTAAAAGGTTTTAAGTTACTAAAATGGTTAGCATTTGGTCTGATTTGAAGATATTTTTACTAGTCTTTATGATTTAGTTTTTGGGCGAAACACCCTCCTGCTTGTTACTTACTCTATTAAATTAAATTTTATTTTAGTTAAATATTAATTAAGTTAAAATAAGCTTTCATTAAATCAAAATAAAAATAAAAACCAATCAAAAATAAAATAAAATATTTGCCGTCTGTAACTCATTGCTGAAGATGAGTCCAATTGGTGGTGGCTTCTAACAGTCAAAGAGAGAAGAAGAAGGGGAAAAAAATTCTCATGCACACGACACACTAGTAAAGTATTAAGAGATTAATAAAAGTTGATACAGTGATAAAGTATTAAAAGATTAATAAAAGTATTGAAAATTTAAATCTTTATAAAGGCATGGTCATGGTCTATTTTGTTGCCTCACTCGAGGTCCTGACCACATGTAAAGTGAGGTTCACGGAGAAGGTAGTTGCTTCTCGAAAATCTATTCTGAATATGTATAATTTGTGATTGCATCTAAATTAAGGTGCATCAGGGGAGAAAGTTACCTATCCTTAAAAATTAGTTGAAAGTAACCTAAAAAATCCTAAGATAATAAAAAAAAAAGAGAGAGAAAAAGCAGAAGATTCTAGCAGAAATGGATAAAATATACTTTAATTTATGTCATCTCTACTTAAAATTAACGGAAGAGGTGTCTCGGCCATCAAAGTAAACTGCAAAAACTTCCTAAAACATTTAAATTAATGAATTTTGCATTAGTGTCTTTTATCATTACCACAATTCCAACTCTTAAATCATTGACATTCATAAATAATAATTGTGTCGGTGAATTAGTCACATGACATTGTATTAAATTCATTTAATAATTTTTTAGCATCATGTTGTGCAGCAATTTAGTGCACTTTTATATTTTGCTATAATTTGACTACAATTTAGTACTAAAAATATTTAAAAGTTCACTAACTATATATTTGTTTATCATGAACACAATATTAGTTATTGTTTATATACAAATATGAGAATAAAAGGCTAAATTTTACTAAATAAGCATATCTACGTTGTTGCGAATAGAACACTTATACCTAGTATTCTGGCATTAAAGAAACATTAATAAAAAGAATGAGAACTAGAGGAAGGAAACCAAAACAAAATACCTAGTTAATCAAAAGATTCAGCCCTCGTGCAAGGAAAACTGGCCAAGGGGCACTGCGCGCAAGAAGGGGCGAATGGCAGTGCTTGGCCGGCCCTCTTGCTTGGACGGGCTTTCTCCTCCTTATCCTTCTCTCTCTTTGTGCCATTATCCTTTGATTTGCTTTTCTTTTGATTGTCCCTGTCCTTGCTTTTTTCACCTTTACTATCTGTATTCTTGTGTTTATGCTTCTCTTTCATTTTTTTTTTTGAATAATGCCCCATTACGATTGCCCACATTGCTCAGCCCATTGATTCCTACAGAGAAAATAAATCACGGGAAGCCGTGCACCCAAGAAATCAAATCCGTGCACAACCAATTGGGGGTGCCCAGCAAGTACTTAAGTTTCACCCTTGAGTCATGCGGCTCGGCCCCGAGGGCAACTTCTCTTTCTTATTCCTCTGCTTATTTGTCGCCTAAGAACACTTTCTAGAAATAAGATTTAATTTCATTACAATCAAAAATATTTAAATGTAGACTTATTTGACTTGGGTAATTTCAAATCTAGGTAAAATATAACACTTCTGAGATACTAGATCAGTCTAACATTTTAAGGCTAGGGTTAATTTTGATCTTTTAACACACAAAAAATTCCATAGTGTCCAACTTAACTAGAAAAAGAAACACATATGTATTAGCTGATAAATACAGAAACTTTCACTGCTACATGATACATCAATCTCTACTCTTTTTATGAATTAATTAATCATTTTGCTTCACAACCTGATAACTGTCGAAGATGAGAGGGACTTTTAGGAGGAAGAGACTTTTTCAAGAGACAAGGGTGTTTAGGAGGAGAAATTGTAAAATTTTTCTTGATTAATCAAACTCAATACAATGAGGTACTTATAGGTACAACTTGGCTCTCCTGAAGAGAAAGATGCATTTAGACTCTTTCGAACTGTTTTACAAGGGAAGATGTAGTTAAAGGTAATCATTCTCGCCCCCAGGGCACAGCTCGGATGGTTGAGGGACGGCAGAACTGGTACCAAGGATCCAGGGTCGAGACTAGGCAGCCGCAGTGTGGGATAAACCTGCTCCATGTGGGGTGGGGTCCTTGTGGGCACCTAGCACTGGCCTCCCGTTAACCGAGGCCTCCGAGTTCCTGATTAACCTCCTCCCCCGTGGCGTGGGGTAGTCTGGGGGGGGCCCACAGGGTGAGGGATATCACCTTTTGGTACCAAAGGTAATCATTCTCCTTCAGTGACTTTGCGCTACAAAAGGTAACATTTTAACCTTTTTTTCATACTCTATTCCCTAGGAGTCAATCATTTACTTTCCTCAGTGCTCTCCCTCAAAACTAGATTCTTGCACCTACTTCACTCAGTTTTTGAAGGATTAACGCTACTACTTATATGCTCAACAAATACATCCACAATATCACCATCTACACTTGTCTCATAGAAATTTATCATATCCTAATCTCCTTCAATTAAAGTGTAATGTTGGACATCACCACCTATAACCCACCCATAATAAATGTCCAATGGTTGGCGTAACTCAACTCTCTGACACATAAATTTGTAATTCAAAAAATGACAACTTATTTGGGTCCACAATGTCTATATTTTAAATGCCCCCAACATAACTTTTCATGCCATAATCAGTTACAAAATTTTTCCCATGGTTCCACCTTAACCTCACAACTTTTTCAGTCATGTGCAAACACCTTCCACAATATTTAAATAATACAATAAACAAAAACAAATTCAATGAGATGCCCCCATCAATTAGTTATATGACATTGTATTAAATTCATTTAACAATTTCTTGGCATCATTTTGTGTACGAAGCACATTTATATTTTGCTACATTTGACTGCGCACAATTTAGTACTAAAAATATTAAAAAGTTCACTAAAATACAGTGTGGCTAATTACTTAATGACTTTTTTAGCTTGGACATTTGTTATTGGCTAATTATATATTTATTTATCATGAATACAGTATTAGTTATTGTTTATAAACAACAACAACAACAACATCGAGCCGCAACAGCGTTCAACTGTTTATAAACGAAGATGAGAATAAAAGGCTAAATTTTACTAAATAAGCATATCAACTTTGTCGTGAATAAAACATTTATACATTGCTTTTTATAATATTCTGGCATTAAAATATTAATAAAAAGAATAAGAAGTAGAGGAAGAAAACCAACACATATGTATTAGATAATTCCAAATTTAGGTGAAAGAGGACACTTCAAGAAACTAGATCAGCCTAACCTTCTAAGGCTAGGGTTAATTATGATCTTAATTTAAAACACAAAAAATTCCTTAATATCCAACTTAACTAGAAAAAAAAAAAACACATGTATTAGCTAATAAATACAAAAACTTCCACTGCTACATGATACCCTTAATCTCTATTCTATGTATGAATTAATTAACCATTTTGTTTCACAACCTAATTATTGTTAGAGAAGAGAGGAAGAGACTTTCTTAAGAGAGAAGAGTGTTTAGGAGGAGGATTAATCAAGCTCATATACAATGGGGTGCTTACAGGTACAAACATGATTCTTAATATATCTAAGTATATGAATCTATTCGGCACACTAATGACATGAAGCAAAATAACTAATACATGACCCATAATTAATAAAGTGACATTGAACTTGCATACACAGATAAACCAAGACACATACATGCATCTTGAAAATTCAAATTAATCTTCAACCAATTGCTTTAGAGCTTAGATGCAATTCTCGCTGGGATGTGATCGTTCACATCTCTCAAAGCATCCTTGGTCATCTTCTTCAGCTCATCTTCGAACCTCTGCATGGCCGACCTCGGCAAGCATATCGCCGTTAGAATCCCATCCCCTCTTTCATTGTCCCTGAAACTCGAGAAGATGCTTATTAGAGAGACGGCCTCAGCCGGCCCGCCGTACACCGGCTTCCCCCACCCAAAGTCGACTTTGTCAAATCCCAGTTGAGCTGTATTAGAAATAATAAAGTTCCCTTTCCTTGTATACAACGGTCTTCCCCTAGTCACCATAAGATCAGCCACTGACATGAAATACTCGCCATTAATCGCTTGGCTCCTCGTCTTCTTCACCAGCTCCACAACATATTCCAGTGGGTATTTTGAAACCGTTTCGGCCTTCAAAACCGATGCTGGATAGACAAAAACGTTGCCGTAGTATCCATCTGGTATATCTAGCCCAGACTTGCCACGACCATTGATAATGCATGAAATTCGAACGCTCTCGTTTGGGCCAATGCCGAGCGCAGTTGTGCGGCATTTCCAGATCCAAGCTGTAATTATCTCGAACCTAGTGAATCCAGTTCGTTTCTGCGGGGAAAGATGGCTCCGAAGGGCTCCTATCTCTTTAGGACCGAAGAAGAAACATCGACTGATCATAGTTTCATTACCATCATCGTCGGATTGGTCTTCGAGGTCGAGCTCTGGCTCGTATTCGTTGTGCAAGCAAGTGACCCGAGGTGGGTTTCTCGCAAATAAAACCTCCCTTTGCCAAACGGGAGTAACAGAAGGGGAGCCTGCTTTCCCTTGAGCAAACTCGGCAATGGCGTTCAGGAACTGGACCAGCCCAGAGGCGTCGCTCATGGTGTGGTTCAGGCGAACTGCAAAGGCGAAGCCGCCGCATTGGAAACGAGTCACCTGTGTTGATCATAATCTAAATTCATTAGTATTGTTTCATTAGTTTGTAGCGAGAGGGTCGGCGACGAATGGTCGATTGCAATGACGGCGACGAGAGGAAGGGGAGAGAGAAGAGAGGTTGCAGGAGGGGAATTAGGCAAAATGGTCATTGAGAGATGAGAGAAATGGGCAAAATGATTATTTAAGCTACCTCTAAAATTCTATATGTACAAATAGTATTACCCTTATAAATAGGCTATTATTCTTCATATACAAAAAATACCTGAACAAGAAGGAGAGGGCAACCGACGATTCCATCGGAACCGGGAACATCCTGCAGAAGCTTCGCCAAGCACGGAAACCCCAGCGGAAGCGGGTCCCTGACCTGCTCGAGCTCGATATCGGCGTCCGCCTCTACGAACAAAACCCCTTCGCCGGTGCAGGCCACCATGAGTTTCCGGTTGTTGGCTTCGATAAGCCTGCCGGCTAACGGGTAGTAGAAAACAAGGGTCTCGGCGAGTGCTGCTTCGATGATCTTGGCGGGATCCTCTCCATCCTTGGAAGGATTTTTTCTGTAAAACATTATCACGGGAACTTGAAACCGGAGGCCCTGCTGGTCGTCAATGTCAGAGAGTGGTTTGAGTTCACAAGGCGTCTGCTTTGCCGGCGCAACCAGTCGTGGCTCTTGCCTTCTCACGGTGAAAGTAAGAGATGATGAAGACGACATTTTCCAGGAAAATGCTTCTTAATTAAACTTGCAAGGGAGAAAAAAACCGATTACATGAATCCTCTACTACTTTGCAGTTGTCAATTGCATATTCCCCATAATATATATATATATATATATACGTAGAGAGAGAGAGAGAGAGAGAAGTTCAACTAAAATAAATAAACTAAAAATTAGCAGGACTTGAGTTGTTGGGTCACTTGGTCGCATCCTTTTGATGTGTGAGTGAGGTTAGTTATACTCATAATAATAATCTATTGCCTTCGCCTCTGTAATTTACTAGTTGATGTGATTGGACATGCTACCTTGCTTGGAATTTAGTGAGGAAGGACTTGAGCGGCCGTGTTATTTTTTTTTTAAAAAAAATTCATTCTTTTTAAATTTTCGCCCAACCTTCCTTTTCACACACACTCTCTCCTTCAATTTTGCCACCGTCGGCGTCATCACCCAACCAACCACAAAAACCCTTTACTGCCACTCGTATCGCCACCAATCACACCCACACTCTATCATCCTCACTTGTCAGCCATAGAAACCCGTCATTACTCTCTCTCTCTCTCTCACTCTACCACGTCTTCTCTATCTCACCCGTCCTCACTAAAGCAAGAACCCATCGGCCAAAAAATCGAGTTTCATCGAAAGTTTAAATTTAAATTTATAGAAATTCAGTCATTAAATTTTACTAATTTTTTAGCATGTGGATCGATGAAAATAAGGATCTTAGGTGGTTGCCTCCAATTCCCGAAAATTACTGGCCATAGTGGTCGGTGGCCAACACATTTCCAATTCGAGACAAAAATTAAAAATCAAATTTATAAAAACTTAGTTTTAAATCTGGGCCACTTTTATGCATATTAACCCATTTGACTTGATGTTTTAATGGTAGGTTCTGATTGTGGAAATATTTGTCTAGCGGTGGTCATCCGGCAATTGCTTAGCTGTCTGTGTAATGTAATTAATTTCATACTGTAGAATTCAAGTACTTGAAAAGTTAAAATTTATGTAATATAATTAATTTCATATTCTGTAATGTACTTGAAAAGCTAGAATAATTCATGTAAATTTTGCTATTTTGTCTAATAGAATAATTCATGAAAAGCTAGAATAATTCTAGGATGTTCATGTTACATGAATTCTAGCTTTTCAAGTATATTACAGAATATGAAATTAATTACATTACATGAATTTCACAGTATGAAATTAATTACATTACACATACGAGTGAGTGCCCGATGAATGACCGTCACCAGATAGATATTCCCATGATTAGAAATGACCATTAGAAATATCAAGTCAAGGAAGTTAATATACACAAAAGTGGGCTAAATTTAACAGCTAGATTTTCGTAATCTGATTTTTAATTTTTGGCAAGAATTAAAAAATTCACTAGCAATCGCCACCAATCACTTTGGCCAATGGTTTTTGACGATTAGAAGCAACCACCCGACACCCTTTGTAACACCCCATTTTCTCAGGGTGTTAGATAACGTGAGATTTTGAGGATATATATATATTTTTTTTCCAACAGAAACTCAACACATAAATCATTCCCCGACAATCTCAATACACATTCTCAGTATATCAACTAGGAAACATTAATAAACTAAGATAGAAATATTATCTCAAATGCAAAAACTAGATCAAAACCTCAAATGGTATGCAACTGAAGCCATCTGATTCATAATTTTAAACTCAAACCATTGTTTTACATGACGTCATCAAAATACATAACATAATTGAAAACGACATACTATAACTATCAACTAGTTGCCATCACTTCTCGACAATCCCTTTTCTTTTCACACCGCTACCTTTACCTGAAACGTTTGAATATTCTAGGGACATTGTCCAAATTAGATGATGTGTAATACCCCGAGAGCCCAGAGAAGTTAGTATATATCGAGGATAGTGTAAGAAAGGAAACAATACCAGCTAGATACATTTTGGGCTGAATGTTGGCAAAGAACTCCCAAGTTAAGCGTGCTTAACCTGGGGTAATCCAGGGATGGGTGACCCCCCTGGGAAGTTCGCGTAGGCCCATTAGGGTAAGTTGTTCCGGTCTTTCCTATCGCTCGATCAGGTCGTTACAAGTGATATCAGAGCCGACCCCCGAACCTCTGAGCACGGTAGTGGGGCAAACCTCAGCGAGGAGGCTGAGTCCCGAGGGAGGTGTGTGTAGGCCCCTATGGGAGGTGCGTGTAGGCACCTTAGGCAAATCCCACATCGACCATGCAAGGGGGGAGATCTGGGACCGGTTGTAAGGTCGCATGACGAGAACGTCATGTGCTTAAGGGGGGAGAATGTAATACCCCGAGAGCCTAGAGAAATTAGTATATATCGAGGATAGTGTAAAAAATGAAACAACACCAGCTGGATACCTTTTGGGCTAAATGTTGGTAAAGAACTCCCAAGTTAAGCGTGCTTAACCTGGGGTAATCCAGGGATGGGTGACCCCTCTGGGAAGTTCGCGTAGGCCCATTAGGCCCCTATGAATCGAGTCTTCAGGCCATTTCTGGACAAGTTCGTGATCGTATTTATAGATGGCATACTGATATATTCTCCCTCGGAAGAAGAACACGAATCACATTTAAAGATAATATTGCAAACGTTGCGAGAACATAAGTTGTATGCCAAGTTCTCAAAATGTGAATTTTGGTTATACCAGGTGGCATTTTTGGGACATGTGATATCGGCCGAAGGGATATCGGTCGACCCAGTCAAGATAGCAATTGTGATGAATTGGAAGCAACCCCAATCAGTTACTGAGGTTAAGAGTTTCTTGGGACTGGCAGGGTACTGTAGAAAGTTTGTGGAAGGGTTTTCAAAAATTGCGACACCCCTTACCAAGTTAACTCAGAAGGGGGTAAAGTTCGACTGGAACGAACGGTGCGAAGAAAGTTTTTAGAAACTTAAGGCTAAGCTGACAACCGCTCCAGTCCTGGCTATGCCAAACGGATCAGGAAGTTTTATAGTCTACACTGACGCCTCGAGAAACGATTTAGGGTGTGTGCTGATGCAGCACGGGAGAGTCATTACCTATGGATCTCGACAGCTAAAGAACCATGAAAGAAACTACCCAACTCATGATTTGGAATTGGCTGTAGTGGTATTCGCTCTAAAGATTTGGAGACATTATTTGTATGGTGAGAAGTTCTAAATTTTTACTGATCATAAGAGCCTACAGTACGTCTTCTCACAGAAAGAGTTAAACATGAGGCAACGAAGATGGATGGAGTTGTTAAAAGATTACGACTGTACTATTCAATACCATCCCGGTAAAGCTAACGTTGTGGCAGATGCCCTAAGCAGGAAAGAAACTGCTTGTGTGGCTAAAATAATGGTGGCAGAATGGAAGCTAGTTGAAACATTTAGCCTGATGACAGTAGGAGTAGTTTCCCGAGGAAACTCAGCCTACGTAGCTAGTCTTACAGTACAGCCAAAATTAATGGAACAGATACGGCAAGCCTACCTCGAAGACTCTCGAATCAAAATGTGGGTCGACGAGTATGGGCAAGCAAAGAAACCAGAATTTGAGGTAAGAGAAAACATCATTCAGTTTCAAGGAAGAATATATGTGCCTCGTGTGAGGGAATTGCGACAAACAATTTTGGGAGAAGCCCATCGATCCAGATACTCGATCCACCCCGGAGCCACCAAGATGTACCAAGACTTAAAGGCTGTGTATTGGTAGCCAGGAATGAAGAAAAGCGTGGCAAGGTACGTTAGTCAATGTGACACCTGCCAGAGAATTAAGATTGAGCACCAAAAGCCTGGTGGGAGCTTGCAACCATTGGAAGTTCCAGAGTGGAAATGGGAACACATTACGATGGATTTCGTGACTGGACTGCCAAGGAGTCCTAAAGGAAACGATGCCATCTGGGTAATAGTTGACAGACTATCTAAGTCTGCTCATTTCTTGGCCATAAGGTAAGTCAACCAATCAGCAAATTAGCTCAACAGTATGTGAATGAGATTGTCAGATTACACGGAGTGCCAGTAAGCATTGTATCAGACCATGACCCAAGATTCACTTCCAGGTTTTGGGGAAGTCTGCAAGAGAGTTTGGGTACTCAGCTTAGGCTAAGTACAGCCTATCATCCCCAGACAGATGGTCAATCAGAAAGGACCATTCAGACTCTAGAAGATATGCTGCGAGCTTGTGTGATTGATTTTCCAGGTAGCTTGGAAGAGCATTTACCATTAGTAGAATTCGCTTACAATAACAGCTACCACAGCAGCATTGGAATGGCTCCCTATGAAGCCTTGTATGGCCGAAAATGTAGATCCCCGGTGTGCTGGACTGAAGTAGGCGAACGGTAAATCTTGGGACCCGAGATAGTTCGAAAAACAATAGAAAAGATAAAAATCATTCAAGAAAGAATTAAGGAAGCTCAGAATCGCCAGAAGTCCTACGCAGATACAAGAAGAAGGAAATTGGAATTTCAAGTGGGCCACAAAGTATACCTGAAGATATCTCCACTAAGAATGGTGACTAGAAGCAACAAGAAAAAGGGAAAGTTAAGCCCTCGATATATAGGGCCATACGATATAGTGGAAAGAATTAGACCAGTCGCTTATCGACTCGCTCTACCCTTGGCTCTAACAAACATCCATGACGTGTTTCACGTATCGCAACTGCGAAAGCATGAGCCAGATTCTTCCCAGATAATGCCAGCTGAAGCTATCGAGATTCAAGAAAATCTCTCGTATGTAGAAAAACCAGTTAGTATTTTGGATCGCAGGGATCAAGTCCTAAGGAACAAATCAATTCCTCTAGTACAAGTTTTGTGGAGAAACCCCGTAAGCGAATAAATAAATTGGGAACGAGAAGAAGACATGAAACTCAACTTTTCATACCTGTTTGAAGACCCTATAGTGAGGAATGATCAAATTTCGAGGACGAAATTTTTGTAAGGAGGGGAGAGTGTAATACCCTAAGTTTTTTTGTAAATAAATTTAAGTTATGTTAAATGATTTATTAGGTGTATGTAATTAATTTAGTTAATAAAATTTACCTAAAGTATGCTTATGAAAATATAAATAATTATATAAATATGACTTAAGAATTAAAAAGATTAAATGAAATTATAATATGATTTAAAATTAAAGAAAATCATAATTTATGTAAATGTATTATATATATGTCGTGTGTATATATATATGTGTATGTATATATATATAAATAATAATAATAATAATAAAAAAATCCGAAAATCGGATTTTGCAGAGCAGTGCGCGGCCAGAGCATGGCCGCGCCTGCAAATGGTTTCTTGAGGGCAAATGAGGGCATTAAATGCCGAAATGACGCCGGAGTGGCCTCAGGGACGCGTGGCCGACGATGCTGAGGCAAGACACGTCGAAAATGGGCTATAAATAGCTAAGTTGGCGCTGCCCATTTCATCTGAAAGTTGTGAGGTTTAGATCGGTCAATTGGGAAAGAGTTTGAGAGATTGGTGAGTGGGGTTTTGATCTTCAAGTCGTGGGCAACATTTTTGGGAAATTTGGTGGCCAACGGAGCAGCGAAGAGGGGGGAATTGAGCTCGCCGGAAAACGCGCAACTCGCCGGAGCCGCGACTTTAAACGACGATTCGAGGTATTTTCTTATGTTTTTTCTCGAATTTAAGGTTTTTATGGTGTTCGGGGGGTCGGATATGGGGGTTTAGAAGCTTCGTTCGAATCTTTTTGAAGCGGCAGCGTCACCGGCGGTGTGTCCAGCCGTCGGAGAAGACGAAGCAGACGGGCGCGTGCAGCCACGCGCCCGTGACTAGGAAGAAGGCGCGTGGCTGGCACGCGCCCGACTGGAAAATTAAAAAAAAAAAAAGAGTAAAATTTTGAAATTTTTTTATTAAATTTGAAATGTTGTTTATGGTATATTGGTGAAGCAATTTTCTGGAAATGTCAAAATTATTAATTATTTAAGTAGATTTTTCTATTATGGAAATAAAGAAAAAATAGGATTTTAATTCAAAAAATTTCCAAAAAATTTCAGAATGTTAGAAGTATTATTTAAGAAATATTAGTACAAATAAATTGAATAAAATGAAATATTAGGTAATTATTATGTAATTTAAGTAGATTTTTCTATTATAGAAATAAAAGAAATAGGATTTTAATTCTGAAAATTCTAAGAAAAATTTCAGAATGTTATAAGTGTTATTTAAGAAATATTAGTGAAGAGAAATTTAATAAATTGAAAGATTAGGTAATTATTATGTAATAATTATATATTTAGGTATTATGAAATAAGGGAAACTAGGAATTAAAGTTAGAAAATTACAAGAAAAATTCCAGAATACTAAGAATATCATTTAAGGAATATTGGTAAAAAGAAAGTAAATTTTTATGAAGCCTAGATAATTATTATGTAATTTTGGAAGAAATAAAGCTTAGGAATAAAAGAAAAATGGAAGAAATTATGAAAAACTAGCAAATAGTATTCTAAAAATAAATCTATGTTGTAGGGGTCCTTGTGAGCAAGGAGATTAAGGGATAGTCGCTTGGCACGTAGTTCGAGACAAATTAGCTGTAAGTATGCTACCTGAATTTAATACAGTTGTAAATATAAATGCTTTTATCATATTGGCATGCTATGATATGAATCATCACGTAGATTGCATCAATGACATGACTATGAAATGCATACATGCACAATGATACTGTTGATCACACGCATATGAGGCCGTAGGGAGTACAAACTGGCACCGCTGGCCTATCAAGGGTGCACCCATACACCCCGGCTTCGAAAGAGGTGGCCGCTAAAATGATAGGCAGCATGAGGGGTGCAGTTGACACCTACAATGAAAGACATTGCATACACTCATGACATTGCATTTGGTATTCTTACTTAGATGATTCATCATCTAACATTGGTTTGCCCCTGGAACATTCAACGTTCCAGCCGAGACTTGTAGAGATGATTCAGAGATTGGTATTGTGTAGGGATACGAGACATCAAGATGTACCATGTTATAATATGACTAGCTTAAGATTTGTGTACATTGTTCTGTAATCAAACGCTTTATGTATTTGTATTTAATGCCATGTATAGTTATTAAATTATGCATTTCTATGAGCAGGTTCGATTCAGCTTTCGCTTTACATTTATTTCTAGTCTAGATATCTCATCTGGCACTAGATACAGTCTTAGGGAATTTTAAAATAATGTTTTAAAAAAAAAAAATAGACCAAATTTCCTAAGGCATAACACGCTCGAGAAGGCGGGCTGTTACATGATGAATCATCTAAGTGAGTTCAAAACACGTTTTCATGAATGTATGCAAGACATGAAACAAATCGACACAACTCGACCAGCCCTAGTCCAGAAGAATCCCACACAGCGCTTAACCCAACCATTGGAAAAGAGCAATCTCTCTAAAGATAACATCACACCAACATATTGACAGAACATGGTCCTAGCTTAAAAAGGGCGAGGTCAAGGCATCTCTCCACCACCTCGAGAACAATTGCTATCACTCCCAGCCTAGGAGAGTCACATCAACGCAAGAACCCGAATCACCACAATTATGTCAGGGATTACGTTCCTACTCAAAAAGCATTCAGGACACATTACTCGTACCCAACTCATATCCCATATGGACCACACTCATCCTAGTGCAACTTTCCTAGCCTTATGGTCCAGCATGGATACCTAGACAGCTATCCCAGCATGCACACCAACATAAGATACCCATATACATTATTTTGGCAACATCCTTGAAAAATTATGACTACACTATCCAGACAACATTCCAGTCTGACATTCCATATGAACAACACAAAACACATGACAATGCCACATATCACAACTCAATGCATCATATAAACAACATTTTATAACACATCATTTATTGCGTAAAACACAATGTACATGTATAAAACGTTTTGGGGACGAACCTCTCACATGAAACCAATTGTTACCGGTTACCGTTCGCATGCAACAAAACCTTTTTGCATGAAATCATAACACGTTTAGGTAGAACAAATACCAAGTTTTTAGGATAGAATTATGCACAAGTCAAAACCAAGTTTTGGGATAGAACTACTTACAATAAAACAAATTTTGGGGGTGAACACTCACATTTTGACACAACTCAAATTTCCTCGAAAAGCATGTACTACCTCAATTTGCGTGCCAACTTCAAAATTTGCATAAGTCACTTTACCTTAAACCTCAAAGCACCCTAATCATCATATTCATTTCAATAAGTGTCAAAACATATTTTTCTTCATAATTTCTTCATATTTCTCTATTTTTTTCTCCCATTTTTCCTCACTAATATTCTAAAATAAATATCTCCCAAGTTATTTTACCAAATATTTTTGCACAAATAATCCCAAAATAATTTTCTAATCATTTTACCAAAAAAATTAGAAAATACCTCAAAGGCACATGCCCCGACGTGATTCCCGCGCGCCTTGCGAGTAAAACCTGCATGTGAAGACCACGCTTGTGATGATCTAGAAATTCCTCAATTTTTAATTTCAACCGGTTAATATCCCAAATACATGGGCCGGGGTTCGCCCCAAAATAACATAGCAACAGAGGCAAAATGAATATGAGATACACTGTAACACCCCGTCCCATCGAGGGGCATGCCACTATGCTGGGGCCCATCACATACATACATAATCCCTTTTCCTTATACATCAATTACCGTATTTCAAAGGGAAATCCCAGCAAATCATTACATATGCGGAAGCGATAATCGAAACCTGATACGGTACATACTTGAATTCACTATATTAAAACAATATAAGAAATCCGTACCATATATTACCATCATATCCTCGAGTACATAAATACATTTCTCATCAAATAAAATACTCGATCCACTTGCTGAATCCATCGGCCACGCCATCACGTGCCGTCATATCTCAACATGCTCCTTGCCCTAACTGCAAGTCTCAACTGGAACGTTGAATGTTCCAGGGGCATAACCCATTAGAAGATGAAACTTCTAGTGAGGGTCCAAAAACATATATATGATGCATGATGCAATAACATGAATAAACATATACCCATAATGTAACTTCCCAGGCATCCCCAGCCCGGCTAGGAATCCTCGACAAATCCCGAACCTCTGCAGGATAAGCCAAACGTTATTCCTTCAACGCCCGAGGGGAATTACGGCTACACTCTGAGGGTATCATCCCATCCCCATGCACAAGTTTCAATATGACAATAGTATCGTGCAATATAAATATCACGACTTTCAATGCAATATGACAAATGAATATTGCATTTCATAATAACATGCACATATAACAATCATATCATAAATAGGATAGGACAACTCACCTTTTGAGACAAACTTGCATTTTCCTCGAAAAGCGTGTTTCGCCTCGATATGCGTGCCCCACCTCGATTCTCGTGCCAACTCTCAAAAGTTGCACCAATCTTATCATCTCAATCTCCTCAAACATAAAATGATATTTAATTACTAAATATCCTCAAAATTCCATTTATTTTCTATTTTCTTTCATTTTCCTTCATTTTTCCTTCTAAAAACCTCAATAAATATACTGAGACTATTTCTTCAAATCTAACTTCACAACAATTCATTATATGCTATGAACTTTCAAGGAAAAATACTGAACTTACCCGGATATTGCGTTTTCACGCAAAATAAGGCACTTTGGTGCGAAAACTAAGGCATCAGGAATCCCAAATCCCAATCTTTTTGCACAAACCTCCATAAAATATTTTTCTCTATTTTTCAGTATTTTTTTCATATTTTTCCACCCTTACACGCGCCCCCACGCGCCAACACATGACTAGGGCGAGTGAGGCGCGTGGAAGACCAGCGCGTGACCGGCACGCGCCGGTCGTCTTCTCCGGCGTTCCGGTCGCCGGAGATCGGGGCTGACTCCACCACTTTGAAGCCCTCTCTTATTCGATCCTCATGGGCAAGTTTGAGCCTCAAAGGACCACCGGAAGACCTCCCATCGAAGCCTCGAACCTTCGGCCAGACCGCCCGCCTCACTTTTCCGGCGAGCTTCGAATGGCCATGAAACTTCAACCAAAACGCACCAAAGTTTCCAGAATGGATCCTCTCACTATGGGCAACAAAAGCCCCTTAAAATGGAACCCTAAGTCATTCGTTTGATCGGCCAATTTGAAGCTCAAAAACCCTAAATTTTCGGCCATTTCATACGCTTATTTATAGGCAAACTCGAGCAACCCAACGCCCTTGGCCGTCTTACCCATCACCCTTAGAGGCTAAACCTCCCTTAGATCGACCTGGATCGAGCCTCATCCGACCAAGAAACCAAGTTGCAGGTGCGGCCAAGAACGACCGAAAATTCGGTCAGTTTTTCTCGATTTACGGCCACCACAATTGCTTTCTCCGACCAAGCCCTTTACTAAAGTTGGTCTCCCGACCAAGCCTCGTGCAACCCCGTGGTTTGATCGGCCGAAATCGACGACCAGAGACCCATGCTCAAATCCCATTGGCCAAATTTTGCTGAAATTGCACTTTGGCCCCTTGACTTTTGGCTATCTCATTTTAGCCCATTTCACTAAACCCCTCAACTTTCCTTTATTGCATTTAGGCCCAAAAAGTCCTAAAACATCATTTTGACTTTCGAAGATTCCAAACCACCTTGTTTCGGCCTCCCTCTAGCAATTTCTAAAAACTGCACTTAGGCCCGAATCTTCGTTTTGGCCTCAAATCCATTCGTTTCTTCCTGAAACCTCTGAAGGGTTGTTCCTTATGAAAAACCGAAGCCCCCTTGAGCTTCCGTTGACTTCTGAAAAGTCGTCTATGACAATTCGGTATTGCAGCCTATTCGACAGCTGCCTTTTTAGCTGTACCGAAAACGGTTCCTGATCCGATTTCTTTCAGCACCATAAATCCTGTCTCGGGGTGCTCATTAATGCCACATCAATTTCCTTTGGCATCTTGACTCCAGGGTACTCCCGGCAGTCGATTTAATCATCTATACGGTTATAAATTACCGTTATACCCTCAATTTCTCCTTAAATTCCATTTTTGCCCCAAGATAAATTACCCTTGAGTCCTTTAGAATTTCTCGGGTATTATATTCACCCCTCCTTAAAGAAATTTCGTCCTCGAAATTTTCATCTGACAATCAGGTAACTAAGACATAACATAGCTCACTACCTGAAGACCTCAAATCAAATATCTATTTGATCCTTTGACAAACACCTCTCGGTTTGCATTCCTTACACAAGCAATGCTTACAAACATACCGTGTTCATTCATAGCATTTCCTTTTGTGGCTCTTATCAAACGACCACACATCTTTCATCATTCTAGGCACGCACTTTCTACCCTGAAACTTTGAGAATGCCCTCTCGCATTTCAAAAATCATTTCTCTTTGACTGGTCATATCATCAATCATAGACAAGAACACTTGTCAACCACCCTTGCCTTCGTATCTCGTTCACCAGATCCAGCTAAACAACCAGGCTAGCCATAAAAATAGACGATCCATTCGGCACTACCATCATAGTCAGCAGGCTAACTAGCCTCCAACTTTATCTGACACTCACAGCTATCTACCAAGTCCTGCGTTGGGCACCTCTCTGCCACGCGCCTGGTGATACGAAGTAGTGCAGTCGTAGTCCTTAAGGAACTCTATCAACGTTGCTACCTCTCGTTCAGCTCCTTCTGCGAGAACTCATACTTCAGGCTCCTCGTGGTTCGTGAGCACATCAATGCTCCTTCATTTTGGTAGTGTCTCCATAATCTCGAGAGCACATACCACATTTGCCTGTTCCAAGTCACACATCGGGTAGTCATTTCTGTGCCTTGGCATGATCCACATGCCATCATTCAGTTCTGTTGCATTATCATGCAACCCTATCCTTTGAGCTACCACAAGCTCTCACTGCACCCAGCAGTTCATTCTCATTTGACTATCTCACGAGTCCTTTCATGGACACAGCTATTTCAGAGAGTTCCCTCTCGAACCCCTGACAACAGCTTGTCAATCTCAAAAACTTTACATCATTTCATAGACAGGTAAGGATCTTATCACAGAGCTCCGGTCCATTGGAACTTGGATTCTAGTCAAACCATAACAGTCACGGTGGTACCTAAACTTTGGAATCTGACCGTCTCCTTGGCGGCACGCTAAGCAACTTAGACCCTGAGTCACCTGACTCATACCGCGAGACAGCTACCTAGCTTCCCCGGTACGTTGATCATAAGCTCTTTACTAGCCTTCATACCTTGGTCCTTGGGCTCAGATCCGCTGTTACAGGCCACACACCCATGGTGCTATTGTCTTTCTAAAGACTCCTTGTCCCGTCTCCGAGAGTTGTAATTGACCCGACTCCCGTTACTTCTGATACTTTTCAATACCAGTCTAAATCTCCAAATCTTACGGATCCTCTATCCTATTCAGAGTTACATTCGCTTAGGTTTCCAACCTTTCCTCGAACCAACCTCAATTTAAAACTCTTGGCTCATTTCCCGAAATCTATCAGGACATCTTACCTTTCAGAAACTTCTGATCCTTATGGTGCTTATAACAATCAACTTTGATTTCACGTTCACCATCATAGAGCCTCATGCTCTCATCAATTCTTTCATGATCTGCTTACTACCTAGCAAGCCAATTTCTTTCATAACATCGATCGTGATGTTCCTTAACATTATCCTCAATGTTCCTCGTGTGTCTCCTTATCCGAGGAGTACACTAACAAATCATTAACTCTATGATCCTCAATGTTCCTTATGTGTCTCCCTATCCGAGGAGTACATCATCATATCATTAACTCTATGATCCTCAATGTTCCTTATGTGTCTCCCTAACCGAGGAGTACACCAATATATCATCAATAGACACAATTACCAACCCGACTTCAATGTGAAAGGTACATTGGTCAAATCATCAATTCACGACTCCATTTGTCGTTTTTTTCCGGAATGCCTCATTCCCTTATCTTAACCTCGATCACACATCAATCATCTATATCCCAGCCTCTTGCGGCTGTTTCATCTTTCATCAATTTCAAGGTAAAAGATATCAATTCTATTTTTATCACCTCTTTCAAAGTCTGATAATTTATATCCTCAATCAAGCCACACACGGCTAATCATCCTATATCCTCAAGTTATCATTGGCCATCATCATTTAGAAATAATCCCGATAAATCTTTCGAGAATATATTCTATCATCTTCCATTTCTTACGGCTTTTCACTGACCGCAAGTGCCCGTACCATATCTCGACAGGCTCCTTATTTCCATAACTTGCTGACATCACTCAGCGATACACTTCCCAATCTGCCACCAAGGCTACCTAGACTAATTGTCTAGCCATACGAGAGTTCCAATCCTCATAATCGAAAATCTCGGATCCTCAATCAATTCGGGTCTACAGCTTTTCTTACTGCGACCAACATTTTGGCACATCGACCATCATTTGATCCTTTCAATCACGTCCAAGATTTGCACAATCTTCAAGACGACAATCATAGCTACACTACCAGCTAGAGCAGGTAGGTACTTACATTACCCACAGTACTCCAATCCTCGCTGGATTTCTTCCTTTGAAAACTCTAAAGTTCCATTACGAACCTCTAGATCCTCAATTATTTCTTTAAGAAATTCCTCAAGATTCACAAACCGATCAATCCTCGAAGATCCCAAATCAGATCACACTATCTGGTTCCACTTATCTTCCAAGAACTCGATTTCCTTTGCCTTCATGGCTTTCCATTCATCATGGTGCATTTAAACTCTCTTCGTCGGATTGACCACCGACAACCTTACCTGATTTCACAGGTTCGTTTAACATACTGAACCGTAGTCACGACTTCTGTTGACTAGGTCTTCTTATCATTCCTTTACGGTCGATACGACCTATTAAGCATTTCTTTCCTTTTTAGTACCCGAACTCTACCTTGAGTTGAGACTACCATTTCACTATTCATCAGTCAAACCTTTAGACCGGTCATGCTCCACTACCTGTAATCTCATTTACCGAGAATCAACTGACTCTCGCCTTTCGTTCTTCAGATCCAGTTGACTATCGACACACGACCATTAAATTAGTTCTTCTTAGGCACTACTCTTTCCGTCAGCCAGCATACAGCTGTCATCATCACCCCCATCATATGGTAGGCTTACTCCTACGTCATACGTCAACCCTAACTCGGGTGCATTTTGGGTGAAAATTGCACGATCTCGTCGTAGCCCTCAAGAACTATCATTCGTCGTCGTTGCCCTGAGTCTAACTCCTTCTGTAAGAACCTTTATTCTAGGCCCTCATCATGGCCTGGTGATTTCCTCACCTCATAGGTAGCGCCTACACGGCTCACGAGCATGCATCTTTCATTTCCATTTCATACGTCAGGTAGCATTCCTTTGAGCCACCCAACACGACCATCTCATGATCCCATTGCAATATTTAAATAGGACACACAGTCCATATTTAATCCATCTCTTTTAGATTCCTGAGGCTTCCGGCCTCGATCTATCATAGCTAGTGGCACACCTCGCACCCATTGGGACTTAGGTCTCCCCTACAAGGTACAGACCCTACTGCGTTGCCCCAGATATTCAACATCTGATCGTCTCCTCGGCAGTACACTAAGCAACTTAGATCCTGGGTCACCTGACCCATACCGCGAGACAGCTAACTAGCTTCCCCGGTACGTTGATCGTAAGCTCATCACAAGCCTTCTGCTCGGTCCCTAGATCCAGATCTGTTACTGCGAACACCGACCAGTAGTGTTGTCACCCTGTTAGGGTTCCCTTATCCCGCCTTTGCGAGTCTCATCGATTGCACCACTTTTGCCTCATCAATTGGCGCACTCGTGCGCCATCATTTGGCCATTCTCGGCCTCTAGTTTGTCCCAATCCGTGGGATCCCATATCTTATTTCCAAGGCTACTAAATGAACCTCGAAAATACTTATCCTTTGATCTTAACTCATCAGCTAGGTCATGCATCATCAGACTAATCATTCCTGATCCGATCATCATCGATAACTACCAGTTATCTAATCTTTCCTTTCAATGATTTTGACTAACGTCCTTAAATTATTAGTCTCCAAAATCTCTCGGATCCCTAATCATGGTTACCGAGTCTTCCTTACATTCCAATCATAACATCGGATCCTTATTCCAATAGCTAGATCATTCTACTCGAACTAGTTTCTATCAGGCATTCTACTATTCACCGGGAATAGTAGTCGTCTACTGAAATAGTGTCTGTCGTGAAGAGTACACCAGGTAAGTTCCCAGGAAAGAGTGGTGGGTCACAATGGACGCACTTAAGTACCAAGTCTTTCCTTAGCCAGAACTAGCCTAGACATGCACTTCCATAACAACGCACTTATCCAGTAACCGTCAATACCTAAATCTTACAGTGGCTTTATTTATCTAGCCACACGCGACCTTTTCCTTAGGTTCGCTTTAATATAAACTATACTAAAGTCAGACATTTCCTATGTCCTCAACATTTTCGCTCTGATACCAACTGTAACACCCCGTCCCATCGAGGGGCGTGCCACTATGCTGGGGCCCATCACATACATACATAATCCCTTTTCCTTATACATCAATTACCGTATTTCAAAGGGAAATCCCAGCAAATCATTACATATGCGGAAGCGATAATCGAAACCTGATACGGTACATACTTGAATTCACTATATTAAAACAATATAAGAAATCCGTACCATATATTACCATCATATCCTCGAGTACATAAATACATTTCTCATCAAATAAAATACTCGATCCACTTGCTGAATCCATCGGCCACGCCATCACGTGCCGTCATATCTCAACCTGCTCCTTGCCCTAACTGCAAGTCTCAACTGGAACGTTGAATGTTCCAGGGGCATAACCCATTAGAAGATGAAACTTCTAGTGAGGGTCCAAAAACATATATATGATGCATGATGCAATAACATGAATAAACATATACCCATAATGTAACTTCCCAGGCATCCCCAGCCCGGCTAGGAATCCTCGGCAAATCCCGAACCTCTGCAGGATAAGCCAAACGTTATTCCTTCAACGCCCGAGGGGAATTACGGCTACACTCTGAGGGTATCATCCCATCCCCATGCACAAGTTTCAATATGACAATAGTATCGTGCAATATAAATATCACGACTTTCAATGCAATATGACAAATGAATATTGCATTTCATAATAACATGCACATATAACAATCATATCATAAATAGGATAGGACAACTCACCTTTTGAGACAAACTTGCATTTTCCTCGAAAAGCGTGTTTCGCCTCGATATGCGTGCCCCACCTCGATTCTCGTGCCAACTCTCAAAAGTTGCACCAATCTTATCATCTCAATCTCCTCAAACATAAAATGATATTTAATTACTAAATATCCTCAAAATTCCATTTATTTTCTATTTTCTTTCATTTTCCTTCATTTTTCCTTCTAAAAACCTCAATAAATATACTGAGACTATTTCTTCAAATCTAACTTCACAACAATTCATTATATGCTATGAACTTTCAAGGAAAAATACTGAACTTACCCGGATATTGCGTTTTCACGCAAAACAAGGCACTTTGGTGCAAAAACTAAGGCATCAGGAATCCCAAATCCCAATCTTTTTGCACAAACCTCCATAAAATATTTTTCTCTATTTTTCAGTATTTTTTTCATATTTTCCACCCTTACACGCGCCCCCACGCGCCAACACATGACTAGGGCGAGTGAGGCGCGTGGAAGACCAGCGCGTGACCGGCACGCGCCGGTCGTCTTCTCCGGCGTTCCGGTCGCCGGAGATCGGGGCTGACTCCACCACTTTGAAGCCCTCTCTTATTCGATCCTCATGGGCAAGTTTGAGCCTCAAAGGACCACCGGAAGACCTCCCATCGAAGCCTCGAACCTTCGGCCAGACCGCCCGCCTCACTTTTCCGGCGAGCTTCGAATGGCCATGAAACTTCAACCAAAACGCACCAAAGTTTCCAGAATGGATCCTCTCACTATGGGCAACAAAAGCCCCTTAAAATGGAACCCTAAGTCATTCGTTTGATCGGCCAATTTGAAGCTCAAAAACCCTAAATTTTCGGCCATTTCATACGCCTATTTATAGGCAAACTCGAGCAACCCAACGCCCTTGGCCGTCTTACCCATCACCCTTAGAGGCTAAACCTCCCTTAGATCGACCTGGATTGAGCCTCATCCGACCAAGAAACCAAGTTGCAGGTGCGGCCAAGAACGACCGAAAATTCGGTCGGTTTTTCTCGATTTGCGGCCACCACAATTGCTTTCTCCGACCAAGCCCTTTACTAAAGTTGGTCTCCCGACCAAGCCTCGTGCAACCCCGTGGTTTGATCGGCCGAAATCGACGACCAGAGACCCATGCTCGAATCCCATTGGCCAAATTTTGCTGAAATTGCACTTTGGCCCCTTGACTTTTGGCTATCTCATTTTAGCCCATTTCACTAAACCCCTCAACTTTCCTTTATTTCATTTAGGCCAAAAAGTCCTAAAACATCATTTTGACTCTCGAAGATTCCAAACCACCTTGTTTCGGCCTCCCTCTAGCAATTTCTAAAAACTGCACTTAGGCCCGAATCTTCGTTTTGGCCTCAAATCCATTCGTTTCTTCCTGAAACCTCTGAAGGGTTGTTCCTTATGAAAAACCGAAGCCCCCTTGAGCTTCCGTTGACTTCTGAAAAGTCGTCTATGACAATTCGGTATTGCAGCCTATTCGACAGCTGCCTTTTTAGCTGTACCGAAAACGGTTCCTGATCCGATTTCTTTCAGCACCATAAATCCTGTCTCGGGGTGCTCATTAATGCCACATCAATTTCCTTTGGCATCTTGACTCCAGGGTACTCCCGGCAGTCGATTTAATCATCTATACGGTTATAAATTATCGTTATACCCTCAATTTCTCCTTAAATTCCATTTTTGCCCCAAGATAAATTACCCTTGAGTCCTTTAGAATTTCTCGGGTATTATATACACCACTCAAGGCTTAATCATACATAGTAACATAACAACCAATCAAATAAGACAAACCACAATATTCGAGCCCCTGATCACATCTCACACTTCACGGATCTTTTTAATTGGGATTGCCCTGTACACACATTTATCTATGACTGACACGCCAAACGGGCTAGCCACGACATCTGCTTCCATACCTAGAATGATGGTAAAACAAGATGAGCTACAAGACTCAGCAAGCATAACAATAGAATAAAGGTAAGATTGGGCATAGATCTCCCACACTAGAATGCATCCCACCAAATGTAGGCAAGACAAAGGTAAAATCAAAAGTAAACCACACTCGGCATACGCCTCACTACATAACAATTCTATTGCTGGGAATATATCCCTCGGCTAGAATACACCCGTGCAAAGTGCAATGCTACATATGAAAATGCCATGCCATGCCATACCATGCAACATAATATATCCAGTGCTCAACATGATAACAATACACATAACGGTCCTTAGAGTCCACATAGGAAATGCACATCCTAGCACCCAAGTCACAGCATACAAACTTGGCACAGCCATAAACTAGCTAGCATAAAGCCCATGAGCCCGAAGCCCCTACAACACGAGCCCAAGGCTCCCATAACACAGTTCACACAAGCCCAAAGCTTTTATCAGAACCACATACCGGAGTTCCCGAGACATAGCTATCTGGAGCCCACCTTCCACTCATAGCTATCGAGGCTCAACTTTATACCACAATCCATAACCACACACTGGAGTTCCCAAATCATAGCTATCTGGAGTCTAGCTCCCACTCATAGCTATCGAGGGTCAACTCCATATCCCAGTCCATATCAAACGGTAACCATGTAATGCAACAGATAATAAATACAAAGGCTTTTGCAACATCAACGTGGTGACCAAGCCCTCATAAGCTAAACATCAGGCCATGCTACGCCCACATAAGAACTCACATAGGTAAAATACTCTAAATACACATGCTCACCTATCATACCCATGTCGGCACTCAACAAACCAACCGGGATATGCCAATGCGTACACTTCCCACGCACCAGGCTTGACCCCCAATGAATGCAAGCTCAATTTCATGCACTGTAATGTCATGCAATATGCCACATAATGGCAAAGTCGGTCGATACTGACCGAGTACCTATCGACAATCCATAACTAGGAACAACCAGTAGGCGGCCCTCTGCTCGATGACAGTTCACCCCAGTGTCACCAAACAATCAACACGTTACCTCACCGGATGACAGCTTACGTCGCATATTATTACCACTCACACCTACTAGAAACCATAACCACATCATGATATGCACAACGCCAATGGTGGGTGTCCGGAGGTACCAGCTTGCTCGACCCGTCTATAGTCTATCGTAATGGCTGATAACTGGTGCCCATACATCCAGTTATCGGCTGCCACAACCCAACGATTGACAGTCAATAACTTGTACCCTACACCCTATAACTCATATAGACATATCTCGAGACTCCTGATTACAACAACTCACCTCGGAGGGCACCCACAACCACAACTGACTCACTAGGGACCTAACCCCAATCAGGTTCGATATCATTGCCAAAGAAACAGAGGCGATACAATACCCCGTAGGCATTTAACGAATTCAACCCCAAAAGTTTTAATTTAATAAAACTCGCACAATAAAATCCATAACATACATACTTAATTCCTAGAACCAAAGTTGGTTAAGAAAGGATATAGATTTCATAAATCGAATGAGACTCACAAAGGGAGTAAAGAGCTTGTCTCTATTTAGCTGATTTCAACGTTTTTACGCCCACACACTACTTTGTTAATACACGCTGCATAACAATAATATAATCAACCAAAATTGATAATATTACACATTAAAGTAAATTCCAACCGTACAATATCTTCAGCATAATTTCCCTCACTTACCTAAATATTTAAATTTCAATTTACCTAAGTTTTTCCTTAATTTCCTCTTGAATTCCCTCCAATTTACTTCACCACTGTGCCTTCCTTCTTCTCCCTTAAATCCCTTCACTGCTCACTGTTTGCTACCTCAGAGAAGGCCAAAATTGGCCTTTAAATTAGAAAAAATAGAGGGCTGAGAGAAGGCCACGTGGCGGCCACTGGAACCCACGCTGGGGGAGGCCACCGTTTCATCGAAACAATGTCGTTTCGGTGTCCATGGGTTGGAAAAATTCCATCCATTGTTCTTTTCACTCGAACCTGGGTCGCCTAGCTAGTCCCTCGCACGTGTGACCAGTTGGGCTGGCAGCCTCCTTCAGCATATATACTCACTGCATTAATTTTAAAGTAATCCAACATAGTTTCCGCAATTTACATTTAAACCTCATAACTTCCAAGAATTCCCACACACAGCCCACTTAATAATATCTCTCAAACTCCAAATTTTCAATAATTACTTGTCCATTTCTTTTAATACAAAATAATTTAATATTTCCTTTAAACCCTTAAATATTCAATATTCACCGTAATTACAATAATTAATAATTATTAACCGTTCTCAATTTAAATTAATAATTATCAGCCATTCCCAATTAAATTAATAATTATTAATTATTCCCAAATTACTGCGATGTTACAATGCTCCGATTTTCTTCTCCGACGACGGCACACCGGTGATGGGAGATGATTGCACCATGATGATCCTCTCTTCTAATTGATCCTAATGGTGTGCTTCGGTGCTTGAAAGAATGGACGAAAGGCCCTAAATCGGAGGTTTAAAGCCTCGTCCATTGCGTCTGCCTCGCTCTTCCGACGAGCTTCGAAACAGCTTCAAAGCCTGTCCAAAATGCACAAAAATCTCCAAAATTCTTCCTTGATGTAAGGATTGAAGCCTTTAACCACTCCTTAAAAAACGCTCCAAAACTCAGCCAATTTGTGTCCCAAAAATTGAAACCCTCGGCCCCTATTTTATAGCAAAATCCTGCCACATCTCGACTAATCACAGACCAAGGCTTCGCCCCCAAGCTTCCAAGCGCTGTATACGACCTTTTCCAACCCTCCCTCGGTCGTCCCATCACCAAAAGATGGCTCCACGTGCATTGGCAGTGCGGTGACCGATTTTTGGCTGTGTTCACACTGTATTTTGGTTTATTACACTTCAGCTCCTTGTTTCTTCCAAATGCCATTTCAGCCCTTTCCATAACACCCCTAACCTTTCTAACAATATCACTAAGGCCCACAAGTATTGTACTCTTCATTTCATCCTCAAAATTTTTGAAAAACTATTCTTTTAACCTTCTTCGGGCAAATTAGTAAATTACACTTTGACCTGATTGATCGATTTGATCCTAATTTCTTTCATTTTAAATCGAAATCACTCAAGGGTTGTTCTACATATAAAATATTGGTCCGCAAAACACTCCATTGATTTTTGAAAAGTTTCCTACGTTGATTCGATTTTTCAGCCTGATCCACAGCTGTACCGAAAACTGTTCCCGATCCAACTTCTTTTGACACCTAAAATCATGCCTCGAATATCTTATCAATACTATTTCGTTTTCCTTAAACATCTAGGGTCCGAGACACTCCCTACGGTCGATTTAGTCACTCAAAATTGTGGTAGTGTATCCTATAGCCTCATTCTTCTGAAAATTTCACTTATACCCCTCGTAAAATCCCATTTATAATTTCAAGAATTTCCTAAGTATTACACTCTTATCCCCATCAATCAACATACCCAAGAATCGACAAAATCTAACGACCGTATCTCTATAGATCTAAATTTAAACTTTTGGTCGAACCCAATATGTGTATAAACACACTGGCAGTCACCACCAACCATCGTGACCAGTGATTTTCAACGATCAGAGGCAATCACCCGACATTCTTATCTCAATCGACCCATATACAAAAAAATCAACAAGATTCAACAGCTGAATCTCTACAGACCTAAGTTTAAACTTTTGGCTAAACCCGATTTTTTGGGGGATGGATTCTAGATTTAGAGTGGGCGACCGAGGTGGAGGAGACGCGGTGGAAAGAGAGAGTGATGACGGTGCAAATGGGAATAGCGGGTTTTTGTGGCCGGTCGGGTAGGGATGATGGCAATGTGAGCAACAGTGGCTAGATTGAGAGAGAGAGAGAGAGAGAGAGAGATTATGTGTGAAAATGGAGATTGGGCGGAAATTTAGAAAAGATTGAAAAAAAATTAAAAAATAAAATATTTTTTTTGACAAATCCTTCTCTAAACGAGTCTGTACAACTAGCATTTCCAATAATGTATTACCATCATGTGATTGGACATGCCACCTTGCTTGAAATTTAGTGACGAAGGGAGGAAATCCCCAACAAGATTGGACTTAGTAAGAAATATATTTTCTACAAAATTAATTAAGGGCAATTGCCCACTCTCAACTGTCAAAGCATTGAATAGGTCGGTGAGTGCAGGTGAAGTTAGATTCTTAAACGGGAGGACCAGACTTGACACTTGACATGTTGGGCTCCCCACGTTTACAATAAGGAGAATGACTAAAATTAATTAAAAGCTTGTCTCTTTAATATGTTTGATGTTTTAGGAAAATGCTTCTTTCAAACTTGCAACGGATAAAAAAACAGATTCCATGAATGAGTTGTGAATTGCATATTCCCCATAATATATATATATACACATATATAGATCTAGAGAGAGAGAGAGATGGGGGAGAGGGAGAGGGAGAGAGAGAGAGAGATTGAGAAGTTTACCTAAAATTTTATCAAATTATCCATTAAGATTATACTTAAGTTTCATGAGGTAGCCAAAAGTTTATAAAATTATTAAAATTTTTTAACCAACATTTGACCAAAGGGTGATTAGTGTAATTTTTAATATATAAGAATACATATTGTAATTTAATAAAGCGGAAGAAATGGGCACGCAGCGATTAGCTGCTTGCTGTGTTGAGGACCTCACATCCTGCAGGCTGGCCACATTTTTCATATATATATAATTAATTATATATATTCTTTATACTTTATTATATAAATGTGTGTATATATATACATATTGTACATATATATAAATTTAAGTTATTTGACCGATTCATGTGGTCAAATAAATTATTTTTAAATTAAATTTCAATTTAATTTTTTAAATTTCTAAATATTTTAAAAATAATTTGAAGTGTTGCACACGTAATAATGCATGATAAATCCACTAGGATGAATTTCTCCCTCCATACGTCATTCCCTCTTCAATGCGTGATGTAAAATTTGACGTTGACAATGCACACAAGAGGGAATGTACAATATTTTCTGTGGCTCTCAGTCAAATGGTTGTTGGGGCCATTAATTTTTGTCATGTGACAGGCAGGTACAAATGTCTATTCACATGTTTACTGTATGAAGACAAGCAATGACTCAAAAATATTTTTAGGGGTGTCAAAAAAAAATCTACAAATTATGAAAATTGACTAAATCAAACTACACCGTATCATGTGATTTTTTTAGGGAGGTTACCGACATGATTTGAAAAACCTTCAAATTGTACAGAATTTGAGAATTTTTCAATTCAATTTAAATTAAATCGTCTAAATATAATGTAATAATAAAATAATTTATTTTGATAAATTATTAATTTATTAAAATAAATTATTTATCAATCTATTTAACAGTTTATAAATTGTTTAATAGTTTATATATAAATTGTTTATTTTGTTTTTTTATATAATTTATTTATAATAACAAATTATTTTAAAAATTATAAAACAATTTATATATTCATGATGCTTATATATAAATAATCTATTTATATATGTTTAACAATCTCTTTATATAAACAGATTATTTATATATAATTTTGTATTTATTTTGATTTATGGCTTAAATAGTTGATGAAATAATTCATGAAATTGTCAAAATTGTACCATGAAAATGGGTAGATTAATATTTTGGATATTTTGGACAAACTACGAAAATAGCACCGTATTTTGCGATGTGATTTGGTACAGTTTTTACACACCAAATTAAATCGCGTGATCTGATTTGATAGAAAAATTGCATAAATAATTCGGCATATTAAAAATGTCAAAAATTGACCAAATCGAACCATGGACACTCCTACTTGATTTGGTAAAAGCTATTCACATGTTTATTGTATTGTAATTTACACTTATATTAACCTCTTGAAGCCTGAACTGTTGCTCAAAGTCTTCAGGTGTGGTTAACTTATATATAACATATAAAAATCACTAAATTTGGCAGTTATGTGTCAAATGCAAAAGCCATGCTATGTGGATGATAAATCTTTCCCAATTGCTTCCTTCATCCACAAATCTTGATCATTCAAAAATGGTAGTTGGTGATAATTTCCCTCTTCAATGCATGATGTAAAACATTTGACACTGACGATGCATAAAATATAAGCCACTCAATCTACTGATATGAGTGAATAGTTCAACCACTAATTTTTGTCATATGGCAGGCAGGTACAAATGCCTATCTATATATGGTTCAAATTAATTTAAAGGACTACATGGGAGACCTATTTAGATTTATATATGTGTGTGTTATTGTCACGACCAAGAATCATTAATAACAAACCATATATCTTTTTAAGGCTGCAAACCTCAAAAGATTTGGGCGCTCTTTATTTGTGATTTTTTTTTTTAACTTCAGTTTTTTTTTTGTATTTTTTTGTAAAAAACTAAAGAAAAAAAATACCTTTATTGCTGTCAAATATAAACCAGTTTTAATCTTTAGAAAATGAAAAAATGTGTTTAAAATTGAGAAATTTTCTAGTTGAAAACATTAACTAAAAATAAACTAACATTTGTTTATTATTAATTTTTATTTTTATCCATTTATTGTAATTTAATGAAGTGAATAATAATTCTAATGGATTCCAAATATCTGAAAAATCGTGACAAGGTTCGACTGTGGGTCTTCATGAATTTGATGTTTTTCAGAGAGTAAATTGTCAATACAAATAAAAGTTAAGTTAAAATAAATTGATAAAATAAATCCTAAGGTAATGTTGGATAGTATTGTGTGATGTTATGGTAAATTTCGCTGACATCTAGCGGATTTGTTGTAATAAATTCATTGCATCTTTGTATAAATCAATAAAAGATAAGATTTTCTTTATTCATATATATTCTATGTGAAAATCTTATTCTTAAGGTGTTGAGACTGTCTGACAGAATTATCTGATAATAAAACTTCTCAAACTAATCCTAGCTAGTCCTTAGATTCTTTAGATGGGGATTCCGATTAATCGAGTATGGACTAGCACATGAATTATTACCTCGTTCGGTATGGGGATATTGATGGGAGGATGGTGTGTCACGTGTCATATGACATGAAATGTCGCTAGTAAACCTGTGGGTGGTCGCTTGTGAACAATCATCGAATGTGACGCCAATGACTGACCACATGGCATGGTGGATAATAGTTGAGTCATTAGGTTACAATGGTATGTTGATCTTTAGACTTGAATTGGCACAGTTGTTTTATGTATTAGTGTGTAGAATTTACTAATAAACCGAACTATCCAATTAGGAGGTGGAAATATTTATCTATGTGGTTTCGTATTGCTAGTATATGGAGACAAGTGTTAGCAATAAGATCCATCACCCTCGTCAATATTTGATGAGGTTAACGTTTTATATGATCTACTATTGATTTGGACAGTCCTTGGTCAGGGCAGATTGAAAGTCAGGAAATATGTTTCTTGAGGTGTCATCTAGTCATATTAATGAAGTCTGACACATAGTTATTGAATTTATGAGTTTGTTACTCCACGACTCTTGCTCAGTCGGGACATTAGGTGATAGAAAGATTATAGCACACATTAATCGTCAACTATAATAAGTTTACTTGAAGTGAGACTTCATTGCCACCTATATTGTCCTGAACTGCTGCTAAGTGCTATTTAGGAACTCACGGAACGTCGTCAATATTTGAAAAAGTTCAAGTGATAGGTCAAAGGGTTGATCGATACTGTAAAAGGTTTTAGTATTATCTGATTGCTAACAAATAATAAATCTAGAAAATTATATATTATATAGTATTGTGTTTGGTATCGATATCGTGTGCCTAAAATATTTGTGGAAATGGTTGGTCAAAAGTTGACCCTTGGCCCCTCTTGCCAATATTAATGCATAGCGCATAGTGTGAAATCAATTATTGATTGCACAATAGATTGGGGTGAATTGTAAGTAGTGCATAGTAAAATAAATTATTGATTGCATAATAACCAGGGGGCGACGAACGTGAGAAGGGATTGATTTTTGAAAAGAAAAAAGAAAAGAAGTAGGGGGTTGATAAAAGGACAGAAGCGGCCCTTGTTTTTCCTATCTCTTCACTACAAGAAAAATAGTTTTTAATGACGGAATTTAGTGACAAAATTATTTCGTTGCTAATATTTTTAAATATTTTTTTACTTTAGTGACGGAATTAGTGACGAAAAATCGGTCACTAAATTTAGCGACGAAATTAGTGACGGAAATCTAATCCCTAAAAAATAGAAAAAATTAAATAAAAAAATAAATTTAGCGACGGGGCCACACTCGTCCCTAAAAAAAAAAATAAAAAAATGTAAAATTTAGCAACGAAATCACCCCGTCGCTAAAAAATAAATTAAAAATTAAAATTTAGCAATGGGGTGACCCTATCGCTAAAAAATAAAAAAAATAAATATAAAATGTAAAATTTGGCGACGGGGTCACACCCATCGCTAAAAAATAAAAATATTAAATAAAAAATATAAAATTTAACATAATTAATTAAAAATTAAAATTATTTAGTGATGGAATATTCTATCGTTAAATAATTAAAAAATATTAAATTATTTAAAACATTTAAAATTTTAAATTTAAATTTAAATTATTTAAACAAATATAAATATAACTTTTATGATAATCTAAAATAACTAAAAATTACATTTAAACATATCATAATAATTTTTACTAGCATTAATATTAGAAAAAATTAAACTAATAATTTTTTAAACATATTACAAATTAAAATCAAAATAAGAACATAATTTTTCACTACTAATATAATAATTTATAAACTTTTATTTGAATTAATAATGAAATAAAATTAAAATTAATATTCATTTCTCTTCACTAACATTAATATTAAAATTAATGTCATTAAATAAGTTTGAGAAAGTTTGGAGTGTAAATATAATTCTAAAAAGCTTGAAAGAGAATACTATAAATATATTTTATACACATCATTAAACAAGAAGGCTTTCAGATCGGCTAGCTTGCGCACAGAACTTGGTCATGAAAGGTTGGGGATTCGAATCTGGTAGAGAGCATGAGATAATAGCTGGAAGTAATATCCTAGCGCGGCCACGTAGCGTTTATGAGAGGAGGGAAGGGGCTGGCGCGCTTTGAATTTTGGGGCATACATTAAATTTAGCCCGAATTCAGCGATGGGGTTGTACTCATCTCCAATCATCGACAGGGGATAAACCCCCCAGTCGCTGATTCTATCACTGATTAGCAACGGGTACAACCCCTTGTCGTTGATTCCGTCGCTAAAAAAATCTTGTTGCTAACCCTGTCGCTAAATTTCAGCGATGTTTTTCTTAGCGACGGAAAGGTACACGTCACTAAATCCGTCAATAAAACGTTGATTTTTTGTAGTGCTCTTTCTCCCTCCCTCACACTGTTTTCTTTTTCTTTTTCTTCCTCTAAAAATATCATAAAAATTATACGTGTATAATTTTGACACGCGAGCACCAGTGATACGTAAATCCTCCGTGTCTAGCATGGAAAGAGGTGATCGAAACGATACCTTACTACATACTAGGTGTAGACATATAGGTTTTACCACAATGTGATGTGAACATTGTCTCAATATAGAAATTATTTATGTACCCCAACCTTACATCGGATAGCAGGTATACATTTATTTATGCATTCAATTGTTAAATATGTATGTTGCTTAAATACCTAAGCTATGTATAGTGTGTATATTATATTTCGTTTCGTATATCTGATACAAAGTAAAAAAATTATTTTTTCTCTTACCGTTGAACTAGTGATTCCCGTCATTAATATTAGCCATTAACAAAATCATAGAAAGATCAACTCCAAAGTACCGCAAATCAATTTTTATCAAAACAACACAAAATGAAATTAACACTGAAATTAAATTGAAATTAACCATTAACGGGGATAGAAGACGACTACGGACGATGGAGAAGCTGAAGGATGGAAGGTTAGCCGGTACGTTGATCATAAGCTCTTTACTAGCCTTCATACCTTGGTCCTTGGGCTCAGATCCGCTGTTACAGGCCACACACCCATGGTGCTATTGTCTTTCTAAAGACTCCTTGTCCCGTCTCCGAGAGTTGTAATTGACCCGACTCCCGTTACTTCTGATACTTTTCAATACCAGTCTAAATCTCCAAATCTTACGGATCCTCTATCCTATTCAGAGTTACATTCGCTTAGGTTTCCAACCTTTCCTCGAACCAACCTCAATTTAAAACTCTTGGCTCATTTCCCGAAATCTATCAGGACATCTTACCTTTCAGAAACTTCTGATCCTTATGGTGCTTATAACAATCAACTTTGATTTCACGTTCACCATCATAGAGCCTCATGCTCTCATCAATTCTTTCATGATCTGCTTACTACCTAGCAAGCCAATTTCTTTCATAACATCGATCGTGATGTTCCTTAACATTATCCTCAATGTTCCTCGTGTGTCTCCTTATCCGAGGAGTACACTAACAAATCATTAACTCTATGATCCTCAATGTTCCTTATGTGTCTCCCTATCCGAGGAGTACATCATCATATCATTAACTCTATGATCCTCAATGTTCCTTATGTGTCTCCCTAACCGAGGAGTACACCAATATATCATCAATAGACACAATTACCAACCCGACTTCAATGTGAAAGGTACATTGGTCAAATCATCAATTCACGACTCCATTTGTCGTTTTTTTCCAGAATGCCTCATTCCCTTATCTTAACCTCGATCACACATCAATCATCTATATCCCAGCCTCTTGCGGCTGTTTCATCTTTCATCAATTTCAAGGTAAAAGATATCAATTCTATTTTTATCACCTCTTTCAAAGTCTGATAATTTATATCCTCAATCAAGCCACACACGGCTAATCATCCTATATCCTCAAGTTATCATTGGCCATCATCATTTAGAAATAATCCCGATAAATCTTTCGAGAATATATTCTATCATCTTCCATTTCTTACGGCTTTTCACTGACCGCAAGTGCCCGTACCATATCTCGACAGGCTCCTTATTTCCATAACTTGCTGACATCACTCAGCGATACACTTCCCAATCTGCCACCAAGGCTACCTAGACTAATTGTCTAGCCATACGAGAGTTCCAATCCTCATAATCGAAAATCTCGGATCCTCAATCAATTCGGGTCTACAGCTTTTCTTACTGCGACCAACATTTTGGCACATCGACCATCATTTGATCCTTTCAATCACGTCCAAGATTTGCACAATCTTCAAGACGACAATCATAGCTACACTACCAGCTAGAGCAGGTAGGTACTTACATTACCCACAGTACTCCAATCCTCGCTGGATTTCTTCCTTTGAAAACTCTAAAGTTCCATTACGAACCTCTAGATCCTCAATTATTTCTTTAAGAAATTCCTCAAGATTCACAAACCGATCAATCCTCGAAGATCCCAAATCAGATCACACTATCTGGTTCCACTTATCTTCCAAGAACTCGATTTCCTTTGCCTTCATGGCTTTCCATTCATCATGGTGCATTTAAACTCTCTTCGTCGGATTGACCACCGACAACCTTACCTGATTTCACAGGTTCGTTTAACATACTGAACCGTAGTCACGACTTCTGTTGACTAGGTCTTCTTATCATTCCTTTACGGTCGATACGACCTATTAAGCATTTCTTTCCTTTTTAGTACCCGAACTCTACCTTGAGTTGAGACTACCATTTCACTATTCATCAGTCAAACCTTTAGACCGGTCATGCTCCACTACCTGTAATCTCATTTACCGAGAATCAACTGACTCTCGCCTTTCGTTCTTCAGATCCAGTTGACTATCGACACACGACCATTAAATTAGTTCTTCTTAGGCACTACTCTTTCCGTCAGCCAGCATACAGCTGTCATCATCACCCCCATCATATGGTAGGCTTACTCCTACGTCATACGTCAACCCTAACTCGGGTGCATTTTGGGTGAAAACTGCACGATCTCGTCGTAGCCCTCAAGAACTATCATTCGTCGTCGTTGCCCTGAGTCTAACTCCTTCTGTAAGAACCTTTATTCTAGGCCCTCATCATGGCCTGGTGATTTCCTCACCTCATAGGTAGCGCCTACACGGCTCACGAGCATGCATCTTTCATTTCCATTTCATACGTCAGGTAGCATTCCTTTGAGCCACCCAACACGACCATCTCATGATCCCATTGCAATATTTAAATAGGACACACAGTCCATATTTAATCCATCTCTTTTAGATTCCTGAGGCTTCCGACCTCGATCTATCATAGCTAGTGGCACACCTCGCACCCATTGGGACTTAGGTCTCCCCTACAAGGTACAGACCCTACTGCGTTGCCCCAGATATTCAACATCTGATCGTCTCCTCGGCAGTACACTAAGCAACTTAGATCCTGGGTCACCTGACCCATACCGCGAGACAGCTAACTAGCTTCCCCGGTACGTTGATCGTAAGCTCATCACAAGCCTTCTGCTCGGTCCCTAGATCCAGATCTGTTACTGCGAACACCGACCAGTAGTGTTGTCACCCTGTTAGGGTTCCCTTATCCCGCCTTTGCGAGTCTCATCGATTGCACCACTTTTGCCTCATCAATTGGCGCACTCGTGCGCCATCATTTGGCCATTCTCGGCCTCTAGTTTGTCCCAATCCGTGGGATCCCATATCTTATTTCCAAGGCTACTAAATGAACCTCGAAAATACTTATCCTTTGATCTTAACTCATCAGCTAGGTCATGCATCATCAGACTAATCATTCCTGATCCGATCATCATCGATAACTACCAGTTATCTAATCTTTCCTTTCAATGATTTTGACTAACGTCCTTAAATTATTAGTCTCCAAAATCTCTCGGATCCCTAATCATGGTTACCGAGTCTTCCTTACATTCCAATCATAACATCGGATCCTTATTCCAATAGCTAGATCATTCTACTCGAACTAGCTTCTATCAGGCATTCTACTATTCACCGAGAATAGTAGTCGTCTACTGAAATAGTGTCTGTCGTGAAGAGTACACCAGGTAAGTTCCCAGGAAAGAGTGGTGGGTCACAATGGACGCACTTAAGTACCAAGTCTTTCCTTAGCCAGAACTAGCCTAGACATGCACTTCCATAACAACGCACTTATCCAGTAACCGTCAATACCTAAATCTTACAGTGGCTTTATTTATCTAGCCACACGCGACCTTTTCCTTAGGTTCGCTTTAATATAAACTATACTAAAGTCAGACATTTCCTATGTCCTCAACATTTTCGCTCTGATACCAACTGTAACACCCCGTCCCATCGAGGGGCGTGCCACTATGCTGGGGCCCATCACATACATACATAATCCCTTTTCCTTATACATCAATTACCGTATTTCAAAGGGAAATCCCAGCAAATCATTACATATGCGGAAGCGATAATCGAAACCTGATACGGTACATACTTGAATTCACTATATTAAAACAATATAAGAAATCCGTACCATATATTACCATCATATCCTCGAGTACATAAATACATTTCTCATCAAATAAAATACTCGATCCACTTGCTGAATCCATCGGCCACGCCATCACGTGCCGTCATATCTCAACCTGCTCCTTGCCCTAACTGCAAGTCTCAACTGGAACGTTGAATGTTCCAGGGGCATAACCCATTAGAAGATGAAACTTCTAGTGAGGGTCCAAAAACATATATATGATGCATGATGCAATAACATGAATAAACATATACCCATAATGTAACTTCCCAGGCATCCCCAGCCCGGCTAGGAATCCTCGGCAAATCCCGAACCTCTGCAGGATAAGCCAAACGTTATTCCTTCAACGCCCGAGGGGAATTACGGCTACACTCTGAGGGTATCATCCCATCCCCATGCACAAGTTTCAATATGACAATAGTATCGTGCAATATAAATATCACGACTTTCAATGCAATATGACAAATGAATATTGCATTTCATAATAACATGCACATATAACAATCATATCATAAATAGGATAGGACAACTCACCTTTTGAGACAAACTTGCATTTTCCTCGAAAAGCGTGTTTTGCCTCGATATGCGTGCCCCACCTCGATTCTCGTGCCAACTCTCAAAAGTTGCACCAATCTTATCATCTTAATCTTCTCAAACATAAAATGATATTTAATTACTAAATATCCTCAAAATTCCATTTATTTTCTATTTTCTTTCATTTTCCTTCATTTTTCCTTCTAAAAACCTCAATAAATATACTGAGACTATTTCTTCAAATCTAACTTCACAACAATTCATTATATGCTATGAACTTTCAAGGAAAAATACTGAACTTACCCGGATATTGCGTTTTCACGCAAAACAAGGCACTTTGGTGCGAAAACTAAGGCATCAGGAATCCCAAATCCCAATCTTTTTGCACAAACCTCCATAAAATATTTTTCTCTATTTTTCAGTATTTTTTTCATATTTTCCACCCTTACACGCGCCCCCACGCGCCAACACATGACTAGGGCGAGTGAGGCGCGTGGAAGACCAGCGCGTGACCGGCACGCGCCGGTCGTCTTCTCCGGCGTTCCGGTCGCCGGAGATCGGGGCTGACTCCACCACTTTGAAGCCCTCTCTTATTCGATCCTCATGGGCAAGTTTGAGCCTCAAAGGACCACCGGAAGACCTCCCATCGAAGCCTCGAACCTTCGGCCAGACCGCCCGCCTCACTTTTCCGGCGAGCTTCGAATGGCCATGAAACTTCAACCAAAACGCACCAAAGTTTCCAGAATGGATCCTCTCACTATGGGCAACAAAAGCCCCTTAAAATGGAACCCTAAGTCATTCGTTTGATCGGCCAATTTGAAGCTCAAAAACCCTAAATTTTCGGCCATTTCATACGCCTATTTATAGGCAAACTCGAGCAACCCAATGCCCTTGGCCGTCTTACCCATCACCCTTAGAGGCTAAACCTCCCTTAGATCGACCTGGATTGAGCCTCATCCGACCAAGAAACCAAGTTGCAGGTGCGGCCAAGAACGACCGAAAATTCGGTCGGTTTTTCTCGATTTGCGGCCACCACAATTGCTTTCTCCGACCAAGCCCTTTACTAAAGTTGGTCTCCCGACCAAGCCTCGTGCAACCCCGTGGTTTGATCGGCCGAAATCGACGACCAGAGACCCATGCTCGAATCCCATTGGCCAAATTTTGCTGAAATTACACTTTGGCCCCTTGACTTTTGGCTATCTCATTTTAGCCCATTTCACTAAACCCCTCAACTTTCCTTTATTTCATTTAGGCCAAAAAGTCCTAAAACATCATTTTGACTCTCGAAGATTCCAAACCACCTTGTTTCGGCCTCCCTCTAGCAATTTCTAAAAACTGCACTTAGGCCCGAATCTTCGTTTTGGCCTCAAATCCATTCGTTTCTTCCTGAAACCTCTGAAGGGTTGTTCCTTATGAAAAACCGAAGCCCCCTTGAGCTTCCGTTGACTTCTGAAAAGTTGTCTATGACAATTCGGTATTGCAGCCTATTCAACAGCTGCCTTTTTAGCTGTACCGAAAACGGTTTCTGATCCGATTTCTTTCAGCACCATAAATCCTGTCTCGGGGTGCTCATTAATGCCACATCAATTTCCTTTGGCATCTTGACTCCAGGGTACTCCCGGCAGTCGATTTAATCATCTATACGGTTATAAATTACCGTTATACCCTCAATTTCTCCTTAAATTCCATTTTTGCCCCAAGATAAATTACCCTTGAGTCCTTTAGAATTTCTCGGGTATTATATACACCACTCAAGGCTTAATCATACATAGTAACATAACAACCAATCAAATAAGACAAACCACAATATTCGAGCCCCTGATCACATCTCACACTTCACGGATCTTTTTAATTGGGATTGCCCTGTACACACATTTATCTATGACTGACACGCCAAACGGGCTAGCCACGACATCTGCTTCCATACCTAGAATGATGGTAAAACAAGATGAGCTACAAGACTCAGCAAGCATAACAATAGAATAAAGGTAAGATTGGGCATAGATCTCCCACACTAGAATGCATCCCACCAAATGTAGGCAAGACAAAGGTAAAATCAAAAGTAAACCACACTCGGCATACGCCTCACTACATAACAATTCTATTGCTGGGAATATATCCCTCGGCTAGAATACACCCGTGCAAAGTGCAATGCTACATATGAAAATGCCATGCCATGCCATACCATGCAACATAATATATCCAGTGCTCAACATGATAACAATACACATAACGGTCCTTAGAGTCCACATAGGAAATGCACATCCTAGCACCCAAGTCACAGCATACAAACTTGGCACAGCCATAAACTAGCTAGCATAAAGCCCATGAGCCCGAAGCCCCTACAACACGAGCCCAAGGCTCCCATAACACAGTTCACACAAGCCCAAAGCTTTTATCAGAACCACATACCGGAGTTCCCGAGACATAGCTATCTGGAGCCCACCTTCCACTCATAGCTATCGAGGCTCAACTTTATACCACAATCCATAACCACACACTGGAGTTCCCAAATCATAGCTATCTGGAGTCTAGCTCCCACTCATAGCTATCGAGGGTCAACTCCATATCCCAGTCCATATCAAACGGTAACCATGTAATGCAACAGATAATAAATACAAAGGCTTTTGCAACATCAACGTGGTGACCAAGCCCTCATAAGCTAAACATCAGGCCATGCTACGCCCACATAAGAACTCACATAGGTAAAATACTCTAAATACACATGCTCACCTATCATACCCATGTCGGCACTCAACAAACCAACCGGGATATGCCAATGCGTACACTTCCCACGCACCAGGCTTGACCCCCAATGAATGCAAGCTCAATTTCATGCACTGTAATGTCATGCAATATGCCACATAATGGCAAAGTCGGTCGATACTGACCGAGTACCTATCGACAATCCATAACTAGGAACAACCAGTAGGCGGCCCTCTGCTCGATGACAGTTCACCCCAGTGTCACCAAACAATCAACACGTTACCTCACCGGATGACAGCTTACGTCGCATATTATTACCACTCACACCTACTAGAAACCATAACCACATCATGATATGCACAACGCCAATGGTGGGTGTCCGGAGGTACCAGCTTGCTCGACCCGTCTATAGTCTATCGTAATGGCTGATAACTGGTGCCCATACATCCAGTTATCGGCTGCCACAACCCAACGATTGACAGTCAATAACTTGTACCCTACACCCTATAACTCATATAGACATATCTCGAGACTCCTGATTACAACAACTCACCTCGGAGGGCACCCACAACCACAACTGACTCACTAGGGACCTAACCCCAATCAGGTTCGATATCATTGCCAAAGAAACAGAGGCGATACAATACCCCGTAGGCATTTAACGAATTCAACCCCAAAAGTTTTAATTTAATAAAACTCGCACAATAAAATCCATAACATACATACTTAATTCCTAGAACCAAAGTTGGTTAAGAAAGGATATAGATTTCATAAATCGAATGAGACTCACAAAGGGAGTAAAGAGCTTGTCTCTATTTAGCTGATTTCAACGTTTTTACGCCCACACACTACTTTGTTAATACACGCTGCATAACAATAATATAATCAACCAAAATTGATAATATTACACATTAAAGTAAATTCCAACCGTACAATATCTTCAGCATAATTTCCCTCACTTACCTAAATATTTAAATTTCAATTTACCTAAGTTTTTCCTTAATTTCCTCTTGAATTCCCTCCAATTTACTTCACCACTGTGCCTTCCTTCTTCTCCCTTAAATCCCTTCACTGCTCACTGTTTGCTACCTTAGAGAAGGCCAAAATTGGCCTTTAAATTAGAAAAAATAGAGGGCTGAGAGAAGGCCACGTGGCGGCCACTGGAACCCACGCTGGGGGAGGCCACCGTTTCATCGAAACAATGTCGTTTCGGTGTCCATGGGTTGGAAAAATTCCATCCATTGTTCTTTTCACTCGAACCTGGGTCGCCTAGCTAGTCCCTCGCACGTGTGACCAGTTGGGCTGGCAGCCTCCTTCAGCATATATACTCACTGCATTAATTTTAAAGTAATCCAACATAGTTTCCGCAATTTACATTTAAACCTCATAACTTCCAAGAATTCCCACACACAGCCCACTTAATAATATCTCTCAAACTCCAAATTTTCAATAATTACTTGTCCATTTCTTTTAATACAAAATAATTTAATATTTCCTTTAAACCCTTAAATATTCAATATTCACCGTAATTACAATAATTAATAATTATTAACCGTTCTCAATTTAAATTAATAATTATCAGCCATTCCCAATTAAATTAATAATTATTAATTATTCCCAAATTACTGCGATGTTACAATGCTCCGATTTTCTTCTCCGACGACGGCACACCGGTGATGGGAGATGATTGCACCATGATGATCCTCTCTTCTAATTGATCCTAATGGTGTGCTTCGGTGCTTGAAAGAATGGACGAAAGGCCCTAAATCGGAGGTTTAAAGCCTCGTCCATTGCGTCTGCCTCGCTCTTCCGACGAGCTTCGAAACAGCTTCAAAGCCTGTCCAAAATGCACAAAAATCTCCAAAATTCTTCCTTGATGTAAGGATTGAAGCCTTTAACCACTCCTTAAAAAATGCTCCAAAACTCAGCCAATTTGTGTCCCAAAAATTGAAACCCTCGGCCCCTATTTTATAGCAAAATCCTGCCACATCTCGACTAATCACAGACCAAGGCTTCGCCCCCAAGCTTCCAAGCGCTGTATACGACCTTTTCCAACCCTCCCTCGGTCGTCCCATCACCAAAAGATGGCTCCACGTGCATTGGCAGTGCGGTGACCGATTTTTGGCTGTGTTCACACTGTATTTTGGTTTATTACACTTCAGCTCCTTGTTTCTTCCAAATGCCATTTCAGCCCTTTCCATAACACCCCTAACCTTTCTAACAATATCACTAAGGCCCACAAGTATTGTACTCTTCATTTCATCCTCAAAATTTTTGAAAAACTATTCTTTTAACCTTCTTCGGGCAAATTAGTAAATTACACTTTGACCTGATTGATCGATTTGATCCTAATTTCTTTCATTTTAAATCGAAATCACTCAAGGGTTGTTCTACATATAAAATATTGGTCCTCAAAACACTCCATTGATTTTTGAAAAGTTTCCTACGTTGATTCGATTTTTCAGCCTGATCCACAGCTGTACCGAAAACTGTTCCCGATCCAACTTCTTTTGACACCTAAAATCATGCCTCGAATATCTTATCAATACTATTTCGTTTTCCTTAAACATCTAGGGTCCGAGGCACTCCCTACGGTCGATTTAGTCACTCAAAATTGTGGTAGTGTATCCTATAGCCTCATTCTTCTGAAAATTTCACTTATACCCCTCGTAAAATCCCATTTATAATTTCAAGAATTTCCTAAGTATTACACTCTTATCCCCATCAATCAACATACCCGAGAATCGACAAAATCTAACGACCGTATCTCTATAGATCTAAATTTAAACTTTTGGTCGAACCCAATATGTGTATAAACACACTGGCAGTCACCACCAACCATCGTGACCAGTGATTTTCAACGATCAGAGGCAATCACCCGACATTCTTATCTCAATCGACCCATATACAAAAAAATCAACAAGATTCAACAGCTGAATCTCTACAGACCTAAGTTTAAACTTTTGGCTAAACCCGATTTTTTGGGGGATGGATTCTAGATTTAGAGTGGGCGACCGAGGTGGAGGAGACGCGGTGGAAAGAGAGAGTGATGACGGTGCAAATGGGAATAGCGGGTTTTTGTGGCCGGTCGGGTAGGGATGATGGCAATGTGAGCAACAGTGGCTAGATTGAGAGAGAGAGAGAGAGAGAGAGAGAGACTATGTGTGAAAATGGAGATTGGGCGGAAATTTAGAAAAGATTGAAAAAAAATTAAAAAATAAAATATTTTTTTTGACAAATCCTTCTCTAAACGAGTCTGTACAACTAGCATTTCCAATAATGTATTACCATCATGTGATTGGACATGCCACCTTGCTTGAAATTTAGTGACGAAGGGAGGAAATCCCCAACAAGATTGGACTTAGTAAGAAATATATTTTCTACAAAATTAATTAAGGGCAATTGCCCACTCTCAACTGTCAAAGCATTGAATAGGTCGGTGAGTGCAGGTGAAGTTAGATTCTTAAACGGGAGGACCAGACTTGACACTTGACATGTTGGGCTCCCCACGTTTACAATAAGGAGAATGACTAAAATTAATTAAAAGCTTGTCTCTTTAATATGTTTGATGTTTTAGGAAAATGCTTCTTTCAAACTTGCAACGGATAAAAAAACAGATTCCATGAATGAGTTGTGAATTGCATATTCCCCATAATATATATATATACACATATATAGATCTAGAGAGAGAGAGATGGGGGAGAGGGAGAGGGAGAGAGAGAGAGAGATTGAGAAGTTTACCTAAAGTTTTATCAAATTATCCATTAAGATTATACTTAAGTTTCATGAGGTAGCCAAAAGTTTATAAAATTATTAAAATTTTTTAACCAACATTTGACCAAAGGGTGATTAGTGTAATTTTTAATATATAAGAATACATATTGTAATTTAATAAAGCGGAAGAAATGGGCACGCAGCGATTAGCTGCTTGCTGTGTTGAGGACCTCACATCCTGCAGGCTGGCCACATTTTTCATATATATATAATTAATTATATATATTCTTTATACTTTATTATATAAATGTGTGTATATATATACATATTGTACATATATATAAATTTAAGTTATTTGACCGATTCATGTGGTCAAATAAATTATTTTTAAATTAAATTTCAATTTAATTTTTTAAATTTCTAAATATTTTAAAAATAATTTGAAGTGTTGCACACGTAATAATGCATGATAAATCCACTAGGATGAATTTCTCCCTCCATACGTCATTCCCTCTTCAATGCGTGATGTAAAATTTGACGTTGACAATGCACACAAGAGGGAATGTACAATATTTTCTGTGGCTCTCAGTCAAATGGTTGTTGGGGCCATTAATTTTTGTCATGTGACAGGCAGGTACAAATGTCTATTCACATGTTTACTGTATGAAGACAAGCAATGACTCAAAAATATTTTTAGGGGTGTCAAAAAAAAATCTACAAATTGTGAAAATTGACTAAATCAAACTACACCGTATCATGTGATTTTTTTAGGGAGGTTACCGACATGATTTGAAAAACCTTCAAATTGTACAGAATTTGAGAATTTTTCAATTCAATTTAAATTAAATCGTCTAAATATAATGTAATAATAAAATAATTTATTTTGATAAATTATTAATTTATTAAAATAAATTATTTATCAATCTATTTAACAGTTTATAAATTGTTTAATAGTTTATATATAAATTGTTTATTTTGTTTTTTTATATAATTTATTTATAATAACAAATTATTTTAAAAATTATAAAACAATTTATATATTCATGATGCTTATATATAAATAATCTATTTATATATGTTTAACAATCTCTTTATATAAACAGATTATTTATATATAATTTTGTATTTATTTTGATTTATGGCTTAAATAGTTGATGAAATAATTCATGAAATTGTCAAAATTGTACCATGAAAATGGGTAGATTAATATTTTGGATATTTTGGACAAACTACGAAAATAGCACCGTATTTTGCGATGTGATTTGGTACAGTTTTTACATACCAAATTAAATCGCGTGATCTGATTTGATAGAAAAATTGCATAAATAATTCGGCATACTAAAAATGTCAAAAATTGACCAAATCGAATCATGGACACTCCTACTTGATTTGGTAAAAGCTATTCACATGTTTATTGTATTGTAATTTACACTTATATTAACCTCTTGAAGCCTGAACTGTTGCTCAAAGTCTTCAGGTGTGGTTAACTTATATATAACATATAAAAATCACTAAATTTGGCAGTTATGTGTCAAATGCAAAAGCCATGCTATGTGGATGATAAATCTTTCCCAATTGCTTCCTTCATCCACAAATCTTGATCATTCAAAAATGGTAGTTGGTGATAATTTCCCTCTTCAATGCATGATGTAAAACATTTGACACTGACGATGCATAAAATATAAGCCACTCAATCTACTGATATGAGTGAATAGTTCAACCACTAATTTTTGTCATATGGCAGGCAGGTACAAATGCCTATCTATATATGGTTCAAATTAATTTAAAGGACTACATGGGAGACCTATTTAGATTTATATATGTGTGTGTTATTGTCACGACCAAGAATCATTAATAACAAACCATATATCTTTTTAAGGCTGCAAACCTCAAAAGATTTGGGCGCTCTTTATTTGTGATTTTTTTTTTTAACTTCAGTTTTTTTTTTGTATTTTTTTGTAAAAAACTAAAGAAAAAAAATACCTTTATTGCTGTCAAATATAAACCAGTTTTAATCTTTAGAAAATGAAAAAATGTGTTTAAAATTGAGAAATTTTCTAGTTGAAAACATTAACTAAAAATAAACTAACATTTGTTTATTATTAATTTTTATTTTTATCCATTTATTGTAATTTAATGAAGTGAATAATAATTCTAATGGATTCCAAATATCTGAAAAATCGTGACAAGGTTCGACTGTGGGTCTTCATGAATTTGATGTTTTTCAGAGAGTAAATTGTCAATACAAATAAAAGTTAAGTTAAAATAAATTGATAAAATAAATCCTAAGGTAATGTTGGATAGTATTGTGTGATGTTATGGTAAATTTCGCTGACATCTAGCGGATTTGTTGTAATAAATTTATTGCATCTTTGTATAAATCAATAAAAGATAAGATTTTCTTTATTCATATATCTTCTATGTGAAAATCTTATTCTTAAGGTGTTGTGTAACACCCGAGAAAATTTTTGAAGATAAAATGATATTAGGTAAAGGGCAAAATTGGAATTTTGAGAAAAATGAGACTTTAGGGCACACTAACCTAGTTTTGGGCGACCAAATTAGCCAACGGGAGTACCTCGGACCCGAGATTGCCCGAGAAAATGGTATAGTATCGACAAGCAATTAAAATTATGATTTTTAGTGATGAAAGGAAGAAGATCGGGAACAGTTTTCGGTACAGCAAAATACAGCTGCCCGTTTAGGTCGTATTACCGAATTGCTGTAAACGAAGTCCAAAAAGTCAATGGAGAGTGTCAAGGAATAGTATTCGATGTGTAGAACAACCCTTAAGTGGTTTCGGGTTGAATCGGGTGGATTTGAGGTCAAATAAATCAGTCGGGCCAAAGTGTAATTTTCTAAAAATGCCCAAGGGAGGTCTAAACAGCAAATTTTCGAATGTTTCAAGGGTGAAATGAGAATTATTAACCTTAAGGGTCTTAGTGAAAGCGTTAGAAAGATCAGGGACTTGAGAGAAGGGGCCAAAATGCAAAAAGAAAACTTATAGGGGCCTAACTGCAATTTCAGAAAAATCGCACGTTGCTGGCAGATTTGGCCGCGATTGTGGCCGGAAAATCCAGCCACCTAGACGACCTAGGGTCGTCAGGGCATGGTCTAGGGCGTCCTTGGAGGCGTGGGGAAGAAGTATAGCCGGAGAACGAGCCACGTGGGGGCCGATTTTGGCTATAAATAGCCAAGGGTTTCGGCCGAGAGGAAGGCACCAAATCGAGCTTGTTCTCGAACGATTTTTGGAGGTTGGATAGAGGGCTTTTGGTCTCCAGGAGGTGAGGATCATTTTGGGAGTGATTTGAAGCGTTTTGGTGGAGGTTTGAGGGGGTTTCGAGCTCGGCCGAGGGGTTGGAGGCGGACCGCCACCGCCGACCTGCAACTCCACTTTTAAACGTCTTCCCGACGTTCTTTCGGCCTGGTTTTTGTGGCATCGGGATCGATTTGGAGTAGGCTTTCGAACGGCACCCGAATCGTGGTGATCGGAGCACCGGCCGGTGGCCGGCTGGAGGTTGAAGATGACTGGCGCGTGTCTGGCACGCGTCAGTTCAAACGAGGCCACCCACGCGCCGCGCGTGAGGGCGCGTGAGACATCAGGTATTTTCGAAATTTTTTTTATTATGTTTAGAAAATTATTTTATTATTTATGGTGCAATAAAATTTAGAAAAATGTTTGAGGAAATGGTTATTCTGTAATTTTCAAAGTGAATAAGGCTTAGGAAAAATAGGAAAAGGAATTAGAAAATCCTTAGAAATTTTTGGGAGATAGGAATTTATTGTTTATGAATTATTATGAAGAGAAATCAAAGAAAAATGTTGAGTAGGCATTTATTAGAATTTTGAGGAGGAATATAGAAAATAAGAAGAAATAATGAGAAATTTGGAAAAATAGATATTGATGTGATTTTAATAAATGTGATGACTAAGGTATCGGTGAGACTCGAGGTTGAAGTGCAAGAGTGTCAGGCGCGAGAATCGAGGCCAGGCACGCAGATCGAGACGGGCGCGCAAATCGAGGCTGACCGCGCTTGACGATTGGAATTCGTTTAAAGGTGAGTGTTCTGTCCGGAAAAACTATTTACTGTGAGAAGTTCTTCTCCAAACATTGATTTCTGTGAATGATTCTACCCAAAAGATTTCAAATGACATGTAAACGGTTTCCAAGCTCGGTTTTGTGATGAATTGTCTAAATGATTGCTTACATGTGCATTAAACGATGATTTAAGTATTGATGATGCATGTTATGAGTTTAAGTGATGCATGTTATGATTTTTCGACCATTGGCTGGTTTTTGTGGTATGTGGGTTGTTGACCTGTGACGTGGCCCAGAGTGGCAGTACTCGGGGATGCGTACCTAGGATTAATGTTTGGTGATGACTTGGGACGGGGCTGAGACGGACTTCACCCTACGGGACTCAAGTGGCGGGGCTGCGAGTGGACACCACCCCAGGATCCTTTGAGCAGTAGCATTAATGCCTAGGTGACGTCGATCCCAAGGACAGTGCTGTTGTGACACTCTCGGGGCTAGGGTTATGTTTTGGAATGCTTGAGTGGGAGCGTAAAGCCTGACAATGACCGCGGGGTGGTTCCTGGGTTCATGTGTCGAGGTTGTCCCTCTTAAGCAGGACCGGTTTGCCAATGGGTCGATTTGGTTGTGTCGCCTTTAGAGAGATTGCGTTTTCCCCGGTTAGGGTTAAATGCTGTGTGGGATTCTCTTTAGGCTGGTGCATGTTGAGATTTATCGATTTTGTGTACATGATTTCTGCATACATTCATGAAAACGTTTTTGAACTCTCACTTAGATGATTCAGCATCTAATTTGGACTATGTCCCTGGAATATTCAAACGTTCCAGGTGAAAACAGTGGCGTCAAGAGGAAGAATGTCGTCAGGATGTAGCAGTTACGTTTGGTTCTCATAGGTCCTATCTTTGACTTCAATGTTCAAGAAATTATGTAATGTATTTTCATGTGAAACATCGATTCAGTTATTGTAAAAGAAATTGTCAGTGATATGTATATATTGAGGTTTCGATCTTGCTTCCGCTGATGTGATTGATGATACCTGTCTTAGTTATTTATTGAATGTTGTTATACTAAGAAGGTACGATCGAGATTGTCGGGAAACGAGGAAAATATGACCATCAAGGTAATTACGTGGTGTTTGATTTAAATTTTCTCGAAATCTCGAATTAACGCACGCTTGGGAAAAGTGGGGCGTTACAGTTGGTATCAGAGCGAACTAGAAAAATCTCCGATTGGAGACTCAGGGGTACTAATGGAAATAGGGAATGATTGAGTCAGTGACGGTTAGTTTGATGTCAAGCTAGGCGATAGGAATCATTGAGATGATTTGGTATTTATCGAGGATTCAAGTATTATTTAAGTGTTGATGTTTTCTTTTCAGATGGAAAGGACTCGAAGAATCCTGGATCTCAATGAGCAAAATGAAGGAAACAGTAGTAGCAGTCATCGTGGTCGCTCAGTAAGTCGCGCCACAAGCAGTCGCCATAGTCACTCTACGAGTTCTGCTACGAGCAATCGCCGTAGTCGCTCAACGAATCGTGCCGCGAGCAGTAGACGACAGGAAGAGCAATCAGGTCCTAGTGAGAGTAGACTTGATCGGATAGAGCGAATCTTGGAAGGCGTACTGACACATGTAACGAGGAACGAGGCGCCAAGACGCACCCCCCATATGATGGACCAATATCGCCGGCAAAGACCCCCGGTGTTTAGAGGCAAAGCAGGAGATGACCCTAGTGCAGCTGAGTACTGGATGGAGCAAACTGAGAAACTGCTCCAACATCTGCACTGCAGTGACGAAGAGAAGGTTAACTGCGCCACATTTATGCTTGAGGGAGAGGCTGCAAGATGGTGGCAATCAGCCCAACGAGCCCTACAAACGACACCCGGGCAGGCAGCACATGGTCTAAGGCCGGGACAAGCTCAGCCGATAACCTGGGAGGCATTTAAGGAAGTTTTCAATACCCGGTACTTTCCCCAAAGCTGGAAAGAAGAGAGAACTTGGGAATTCATGAACTTAAAGCAGACTGATGAAATGTCAGTAACCCAATACGATGTCAAGTTCACTCAACTGATCAGATACGTGCCTATGTACGAAACTGACGAGAGGCAGAAGGCACAAAAATTTGTAAGTGGATTAAAAGTGGATTTACAACAAGCCCTCAGTTCGTGTATCATCAACACTTACAACGAGGCGCTGGACAGGGCTTTGACCACTGAGATGAACCTACTGCGTGTAGGATTGATAAGGTCTGATGAAAAGAAGAAAGAATTGAAAGGCATGGAGCATAAAGGGAAAAATTTCAAAGAAAACAAGTCGTGTCCCCGATGCAACAAAGAACACCCAGGAAGAAATTGTTCTCAAGGGCATATCACATGTTTTTCGTGCGGTGAAAAAGGACACAAGGAAAAGGACTGCCCTAAGAAGAAAGATGCACCTCCAACTGGGAATCGAACGGGGATCACGTGCTACTCGTGCAACCAACCTGGTCACTACGCCAATGAATGCCCGAAAAGACAGAAGGTAGAACAAACTGGGAAGATAACCATGACGCCAGGACCTCGTACCGGACGAGTCTTTTGCCTAACAAGAGAAGATGAAGAAGTCTACCCTGGCTTGGGAAGAGATGATGAAGAAACCACGACCAAGGACATGCCAAGTTAATTCAATGTTATCAATTTCTGTGCCATCTTGACAGATGAGTTAAAGATTCAATATTATCAATTTCTGTGTCATCATGGCATTAGTATTAGGATCGATTATAAGTCAATGAAATGTATTTTGAGGACACAGTTGGATATAATAATAAGTGTTATGAATCATTTTGAGATTTGCGTAACTGCCTGTTCAAAGCCACAACGGGATATCCTGGGAAATAAAAGATGTGTCTGGTAAGATCGGATCACAGGGATATGTAAGTTAGGAATAATTATGAGTGATACTTAGACATTTCAATTGGGAGTCATTAGCAGATATCACGGACCAAATTTCGAGGACGAAATTTTTCTAAGGGGGGGAGGATGTAACACCCGAGAAAATTTTTGAAGATAAAATGATATTAGGTAAAGGGCAAAATTGGAATTTTGAGAAAAATGAGACTTTAGGGCACACTAACCTAGTTTTGGGCGACCAAATTAGCCAACGGGAGTACCTCGGACCCGAGATTGCCCGAGAAAATGGTATAGTATCGACAAGCAATTAAAATTATGATTTTTAGTGATGAAAGGAAGAAGATCGGGAACAGTTTTCGGTACAGCAAAATACAGCTGCCCGTTTAGGTCGTATTACCGAATTGCTGTAAACGAAGTCCAAAAAGTCAATGGAGAGTGTCAAGGAATAGTATTCGATGTGTAGAACAACCCTTAAGTGGTTTCGGGTTGAATCGGGTGGATTTGAGGTCAAATAAATCAGTCGGGCCAAAGTGTAATTTTCTAAAAATGCCCAAGGGAGGTCTAAACAGCAAATTTTCGAATGTTTCAAGGGTGAAATGAGAATTATTAACCTTAAGGGTCTTAGTGAAAGCGTTAGAAAGATCAGGGACTTGAGAGAAGGGGCCAAAATGCAAAAAGAAAACTTATAGGGGCCTAACTGCAATTTCAGAAAAATCGCACGTTGCTGGCAGATTTGGCCGCGATTGTGGCCGGAAAATCCGGCCACCTAGACGACCTAGGGTCGTCAGGGCATGGTCTAGGGCGTCCTTGGAGGCGTGGGGAAGAAGTATAGCCGGAGAACGAGCCACGTGGGGGCCGATTTTGGCTATAAATAGCCAAGGGTTTCGGCCGAGAGGAAGGCACCAAATCGAGCTTGTTCTCGAACGATTTTTGGAGGTTGGATAGAGGGCTTTTGGTCTCCAGGAGGTGAGGATCATTTTGGGAGTGATTTGAAGCGTTTTGGTGGAGGTTTGAGGGGGTTTCGAGCTCGGCCGAGGGGTTGGAGGCGGACCGCCACCGCCGACCTGCAACTCCACTTTTAAACGTCTTCCCGACGTTCTTTCGGCCTGGTTTTTGTGGCATCGGGATCGATTTGGAGTAGGCTTTCGAACGGCACCCGAATCGTGGTGATCGGAGCACCGGCCGGTGGCCGGCTGGAGGTTGAAGATGACTGGCGCGTGTCTGGCACGCGCCAGTTCAAACGAGGCCACCCACGCGCCGCGCGTGAGGGCGCGTGAGACATCAGGTATTTTCGAAATTTTTTTTATTATGTTTAGAAAATTATTTTATTATTTATGGTGCAATAAAATTTAGAAAAATGTTTGAGGAAATGGTTATTCTGTAATTTTCAAAGTGAATAAGGCTTAGGAAAAATAGGAAAAGGAATTAGAAAATCCTTAGAAATTTTTGGGAGATAGGAATTTATTGTTTATGAATTATTATGAAGAGAAATCAAGGAAAAATGTTGAGTAGGCATTTATTAGAATTTTGAGGAGGAATATAGAAAATAAGAAGAAATAATGAGAAATTTGGAAAAATAGATATTGATGTGATTTTAATAAATGTGATGACTAAGGTATCGGTGAGACTCGAGGTTGAAGTGCAAGAGTGTCAGGCGCGAGAATCGAGGCCAGGCACGCAGATCGAGACGGGCGCGCAAATCGAGGCTGACCGCGCTTGACGATTGGAATTCGTTTAAAGGTGAGTGTTCTGTCCGGAAAAACTATTTACTGTGAGAAGTTCTTCTCCAAACATTGATTTCTGTGAATGATTCTACCCAAAAGATTTCAAATGACATGTAAACGGTTTCCAAGCTCGGTTTTGTGATGAATTGTCTAAATGATTGCTTACATGTGCATTAAACGATGATTTAAGTATTGATGATGCATGTTATGAGTTTAAGTGATGCATGTTATGATTTTTCGACCATTGGCTGGTTTTTGTGGTATGTGGGTTGTTGACCTGTGACGTGGCCCAGAGTGGCAGTACTCGGGGATGCGTACCTAGGATTAATGTTTGGTGATGACTTGGGACGGGGCTGAGACGGACTTCACCCTACGGGACTCAAGTGGCGGGGCTGCGAGTGGACACCACCCCAGGATCCTTTGAGCAGTAGCATTAATGCCTAGGTGACGTCGATCCCAAGGACAGTGCTGTTGTGACACTCTCGGGGCTAGGGTTATGTTTTGGAATGCTTGAGTGGGAGCGTAAAGCCTGACAATGACCGCGGGGTGGTTCCTGGGTTCATGTGTCGAGGTTGTCCCTCTTAAGCATGACCGGTTTGCCAATGGGTCGATTTGGTTGTGTCGCCTTTAGAGAGATTGCGTTTTCCCCGGTTAGGATTAAATGCTGTGTGGGATTCTCTTTAGGCTGGTGCATGTTGAGATTTATCGATTTTGTGTACATGATTTCTGCATACATTCATGAAAACGTTTTTGAACTCTCACTTAGATGATTCAGCATCTAATTTGGACTATGTCCCTGGAATATTCAAACGTTCCAGGTGAAAACAGTGGCGTCAAGAGGAAGAATGTCGTCAGGATGTAGCAGTTACGTTTGGTTCTCATAGGTCCTATCTTTGACTTCAATGTTCAAGAAATTATGTAATGTATTTTCATGTGAAACATCGATTCAGTTATTGTAAAAGAAATTGTCAGTGATATGTATATATTGAGGTTTCGATCTTGCTTCCGCTGATGTGATTGATGATACCTGTCTTAGTTATTTATTGAATGTTGTTATACTAAGAAGGTACGATCGAGATTGTCGGGAAACGAGGAAAATATGACCATCAAGGTAATTACGTGGTGTTTGATTTAAATTTTCTCGAAATCTCGAATTAACGCACGCTTGGGAAAAGTGGGGCGTTACATGTTGAGACTGTCTGACAGAATTATCTGATAATAAAACTTCTCAAACTAATCCTAGCTAGTCCTTAGATTCTTTAGATGGGGATTCCGATTAATCGAGTATGGACTAGCACATGAATTATTACCTCGTTCGGTATGGGGATATTGATGGGAGGATGGTGTGTCACGTGTCATATGACATGAAATGTCGCTAGTAAACCTGTGGGTGGTCGCTTGTGAACAATCATCGAATGTGACGCCAATGACTGACCACATGGCATGGTGGATAATAGTTGAGTCATTAGGTTACAATGGTATGTTGATCTTTAGACTTGAATTGACACAGTTGTTTTATGTATTAGTGTGTAGAATTTACTAATAAACCGAACTATCCAATTAGGAGGTGGAAATATTTATCTATGTGGTTTCGTATTGCTAGTATATGGAGACAAGTGTTAGCAATAAGATCCATCACCCTCGTCAATATTTGATGAGGTTAACGTTTTATATGATCTACTATTGATTTGGACAGTCCTTGGTCAGGGCAGATTGAAAGTCAGGAAATATGTTTCTTGAGGTGTCATCTAGTCATATTAATGAAGTCTGACACATAGTTATTGAATTTATGAGTTTGTTACTCCACGACTCTTGCTCAGTCGGGACATTAGGTGATAGAAAGATTATAGCACACATTAATCGTCAACTATAATAAGTTTACTTGAAGTGAGACTTCATTGCCACCTATATTGTCCTGAACTGCTGCTAAGTGCTATTTAGGAACTCACGGAACGTCGTCAATATTTGAAAAAGTTCAAGTGATAGGTCAAAGGGTTGATCGATACTGTAAAGGGTTTTAGTATTATCTGATTGCTAACAAATAATAAATCTAGAAAATTATATATTATATAGTATTGTGTTTGGTATCGATATCGTGTGCCTAAAATATTTGTGGAAATGGTTGGTCAAAAGTTGACCCTTGGCCCCTCTTGCCAATATTAATGCATAGCGCATAGTGTGAAATCAATTATTGATTGCACAATAGATTGGGGTGAATTGTAAGTAGTGCATAGTAAAATAAATTATTGATTGCATAATAACCAGGGGGCGACGAACGTGAGAAGGGATTGATTTTTGAAAAGAAAAAAGAAAAGAAGTAGGGGGTTGATAAAAGGACAGAAGCGGCCCTTGTTTTTCCTATCTCTTCACTACAAGAAAAATAGTTTTTAATGACGGAATTTAGTGACAAAATTATTTCGTTGCTAATATTTTTAAATATTTTTTTACTTTAGTGACGGAATTAGTGACGAAAAATCGGTCACTAAATTTAGCGACGAAATTAGTGACGGAAATCTAATCCCTAAAAAATAGAAAAAATTAAATAAAAAAATAAATTTAGCGACGGGGCCACACTCGTCCCTAAAAAAAAAAATAAAAAAATGTAAAATTTAGCAACGAAATCACCCCGTCGCTAAAAAATAAATTAAAAATTAAAATTTAGCAATGGGGTGACCCTATCGCTAAAAAATAAAAAAAATAAATATAAAATGTAAAATTTGGCGACGGGGTCACACCCATCGCTAAAAAATAAAAATATTAAATAAAAAATGTAAAATTTAACATAATTAATTAAAAATTAAAATTATTTAGTGATGGAATATTCTATCGTTAAATAATTAAAAAATATTAAATTATTTAAAACATTTAAAATTTTAAATTTAAATTTAAATTATTTAAACAAATATAAATATAACTTTTATGATAATCTAAAATAACTAAAAATTACATTTAAACATATCATAATAATTTTTACTAGCATTAATATTAGAAAAAATTAAACTAATAATTTTTTAAACATATTACAAATTAAAATCAAAATAAGAACATAATTTTTCACTACTAATATAATAATTTATAAACTTTTATTTGAATTAATAATGAAATAAAATTAAAATTAATATTCATTTCTCTTCACTAACATTAATATTAAAATTAATGTCATTAAATAAGTTTGAGAAAGTTTGGAGTGTAAATATAATTCTAAAAAGCTTGAAAGAGAATACTATAAATATATTTTATACACATCATTAAACAAGAAGGCTTTCAGATCGGCTAGCTTGCGCACAGAACTTGGTCATGAAAGGTTGGGGATTCGAATCTGGTAGAGAGCATGAGATAATAGCTGGAAGTAATATCCTAGCGCGGCCACGTAGCGTTTATGAGAGGAGGGAGGGGGCTGGCGCGCTTTGAATTTTGGGGCATACGTTAAATTTAGCCCGAATTCAGCGATGGGGTTGTACTCATCTCCAATCATCGACAGGGGATAAACCCCCCAGTCGCTGATTCTGTCACTGATTAGCAACGGGTACAACCCCTTGTCGTTGATTCCGTCGCTAAAAAAATCTTGTTGCTAACCCTGTCGCTAAATTTCAGCGATGTTTTTCTTAGCGACGGAAAGGTACACGTCACTAAATCCGTCAATAAAACGTTGATTTTTTGTAGTGCTCTTTCTCCCTCCCTCACACTGTTTTCTTTTTCTTTTTCTTCCTCTAAAAATATCATAAAAATTATACGTGTATAATTTTGACACGCGAGCACCAGTGATACGTAAATCCTCCGTGTCTAGCATGGAAAGAGGTGATCGAAACGATACCTTACTACATACTAGGTGTAGACATATAGGTTTTACCACAATGTGATGTGAACATTGTCTCAATATAGAAATTATTTATGTACCCCAACCTTACATCGGATAGCAGGTATACATTTATTTATGCATTCAATTGTTAAATATGTATGTTGCTTAAATACCTAAGCTATGTATAGTGTGTATATTATATTTCGTTTCGTATATCTGATACAAAGTAAAAAAATTATTTTTTCTCTTACCGTTGAACTAGTGATTCCCGTCATTAATATTAGCCATTAACAAAATCATAGAAAGATCAACTCCAAGGTACCGCAAATCAATTTTTATCAAAACAACACAAAATGAAATTAACACTGAAATTAAATTGAAATTAACCATTAACGGGGATAGAAGACGACTACGGACGATGGAGAAGCTGAAGGATGGAAGGTTAGCCAACCACGACAATGACAGATCTGCAACTCACGATGATTGGCAATGGATCTGAGAAGGTTGACAACAATGGTTCTATGAAGTTGGATGAAAAGGAATGGTTGCTTGAGGAAGCTAAAGGGCCTGCCATGATCAGCGATGGTCGACAACTCACTATGAACAAAATGCAACGATGACAGCTATGGACCTACTTTTCTAAAGAGGATTGGAAGGGAACTAAGAACATCTCCAACCCACGCCCAAATTTGGGGTAGCAGTATTTAGTTACCCCAAAATTGAGATAATGTATTTATCCCCATTTTGTCTTTCCATTTTAAGTATAATAAATTTTAATTCTTTTTGTATCCTTTTTTATATATTTTTTTACATCTTTTATTTACTTATTATTAGTATTAATAATATTCAAATAATATTATTAAATTATAATCAATTAAAGAATAATAATTATTAAATACACTAAATTAAAAATTACTAAATAAAAATAACAAGCACGAATTAAACATGAGCCGAATGAACACTTTCAAGATTTAAATACTACATAAACAAAGATAATAATTTAATAACGGGTAAATCTCTTCTGAATTCTTCAATATCATCGAAATATTGACTAAAGAATCAAGGGGTACTTTGAGATTAACCACCTTATTGTTAATTTTTTTTTTTTTTTTTGTAAAATTTTTGTTTGTTCAGTTCAAAAATTTACATGTAGATTCGGATCCTCTATGTTGTTGAGTTCTTTTATAAAACATAAATATTTAAAAAAATTAGTTAATTACATAATTTTTAGGTAGTAATTTAACTTGATATATAATAAGTAAATAATTTTAAAAATAAAATAAATGTTTATAATAACAAAAATAAAAAAAATACTATTTCTTTACCCCAAACTAGGGTTGGAGAGAATTTTATGCTTACCTCAAATTTGGGATAAGTTTTACCCCAAATCTGGGGCAAAGAGTTGGAGATGCTCTTAAATAAGGAGACAGCACGAAGAAGAGGACAAAAAATATTATTTACAAAGAAACTACCCTTAAATTTTAAGGTTTGCATCCTTAAAAGATTTATGATTTGTAACACTTTTAGAAATCAATATAATTTATAGAATATGATGATTACGTCGTAATATAGTGAAATCTCATGTGCTAATCAATCATCCTTTCTTTTTTTTTTTTTTTATAAATGAGAACTTATTACAACCACTCGTTTTTAGATAGAAATGGGTAAGTTCCTTGAATATTTGTAATAGTCCATAAAGCCATAAAGGAAGCACTAATTAACATATAAAAATTAATATTTGATAGTATCCATAAGAAGATTTGAATTTTAATTACAAAAGAGATCATTTTAAGGCTAATTAAGTTTGGGACACCTTGAGACTTGTTGCCTTGAAAAAGGATGGGAAATGGATTGATTTGATATTAAGGCAAATTTTACATTAAAATTTTGAGAGAATAATATATGGTAACAAGAATAAAACTCATTAAACTAGTTCATATTTATAAAAAGTAATGTCAATTATTGTCTTATTCATCGGTCACCGTCTATTTTTTCAATCACTATCATGTGTAGTGGTGAATTTATGTGTGAGTTATCTTGGGTTGAAACTCGGGGCAGCTCACAATTAAAATTAATTTTTTATATTAATAATGTTAAAATAATTTTTAAGATACAAAATTAATTATTTAATATAAAAAATATTTTTTTAATAATAACCTAGTCAAAAAAAAAAATTATAAACCACCTCAAAATCTGTGATGCATAGTTTTATACTTCAAAAAAAATTTAGCTTCCCCTACATAAATTTTTAGATCCGTCCCTGATCATTTGATAGAAAATATTAAATCAAATCATTAAACTTTTGTTTCTCCCTCAGTAAATTTCCTTTCACAAACTCTTTTTCTTTTTTTTTTTTAACTTGGTCAGGCATTATCATCAGTCACTCATCTCCACATCCTCATTTTGAATTACGTTTATAATTTTTATTTACAGGCAAAAAAAATTAAACTAGAGTTAGAGACCATATTACTTGATGAAGAAGCCAATAAGACCTTGGAAAAAGAGAGAACTTTTATAAATTGTGTTAGGTTTGATTTTTTTTAATTTATTTTTTATTTTTAATTAATAAGTTATGGTTCATGAATAAGAAAACTTATGTTTATGTTTGTTTGAATAGATTATAGAATTTATGTTTATTTTTATATTAAATAATTATTTTTTATATTTTTTATATTAAAAAATATATTTATAAAAAGCCTCTATATTTTTTTTATTTATACATTTCCCCACATCTTCATTTCTTACTTTTTTTTTAAAAAAAAATATCATTTTCTCATTTATGTTACATGTCATATGCATTTCTTATTTTCGTTTTTATGCAACCTAGACTACAAGTTATCAATTCGCCATCCCAAACCATATATCTAACCTCCTTTCACAAAGTATTGCACCACAAATTCACATTTATTCTTTTGTATTATCAAATTTTGATTTGTTCTTCTTCTTCCAATGGAGACATTGTCCATAAATAAGAATTTTGGATTGACAAAAAAAAAAGAAAAAGAAAAAACTATGAAGATAAGCAAAGGCCCAAAAATGCTTGATTTGGTAGAAGCTATTCACATGTTTATTGTATTGTCATTTATACTTATTAACCACTTGAAGCCTGCACTGTTGCTCAAAGTCTTCAGGTGTTTTTAACTTAAATAGCATATAAAAGTCACTATACACCAATTTCCATATTGGTTACAGAGAATTGCAGTGAACCAACCACTAAATTTGGCAGTTATGTGTCCAATATTGCAAAAGCCATGCTTCGTGGATGATAATTCCTTCTCAATTGCTTCCTTTATCCGCAAATCTTGATCAGTCAAAGATGGTTTTTGGTGGCTTTTTCATTAGTGATTCAAATGTTTACAATGAAATTAATTAAAAAATTGAAGTATGTCTATACCAGAGTGCACAAAAAGATAAAGAATGAGAGGAGCTAAATGATGAAAATAAAATTTAGATGAATTCTTACCTTCATTAACTCTAAAAAAGCACTTGGCGAATCATTTCGAAGCAGTGTATGTACACCCAAATGAAGTTGTCCTCCCATGATTGTTAATACCAATAAAGATACCGAAAGGCATTTCATAAGAATCGATTTTATAAGTGATATCAAAGACGAACACATCTCCAAATTCTTGGTAACAATCAAAGCAAGGAGTAAGGACCAAAAAACATGCTCTAGCCTTCTCTTAGCGTCAAATATAAAAGCATATTAAAACCTTGTATTTTCCGCCTTTGCAACTCTGAAATGCTGTGGAATATCATTGGCATCATTCTCTAATTAACCTTGTCTCTTAATTTTGCTAAAGATATTTTGAATACCACAACTAATAAATTAACATTTAACTTACACACACACACATGAACGAAAACACATGCATCCAAAAAAGTCAAACTTAATCTTCAACAATTACTTTAGAGCATGGACGCAATTCTCGCTGGGTGTGTGAACTTCTTCAGCTCATCTTCAAACCTCTGCATGGTCGACCCCGGCAAACATATCATCGTAAGAATCCCATCTCCTCTTTCACTGTCCTTGAAACTCAAGAAGAAGCTTATCTGATAGCGGGACTCAGCGAGGCCACCGTACACCGGCTTCCCCCACCCAAAGTCGACTTTGTCTAATCCCAGTTGTGCCGTATGAGAAGCAATAAAGGTTCCTTTCCTCGTATACATTGGTCTTCCCCAAGTCACCATAAGATCAGCCACCGACCTGTAATACTCGCCGTCGATCGCTTGGCTTTTCGTCTTCTTCACCAGCTCCATAGCATATTCCAGTGGGTATTTTGAAACCATTTCGGCCTTCGAAACCGACGCCGGATAGACGAAAACGTTTCCGTAGTACCCATTCGGTATATCTAGCCCCGCCTTACCGCGACCATTGATAGCGCATGAAATTCTAACGCTCTCGTTTGGGCCAATGCCGAGCGCAGTTGTGTTGAATAGTGCTCCACAATCGTAGACGTGGTTTCGTATTTTAGGATTTAATTGTTGATTTTTTCTGTTAAGATTCATTGAGTTAGTGGTCCATTATCTTTAGTTATTTGCTTAAAATTAGGACTGTTTGTTACTTTGTAAGCTTATATAATAGGCTGCTGTTTTTATTTTTATTTATTGGAGATTGAAACAAGGCGTAATAGCAGTGACCCACTTCTCCTATCTTTTAATTTCCAACAAAATCTTGGTATCAGAGCACTTTGAATGAGAGTAACACATTCAGCCTTTTTATATTTTCTCACGCAAACACAAAACCACCAGGGACGGTCAAAACTGGGCAAAGCGTACAACACAACAAAACAACAAGCAGAGCAGTAATAGAGTGTTGATGGCAAGCAACAGAGCAAACTCATCATCGCAGCAGCCCCAAATTCCAATCTTCAAAGGGGGAAAGTACCACCTCTGGAGTCTCAAAATGACGACCATGTTCAAGTCTCAGGAGCTCTAGGACTTGGTGGAAAAAGGGTTTGTAGATCCAAATCCGGCACAACCCAACCAACAGTTGCGGGACACTCGGAAGAAAGATGTGAAGGCCTTGTTTCTTATTCAATCGGCATTGGATGATGATCTATTCTCCCGAATCGCATCAGCTAGCACCTCCAATCAGGCATGGGAGATTTTGAAAAAATAATATTTGGGTGACAAAAAGGTAATTGCAGTAAAACTACAAACCTTTCGTTGTGATTTTGAAACGCTAGCTATGAAAGAAAAAGAATCTGTGCAAGAGTTTCTATACCGTGTGTCTGGAATTGTTAACCAGATGAAGTCTTATGGTGAAAATATTAGTAATGAGACTATTGTCAGCAAGGTTTTGAGGAGTTTAACCTCCAGATTTGATCATGTTGTTGCTGCGATTGAAGAATCTAAGGACTTGACAACTTATACTTTTGATGAATTAATGGGTTCTTTGTTAGCCCATGAGGGTAGGCTTAACAGGTCCCATGAAAAGGTTGAGGAGAAGGCTTTTCAGGTGAAGGGGGAGTCTCCTTACAAAGGAAAGTTAGAAAATTCAGGAGGTCGCGGACAGAGCAGAGGTGGCTTTCGTGGTCGAGGTCGTGGTGGAGGTAGAGGAAGAGGCCAATCTAGTGATCAAAGCCAGCATAAAAGTAATATTCAGTGTTATTACTACAAGAAGTTTGGCCACAAAGAAGCTGATTGTAGGGCCAAGCAGAGGGATGAGCAGAAGCAAGCCAAATTTACCGAGAAAGTTGATGAAGAAAGTAAGCTTTTTATGGCAAATTCTCCTATTGTTGATACTCTAAGTAGTGTGTGGTTTTTGGATAGTGGATGCTCTAATCATATGTCTGGCACAAAGTCGCTATTTAGAGAACTTGACGAGTCACAGAGAAGTGAAGTTCGGCTTGGTGGCGACAACCAGATGCAAGTTGAAGGGAAAGGTACAATTGCCATCAAAACCTCACAGGGTAATGTAAAACTTCTCCATGATGTGCAATATGCCCCTAATCTAGCTCATAATTTGTTGAGTGTTGGGCAATTGATGGATGTTGGATACTCTATTTTGTTTGATGATAATTCTTGCTTCGTTAAAGATAAAAAATTAGGTCAGATAATCATTAGCATTCCTATGGCACAAAATAAAATGTTTCCTTTAGAAGTTTCTGATGTGAAAAAGTGTGCTTTGATTACTAGAGCTAGTGATGCAAAAATATGGCATTTGCGTTATGGGCATTTGAATGTCAATGGGCTGAAATTGTTGAGTCAGAAAAATATGGTTGTTGGCTTGCCAAAAATTGATGCACTTGACTTTTGTGAAGGGTGTGTATATGGGAAACAAAGTAGAAACACATTTCCTATAAACAAGTCTTGGAGGGCTTCTACATGTCTTGAATTAATTCATGCTGATGTTTGTGGTCCAATGTCTGTTGAATCCTTTGGTGGGAGTAGATATTTTTTGTTGTTTATCGATGATTAGAGTCGCATGAGTTGGGTTTACTTCTTGAAAAACAAGTCAGAAACTTTTGAGAAATTCAAGAAATTCAAGGCATTAGTAGAGAAGCAGAGTGGAAGCAACATAAAGGTTCTACGTTCAGATAGGGGTGGTGAATTTACCTCTAATGAATTTAATGTTTTTTGTGAGGAAAATGGTATTCATAGGGAACTATCAGCACCGCGCACACCAGAGCAAAACAGAGTGGTTGAATGGAAAAATAGAATTGTGGTTGAAATGGCTAGAAGCATGATGACTGCAAATGATGTTCCCACAAAGTTCTAGGCAGAAGGAGTAGCAACAGCAGTGTATCTTCTCAACATTTCACCTACAAAGGCAGTCATGAACAGAACTCCATATGAAGCTTGGAAAGGTAGAAAGCCACGAGTAAGCCACTTAAAAATTTTTGGTTGTATAGCCTATGCGTTGGATACTTCTCTATCACGTCATAAACTTGATAAAAAATCAGAAAAAATGTGTTTTTGTTGGCTACAGCCCTCAATCCAAAGCATATAGGTTGTATAACCCCATAAGTGGCAAAGTGATTATTAGCAGGGATGCGAAGTTTAATGAGGAAGAAAAGTGGACATGGAGCAGTAGTAACGCAACATCAGCAGCTTTAATTCCTGAAGATCCTGAAATTCCTACAGCAGAACCTCTTGATATACAGGGTGATAGTAGCACAACATCTAGCCACTCTACTCTGTCTAGTAGCCCATCCACTCTAGCAAGTCCTCAATCACCCTCAAGCTCTTCTTCAGATACTCTTCCACAAAAAACCCGCTCTTTAAGAGAGGTATACGCGTCTTGTAGTTTTGCTTTGTATGTTTCTGAGCCCACTTGTTATGATGAAGCAGCAGAAAGTCAAGTGTGGCAAGATGCAATGCATGAGGAAATTTCAGCCATACAAAAAAATGAGACTTAGGAGTTGGTTGATCTGCCAGAAGGCAAGAATGTTATTGGGCTCAAGTGGGTCTATAGAACAAAGTATCATGCTGATGGTACTATACAGAAACACAAAGCTCGGTTGGTGGCGAAAGGGTACTCGCAACAGTAAGGCATCGATTTTGAAGAAACTTTTTCTTCGGTGGCACGCTTTGAAACAGTAAGGACTTTTTTGGCCTTGGCTACACAATTAAATTGGCTTGTGTATCAATTTGATGTTAAATCTGCCTTTTTGAATGGTGAGTTGAAAGAAGAGGTGTATGTAGCTCAACCTGAAGGTTTTTTTGGTGCTGATGGCAGCAAGGTTTACAAGCTAAAGAAGGCTTTATACGGCCTAAAGCAAGCCCCGCGAGCCTGGTACAGTAAAATCAACTCATATTTTCAACAAAATGGATTTGAAAGAAGTCCTAATGAGCCAACCCTTTATATGAAGAGGCAAGGTACCTCTGATATTTTGGTGGTATGTCTTTATGTTGATGATATGATTTATATGGGGTCCTGTGAATCTCTTGTTGCTGAATTTAAGTCTTCTATGATGGACAAGTTTGAGATGTCAGACTTAGGTCTGCTACATTATTTTCTTGGACTTGAGGTGAACCAAAGTGCAGATGGAATTTTCATTTCACAAAAAAAATATGAGACTGATTTGCTTAAAAAGTTTAACATGCTGAATTGTAAACCAGCTTTGACTCCAATGAATGTGAATGAGAAGCTTGTTGTTGATGATGGTACAGGTATGACAAATGCAAAATGTTATAGAAGCATGGTTGGTGGGCTAAATTATTTATCTCATACAAGACCTGATATAGCATTTTCTGTTAGTGTGGTTTCAAGATTCATGCATAACCCAACGAAGCATCATCTTGGTGCAGTAAAACGGATCCTACGATATGTTATCGGAACTATTGATTTTGGACTTTAGTACACAAAAGTATCAGATTTCAGACTATTTGGTTTTACTGACAGTGATTGGGTAGGTTGTTTGGATGATAGAAAGAGCACTTCCGGTTATGTTTTCTCCCTTGGTTCAGGTGCTATTTCATGGAGTTCAAAGAAGCAAGAAATTGTAGCCTTGTCATCATCAGAAGCTGAATATGTTGCTGCAACGGCATCAGCTTGTCAAGCAGTTTGGCTAAGGAGGTTATTGACTGATCTTCTACAAGAGCAGGCAACTGCAACAGAAATCTTTTGTGACAACAAAGCAACAATTGCAATGACAAAGAATCCAGCATTTCACAGCAGGAAAAAACACATTGACATCCGATATCATTACATTTGAAATCTGGTTACAAGCGAAGAAATAGTCTTGAAGCATTGTGGCACAAATGAGCAAGTGGCAGATGTACTCACAAAGTCTCTTTCAAATGTCAAACATGGTTCCTTCAGGTTGCAGATGGGAGTAATAAATTTTGAAGCAAGGGGGAGTGTTGAGTAGTGCTCCACAATCGTAGACGTGGTTTCATATTTTAGGATTTAATTATTGATTTTTTCTGTTAAGATTCATTGAGTTAGTGGTCCATTATCTTTAGTTATTTGCTTAAAATTAGGACTGTTTGTTACTTTGTAACCCTATATAATAGGCTGCTGTTTTTATTTTTATTTATTGGAGATTGAAACAAGGCGTAATAGCAGTGACCCACTTCTCCTATCTTTTAATTTCCAACAAGTTGTGCGGCATTTCCATATACAAGCTGTAATTATCTCGAACCTAGTTCATCCAGTTCGTTTCTGCGGGAGAAGATGGCTCCAAAGGGCTCCTATCTCTTTAGGACCGAAGAAGAAACATCGGTTGATCATAGTTTCATTGCCATCACCGTCGGATTGGTCTTCGAGGTCGCTCTCTGGCTCGAATTGGTTGTGGAAGCAAGTAACCCGTGGAGGGTTTCTGGCAAATAAAACCTCCATTTGCCATACGGGAGTAACCAAAGGGGAATCTGCTTTCCCTTGAGCAAACTCGGCAATGGCGACCAGGAATTGGTGTATCCCAAAGCCATCACTCATGGTGTGGTTCATGCGAATAGCAAAGGTGAAGCCGCCGCATCGGAACGAGTCACCTGTGTTGATCATAATCCAAATTAATTAGTATAGTTTCATTAGTTTGTAACTTTGTGCCATAATGTTTGGTCCGAATTAACACAACTCGCTTTAAGATTCTCGGTTCAATTCAGAGTATAAACCATTAATATTCTATTAGTTTATATCAAGCAAATCTTAGGATACTAATATGGCCATGAATCCGTCAAAACCACCAATTTAAGCTTCCAGTGATTCTTCCAACCAACGTAAGGTTTATTGGCATCGTTTTGACCAAGCCCATTGTGAAGTATGGTGAAGCATCAACTAAAAGTTGTGATTTTGATAAGGGGTAGAGGGCCACCTAGCAACCGCTCAATGGATGTTGCAAAACACCGTTGCTTTGGAGCAACAGAGCACGGAGGGCCAATCAGCAATGTCCCTCATCGTTTCATGGCTTGTTTGATTCCCCCCGTACCATCTTGTCGTTTAGCCTGCATTTGAGGTTATTGATCTGATTCCTAGGTTTCTTCTCTGCCATTGCTTCCGCCTATTTATATTCCTCTGTCTTCACAAGATTTGTTCAGCATAACCATCGATTGTTTATATCGATTAGCGTTTCATTCTCTTACCTTTTACGATATTCTCTATACAATTTTCTTCTACTCCTTGCTCTTAGGGTTAGCCTTTGATCCCTATTTGTTGTGGTTATGGAGTAGTTTTAAAGAGCTATCGTTTGTACGATGAGTGAATGAGAGAAATGTATATGGAGTCTGTAATCATTTTTTTGATTAGTGCAATGAGGTCTTATCTCCAGAGCTCAATGTGGATGTAGCCCTATTTAACGGGTTAACCACGATAAAATTGTTATGTGTTCTTTACACATGCTTTATTGTTTTATTTCTGTTTATGCATATGTATTTGTTCATTGAATGTTTTTCTTTTTAGTATTCTGTTTTTGAATCCAAGTGTTGAGGTGGCCGAACCAACAATGGTATTCGAGCCATTTTTCTAATATTAACATTTTAGGGTTTTATTATATCGGAGACTGTGTTATTCAAATCTAAGGGTTTTTGTGTTACTCGAGTCAATCCAATTCTTTAGGGGTTTGCTGAGAATCTTTGTCAGTTGGGTGTTTTACTGTGTGAGTCTCAATCAGTGTCTAGGGTTTTAGAGTACCTTTGAGCAAGGCGAAGATGACATCAACTCAATTTGAAATCAGAACATTTGATGGAAAAAACAATTTTGGTAGTTGGAAAAAGAATATGAGAGTTTTACTCTCTCATCACAAAGTGCTTATTGCACTGGAGCCTGATGATAGGAAATGGACAGTAGATCAGTTAGCAAGAACTGATAAGGTAAGAAAAGAAGCATACAATCTCATATTCCTGCACCTTGGTGACAATGTCATTCCCAAGGTTGATGATATGAATACTCCTATTGATCTTTGGAATAAATTTGATTCCTTGTATTCTGTTATGACTGCTCCTAATTTGGTTTATCTTAAGGGCATGTTATTTAATTTTAAAATGAATGTATCTAAGTGTATGGATGAAAATATTGATGAGTTCACCAAGTTTTAGGTGACACCAGTAAGGCTATGATTTTATTAAATTCTTTGTCTGATGATTACGATGTTGTTAAGCATGCTTTATAATATACTAGAATTGTGCCTAGTTTAGAACTTGTTATTTCTGAAATTAAAGCCAGACAGATAGAGTTAAATACCTCTGAGAAACTTGGTAACAATCTGTTTGTTAAAGGAAAATTTGACAAAAGAAATAATGCTTGTAATAGAGATCAATCTGGGGGTTCTGGATCTAAGTGTAAAAATAAGGAAAAGAAGGTAATAAAAACCTCAGTAAAAATATTATCATTGTGGGAAGGAGGGTCAAATAAAGAAATATTGTTATGATTTTATAAAGAAACAAAAAGAATGGGGAAATGTAACTGTAGTTACTAGTAGTTTTAATACCCTAGCTAAAGTGCTTACTATTTCTAGTTTATCTATTGCTAATAAATGGATAATGGATTCTGGGTGTTCATTTCACATGTGTCCAAATATTGAATAGTTTCAAAAGTTTAGTAATAGAGAAATATACATTGTTTATAAGGGAAACAACCATTCTTGCAGTGTGCAAGGCATAGGTGACATATATTTAAAAATGCATAATAATAAAATTAGAATGCTCACTGATGTAAGGTATGTGCCTATATTAAAAAGTAACTTAATATCTCTAGGTACCTTAGATGAATTAGGTTTTTCTTATAAAGTTGAAAATGATTTTATACGTATCTTTAAAAATGATTATCTGATTCTCACTGGAACTAAGAAGCATGGCTTATATGTTTTAAATGGTTATTCCCTATTCCTTACTAATGTTTTTTCTGCATGCATGGTTAAATATGATAAGATAGATTTCTGACATTTGAGACTTGGTTATATGAGTCAGAAAGGGCTACAGGCACTGTCAAACCAAGGTTATCTTAGTTCAGTGTCTGTAGACACCCTAGACTTCTGTGAACCTTGTACTCTAGACAAGCAACACAGGATGAGATTCCAAAAAAGAACTTACCTGGCGAAGGCATGCCTAGAATACTTACATACAGATTTGTGGGGTCCTTCACAAATGCCTACTCTCAATGGTAACAGGTATTTCTTATCCATTGTTAATGATTTTACAAGAAAAGTTTGGGTGTTTCTACTTAGAACTAAGGATCAGACTCTAGAGAAATTTAAAGCATGGAGCCTTAGTAGAAAACCAAACTGACTAGAGGATTAAAACCTTAAGAACTGACAATGGACTAGAGTTTTACAATAGAGAGTTTGATAAATTTTGTAACTCACATGGTATACTCAGACATAGAACAGTGAGGAACACACTCCAACAAAATGGGGTGGCTGAAAGAATGAACAGAACATTACTAGAGAATGTCAGCTGCCTTCGGTTCACAACTGGTATACCTAAATCTTTTTGGGGGAAAGCCTTCTTTATTGCTGCCCACCTAGTTAACCATAGCTCTTCTACTGTTTTAAACCTTTGGTGTCTTGAAGAGAAATGGACAGATAGGAAAATGAACCTAAATTATCTTAAAGTATTTGGGTGTAAAGCTTATGCTCATCAATCTGTGAGAAAATTATACCCAAGGTCTACAAAATGTGTATTTTTAGGTTATCAAGATGGCACTAAAGGCTATAGTTTGTGGGATAGAAATTCAGGCGGAGTCACTACAAAAAAATTGACATTTAGCGGCGGTTTTGAAAACCGCCACAAATACAGCCACTGCGCAGTATTTAGGGGCGATTTTTGGCAACCGCTTGTATAACCGCCACTAAGTGATATTTTTAGTGGCGGTTTTAAAACCGCAGGTAAAATTAATTGAATTTAATATTAAATTTTATTATAAAAAATAATTTATCGGTAGTTTTGGTTTTGAAACCGCAGCTATTTCCCGCGAGCACGAGAGCAAAAATAGCGCGTGCACGGTAGGCCCACCCTTGCGCGCCTCTTGGAATAAATTCCAGCAAATTCCCTCCCCAAGTTTCGAAACCATGGCCTGCCGTACATGCGCACGCGTGCGAAGCCACCTGATCTACAAAGCCACTTTGTAATATATTCGCACATATTAATTATAAAGTAATCAAACCACTATTTTTCAAAATTCTCTTTGAACCCACAAACTCAAGTTTTTTAAATTACACTTGAACCCAAATTAAATAAAATAAAAAATAATTTCATTTTTTATTGAATTAAATTAATTAATTGAACTCTCAAAACACCTAAAAAAGAGTTAAACATATAAAATTAATTAATTGAACATAAAATGTTTTAAACTAATTAATTAAAATAAATAAATTATTTAATTTAATTGAATTAAATTAAATAAATTAATTGATATAAATAAATCAATTGATTAAAAAATAAAAAAAATTAGATTTTATTGTAAAATTTAATTTAATTTAATTTTTAAATTATTAATTTTTTTAAATTTATTTTTTGATTTTTTTATTACTGAATTTTGAGACGATTTTGACAAAACCGCTGCTAAATTTAATTTTTTATTAATGAATTTGGCGACAATTTTGACAAAATAGCTGATAAATTTAATTTTTTATTTTTTAATTGCTGAATTTTGCAACAGTTGATTAAAACCGTTGCAAAATTTATTTTTGAATTTTATTATTAATGAATTTTTCTGCGGTTTTGAAAAAACCACTGCTAAATTTAATTTTTTTATTAATAAATTTGGCGGCAGTTTTTGAGAAAATTGTTGCTAAATTTAATTTTTTATTTTTTAATTTTTGAATTTTGCGGCGGTTGATTAAAACCACCGCAAAATTTATTTTTGAATTTTACTATTAATGGATTTTGTGGCGGTTTTGGCAAAACCGTCGCTAAATTCAATTTTCTTGAATTTTTTTTATTAATGAATTTGGCAGCAGTTTTGACAAAACCACCGCTAAATTTAATTTTTTATTTTTTAAGTCTTGAATTTTGCGACGGTTGTTTAAAATCGTTGCTAAATTTAATTTATAATTTTAAATTAATTAATTTGATGACGATTTTTCGAAACCGCTGCAAAAATGTTTGATAAGCCCCCACAAAAAACATATTTTGCGTTGGTTAAAAAATCGCCACAAAATACCATGTTTTGTGGCAATTTTCAAAGCCGCTGCAATAAACTAGTTTTTTTGTAGTGAGTGAAAATAATTATAAGCAAGGATGTCATATTTAATAAAACTATTTTTGCATGAAAACTTGTAAATATAGAAGAGGATCCCAAATCTAGCACCCTAGATGACTTTGTTATAACACGTGATACACAAATTGAGATGGAGCAACTGGTAGGTGTTGATGACCTACCAGCTACTCTTGACTCTCAAGTTCCTAACACGGAAGTTGATCCAACCTCTAACCACAAAAGTGATCATGAGGAGCAAACTGATGTCCTTGAGGCTGAGGTAGAGCATCATAACTCTCCTCAACAAGATATAAGTGACTATTAGTTGGCCTAAGATAGAAACAGGAAGACTGTAAGACCTTCTGCTAGATATGCTTATTCAGACTTAGTTTATTGTGCCTTAGTGGCAGGTATAGAGATGAGGAGCAGTGAGTCATTTTATTATGAGAAGGTTGTTAGCTATCATGATTGTACTAAATACCAGCAAACAATGGATGAAGAAATGACTTCTTTGATGGCCAATAATATGTGGAAATTGGTCCCACTGCCTGAGAAATAGAAGTTGAAAAAATGTAAATGGTTGTACAAGTTCAAAGAATGTATGTCTCCCTCCGACCCTATAAGATACAAATCTAGATTAGTGGTTAAGAGTTTTACTAAAAGGGAAGGTATAGATTATACTGAAATTTTTTCATCTGTTATCAAGTTTAAAACAAATCATATGATACTTGCTATAGTTGTGCATTTTGACTTAGAATTAGAACAATTAGATGTTAAAAACACCTTCTTACATGGTGACCTTAATGAGCTTATATATATATATGGAATAATCAACTGGTTATATTGATAATCTTCATGCTGATTATGTCTGTTTACTTAAAAAATCTTTGTAAGGATTAAAACAATCCCTAAGGTAATAGTATACAAAAATTGACAATTTTGCAACTGAGATTGATTTTATTAGAAGTATATATGATAACTATTTTTACTTCATACTCTATGATATTCCTGTTTATTTGCTTTTGTATGTTGATGATATTTTATTGATTAGTAAGTCTAACTCGAAAATATGTGAATTAAAATCACTATTTAATATCAAATTTGACATGAAAGACTTAGGACCTGCTAGAAAAGTTTTGGGAATGGTTATTGAGAAAGATAGAAGTAAATACTATCTAAAAGTTCATCAACATGATTATTTGTTAAAAACTGTACAACAATTTGGTATGTCAGATTGTAAATCTGTGAATGTTCCCTTAGCTGGTCATTTTATTCTATCAAGATACAGTGTCCTACATCTAATTCTGAAATGCTTAAAATGTAAAACATCTCATATGCTAATGTAATTGGAACTATCATGTACTCAATGATTAGCATTAGGCCTGATCTTGGATTTTCAATTTCTTTACTTAGTAGTTTCATGTCTAATCCTAGGAAAACTCATTGGGATGTTTTAAAATATTTGTTAAGATTTATTAATGGTTCCATTAATGTTGGTTTGAATTATAAGAAAATATGTAATGCACTTGATGTTGTGGGTTTTGCAGACTCTGACTTTGCGGGAGATGGAGATTCAAGGAAATCCACCACTGCCTTTTTTTTTTTTACCTTAGGAGGTAATTGCATTAATTGGAAGTCATAGTTGCAGCCTTTAGTTGCATTGTCTACCAATGAGGTAAAATATATGGCGATAATAGATGCATTCAAAGAAGCCATTTGGCTTCAAGGTCTCTTAAAGGAAATTCATCTATTACAAAGTAAAGTTGTGGTGTTTTTAGATAACCAGAATGCTATCCACCTATGCAAAAACCTAATATATCATGAAAGAACCAAGTATATGGATGTTTGATACCATTTTGTGAGGGATTAGGTGGCAAATGGTATTGTGAAAATTCAGAAGGTTCCCACCGAAGACAATCCAACTAATATGGGAACTAAGGTATAAGTGATTGCAGCTAAGTTCAAACATTGTTTGGACTTGCTACATGTCGAAGTTGGTAGAATAAACAACCAACAAGAGTGATGATGGCGAGGATTAAAACATGCTGCACAATGTTGGAAAAAATGACCTTGAGGTGTTGAACTTTCAAGGTGGAGATTGTGAAGTATGGTGAAGTATCAACTAAACGATGTTGTTTTGATAAAGGGTGGAGGGCCACTTGGCAACCACTCAATGGTTGCTCCAAAATGTTGTCGTTTTAGAGTACTTATAAAGCACGAAGGGCTAATCGACAACCCCCTCGTCATTTCACGGCTTGTTTGATTTCCCCCCGTATACTATCTTGTCGTTTAATCTGCTGCATTTGAGTTCGTTGATCTGATTCCCAAGCTTTATCTTTGTCATTGCTTCTGCCTATTTATATTCATCCGTCTTCTTGAGATTTGTGCAACACATTCACCAATAGTTTATACCAATTAGGGTTTCATTTGTAAGAATTATCTTGTGGCTCACATGATAATTAAGTAAATATCTCAAGTGTTTATCTGATGAGATAATCAAGTTTATTATCAGATATAATTGTATTAATCTGATAAGATAAATATAAGGATTTAATAAGATAATGGTCAATCTTAATTTTATTTGGTTTAGAATATGTTAATGATAACTACTAAGAGTCTTAATGGGAGACTACTTCTACTATTATAAATAGGAGTCTGGTCCTCTCCCTACCCAACACAATCAAAAGCATTACAGTTATATTATTCCATCATTACGGTTGAGGTCAAGGGGGAGAAATCAGATTCCGGCATTTCGTCATCAAATGGTATTTCTCATTACGATATTTTTCTTATGGATTCAGGTATGCATTTAATTATAGTTTATGTGATTTACATAAGTTTTACGATTATGGGCATTAATGATTAATTGTATGTTATGTTTATTATACAATATTATGATTTTAAATTTACATGTGGTATAAGAGCCTCGTTTATAAAACTCGTGTATTTTTCGTATAAATTTATTGAATGCTCGTATTTACATAATCCAAGCATATACAAATAATTGAATGTTCGTACTTACATTATCCAAATATACGTACATATAACAGCATTAATGTATATGCATTCATGATTTGTGATCATATATTAAAATAAAAGTTTAAACAGTGGCCATTGTTCCCTTTTTTCTTCTCACCATCACGCGTTTACTTTTCAGTGTTGATGAATATATATATATATATATATATATATATATATTATACATGCCATTTTAGTGGCCATTACAGTGGGTTTTTTCAATGGCTGATTCAGTCACAGAGAGCTTTTCATTATTGCGCATATCACTAATAAGGCATCCTGGGTTTTGTCATGACTGAACATGGCTTTAAGTTCTGCCATGGCCAATCTTCTGGGCTGTCACCGACGACCTCCTTTGCTGTTGCCATGACTAATTTCAGTCAATGGCCTTATTGTTTTGTCGGCTAAAATCCTTTCGCGATATTTCCTTTCGCCATAAACAGTCGGTCTTGGCCATTACAGTGGACATCAATTGATGCTTTGACATGGCCGACCCTTAGATGGTTCGCCATGGCTATTATAGTGCAGACGGTCGAAAAGTTAGATGGCCGGCGGCCAAAGCCGCTGGCGATTAATGGCTTGTCGCGATGGAGGATGAAGAAGTAAAAGGCAACAGCTAGTTGAGGCACTAAGAGTAAGGTGTTGGCGGCTGATGCAAACCCTAGCTAAGTAAAGAAGAAGATGGGTTTAGCTGGGTCAAGTATTTGGGTCGGTCCGACCCGATCCATTAAATAACCGATTGAATAATTTGGGTCAACAAATTTGACCCATTAATGCAAAAGACCCAGTAGGTTGGTTTGGGCTATTTTGACCCATATTATGATTTAAACAGATCCATAATCGGATCTGATTAAATATAATATATATATAATTATGGTATATATTATATTTAAAGAAAATAAAATATTTATAACTTGAAATTTATATTAAGAAAAAATTTGTTAGTTACCAAAGTGGCCAAATTTTGTAAAATAAATAAATTTCAAATTATAAATTAATAGATCCATAATTGGATTTATTTATATATTTATATACAATTATGGTGTGTGTGTATAATAAATGAAATAAATATTTATGGCTTAAAATTTATATTAAGAAAAATTTGTTAGTCACCAAAGTAGCCAAATTTTGCAAAGTAAATAAATTTTAAGCTATAAATTATTTTCAATTTTCCCATAAAATATTATAGTTGATGGCATTAAAGTTTTGTTTGATATTTGTTTATGGGTAAAATTGAAGTTTGCATTATAAGGTTATTCGGAATTAACCCAAAGGTTAATTATTTGTCCTTATAATTATCAAACATAAATGTGATAATTATTATGTTCTGTTAATTTTATTTTGCATATCCAAAGATAGCAAATAGATTTAATTGGTGCATATTTAATTATCAATTATTGTTTTATTTTTGTACATCTTAGTATCGCCCAAAGGAGAACTATGATGTGCCTTATGATTAATATTTGAATATGAAATTATGTGAAATTTTTATGTATTAATGTTGAGTATTTAAATTTATTTTGCAGTATCTATGCCTGTTTCAATGCATTCACAAGCATCATCTGTACCGTTTTTCAACGGATTAAATTTCTCCGACTGGAGTAAACAAGTTCAATTTCACTTAGGTGTTCTGAATCTTGATTTAGCACTCAGAACTGAGAAACCCGCTAATCTCACCGATAAAAGCACCGATGAGCAGAGGGAATTCTATAAAGTATGGGAGAGATCGAACAGATTGTGCCTTATGTTTATGCGGATGACTATTGCAAACAACATAAAGTCAACACTTCCCAAAACTAAAAATGCTAAGGAACTTATGAATTTCGTGGAAGGGCGTTCTCAGACTGCTGATAAATCTCTGGCCGGTACATTAATGAGTTTTTTGACCACCATGAAATATGATGGTTCTTGTACCATGCATGAGCACATTCTGGAAATGACCACCTTAGCAGCAAAATTAAAGACCTTGGGAATGATTGTGGATGAGTATTTCTTGGTACAATTTATTCTCAATTCCTTACCTCCAGAGCAATACCGGCCATTTCAAATGAACTATAACACTATAAAGGATAAATGGAACGTTAATGAATTGACTAGTATGCTCATTTAAGAGGAGACGAGGCTGAAGAACCAAAGATCTCATTCCGTTCATTTTCTGAAGTATCAAGAAGCTGGTAACAATTTCAAAAGAGAAGTGGCAAGAGCAAGAAGAAAGGTCCTCGTAACCTGAACGATTCTTCGAAAGGTGTTCATAAAGAATCTATGGCTGTTAAGTGTCACTTTTGTAAGAAAAGTGGACACATGAAGAAAGATTGCCTGAAACGTAAAGCTTGGTTTGAAAAGAAAGGTAAGCCTTGTGCTTTAGTATGTTATGAATCAAACTTTATTGAAGTTCCACATAATACTTGGTGGATTGATTCTGGTTCCACTACTCATATTTCTAATACGATGCAGGGGTTCCTTACGATCCGAACCATAAGCCCAAATGAAAGTTTCGTGTTCATGGGGAATAAAAGTAAAGCTCCCATTGAAGGCGTTAGCACTTACCGTTTAATTCTGGATACCAGACATTACTTAGATTTATTAGAAACTCTTTATGTTCTTATATTCACTCGAAATTTAGTTTCATTACACAAACTTGATATAGCTGTTTTTTCTTTTAAATTTGGTTCTGGATCTTTTAGTTTATTCAAACATAACAGTTTTATTGGTTCTAGTATATTATGTGATGGTCTCTACAAGTTTAAACTTGATAATGTGTTTGTTGAGACTCTAATGACCTTGCATCACAATGTTGGTACTAAACACAGTTTAGTTAATGAAAATTCAGCTTACTTGTAGCATAAACGTTTGGATCATATATCTAAAGAAATGATGAAAAGATTAGTAAAGCATGAAATCCTTCCATATTTAGATTTTACTGAACTTGAAGTGTGTATTGATTGTATTAAAGGCAAACAAACAAAACACACTAAGAAATGAGCCACAAGAAGCACACAGCTTCTTGAAATTATACACACCGATATTTGTGAGCCTTTTGATGCTCCATCTTTTGGTGGAGAAAAATATTTTATCACCTTTATTGATGATTTTTTACGTTACGGTTATGTTTATCTATTGCATGATAAGTCTCAATCTATCAATGCACTTGAGGTGTATATTAAAGAGGTTGAGAGGCAATTAGATAAAAAGGTGAAAATTGTAATATCAGATAGAGGTGGTGAATATTATGGAAAATTTGATGAATCAGGTCAATGTCCAGGACCATTTGCCAAATTCCTTGAAAGACATGGTATTTGTGCTCCATACACAATGCCAGGTATACCACAACAAAATGGTGTTTCTGAAAGGCGTAATCGTACCCTAATAGAAATTGTTAGGAGTATGATGAGTCACTCATCTTTACTCTTATCATTGTGGATGTATGCATTAAAAACTGCTATGTATTTGCTTAATAGGGTTCCTAGTAAGGCAGTTCCAAAAACTCATTTTGAACTGTGGATGGGCAGGAAACCTAGTTTAAGGCACTTACATGTTTGGGGTTACCCAGCAGAAGTAAGGGTTTACAACCCACATGAAAAGAAATTGGACTTTAGAACTATCAATGGTTATTTCATTGGATATTTGGAAAAGTATAAGGGGTATAGATTTTATTGTCCTAATCACAGTACTAGGATTGTTGAAACTAGAAACACCAGGTTCATTGAAAATCGTAAAATTAGTGGGAGTGATAAAATGCATAATGTCAGCATTCAAGAAGTCAGGGTGGAAGTTCCTATGCCCAAGACTGATACAATTGTTGTTCCTCAAGTTTCAATCCAACCAAATAACAGTTAAGAACAACAAACACTCTCTAATGAACCGACAACAGTTGAATCACAAGCAATAGCATTAAGAAGATCTCAAAGAGACAGAAAATCTGTTATTTCTGATGAATATGTGGTTTATCTATAAGAGTCTGAATTTGACTTAGGAATTGACAAGGATCCAGTTTCATTTAAGTAAGCTATAGAATGTGATGATTCTACTAAATGGTTAGATGCCATGAAAGAAGAGTTAAAATCTATAGATCAAAATCAAGTCTAGGATCTCGTTGAATTTCCTGAAGGGTATAAAAGAGTTGGATGTAAATGGGTCTTTAAGACCAAACGTGAGTCTAAAGGCAATATTGAACGACATAAAGCCAAACTTGTTGCCAAAATTTTTACTCAGAAAGGCAGCATCGATTATAAGGAGACTTTCTCACCAGTCTCTAAGAAAGATTTTCTTAGAATCATCTTGACTTTAGTGGCTTATTATGATTTGGAATTACATCAAATGGACGTAAAAACTGCCTTTCTTAATGGGGATTTGGAGAAAGAGGTCTATATGGATCAACCTGAGGGTTTTTCAATTAAAGGAAAGGAACACATGGTGTGTAAATTAAAGAAATCAATATACGGACTTAAGCAAGCCTCCCGTCAATGGTATCTAAAGTTCAATAATACCATTACATCTTTTGGTTTTCAGGAAAATACCGTTGATCGGTGTATATATATGAAGGTCAGTGGGAGCAAATTTATTTTTCTAATCCTGTATGTTGATGATATTCTGCTTACTGCTAATGATCCTGGTTTATTACATGAAACCAAGAAGTATCTCTCTGAGAATTTTGAAATGAAAGATATGGGAAAAGCAACTTATGTAATAGGAATAGAAATATTTCGTGATAGATCACAAGGATTGTTAGGGTTGTCTCAGAAAACATATATTAATAAAATTCTAGAGAGATTCAATATGGATAAGTGCTCATCAGGGGTAGTTCCAATTCAGAAGGGGGATAAATTTAACCTTATGCAATGCCCGAAAATTAAATTGGAACGAGAGCAAATGCGAAATATTCCTTATGCATCTGCAGTTGGGAGCCTAATGTATGCTCAAACTTGCACCAGACCAGACATAAGTTTCACTATCGGGGTTCTAGACAGATATCAAAGTAATCCAGGTCTTGATCATTGGAAAGTTGCAAAGAAGATTTTCAGATACTTTCAAGGAACTAAAGATCACATGCTCACTTACAGAAGATCTGATCATCTTGAGGTGATTGGCTATTCAGATTCAGATTTCGTCGGATGTGTTGATACTAGAAAGTCAACATTCAGCTACTTGTTCCTATTAGCCGGATGAGCAATCTCATGGAAAAGTGCGAAGCAGTCTGTCATCACTGCATCCACTATGGAAGTTGAGTTCGTGGCTTGCTTTGAGGCTACCGTTCATGGTTTATGGCTACGGAATTTTATTTTAGGGCTTCGGATTGTCGACAATATTGCCAAGCCGCTGAAAATTCATTGTGATAACTCTGCAGCAGTATTCTTCTCTAAAAACGATAAGTATTCTAAGGGTGCTAAACATATGGAAATCAAATACTTGGCCGTTAAAGAAGTTCAGAAACATACAGTGTCAATAGAGTATATTAGCACCAAACTTATGATAGCAGATCCTATAACAAAAGGACTGCCACCCAAAATATTTAATGAACATGTTGAAAGGATGGGTATTTTGGGTATTATGTAATTTGACTCTATTAAAATTTATGCATTTGACATTTTAATTTCATATGTTTCTGATATTCCTGTTTTCTATTTGTATACATAACTGTTTAGAATAAAGTTGACAGGAATAATTAAAGTTGGATCGTCATGATTATCTTCATTAAAGGTCATGTTAAGTTGGAAGTTAGTGTTGTGGTACATGGAAGGGACTGGGTCAGAAAGAATTGACTCACAACCGTCATGACCCGCATTAATATTTTAACTTAATAATGACGTTATGGTAACCAAAATAAAGAGAATTAAGGATGATCGTTTGTGCACATTATGTTATTTCTTATTAAATCATAAATGTAATATCATATGAGCCAAGTGGGAGAATGTAAGAATTATCTTGTGGCTCACATGATAATTAAGTAAACATCTCAACAGATATTATAGTGTTTATCTGATGAGATAATCAAGTTTATTATCAGATATAATTGTATTAATCTGATAAGATAAATATAAGGATTTAATAAGATAATGGTCAATCCTAATTCTATTTGGTTTAGAATATGTTAATGATAACTCCTAAGAGTCTTGATGAGAGACTACTTCTACTATTATAAATAGGAGTCTGGTCCTCTCCCTACCCAACACAATCAAAAACATTACAGTTATATTATTTCATCATTACGGTTGAGGTCAAGGGGGAGAAATCAGATTCTGGCATTTCGTCATCAGCTGGTATTTCTCATTACGGTATTTTTCTTATGGATTCAGGTACGCATTTAATTATAGTTTATGTGATTTACATGAGTTTTACGATTATGGACATTAATGATTAATTGTATGTTATGTTTATCATACAATATTATGATTTTAAATTTACATCATTCTCTTACCGTTTACGATATTCTCTATACAGTTTTCTTCTACTCTCTATTCTTAGGGTTAGCTTCTGATCTCTATTTGTTGTGGTTATAGGGCATTTTTAGAGAGTTATTGTTTGTACAGTGAGTGAATGAGAGATATGTATATGAAAGTTGTAATCATTTTTTTGATTAGTGCAGTAAACTCTCTTTGTCAAAACTCAACGTGGATGTAGTCCTATTTAACTAGTGAACCACAATAAAATTGTTGTGTGTTCTTTACGCATACTTTATTGTTTTATTCTGTTTATGCGTATGTATTAGTTCATCAAATGTTCTTTTTTTCGATATTATGTTTTTGAATTCAAGTATTGAGGTGGTCGAGCCTTGGCTCGACCTAACACCCTTTTATTTGAGAGAGAATTTGGACAAATATATTATTACTCAATTATTTCATTGTCCCTCGATAGCCATATTCTCATTGTTTCCTGACAATCTCGATCGTGCCTTCTTAGTATAACAACATTCAATAAATAGACTAAGACAGACATCATCAATCATATCAGCGGAAGCAAGATCGTAACCTCAAATATATACATATAACTGACAATTTCTTTTACAATAACTGAATCGATGTTTCACATGAAAATACATTACATAATCTCTGAACATTGAAAACATAGACAAAACCAACTGCTACATCCTGACGGCATTCTTTCTCTTGACGCTACTGCTTTCACCTGGAACGTTTGAATATTCCAGGGACATAGTCCAAATTAGATGCTGAATCATCTAAGTGAGAGTTCGAAAACATTTTCATGAATGTATGCAGAATCATGTACACAAAATCGATAAATCATAACATGCACCAGCCTAAGAGAATCCCAACGCATTTAACCCTAACTGGGGAAAACGCAATCTCTCTAAAGGCGACACGACCAAATCGACCCATTGGCAAACCGATCCTGCTTAAGAGGGACAACCTCGACACATGAACCCAGGAATCACCCCATTGTCATTGTCAGGCTTTACGCTCCCACTCAAGCAATCCAAAACACAACCCTAGCCCCAAGAGTGTCACATCAGCACTATCCTCGGAATCGATGTCACCTTGGCATTAATGCTACTGCTCAAAGGATCCTGGGGTGGTGTCCACTCGCAGCCCCGCCACTTGAGCCAACAATCGGGGTGGTGTCCACTCGCAGCCCCTTCAGTTGGGTCCCGTAGGGTGAAGTCCGTCTCAGTCCCGTCCCAAGTGGTCACCAAGCATTAATCCTAGGTACGCATCCTGAGTGCTATCACTCTGGGCTTCGTCATAGGTTAACAACCCACATATCACATGAACGACACAAAACAAGCCAATGGTCGAGAAATCATAACATGCATCACTTAAACTCATAACATGCGTCATTTAAATCGATACTTAAAATCAACATTTAATGCACATGTAAACAATCATTTGGGGTGAACACTCACAGTAAATCAAGTTTTAGAGGAGAACTACTCACAGTAAAACCATTCATATGTTATTTGAAATCTTTCAGGAAGAACCACTCAGTTTTAGACGAATTCCAATTGTCAAGTGCGGTCAGCCTCGATTTGCGCGCCTGTCTCGATCTACGTGCCCAGCCTTAATTCTCGCACCTGACGCTCTTGTACTTCAACCTCGAGCCTCTAGTCATCACATTTGTCCAAAATCATATCAATATCTATTTTTTCCAATTTTCCATAATTTCTTCCCATTTTCTTTATATTTCTCCTTAAAAATTCTAATAAATACCTACTCAAAATTTTTCCTTGATTTCTCTTCACAATAATTCATAAATAATTAATTCCTATCTCCCAAAAATTTCTAAGGATTTTCCAATACCTTTTCCTATTTTTTATAAGCCTTATTCACTTTGAAAATTACAAAATGACCATTTTCTTCAACATTTTTCCAATTTTTATTGCACCATAATTCATAAAATAATTTTCCAAAAATAATAAAAAAAATTCCAAATTTACCTGACGTCTCACACGCCCTCACGCGCGGCGCGTGGATAGCCTGGTTTGAACTGGCGCGTGCCAGTCACGCGCTAGTCGTCTTCAACCTTCACCCGGTCGCCGACGACTGCTCCGATGGCCTCGATTCGGGTGCCATTCGAAAGCCCTCTTCAAGTCGATCACACCCCCACCGGTTTCAGGCCGAAATGACGTCGGGAAGACGTTTAAAACTCGAGTTACAGGTGTCGGTCGCAATCCGCCTAGGGCATATCCGGCCTTCTTCGAAACACCATCAAACCTTCACCAAAATGCTTCAAATCGGTGCCAAAATGATCCTTACCTCCTGGAGACCAAAAGCCCTCTATCCAATCTCCAAAACTCATTCGAAAATGAGCTCGATTTGTGCTTCTAAAATCGGCCGAACCCCTCGGTATTTATAGCCCAAAAACCACCCCACGTGGCCGATTTTTCGGCCATTTCTTTCCCCTCACGCCACCAGGACACCCTAGGCCACTCCCTTGACAAGACTTGATGGCCAAATGGCCAGATTTTCTGGCCAAATCGTGCGGCCAGATCTGCCATGCGCGGTCAACTTCTGAAAATTGCAGTTAGGCCCCTACGAAATTTTTGCTTACATTTTGGTCCTTTTCCTCAAGCCCCTGATCTTTCTAACACTTTCACTAAGACCCTCAAGATTGGTATTTCTCATTTCACCCTTGAAACTTTTGAAAAATTGTCGTTTAGACCTCCCTCGGGCATTTTTAGAAAATTATACTTTGGCCCGACTGATTTATTTGACCTTAAATCCACTCGATTCAACCCGAAACCACTTAAGGGTTGTTCTACACATCGAATACTATTCCCTGACACTCTCCGTTGACTTTTTGGACGTCGTTTACAGTAATTCGGTAATATGACCTTATTGACGGCTGTATTTTTGCTGTACCGAAAACTGTTCCCGATCTTCTTTCTTTCATCATTAAAAATCATAATTTTAATTGCTTGTTGATACTATATCCTTTTCTTCAGCTATCTAGGGTCTGAGGTTCTCCCTCTGGCTAATTTGGTCGTCCAAAACTGTGTTAGTGTGCCCTGAAGTCTCATTTTTCTCAAATTTCCAACTTTGCCCTTTATCAAATATCATTTTATCCTCAAAATTGTCCTCGGGTGTTACATCCTCCCCCCTTTAAAAAAATTTCGTCCTCGAAATTTGGTCTGTGATATCTGCTAATGACTCCCAATTGAAATGTCCTAAGTATCATTCATTTTCCTTAGCAATTATTCCTAACTTATATATCCATGTGATCCGATCTTACCAGACACGTCTTTTATTTTCCAGAATATCTCGTTGTAGCTTTGAACAGGCAGTTACACGAATCCCAAAATGATTCATAACACTTATTATTATATCCAACTGTGTCCTCAAAATACATTTCATTGACTCCCAACCGATTCTAATGCTAAAGCCATGATGACACAGAAATTGATAACATTGAACTTTAACTCATTTGCCAAGATGGCACAGAAATTGATAACATTTAATTAATTCGGCATATCCTTGGTCGGGGTTTCTTCATCATCTCTTGCTAAGCCAGGGTAGACCTCTTCATTTTCTCTTGTTAGGCAAAAGACTCGTCCGGTACGAGGTCCTGGCATTATGTTTATCTTCCCGGGTTGATCAATCTTTTGTCTTTTCGGGCATTCATTGGCGTAGTGACCAGGTTGATTGCACGAGTAGCAAGTGATCCCCGTCCGATTCCCAGTTGGAGGTGCATCTTTCTTCTTGGGGCAGTCCTTTTCCTTGTGTCTTTTTTCGCCGCACGAAAAACACGTGATATGCCCTTGAGAACAATTCCTTCCTGGGTGTTCTTTATTGCATCGGGGACACGGTTTACTATCTTTGAAATTTTTCCCTCCCGTTTTATGCTCCGTGCCTTTCAATTCTTTCTTCTTTTCATCGGATCTTATCAGTCCTACACGTAGTAGGTTCATCTCGGTGGTCAGAGCCCTATCCAGCGCCTCGTTGTAAGTGTTGATGATACACGAACTGAGGGCTTGCTGTAGATCCACTTTTAATCCGCTCACAAATTTTTGTGCCTTCTGCCTTTCGTTCGTTTCGTACATAGGCACATATCTGATCAGTTGAGTGAACTTGACATCGTATTGAGTTACTGACATTTCGTCAGTCTGCTTTAAGTTCATGAATTCCCAAGTTCTTTCTTCCTTCCAGCTTTGGGGAAAATACCGGGCATTGAAAACTTCCTTAAATGCTTCCCAGGTTATCGTCTGATCTTGTCTCGACCTTAGATTCTGTGCTGCCTGCCTGGGTGTCGTTTGTAGAGCTCGTTGGGCTGATTGCCACCATCTTGCAGCCTCTCCCTCGAGCATAAATGTAGCACAGTTAACCTTCTCTTCGTCACTGCACTGCAGATGTTGGAGCAGCTTTTCAGTTTGCTCCATCCAGTACTCAGCTGCACTGGGGTCATCTCCTACTTTGCCTCTAAACACCGGGGGTCTTTACCGGCGATACTGATCCAACATATGGGGAGTGCGTCTTGGCGCCTCGTTCCTCGTTACATGTGTCAGTACGCCTTCCAAGATTCGCTCTATTCGATCAAGTTTACTCTCACTAGGACCCGATTGCTCTTCTTGTCGTCTACTGCTCGCGGCACGATTCGTTGAGCGACTACGGTGATTGCTCGTAGCAGAACTCGTAGAGCGACTATGGCGACTGCTTGTGGTGCGACTCACTGAGCGACCACGATGATTGCTACTACTGTTTCCCTTATCTTGCTCATTGAGATCCAGGATTCTTCGAGTCCTCTCCATCTGAAAAAGAAAACATCAACACTTGAACAATAATGATTCTAGTATTCGAATCCTCGATAAATACCAAATCATCTCAATGATTCCTATCGCCTAACTTAACATCAGACTAACCGTTACTGACTCAATCATTCCCTATTTCCATTAGTACCCCTGAGTCTCCAATCGGGGTTTTGTGCTAGTTCGCTCTGATACCAAATGTAACGCCCCACTTTTCCCAAGCGTGGGTTAATTCGAGATTTCGAGAAAATTTAAATCAAACACCACATAAATCCCTCGATAGCCATATTCTCATCGTTTCCCGACAATCTCGATCGTGCCTTCTTAGTATAACAACATTCAATAAATAGACTAAGATAGGCATCATCAATCATATCAGCGGAAGTAAGATCGTAACCTCAAATATATACATATAACTGACAATTTCTTTTACAATAACTGAATCGATGTTTCACATGAAAATACATTACATAATCTCTGAACATTGAAAACATAGACAAAACCAACTGCTACATCCTGACGACATTCTTTCTCTTGACGCCACTACTTTCACCTGGAACATTTGAATATTCCAGGGACATAGTCCAAATTAGATGCTGAATCATCTACATGAGAGTTAGAAAACATTTTCACGAATGTATGCAGAATCATGTACACAAAATCGATAAATCATAACATGCACCAGCCTAAGAGAATCCCAACGCATTTAACCCTAACCGGGGAAAACACAATCTCTCTAAAGGCGACACGACCAAATCGACCCATTGGCAAACCGATCCTGCTTAAGAGGGACAACCTCGACACATGAACCCAGGAATCACCCCACTGTCATTGTCAGGCTTTACGCTCTCACTCAAGCAATCCAAAACACAACCCTAGCCCCAAGAGTGTCACATCAGCACTATCCTCGGAATCGACGTCACCTTGGCATTAATGCTACTGCTCAAAGAATCCTGGGGTGGTGTCCACTCGCAGCCCCGCCACTTAAGCCAACAATCGGGGTGGTGTCCACTCGTAGCCCCGCCACTTGGGTCTTGTAGGGTGAAGTCCGTCTCAATCCCGTCCCAAGTGGTCACCAAGCATTAATCCTAGGTACGCATCCCGAGTGCTATCACTCTGGGCTTCGTCACAGGTTAACAACCCACATATCACATGAACGACACAAAACAAGCCAATGGTCGAGAAATCATAACATGCATCACTTAAACTCATAACATGCGTCATTTAAATCGATACTTAAAATCAACATTTAATGCACATGTAAACAGTCATTTGGGGGTGAACACTCACAGTAAATCAAGTTTTAGAGGAGAACTACTCACAGTAAAACCATTCATATGTTATTTGAGATCTTTCAGGAAGAACCACTCACTTTTAGACGAATTTCAATTGTCAAGCGCGGTCAGCCTCAATTTGCGTGCCTGCCTCGATCTGCGTGCCCAGCCTTGATTCTCGCACCTGACGCTCTTGTACTTCAACCTCGAGCCTCTAGTCATCACATTTGTCCAAAATCATATCAATATCTATTTTTCCCAATTTTTCATAATTTCTTCCCATTTTCTTTATATTTCTCCTTAAAAATTCTAATAAATACCTACTCAAAATTTTTCCTTGATTTCTCTTCACAATAATTCATAAATAATTAATTCCTATCTCCCAAAAATTTCTAAGGATTTTCCAATACCTTTTCCTATTTTTTATAAGTCTTATTCACTTTGAAAATTACAAAATGACCATTTTCTTCAACATTTTTCCAATTTTTATTGCACCATAATTCATAAAATAATTTTCCAAAAATAATAAAAAAAATTCCAAATTTACCTGACGTCTCACACGCCCTCACGCGCGGCGCGTGGATAGCCTGGTTTGAACTGGCGCGTGCCAGTCACGCGCCAGTCGTCTTCAACCTTCTGCCGGTCGTCGGCGACTGCTCCGATGGCCTCGATTCGGGTGTCGTTCGAAAGCCCTCTTCAAGTCGATCACACCTCCACCGGTTTCAGGCCGAAAGGATGTCGGGAAGACGTTTAAAACTCTAGTTACAGGTGTCGGTCGCCGTCCGCCTAGGGCATATCCGGCCTTCTTCGAAACACCATCAAACCTTCACCAAAATGCTTCAAATCGGTGCCAAAATGATCCTTACCTCTTGGAGACCAAAAGCCCTCTATCCAATCTCCAAAACTCATTCGAAAACGAGCTCGATTTGTGCTTCTAAAATCGGCCGAACCCTTCGGTATTTATAGCCCAAAAACCACCCCACGTGGCCGATTTTCCGGCCATTTCTTTCCCCTCACGCCACCAGGACACCCTAGGCCACTCCCTTGACAAGACTTGATGGCCAAATGGCCAGATTTTCTGGCCAAATCGTGCGGCCAGATCTGCCATGCGCGGCCAACTTCTGAAAATTGCAGTTAGGCCCCTACGAAACTTTTACTTGCATTTTGGTCCTTTTCCTCAAGCCCCTAATCTTTCTAACACTTTCACTAAGACCCTCAAGATTGGTATTTCTCATTTCACGCTTGAAACTTTTGAAAAATTTCCGTTTAGACCTCCCTCGGGCATTTTTAGAAAATTACACTTTGGCCCGACTGATTTATTTGACCTTAAATCCACTCGATTCAACCCGAAACCACTTAAGGGTTGTTCTACACATCGAATACTATTCCCTGACACTCTCCGTTGACTTTTTGGATGTTGTTTACAGTAATTCGGTAATATGACCTTATTGACGGCTGTATTTTTGCTATACCGAAAACTGTTCCCGACCTTCTTTCTTTCATCACTAAAAATCATAATTTTAATTTCTTGTTGATACTATATCGTTTTCTTCAGCTATCTAGGGTCCGAGGTTCTCCCTCTGGCTAATTCGGTCGTCCAAAACTGTGTTAGTGTGCCCTAAAGTCTCATTTTTCTCAAATTTCTAACTTTGCCCTTTATCAAATATCATTTTATCCTCAAAATTGTCCTCGGGTGTTACACTACTTACCTCATACGCATCTCATAACATCTCGATTCTCGTGCCAGACTTCTAACGTACTCAAATCAGATCATCAACATACCCTGGCCATCATATTCATTTAATAACGTCAATAATCTATTCCTCATAATTTCCTCATGACTTTCCTTTATTTCTTCTTATTTTCCTTAATAAATTCATACTAACTATTCCTCAAATATTTTTCTCACTAAATAATTTCTCAATAATAACTCATAAAATAACTTTCCTAATTTACTGAATTTTCTAGAGATTTTACTTACCTTAACTTAGTTTCTAAGGCTGCCTCGGTGTGCACGTCCTAACCTCGAAATGCGTCAACGACCTCGAATGTCGCGCAAATCCTTGATTCTCGCACACCACATCAATTCTCGCGCACTTCCTCGTTCTAGCACATTTATCTCGTTTTTTTTATGCGACATCTCGATTTTCCTACATTGTCTCGATTTTTGTGCACTGCCTCGAAATACGTGCCAGAATCATTTTTCTTACCAAAATCTCTAAAATATTAATACTTCTTCATTTCCTATTTTCTAGAATTTTTCCCACATTTCTTGGAATTTTTCTCCATTTATTTTCTTTCCTTTTCCTTTTTCTTATATTTTTCTTTTTCCTTTTCCTTTTCCTTTTTCTTTCTTCTTTATTTTCTTTTCCTTCTACACCCTTCTTCTTCCCGCGTGCCTCTGCAACTTCTGAACCCTCCATGGCCGAGCGAACCACGCTCCATACGCGCACCAGTTCCGCCTGCCACTCTGACGCGCTGCCTTCGCGCCGCCATCGCAGACCGCTTGCACCGTGCGCTGCTGCCCATGTTACCTTCCTCGTCACGCCCAGCATGTTGGTCGCAGTTCCTGCGAGCTGCTGGCACGCTCGATCTCTATTGCTGGTCATCAAGGCCCTCGGTTACGAGCCACTGAGACCACCATTGACACTGCGAGCTGCTCCGCCAGCCCTCCTTCGCACTGCTCTAGCTTGCAGCGCGCTGCCTCGCGCTTGTTGGAGCTTCGCTCGGCTTCCTCGCGAGCTTCCATGGTTGCCTCACTTGCTGGCCGTACTTGGAGCTTTGCGGCTATGGCCGCTTGCGGCTGCAACAACCACCAGCGACTCCATCTCCAGCCCTCTCTCTCGCATTAGCTCTCTTCTCCCACTCTCTGTTTTCAGCTTCTCTCGATCTCGGCCAGCTCACACGAACTCCCTAACATGGCCGATTCGGCCACCTCTCTCCATCTATTTATCCCTCTATTTCGGCCCCTCTCTCTCTCGATATATATATGGCCGAAGAAGCTTGGGCGCCACTCCTTGGAAGAAAACTTGGCCACAATTCTCGACCATCTTCTCAATCTCTCTGCCATTCCTCTGCCCAAAGCTTCAAGTGAAGAAACAATGCTTCCCACGCCTATGCGCATGCTCATATAATACCTATATATATAATATATAACACTAATATAATTATGAAAAATACTTATTTAATCCCTATTTTTCTACCTTATTACACTTAGGAATCCTCTAATTGTGAATATACCCTCTAACGACTAATTAAAATTGCATTACGATATTTAAAACCCATAATTAATAACCTCGAATTTGCTTAACTTGGACGATTTCGCCGACGGGTCCTCACCGGGCCATTGATTTGTCCTGAAATCGCCTAAGGGTTGATCCTTATGAAAAATTGAAACCCTCTCAGGGTTCCGTTGAATTTTTAGACGTCCCATACGATAATTCGATATTTTATCCTCAATCACAGTTGCATTTTAGCTGTACCGAAAACCGTCTCAATTCTAATTTCTTTTACTTCCATAAATTCTATCTCGGAACGCTCATCGAGATTATACCATTTTTCATAGCCAATTACACTTTGGGGCATTCCCTTCAGTCGATTCGACGATTTATTTTGCTATCAAGCCCATTTTCGGTATTCTAATCTCACTTAAATCATGTGGCAAGCTTATGCTGAAATGGGGTATTACAGCACACAACTGTGCAGTTGCTTAGCAGTTAGCTCGACGAGGCATGGCAATATGGTGAGGCCCCAGCTAGGCCATTGAGCGACACTTAGGGAGGTTTATCTCTAGTAGTCTCATCTTTCTATCTAAACTCTTGTGTTTGGTTTACTTTATCAAGCCAGAATCTTTTTGTGCGCACTTATTTTCATGGATTAAACTTAATTTAACTCATAGTTTGTATTAAAAAGTCTAAATTTTCGATTCATTTTGACATACCAAGTTTTCTTTAAAATAAAAAAAGAATTTTTTGGGTGTCTCAAGCATAAATCTTTAGAAATACTTAAAATAAATTTATAAATCACTATAACCCAAGATATGAACATAAAAAGTCATTTATTTCTACCAAAATAAAATGATGTGTCTTAAATGAAAATTCAGTTCCTACAATAGGTTTGACATGCTTGATACATTTGATATCACCAAAATAAACCTATACATGATTTCATTACGTCACATAAAACCACGCATAACATCTACAAATACTATGCATCAAAAACTTCCTTTTTCTATTGAACTATTTGTCTTACCTAGGATGTTTAAGTATTTTATGGGATTAAGTCAAATTAGAAGATGAACTTTCTAAGTGATGAATGTATATAAATTGCATGCATGCATGAAAATGCAAGTTTCTACTATGCGATGCCATTTGTGACAATATCAACAAACTTCTAAGAATTTTCTCAACCAACATAGTAAATGTTAGAAGATCCCACAGTACATCACCTTAGGCCTGAGTGGTGTAGAGCAAGATAGCATAGCTATACATGATCGTGAATGCAAATGAAAAGCTATACAAAGTACATTTTTCAATATTATTTTCTTATGTAACACAAAAAAATGTCATGAAATAAAAGTTTGTGAGTGGGATAACTAGGGACGAATTTGAGGAAGGGTTGGCATGGGCTTCAGCCCCTACTAGCCTCAACCCAGTCATCAATATATACGTATATATATTAGCGAATCTGGCCCATTTGAGGAAAGGTTAGCCCGTGCTAGTCTCAACCATCAATATATATATATATGCACACTGCACACAAAACTATCATGCTATCATGCAGCTGCCATGCCATCGCCTCTCTCTGTCCACCTGCTAGTCCCTCAATTGTCCTTTCAATTTCTTTTCGCTTTGACTTCTCGAAGAAGTTATTCCCATGCCAACCCTTCCCCAAATATGCCCTTAGGGATAATATTACTTTGGGATTTCTTTGGAGAAGATCTTGATTGCTTTGGGTCACCTTAATGACAACTTTCTTCTTTTTTTCACTACTTTTTACTCTTCCTTCTTTCATTCTCTATTATTCTCTATTTTTTCTCTTCTCTTACACTTAGCTTCCATTGGTTATTCCTTTAGTTTTCCTCATAGCTAGAAAAGCTAATTAATATGAAAGATTTATGTTTTATTTTTAGGGCTATTAGCTTGAAAAAAATCAAATATTTTCATATTTTTGCGATTTTATCTAAACGTTTCAATTTTGGCTATAGATACCCAATTTGGTCAATTAGTTACAATTTCAGCCACAAACCGAATCCAATTCGAGAGGCATTTGCGCCCGTTGACGTGGTACGCCACCTGGTGTTTTAAAACAATTTAAGTGGGCCCCACATTGACACACATGAAAAAAAATAAAAAAGAAAATGTTAAATATATATGTTAATATATATGTTATATATATATATACAAACATAGAGAGAAGAAGCAGGCAGAGGATAGGGACGAAATAGGTGGAGGATGGGGATGGTGACGAAGGAGGACAACGATGGCGATAGCTACAACAGCGACGATGGCGAATGACAACTGTCGATTTGGAAGCTAGAGGTAGTGATCGATTTGAAAGCTAGATTGACGACCGATCTGGGCTTCTTCTTGCTCACGGCCACCTCATAGAAAGTGATCGACGACCTTCTGCTCTGGTTGACTAATGACATCCTTTGTCAATTGCCTCGCCCTTGTCTTCGATCGCTTAAGCCAGCCCTATTGATGTCAACGATCAGCCATCAAGCCTCCAAATTCTAGATCGGCTTCCATTGCCTCCTCCAGTTTCTCAATTGATTGTCGCCTCCAGCCTAGCGTTGTCGTCATTTATCTTCGTCGCCATCTCTATCATTCGCCCGTCGCCATCTCTATCATTCGCCCGTCTTCCCTCTCTCTCTTGCTCTTTCTCTCTTTTTCTCTCTCTATATATATAACACATATATATGTTATTTTCTTTTTTACTTTTTTTTCACATATGTCAATGTGTAGGGTCCACTCAAAATGTTTTAAAATGTCAGGTGGCATGTCACATCAACGGGCGCACGTGCATCTACAATCAAATTCGGGTCGTGTCTAAAATTACAACCAATTGACCAAATCGGGTATTTATTGTTAAAATTGAAATGTTTTAATAAAATCACAAAAACGCGAAAATGTTTGATTTTTTTATTCTATATATTAGTCCTTATTTTTATTTGTAAAACTTTTCTTTCTTGTGAAATATACTTATATTCACATGAAAAACTTGTGAAATATACCTAAGTTCACATGAAAAAAAAAAAAGGAGAAAGAGGAAGAGATCTGCACGCAGCGAGTAGCTGTTTGCTGTGTTGAGGACTGCGGAGTCCCTTTCTTCCTAGAAAGTGACCTCACAACCTGGCTGGCAACCTTGTTTATATATATATTATTTATACTTTATTATATAAATCTGTGTGTATATATATACATATATATGAATTTAAGTTAGTTGACCGATTCATGTGGTCAAATAAATTATTTTTAAATTAAATTCAAATTTAGTTTTTTAAATTTCTAAATAATTTGAAGTGTTACACACCTAATAATGCATGATAAATCCACAAGGATGAATTTCTCCCTCCATACGTTATTCCCTCTTCAATGCATGATGTAAAATTTGGCATTGACGATGCACACAATATAAACCACTCAATCAACTTATAAGAGTGAATATACAATATTCTCTGTGGCTTAGTCAAATGGTTGGGGCCATTAATTTTTGTCATGTGGCAGGCAAGTACAAATATTTATTTATATATGGCTCAAATTAATTTAAACGATTACATAGGAGACCTATTTATATATAGTGGAAATTGCAAAAATTAACTGTCTCAAAAAAAAAAATTTGTTTTTAGTCATTTTTCTGAAAAAAATCGTTTTCAACCACTCAAACAAACTAATTGCTGAAAATAGTTACTTTTTAGTTTTGACTCAGTTTTAACCCTGTCAATTATTTTTGTAAGTCTATCATTTTTTTATAAGTTCTAATACATCTAGTTTTGATCATGTCACATTTTCAGTTAAGTACAGTTCTGAAAAAAATGAAAAAAAAAAGTTATAGAATCTAATTAGTTTGTTTGAGTGGCTATAGAGTGTAATTAGTTTGTTTAAGTGGCTAAAAACGATTTTTTTTTAAAAAAATAAGTAAAAACAATTATATACATTTGTTCCAGGATAGTTATGATATGTGTGTGCGTGCATGTGTTATTGTCACGGCCAAGAATCTTTAGTGTAATTTTTAATGATAAATGTTTTAAAGTTTAGGCAGTGGTGTCAAATTATAAATTATAAAGGGCTATATAAGGTTAAGGGACAAATCAATTTTTTTTATTAAATAAATACATAACAGTTAAAATTTGAATTTAAGAAATAAAATCCAATTCATAATTAATACTATTACAGACTTGGAAATTTTAAGCACCATCAACACTTCTAAATTAAGGTTAAAAAATAATAATTACTCACAAGCCTGCTATATTGCCTATTGGCGGGCAACATAGCAAGTGCCCGCCAATGAGGGGGGCATGGGCCCCATGCACGTGGGGCCTACGTGCAGAGACGGGCCCTACATGCATGGAGCCCGCGCATCCCTCACTGGTGAGCACCTATTATATTGTCTACCAATGGGCAACATAACAGGCCTCACTCAACCTAATTGTCTAATTGATAATCGACCTATTATTAAATAGAATTCAAGCATTAGACTTAAAAATAAAATAAAATAAATAAAAACATTCATCCTAAATACAATCAATTCGATTAATTTGATTTGATTTTTGAGTTTATCCAAATTGATAAGGAGCTCCATTATCCTTGTATATTTTTTTATAATACTAACTTTTTAGTTGACATCTAATCAATAACAAGTCATCGTATCTTATAGATATGAAAAAAAGTAATTCTTGTAACATTCTCGAGACTATTGTGTGGTAAGTACAACTTTTATCAAAACTAATATACTAATTAAAACCAAACAGTCAAGAGAAATGAGTGAATCATCCTGAAATGATGTGGGCATTATATTACAGGTAAAGTCTTGAAGCCTTGGATGTTGACAACAGCGATATATATGTGAAACTTGGGGCAGCTGAGTATCTGTTTTGTCATGACCACCGAGTGTATTGCGTGGCATTCGACTTCTTCCCACCATCTGTTTATATTTTCAGTTACTTAAGTCTTATGGTTTTATTATCCCACACTTGCATGAGATGCAAAAGTTTGAAAGAACCTGATATATATGTTCATTTGCAACCATTTCTATATGTGTACCTCTGCATAATCATGGTAGGTTTTATATTCTTTTCTAGTGGACATAGCATACTAATATTACTTGTGGGTGTTTTGAACTCAAACCCTTTATATAACTTCAGTTTAAGTTGAGAATGGGAATTACTATCTTGGGTATAATTTTTGCCCTGATTTCATTGCCTGTTGACTTCACCCCGTTGGGGTAAGAAGAGGACGGGGGGTGAAGTCAATATTTATGTCAATCTAGACATGTTAATCTAGACATCTGTACATCTTGCCTTCCTTATTTGTAAATATATCTTCATATATATATATATATATATACATATTGTACATATATATTATAAATTTAAGTTATTTGACCGATTCATGTGGTCAAATAAATTATTTTTAAATTAAATTTAAATTTAATTTTTTTAATTTCTAAGTATTTTAAAAATAATTTGAAGTGTTACACGCCTAATATGGAAAAAGGCATAAATATGCCCACCAAGTTCTCTTATGGCCGTTTGACCCCCACACCTTTAAAGTGAACCTATCATGCTCTTGAATTTTCAATTTTGGTACAATCACACACCCAATGTAAGGCCCTCACCTAGGTCTCCAAAGAACCAGAGCTGGTGCCCTACTAAAATAGAGACAACTTGATCTGAAAGAACCTATCATGCATGCGCACCACTGATAAATACCAAGAGAAAACTGATAGAGAAAACTTGTCATCCTGACATATATAACAAAACCTCAACCGCTATACATCAACTAACCTCTAGGCTTACATAGCCCAGGCATGCATAACAAACATCTCTGGCACACCGGCCACAAAATAAACATAAACCATATAGACCCAAATAAACTAAAAAAAATATAGTCTGGAAGCGACAAAATGCACAAAAAGAAATCCCCAGGCTGACAACTACTAGGTCTACATGGCCCTGTACACCGTCTAACTCAGAAGTCGGGACCCACTAGACTCACCCATGACGCGCAAAGAATAGGCACTAAGAGTACAACTGCCTCTCAAGTACATAACAAACATAAACTCATGCATAACATACCATGTAAGCTCATAAAATAAAGTAGGTATCAACTGAAAAGTAACAATGCTCACATACTGGATCTTGGGGTTCAAATAAGAAATGCACTAGCATCCAAGTCCTGATAACAAATCTACTACTGCCACGAAGACAACTGTCTTTGAACTACGAGCCAAAGCTCGCTCGAGTGGGAGCAACTACACTTACTGGCACGCCTAAGCGTCCAAAATAAAAACTAGGCACGTCGAGGTGTCCCTAATAACTCGGTCCGGGAAAGCCCGACACTGTATAGCTGTATCTCAAAACTGACGCCAAGACTCATACAAATGCAACACGTAAGGGGTAGCATAGTAGACCGAACAGGATACAAAAGCCCCATAAACCAAGCATCCCGCCAAGTCTCGTCCAACTAGTAAAACACACGCTCAATGTAAATGCTCATGCTTTAACAACTAATAAATAAATATCATAGTCGTGTGACAAGCATTAAAGATTAAATGGACAACCCCAAAATGCATAAACCCGACTCGAGCATACAAGACATGCATTTGAAAATACTGTTGTATTTAACTAGTTGGAATAGGGAAAGCAGTGTTACAAGACATACTCCCATTCTCTATGGACACTAGCTAGCGTTTAACCCGAATGTACTTATCTTCATTCCATTTAGAAGGTAGAGAGTAAACAAACTCTTTAAAAATGTAATTAAGACACGCTGAATACATTTACAGCCTTTATTGCCCTATTAAATTGTACCTTTATATAATTTAGTGAATTGTGTCACACAATACATATTATTTACTAACATTATTACTATTATTATTATTAAGAAAGAAAAATAATAATAGAAATAACATTACATGTTCTTTACTAATATTATCTATAATTATTATTATTTATTTAAATACCACAAATTATACTTATACACTTTAAGCAACACTTACACATATATATGTATATATATAAATACTTTATGTTCCCCACAGCACAAGGAGGTGCCTGCCACTTCCAAATTCCAACATACATTACAATATTATATATATATATACATACTTGGGTCACATTTCTTCTCCAGCGAGAGCATCACCAGGCTAAAAATTTGTATAAGCTATTATGCTAACAATAATAATAATTATTTACTACTAATAATCTTATCTTAACAATTACAATAACTATAACTATATAACTATAACATAACAATATTAAAATAGAACAAAACTCCCGTAGCGAACACACCCATTAATTCTTAAACTTCCCCCAGTGAGCACACACACACAACACCTTCTTTAGCTTTAATAAGCACACACTCCCAACACTCCAAAACACTCACTGCACCAATGAATATATTCACTTACACACAGCGATGCATATACACACCCGCACAATAAGCTTCTCGGCCAACACAGCTCACCCATGCACACAGCACTCTCAACCCACGATCGCCCACACACATACACTGTGTATATATAGATATATAAAGCACACAACAACGCATACGCTAACCTGCATATATATATACATATATATAAAAGCACTTCTTTACAAAACTCACCAACACATATGTAAAACCCCGTTGTTGAAATAAATGAAAGAGGCAAATGTTCCATAATTTGTGCCATTATAATGAGTTAATTTAAGGCCTTATATAGCAGACTTTTAGTAGAAATTAGCCGAATCAATCGGAGGAAGTATCCCAAAGCTCGGAAGATCAAAAGCAAGATCACATCATCGATTCTTAAGTAAAAATAGGATTTTTAGTGCTAAAAGAAATCAAATCAGAGGCAGTTTTTGGTACAGCTTCAGTCCGGACTGATAAAATCGAATTGTCAGAGGAAGCTTTCGAAAAGATAATGAAACCTTTAGGGGGCCTCGATTTTTCATATAGAATAACCCTTCAGTGTTTTCGAGTGGTAACGAGAAGAGTTTCGATGAAATAAGTCAATCGGGCCTAAGCACAGTTTTCTGAAAATGCTTGAGAGAGGTCTAAATGTCATTTTTTCTAAATGTTTGAGGCGTGAATGTAAATCTTGGAACCTTAGGGTTATAGTGGAAGCAAGGAAAACCTCAGGGGCTTGTGCGAAAGGCCAAAGTAGAAATTTCAATCTTGGAAGGGGCTTAAGTGCAATAAACAGAAAAGGAAAGCTGCCATGGCCGACAGCAGCTGGCCGGCCATTTCTTTTGTGTCTTTGACCATGGGGACTTCGAGGAAGTAGGTTGGGGAAGCTCTAGCATTGATCCAAGCCTACAAACTAGCAGGTGAGGAGCTGAAATTTTGAAAAATTCGTCCATGGCGTGACTGAATTGCAGCGACTGTAAATGGGCCGTTAGGGAGGCGGTCAGACGCCTTTGAGGTTGGCCAATGGAAGGATGAGACGTGAGGGCATCGGGTGAGTGGCCATGGGCGATTTCGAGGCTCGGTTATGAGTTATAAAAGAGAAGAAATGGCCGAGGGTTTGCGAAAATTTAAGTTGCAATCGGGCATGATAGAGACTGAATCAATCATAGCTAATAGAGGGCTTTTGCTTTAGTGAGGGTGAGGATCGATTCTGGAGAAATTGGAGGGGTTTCGCGTGGTCGCCGGAGAGGTTTCGAGTGGTCGCCGGAGAAGGAGGTTGTGGTGTCGGCCGAGACTTCGAGGCTTCGATTGAGGCATCCCCGAGCCTCCTTTCGAGCTTCCAAATAGGCCATTGGGATCAACTGAGGAAGAAGATGAAGCTAGGTCGAAAATCCCTGATCTCTAGTGTGCCGTCGCCGGAGAAGATGCACGGAGCGTGGGCTCCACGCGAGTCATCCCACTCGCAGTCCACGCGCCTCGCGCGTGAGGGCGCGTGCGTATCAGGATTCCACCGAAATTTTTTTATATTTTTTAGAAATTTTTTTTAAGATTTGTTATGCAAAAAGATTTGGAAGAAATTGGAGTTAGGTATTTATTTTAGAATGTTAGTGAAGAAAAATTGAGAAAAATCAAAGGAAAAATGCGAGAAAAATGTGACAAAAATTGGTTTTGATATTTATGGATTTAATATGATGTCTAGGGTGCATTAAGGCTTGAATTTGGGTTTCAGTTCGAATTTCGAGGAATTGCATGAAAATCAAGGTAAAGCACGTGTTTTGAGGATTATCAAATTTGTCAAAGGTGAGTGAGTAGTTCATACCAAAGGCTTGGTTCAATATGTGTGTCTTGATTTTCAACTTTGGCAAAAGTGAAAATTTTTATTTAAGAACTGGATTTACTATGAGCACTTCTACCTAAGCTTAATTTTCATGAAATGATTTCATACCATGTTGACATTGTAATACCCAAGAACGTTGGATTAATTAAGAAATAGTATTTTATTAGAAAAATCAAATTTTGAGGAAAATAGGTATCAGAATAGCCTGAGAATCAGACCGAATCGACAGTCGGGAGTACCCTGGAGCCGAGATGCCTAAATAAAATGATATGGAAGTGTCGATTAATTTAAGATATGATTTATGGCATCGAAAGAATTTGGGTCGGGAATAGTTTTCGGTACAGCTAAAAATGCAGCTTTAGGATAGGCTGTAAAATCGAATTATTGTAGGGGGCCTCCGAAAAGACAACGAAACCCCGAGAGTATTCATATTTGATGTGTAGAGCAACCCTTCAGTGAGTTTTGGAAGAAACAAATGGATTTAGGGCCAAAATGAAGATTCGGGCCTGAGTGCAGTTTTTAAAAATTGCTAGAGAGAGGCCGAAACAAGATTATTTTGGAATCTTCAAGGGTCAAAATGATGTTTTAGGTCTTGAGAGGCCTAAATGCAATAAAGCAAAGTTGAGGGGTTTAGTGAAAAGGGCCAAAATGAGATAGCCTAAAAGTTGAGGGGCTAAACTGTAATTTTTCAAAGTTTGGCCAATGGGAATCGACCATTAAGTCTCTGGTCGTCGATTTCGGCCGATCCAACCACAGGGATGGCACGAGGCTTGGTCGGGGAGGATTTTTTGTAAAGGCCCGAGGGGACAACGACCACCGGAGTGGTCGGATTTTGAAGGAAAAGCCGACCAAAAAACTGGTCGGATTGTCGCAACCTGCAAGTCGCGATTTTGGTCGGATGAGGCTCGATCTAGGCCTATCTAAGGACGGTTGAAGCTCTTCAGCAAGTGGGTCGAGTGGCCAAGGGCATTTTAGAGCTCGGGTTTGCCTATAAATAGGCATTGGAAGTGGCCGAAAGTTTCATAGTTTGGAGCTTCAAATCGGCCGTTGTTTTGAACGAATTGAGCCGCCAAAGGATAGGGCTTTTCTTGCCCATGACCTAAGGATGAATTCTGGAGAGTTATATCCGTTTTCGTGAAGGTTTGATAAGCATTCGAAGGGTCGCCGGAAAACGAGGCGGACGCCTTGGCCGAGCCTTTGGCCGGCCGGTTGAGGGTGCTCCAGACCTCCTTTGGAGCATCTAAGCATGCCAAACGGATCGATTGAAAGAGGGCTTGAAGATGGTGGAGTCGTCTCCCATCGCCGGCGACCGGAACGCAGGAGAAGACGACCGGCGCGTGCTAGTCACGCACGGTGCTTCACGCGCGCCCAGTCGCCCTAGCACGTGTTGGCGCATGCGGGCGCGTGGGCCATGGGAAAATTCGGGAAAAATTATGAAAAAATAGAGAAAAATATTTTATGGAGATTTGTGCAAAAAGATTGGGATTTTGGATTCCCGATGTCTCGATTTCTGCACCAAAGAGCTACGTTTTGGGTAAAAACGCAATATTCGGGTAAGTTCGATATTTTTCCTTTGATGTTCATAGTATATTATGAATTATTGTGGAGATAGATTTGAGAAAATAGTCTCGGTATATTTATTAGGATTTTTAGAAGGAAAAATGAAAGGAAATAGGAAATAAATGGAATATTGAGGATATTTAGTGATTAAATATTATTTTATGATTGAAGAGATCGAGATGATGATGTTGGTACAACTTTTAAGGTCGAGCATGCAAATCTAGGCAGTGCAAATTTTTCGAGGTACTTTGAATTTTGTTAAAAGGTGAGTTTTTCCTACTTGCATACAACTTGGTTTTGACTTGTGAGAGTTCTAAACCCCAAACTTGTTTATTCAAAGTGGTTCTTGTTTTATAAACTTGATTTGATCTATGCAAATGTTTTGCTGCATGTGAATGGTTTTAACCTGTGATGGTTGATTTCATAGGGATTTGTCCCGAAATGTTTTAAGCATGTGCATTGAATTTTGTGCGATAAATTGTGTACATGAAATGTTGTTTATGCATTGAGTTATGTTTTGTGGCATTGGCGTGTTTTTATGGGATGTCAACCTAGGATGTTATCTAGATAGTGTAGCTGTGAGTCCCCAAGTGTGTTTGTCAAATATGGGTATCTCGAGCTGTGTGCTGGGATGACCGCCTCAGTTTTTATGCCGGACTTGGTGGCGAGGGAAGTTGCACTAGCGTAACGGGTTGTACATATGGGATGGGATGTCAAGTTATGATGTGGCACTTGAAGTGACAACACTAGGGAAGCATTCCAAAGGAAAATACCCAGTTTGTCGACTTGGGTTGAGTGCGGTCACTGCCCACGTGAATCGACGAATGGCGGGGCTGAGAGTGGACACCACCCCGGACCCGTAGTATGGCGGGGCTGCGAGTAGGTAGGACCCCATGAGGCCCTTACGTGGTAGTATTGTTTCCGATGTGGACGTGGATTCTCAGGATTTGTGTTGATCATCATTTGGCCATGATTTGTGTTGACGTGTGCTCCGTAAGCTTCTGAGTGGGGACGTAATGATGATGCGGTGATTCCCAGGTTCATGCATTGACGTTGCTCCTTCTTGAGCCAAGATTGTGTTATGCCAATGTGTCGATGTTGTTGTGCTGCCTTTAGAGAGATTGCATTTTCCTCAGTTAGGGTTAAGTGCTGTGTGGGATTCTCTTGGGCTGGGATTTGTCATGATTTTATGTTGTTTCATATATTGTATACATTCATGAAAATGTTTTTGAATTCTCACTTAGATGATTCAGCATCTAATGTTTAGACTTTTGTCCCTAGAATATTCAACGTTCCAGGTGAAGGTAGTAGTGCAAAAAAGAAAGGAATTGCCGAGGATTAGCGGCAACTTATAGGTGGATCGTAACATGTATTTTGGATTATATGCTTTCCATTATGATGATGTCGTGTTAGACAATGGTACAGTTTTGGATGTTATATATATAAGATGATTTCAGTTATGTATTACATCAGTTTTCGATCTAGCTTCTGCATTTATTTATGATGATATTACCTGTCTTAGCTTGATGTTTTTTTTTGTTTGATATGCTGAGAAGGTAATTGGAATTGTCAGGGAAGTTATGGATTTAAGTGTTATGTAGTGGAAGTGCATGTCTAGGAAAGTTCTGGCTAAGGAAAGATTTGGTACTTAAGTGTGTCCCATGTGACCCACCTCTCTTTCCTGGAAACTTACCTGGTGTACTATTCACGAGCAGATGCTTTTATAACATATTTATGGAAAAAAAAATTTTCCAAAATTCATGATGGTTTATTCTGCATATATTAACGCTCCTCGGTTGGAGCGGGGTGTTACAGACATGCCCTGATATGCTATGCACCACTTAGGCTGCATTACATGTTATGATGAGATATACATATGTACACAATGGGATTATTGAGCATGCATTCGCATAAGGGTTTGAGAGTACGGGTCGGAGTCGCTACTTTTCCAATGGTGCACCCATATACCTCGGCCTGGGAAAGAGGCTGTAAAAATGAAGGGTAGCATAAGGAACAGTCAGCTCAAACCGAAATGAAAGGAAAGACATTTTGCATTCTTGCATGAAAGTGATTTATTACGCTCTCACTTAGATGATTCATCATCTAACTTGGGTTCTGCCCCTAGAATATTCAAATGTTCCAGATATTGTTGTAACAGAACCAGGTACTGACGAAGCATGTGATGACACTTTACAAGTGCCCGAGGAAGTATGATTATGATGTTTAAATTGATATATTTAAGTTCTGTTGCTCGACATGTGAACATTTGAAAGACGTTGATGTATTTTCAAAGTTCTGGTTATTTTAATATTAGGTTCGATCTTTAAGCTTTCGCATGTAATGTTTTGGGGACTACCTTCGAAATGAATGAAATTTTGAGTGGCTAGTTAATGTGATTTAACATTTAGTAAAATATATATATATATATATTATCCCCAAATTGTCCTAGTTATAACACGCCTAAGAAAGTAGGGTGTTACAACATACAACTCAACACCCCTGCAACTTATATATACATATATATGTCAGGGTCAGACCTTCCATGAGGCCATTGAGGCAACTGCCTCAGGGCCCATGGAAATTTCACAATTTAGGGGCCCATAAATTGAAAGTGGCCCATACAAATTTCACAACTTAGGGCCCATCGAAATTTCACAACTTAAGGCCCGATGCATTTTTCGCCGACCCACCCCCTTCTCGTGACCCTTCTCCCTCCCTCTCTTTCGCTCGCTACCCTAGCCCTACCTCTCTGGCTTTATCGCGCCTCGTCTTCGCTCTCGCCTCTCGCCTCTCGCTGCTACTCTGTCGTCGGTAGCTCGCTGCCTCTCTCTCCTCTTGCTGCTCCTCGCCCTTTGCCATCGCCCTCGCTTTCTCGCCTCTCGCTGCTCGATCGGCGATTGCTCGTCCTCACCGACTTGCCTCTCTCTAGTGGCTGGTGGCTCGCTGCTCGGGCGCTAGCCCAACAAGCATCACCTCTCACTGCTCTGCTCGGTCGTTGGCTCGCCATCACCCTCCGTTGCTCGCCTTTGTGGGTTGCTGCCGGTGGCTCGCTGCCTCTCGATTGCCATTGGGTCATCAGTTTCAGTCTTTCAGATGCTCTAACTCCATATCTGCTTCAACTTTCAGCGGTTAGTTGCTCCTTCAACTTTCGCTTATAGTAGTATACTTCATTTCGTTTCATTGTTTATGGTAGTTTTTAATTGATAATTTAAATTTTTTTTAATTTTATTCTTATGGTATAAATATTTATTTATTTTTTTATATTTTATTATAAAAAAATAAAATTTGGATGTACTATACAATTTGGGGGGCCCATTTTCACATCTCGCCTCAGGGCCCCCAAAACTCAAGTCCGGCACTGATATATGTGCATATGTTGACAAACAACCACTTAAACCCCAGCTCACACTCTCACCGAGAGACAAGAGTGAGTCAAGGAGAAGGAAAAAGGGAAGAAGACTTGCAAATACTTAGCCGACCTGCTCACACGCATTTATACATATATATCTATATGCAGCGAACTACACGGTTGCACAGGAGGACACCCACACACTACTATATTGATTACGTTGAATCAAGGAGAAGAGAAGGGGGAAGAGAGGCTTGCCTGAACAGTTTGAACCAAAATAGAAGCACAACCATTCCCTTGAGCTCCCCTGCAACTCCTTTGTTCCTTCTTCTTTGCTTGTTGCTCTTCTTCTTCTTCTACACACTCAGTTGGTCACTCAACTCTCTCTCCCCATCCACTCAAATCCTTAGCCGAACACGTGGCCAGCTCCCTTAAAATCCACTACAAACCCACCGCCTCAATCGGTTGCATAAAATGGCTTAGGAACTAATTGGAGCAAATGGAGGTGGGCAACGAGAAAAGCTGCTGGGAACACCTTTTAATTAATAATAATAATAATAATAATAATAATAAATAAATAAATAAATTTGAGTCATTGCACCCCATCTCTCAATTGCAAACCAATCACGCACCTCTTGATTCAATTAGTAAAACGCATGAAATCAATCGTGGTTAATGAGCGTGAATGGTCAAATTAGGCTTCAGCAGCTAAAAATTGCACAATCTACTACCATTTATGTTCCGCCTCCTTGTTGTCTTCAACAATGACAACCAACTAGAAGTGTGAAGATGATGACTAAGCGACCGACTGTGCTTCCTCGCATCAATGACCAACAGAGCTTCTCCTTCCTTGTGCAGATGACCAACCTGTTGAGCCAACTTGCTCGTGTTGGTCACTTAATGAGCGGCCACTCAAGAATGGGTGAATTGAGTGGTTTAAAATTTTTTAATTAGCTTCGTTTATTTTATTTAATTTTTGAAGAAAATTATTAATGAAAGATTTTTTTAAATCTTTATCTTATTACAACTTATTAATTTGACCAAATAAATTATTAATTAATCAACCTTAAAATATTGCAATTGATTTATCTAATGAGTCTTGCCAAAATGAAATCAACACAATAACTAACAAAGTAGTAAAAGGAGATAAATACCGTGAAATATAATGGTTCAGTGTATTTCAAACATTTAATCCACTCTCCCAAGGTCTAATCACCCTTGGGGTTCCACTAAATCCAATCAGCGCCAAGGTTTTCCTTTATCTAATCTTGGAAACTAGATCAAACACACATACATGCCTAGATAAAAATCCAAATCTAGGAAACTGATACAAGTCAAAATCAAGTTTAAGGATTACAATATTTGTCCACACTTGGACTTTAAACAAGCAATGAATATAATTAGTTACAGAACAGTATCAAATATAATAGATATACCCTCAGATCAAGCGCAAACAAAGAAACAGATATTCAACACTTCGATTTCCAACTATAGCAGGCTCTTCGTTTGATACGGAATCGAAAGCATAAGCCTTTGAGAAGCAATAGATCTTCTTGAAAGATCTTCCGATTGCTTTGAGTTTTCATAACAGTAAAAGTGTCTTCCTTGACATACATATGATGTATATATAGGGGCTAGGGTGACCTGCATAACGTTTAAAAAAATTTTGGCCGCGGAACAAATTAAGTTGACTTAGCTCACGATGAGTCGACTTATTTTTAGGCCTGAGTAGACTTATTTTTAATTAAGTCGACTTGGCTGAAAATGCCTCTCTGTCGAGTCGACTTAGAGACAATCTGCTTGAAACAAACTCTCTGCCAAGTCAACTTATCTACGAATAAGTCGACTTATTGGTCTAATTTTTGTAAAATAATATTCAACTTGTTTAAAAACTCCTTGTAAGATGAACTTCATAAAAATATTAATTTTTTATAATACAAAATAAATAAGAAATATTTTGAAACACATTTAGGGGCTATAATTTGCATATGCAACAATCTAGTGTTTTTGTAATTCATCAAACACCAAAAAGTTTTGATAATTAACAAAATGGTATTTTCAATATATAAATTATAGTGTTTTTTTATTAACAAAAAGAGTATTTTTAAATATATTAATTATAGTACCGAATTAGTTTTGATTAATTTATAAAATATTTTTCATAGTATATGTATTACCAAAAATATTATTTTTAATTAAAATTATTATTCAAATAATTTTAAAATGCATACAAATTTTATATAAAATATATTTTCAAAATGCTACAGTAATTTTACAATTACTACTATTGTTGTCAAAATACAACAATTGAATTTTATGATATGGGACCTATAAGAGCTCAATGTCTTGTAGAATGGGGTAGCCATGAGGAAAGCTGCCACGAGAGAGGTTCATCTAGGAAATGACTGGACCTAGATGAACCTGTTACAACTTCAAAGATTAACTCAATACCAAAACAACCTAACTTTACCTGACAATCTAGGATTACAGGGACAACTTGACTTAAATAACCCAAACTTGCTCTGATACCAACCAATGTAAAGCCCCCACCCAGTTCCCCAAAGAATCAAACCATGCACTCTACTAAATAGAGACAACTTGGACTTGGATGAACCTATTATGCATGCAACTGCCAAAAAGCAGAAGAAAACCTGATAAAGGAAACTTACCACCCGGGCATGTATATGAAAATGTCAACCTGATACACAACAACTGATCTCTAGCTTTACGTAGCCTAGGCATGCATAACATACAACACTAGCACTCCGGCTACAAAATAAAACATAATCCATACAGACCCGATAAACTAAATAAAATGCAGTCCAAAAGTGACAAAATGCATAAAAAGAAACCCCTAGACTGGCAACTACCTCTGCATGGCCCTATACACCGCCTAACCAAGAAGTTGAGATCTACTAGATTTGCCCCCAACCGGGTCCTTGCCTTTACCTGAAATGAAAAGAAAACAAGATGAGTCCAAATGACTCAAGAAACTCATAAAGAAAGGAAAGACAAATAGAGTAGGTGCTAAGAGTAAACCTGCATCTCGAGTGCATTACAAACCGAAACTCATGCACAACATGCCATGCAATCTAATAAACTAATACAGGTACCAACTGTAAAAGTAAGAATGCTCACATACAAGATCTTGGGGCCCAAATAAGAAATGCACTAGCATCCAAGTCCAAACCACAAACCTGCTGCTGCCCTAAAGGCAATCAGTACTTGTCACTCAAGCCAAAGCTCGCTCGGGTGGGAGCTACCAACACCCGCTGGCACGCATAAGCGTTAAAAATAGAAACTGGGCACGCCGAAGTGTCTCTAAATAACTCGGTTCGGGAAACTCGACATCGTACAACTGTATCTCAAGAACTGGCGCTAGAACTATGCAAATGAAACAAATAAGATGTGACGTAGTAGACCAGACAGGATACAAAGCCCCCATAAGCCAAGCCTCGCTAAACTAGTAAAACACACGCCAAATACAAATGCTCGTGTCTACCAATTATAGAGAAATATATCATGATCATGTAACAAGCACTCAAGTGTAAATGAACCACACAAAATGCATAAACTCGACTTGAGTGTACGTTTAGCACTTGAATGTGTCGTATGAGTTTAACTGCTTAGAATAGGGAAAGCAGTGTTATGAATCATACGCTTACTCCCTAAAGACACTAGCGGATATCTAACCCGAGTGTACCTATCTTCATTCCATTTAAGAGGTAGAGGGTGAACAAACTCTCTAAAACACAACCAAGACATTGGGTACATTTATAGCTTCTATTGCCTTATTAAGTTACACCTTTACATTATAATATGTAATTTAATGAATTATGACATATATTACATATTGATTACTAATATTATTATCATTATTATTATTATTATTATTATTAAGAAGGTAGGATAATACTAATAATAACACCACATATTATTTATTAATATTGTCTATTACTAGTATTACTTACTTACTTTTACAAAACTAATATTAATCTCCAACCTTCAATTATTATTTAATAATATAACTTCTATCTAAACATACATATATATATATCTGCGTTATATACACCGCCATATACATATTATTTATATATATATAACAGCCTTGGACACTTAAACCTCCAGCAACAATTCATCCTGGCCTTACCGAATGTATACATATTTTTTTACATATTTAGACGTGCACATCAACCAAGGTCTTGAGTTTATATAGGTTGAGAAGGCACCAAAACCACTGTTTTAAAGAATAAAATCGAGAAAAAGGGATCGAATAGTGTCTCAAGCGTGCACTATTTCTATACATACGCAGTCCCATATATATACTTGCAGCAGCTGCTACACTCACTCCATCACCAAGAAGCTACAACTAAGGAGGACATGGGAGAGACAACAAGAAAGGGGAGAAGAACCTGCATACCCTCGGCTAGCCCCCTGCTCTCACACACACGGATATATATATATATATATGGCTATTTCGCTGCACAGCACACACTACAAGGGAAAGAAGAGGGGAAAATAGAGGCTTGCCTGAACAGCTTGAACCGAAATAGAGGCACAGCCACTCTCTCGAGCTCCCCTGCAAATCCTCTATTTCTTCTTCTTCGCTTGCTGCTGGGCGCTCAACTCTGTCTCTCCCTTTCTCTCTCTCTCTAACTCTCACTGATATGAAGGTTGAGGCAGTAGCTAGTGGGCGCTCCACCACCACTGCCTTCCCGATAAATCTAATAATGCGGCCTGGGAACTTGGAGGCAGATGATGCATTCAGCCATCTTTGGGAGCTTCGAACATACACACACGAACTCTCTGCCTCTTGTTTAAAGCTCTTAAACATAATACATATAATATTATAATAACTATAGATATTAACTAATGATAATAATGAGAATAGTTATAACAACAATAGTAACGATACATCATAATAACAATAAACATAACAATAATAAACATACTAATAATAATAGTAATTCTATCCACAATAAATAATAATAATACTAGGAATAATAATAATATTACTATAATAATAATAGTACTAATTATAATAACAGTAACTAATAATATTAAAAATAATACTAATAATAATTATAACGAGAATAATAATAACAGCAATAACAGCAATAACAATACTAGTAATCATAATAAATAAATAAATTTGAATCATTACAATGGTGGCACTGAGAAATTGGGAATCAATGGCGGCAAGGTTGTGTCGATTCGACAGCAACAGTGAGCAATTGGAGTTCTCAATCGACGATGACACAGAATGCTAAGCACCGAGAACCGACCACCGAGAACCAAGCAACTTGGTTGTTTACCTATTCGACCAATCGGAGTCGCGAATCAATGTTGGAACTAAGCACTGAGCATTGAGAGTACCAGTAATAAGCAACCGAGCGAACGTATGAAATATGATGAGAAGGGTTCGCATGGGGCAATCTCACTGACGGATGAATACAAGGATGGAGGAGAAAACTGGATTCTAGAACGTATGTTTAGGGTTTTACAAATCAAAATTAAGTTAAAATAAATTGATAAAATAAATGCTAACATCCTATTCACCATTAACATAAGAGATCATTTTAACCGCCAATCACCAAAAATAAAAAAAATAAACAAACACATTTATCTAACCATATTTTTGCATAACTATGAACAATCGTGATGAGTTCTAACATTGACTGGCAATATCTCACTAGGGGCAAATCCAGCAATTTAGGGTGGGGTGGGCTGAAGAAAAATTGGCATGGGTTGGATTGAAATTGGGCTGGGCTATTACTAAAAAATTAAAATTTTTACCTTTAAAATTTAAATTTTATTGTGAGTTGCCATAGATTTTAGTCCAAGACAGTTCACACATAAATTAGTTGAAATTAATGTGTGAATAGTATGTGTGAGCTCATGCATATGAACTCATCAATGCGTGAGAAAAGAGAAAGTAGAATCGTATTGAAGGATCGAAATGTGGACATGGGATTTTCCCTAGAAACAAACAAGGAATACGTTATCTTGATAGTGAAATGCCTCTATGGGGGGAAATGGTCCAGCTTCTTCACTTAGAAAGTTAAAAGTTCTTTCTGTGGTCGAGAGAAATTTAGAGTTCTTCGTCAATTAGAAATTTATGGGGGTGGGGGGGGGGGGGGGGAATGGTCCAGGTTCATCAACATTTAAAATCCACTGGGACCATTAGTTTTAAACATCAGTCAGTATCAATTATTTTCAATCACTATTATCCGATAGAAAATATTAAATCAAATCATTAATATAGTATCTATTTTTTTTTACCTAAATTATTCTTTTTAGTTATTAAATGCTAAAATAGTTATAGCTTTTTTGGAAACTTGTGTTTCTTTCTCAGCAAATTTCCATTTACAAACTTTTTTTTTTTTTTTTTTTGGTGAGTTGTTCGCGCATCATCATCCATCACTCAATCTACTCATATGTGTGAATATAGAATACTCATTGTGGCTCAGTCAAATAGTTTGGACCATTAGTTTTTGTCACGTGGCAAGCAGACATAAATGTCTATCTCTATATGGTTCAAATTAATTGAAACAACTACATGGGACACCTATTTATATTTGTATGGTTCAAATTAATTTTTAATGAGAAATATTTTAAAGTTTAGACTGTGGTGTCAAATTAGAAATAATAAGGGACTAAATAAGGTCAAGAGACAAACCCAGTTTTTTGGTTAAATAAATACATAACTGTTAAACTTTAAATTTGAAAAATAAAATCCATTCATAATGATATTACAAACTTGGAAATTTTAAGTACCATCAACACTTCTAAATTATGGTTAAAAAAAATAATTACTCAACCTAATGGTCTAATTGATAATCAACCCAATGTTAAATAGAATTCAAAAATTAGAATTAAAAATAAAATAAAAATATCCATCCTACATACACTCAATTCGATTGATTTAATTTAATTTAAATTATCAATTGACGAGGAGCTCCATTATCCTTGTATATTTTTTATAATATTAACTTTTTAGTTAGACGTGTAATCAATCAGTAGTCAACGTGTTTTATAGATATTGAAAAAAGTAATATTCTTGTAACATATTTATGTGACATTAATTCTTGAGAATATTGCATGGTAATTACTACTTCTATTACAACTAAAAGCAAAGATTAAAATAAAAAAGATTAAAATTCTTATGATACAGGTCAAGTGGTTGGCTCACGATAAATTGAGACTCGCATCAATAGGTTGTGGGTTCGATTCTTTACACAGTGAGGCAAAAACTTTTATCTACGATTTATTTCATTTGTCGAAATTGAGGGCACGAGGGATAGGGGACCGCACAAAGACGGTAATGCGAAAATAAAAAAAATTAAAACTCTATCAAATGCTCTAAAATAATTTGGATTTTTTCTTTTTTTTTAACTACGAACATAATTAAGGTAAAGGCTTCATAAGTACCCAAACTTATTTTTAGTAAGAAAAATAAAATACCAAAACAAACAGTCAAGAGAAATGGCAGAATCGTCCTGAAGTGATGTGGGCATTACCTTGAAGCCTTGGCCGCTCGCGTCGCCCAAAAAATATAGGAGATCTCTGTTAAACAGAAAGGGACCAATAAAAAGGACGAAATCGACTCCCCAGCAAGAAGAGACAAACCATCCGTAGGAGATCCCTGTAAAACAGAAAGGGACCAATAGAAAGGACGAAATCGACTCCCCAGCAAGAAGAGACAAACCATCCACAAAAACTACGAGTTTTAATCACGGCACTCCACCTAGAATGTTACAAACCATATCTTTTTAAGGCTGCAAATCTTAAAAGATTTAGGCGATCTTTATTTGTAGAAAACATTTTTTGTTTTTTATCTTCAGTTTTTATTTTTGTTTTTGTATTTCTTGTACAAAATTAAAGATAAATAAAAAAGTACATTTATAATTTTTAAATATGAAACCAGTTTGTCTTCAAAAAACGAAAAAGCGTGTTTAAAATCGAGAAATTTTCTACTTAAAAACATTAACTAAAAATAAACTAACATTGATTTTGATGAAGAGATCCGAGAAGTGGTGGTCGAACGCTCCCTTTCTGTCTCCTCGGCAGTACCTACAATGGAGACAGGGACTTGCTCCCCCGCTCGATCTCCGACGATCAAGTCAGTTTACTCGCTTATTAGGAATCTAATCGTAATGGAAAAAAAATCCCCCCTTCTTACCTCATTCTCTTCTTTTTATCCTCCCATCCCGATCAGGATCTTAGAGAGAACTTCGAGATCTTCTGGATAAGGATTCCATAGTAGCGTCCGTTCCCGAGATCTTCGGGATAGATCCTATCCCCGTGACCTTCGGCAAGGTGGTCGATCCCTTAGAACTCGGGGTTTCCTTACCGTGTGCCTCGCCACCTATCATGGCAATGCTCTTCTGCCACGCGTCCTTTAGCCTCCAGCAAGATAATCATTGGCGGAGTTTTTATTAAGAAACACGTGTTCCACCCGCATTTAGCTGTTTGTCCAGGGTATCGGCGTAATTTGGGACCCGAGGTCTTTTTCCTCATCACTTGCCCCCCCACTCTTTGAGCTCTTCGGTTCGAAGGACTAAAAGAGTGGTAGAGCTCCCGAGGCTCTTCCTCTTGACTCCCTACTGGTTATCGCTTTATGCGATCTGAGGGGTTAATCGTATTTTCCCTTTGCGCATGCTTGGAAGGCACAAGAATTGATTTGTTTCAGCGGCGATATCCCTTTCCCATACGTTGTCCAAAACCTTTTCGTCTTTCGAGTAACGCCAGCCTGCGATAATTAATGCTCATCATTGCTCGTCCTTTGGCCTCTTTTCCCCCACGGTTTAAATAGGAACTCCTTACTCCTTCAGCCGCTTTTTCACCCGACTTTTCTTCAACCTTTAGCTCTTCTTGCGCTGATAAACATTTCCTCCTCTTTCCTCATTTCTTTCTTCTACTCTTCTGCCATGGCGATCACCGGTTCTGGGAAGTTTAATTCCACCGGCGCAGAGCTCATTGAATGGGAAAACCACTCGGCCGCGTCTATTCCATGCCAGTGGATGAGCCAAGCGGAATGTCAACAGTTCAGAGAAAAATACCTTATCCCCGAAGAGTGGGAGGTCGAGTTCAACAGCCACTTGCGAGCGTGTCACCCTGTTGCTGGTCGGCTTTACGTCTACAAATGTGCTTTCGATAGGGGTTTTCGACTCCCCCCCTCCGAAAAAGAGTGATGTCACTACTTCAACACCTTACCATCGCCCCTACCCAGCTATCCCCCTTCGGATGGCGATATCTGATGGGCTTTCTTCTCATTTGCCATACTGGCAAAATTGAACCATCTGGAGATCTCTTCGACTTCTTCTTTACCACCAACCGCGATCCTGGAGGTTAGATCTCCATCTCCCCCCTGATCGTGAAAGATGGCCGTCTTCTTGCCTGGAAAGAGCGCCCTGAACTCGAGATTGGCGCTTCGACCCTCATGCAATCTGGTGGGTCGAAAGATTCTGACGATTGGAAGGAGCGCTTCGTTTTCATCCGCCCCAAGCCCTCTGGCTCTTCTCGGGAGATTTGGTCCGTTTGCAACGAATGGACCCTGGATACGAAGCACAAACGTCTAAGTGTCGAGGCTATCGAAGAGTCCGTCGGCTGACTTATGAAAAACAGCCGGAACTGGGAAGAGGGGTGGCTCTCCAACCCCAGCCTCACCAAGGCGGGCCTAGACGGCGAGAACTGTGAGCTTTTTTTCTTTCATCTTCTTCTTTACTCTCTCTTCTTCTTCTTTTTCGGCGTTTGATTTTTATTTTCTTTTCCTTCTCAGTTGAAGATCTCTAGGAGATATGCTACTCCCCCATCGTCGAGGCGATGATCTTGGACTTCCCCGGGAGTAAGGGCCCCTCGGCCCCTCCCAACGTCCAGAGGGTGTTGGAGAGGGTGACCCCTTCCGAGCGAGCCCCGAGGAGTAGAAAAAATAAGAAAGCTCCGACATCCTCAAGATCCCGAATAACAGCGGAGGGGGATCCCTGAACCTTCCGAGAGGCTCCTAGGGACGGCACTGATGGAGGCTCAAAGGCCCCCTCTTCGGAGCTTACGGTCTCAAGAGCAGGGGATCCTCCAACATCCCAGCAAAAATCTTCTACCTTGCCTGCCCCCTTGCCGATCCCATCCGAAGATGACTCGGCGACCATTACTCAAGTGGTTGCTGCAGCTCGTACAGAGGCACAAGAGAAGCAAACTTCGGCAGGTACGAAGCCTGCTGCCACATCTCCTAGCATTCCTATCGGTTCTGTTTTTAAGCGAATATTAACGCCTTTAGCCCCAACGAGGCGCTTAGACCTGACAGGGGAAGCTTCACTGGAAGAGGCTTCTACGTTGTCCACCAAGGAAATACTTGCGTGCCGAACGAAACGCCGCAGGACAGAAGCTACCCCTTCGGCTATCGCTCCTTCCGAACCCCCAACTTCTGAAGCCGCTATTGCTCCTTCGGCAGCTCTGGCTTTTCCCGACATCCCTCAAACGCCGAACGAACCAGACTACTGTGCCGACATCCTGAGGGTATGATCCTAATCTTTCTTCTTTTTGATTTCTTTTATACCAGTGAGTCTTAATCCCTATTCTGTTTCTATTTCTCCAGAGCCTTGCAGGGTTCCAAGGTTCAGTATCCCGATAGGAATCCGAACTGCACGCCCGGATCACCTCCCTGGAATCTGAATTCAAAAGGCTCCGAGGGCTTGAGTCCCTCTCTTCCCAGCTGTTGGATTTGGAACATCATGTCCATATCTTGACCAAGTCCGTTGAGCTGGCACAAGAAGACGCCCGACTCGCAAATGAAGCTGAAGCTCAAATGTGCGAGGATCTGGAGTTAGTCCAGAAAAACATGCTCGAGGCCAACCAGGCTAATTCTCGGCTTGGGGAGGAGTTGGACGCCGCGCAGGGTGCTAATAATCAATTTCGGGAAGACAATAATCAGCTTCAAGAGGACATACGAAGGCTTACTCTGGAGCTAAAGGAGGCCAAGAAAGGAGAGGTCGAAGCGCTGGAGTCTTATTCCCGGTGCAAGGAAGATCTTCGCACTGCTCATGCCCAACTCCAATCTGCCCTCAAGGATGCCCAAGTGGCTTTCCAAAATGGTCGTGAAGATTTCTGAGGTTCTGAAGCTTATGCCGCAGAGCTGGAAGAAGTTCTTCTAGGCGGTTTTGAGCATATGAAGAAACTTGCTAAAGAGCGCTTCCCCAACCTGGATGTAGACTCCATCTCTTTCGATGTTGTCGCTGCCTTATCTTCTTTAGAGTAGTCATCTTTGTATTTAAACTTGTTGCTGTAAAAAAAAAAATTGGTTTTTCCGCCACTTTCTTTTTGTTATTTCCTCTGCATTCTATTAAGATACAGAAAAGACCATCAGGGATCGGCCTTGATCCTTCGTTTTTTCCAAACTTGTCAATATCGTGCATGTTTCGTATTTTAAGGGATCATGATCCCTGTCTCTTCTTCGAAGGATTTAGCTTTGGGAGGATCACGTTTGATCCTTTGTCGTAGGTTGAAATCCGTCGAGGATCATATTTGATCCTTTGTTTCGATCGAGGGTTCGGATCCCCCGAGGATCATATCTGATCCTTTGTTTCGATCGAGGGTTCGGACCCCCCGAGGATCATATCTGATCATTTGTTTCGATCGAGGGTTCGAACCCCTTGAGGATCATATCTGATCCTTTGTTTCGATCGAGGGTTCGAACCCCCCGAGGATCATATCTGATCCTTTGTTTCGATCGAGGGTTTAGACCCCTCGAGGATCATATCTGATCCTTGGTTTTTCGCTGAGGAGTTCTTGGGAATGACGAGTTCTTACACATAGGAGGAAGAGTAGATTTATTCCTGAATTGCATATGAAAGCAACAAAGAGAATACTACTGACAAGATATGTAATAACGAATTTGGACTAACAGATCCTGTAAAAATAATAAAGAATAATTACTGATAGAATTTTCTCAAGTTCTGCACGTTCCACGCGTTTTTCACTGGTGCCCCTTCGAGGGTCTGCAGTTTGTAGGCACCAGGGCTGAGGACTTCTGTCACTTTGTAAGGACCTTCCCAATTTGGTGTTAGCTAGTTGGCTTCTCGAGCCCCCCAAACGTCTGCTCGCCTTAATACCAAGTCTCCTGGTAGAAAATTTTGTGCCCTCACCCTTCGATTGTAGTACCTCTCTATACGTTGGTTGTAGGCAGCCTACCAAATCTTCACTTGATCACGAAATTCATCCAAGAGATCGAGGTTGTCCCTTAGATTTTGTTCATTAGATTTAGGGCTGAAAAACTCTACTCTCAACGTAGGTACCCCGATCTCAACTGGGATCAATGCTTCCGAATCGTAGCATAGACTGAAAAGGGTTTCTCCCGTGGAAACTTTCCCCGTGGTTCGGTAAGACCACAGAATGCTCGACAATTCTTTTACCCAGCTACCATTCGCCTTATCCACTCTCGCTTTTAAGCCTCGCAACAAAGTCCTATTAGCGAGCTCAATTTGACCATTAGCCTGAGGATGGGCCACCGAGGTAAATTGCTGCCTAATTCCCAATTCCTGACACCATTCTTGAACAGATCTATCAGAGAATTGAGTGCCATTATCGGAGATTAGTACCCGAGGAACCCCAAAACGACAGACCACGTTCTTCCATAAAAATTATTTTACCCGTCGGGCGGTGATTGAGGCCACTGCCTCAGCTTCGACCCATTTGGTGAAATAATCTATAGCAGCCATGATGTATCTAATTTGTCCTGCTGTCGGGGGGAAAGGTCCTAGGATGTCGATACCCCATTGAGCGAAAGGGCAAGGCGTAGCTAGATGGGCTAGCGCGACCGCCGGCACGTGGACCAGGTTAGACGTTCGCTGGCATCGGTCACAGGTCCTGACCAACTATTCCGAATCTTGTACCATTGTTGGCCAATAATACCCCTGTCGTAGAGCCTTTTGACTAAGAGTCCGAGCTCCAATATGACTTCCACATATACCTTCATGTATCTCACGTAGGACATAATCTGATTCGTGAGGTCGGATGCACTTGAGCAATGGTTGTGAAAAAGACCTTCTGTACAACTCTCCCCCAATTAGCACGAAGTTTCGGGCTTTTCGTTTGACCTCTCGAGCTTGCAAATCACCTTCGGGGAGTTTCTCCTCTCTCAAGTATAACAGCAACGGATCCATCCAGCTGGGCTCGTCCTCCACACATAACTGATCAGCAACCTCTTCGATACTTTTTTGTGGAAGAGACTCAATCCGAATTTCCCGAGAGCTCGTAGGCTCGTAGGGAAAGAGGAAGAGGCGATTCAGGACAACATGTCCGCCTCCTTGTTCATTGCCAGAGGGACATACTCCACTTTCACGTGTTGGAAGCGCGCCATCAGCTTTTTGACCATGGTTAAATATCTCGCCATGTGGTTTTCTCGAGCTTCATACTCTCCATTCACCTGTTGTACCACCAAATTAGAGTTCGAGCTCACCTCAACACTCTGAGCTCCCAACTGTTCAGCTAATCTCAATCCAACCAGCAAGACTTCATATTCTGTTTCATTATTGGATGCTCAGAATTCGAAGTGTAAAGCATAAGGCCATATCTGTCCTTCGGGACTCTTAATCATCAATCCTGCTCCTCTGCCACCCGAGGTCGAGCTTCCATCTACTGCTACCATCCATGGCCTCTGATCCTCCTTCGGGCCCTCGGGAGCCCCAATTCCTTCGGCAATAAAGTCTGCCAACGACTGAGCTTTAATAGCCGGCCGCGGCCTATACTCAATGTCGAAAGCAGTGAGCTCCACCGCCCACTTCAACATCTGCCCCGAAAGTTCTTGTAACGACCCGATCGAGCGATAGGAAGAACCGGAACAACTTACCCTGATAGGCCTACGCAAACTTCCCAAGGGGGTCACTCATCCCTGGATTACCCCAGGTTAAGCACGCTTAACTTGGGAGTTCTTTGCCAACATTCAGCCTAAAAGGTATCCAGCTGGTGTTGTTTCCTTTCTTACATTATTCTCGATATATACTAACTTCTCTGGGCTCTCGGGGTATTACATTCTCCCTCCCCCCTTAAGCCCATGACGTCCTCGTCATGCGACCTTACAACCGGTCCCAGATCTCTCCCCCCTTGCATGGCCGATGTGGGATTCGCCTAAGGTGCCTACACGCACCCCCCATAGGGGCCTACATGCCCCCCTCGGGACTCAGCCTCCTCGCTGAGGTTTGCCCCACCACCGTGCTCAGAGGCTCGGGGGTCGGCTCTGATACCACCTGTAACGACCCGATCGAGCGATAGGAAAGACCAGAACAACTTACCCTAATAGGCCTACACGAACTTCCCAGGGGGGTCACCATCCCTGGATTACCCCAGGTTAAGCACGCTTAACTTGGGAGTTCTTTGCCAACATTCAGCCTAAAAGGTATCCAGTTGGTGTTGTTTCCTTTCTTACACTATTCTCGATATATACTAACTTCTCTGGGCTCTCGGGGTATTACAATTCTAGTTTGCTAAGAACCTGCCGCAAAGGCTGATTAGTAAGCACAATAATCATGTGAGCTTGAAAGTAAGGTCGGAGTTTTCTGGCCGATATTATTAAGGCGAAGGCCAATTTTTTCATAGGAGGGTACCGGACCTCTGCCCCTGTCAACCGTTTGCTTGCATAATAAACAGGCCTCTAGATCTTGTCTTCTTCTCGTATCAGTACCGAGCTCACGGCCTCATTGGCTATTGCCAAATATATATATAATGGCTCTCCTGGCTTCGGCTTGGTGAGAACTGGGGGCGTGGTCAGGTGCTCCTTCAGCTTTTCAAAAACTTTCTGGCATTCAGAATTCCACTCGAAGTTGTTTGCCTTTGATAAGACCTTGTAAAAACGAAGGCCTTTTTTCGCCAGACGAGAAAGGAATCTACCTAGGGCGGTCATTCTACCCGTGAGGCTCTGTACCTCTTTCACACTCCTCGGTGCGGGCATATCCATGATAGCTTTGATCTTCGCTGGATTCACTTCGATCCCTCGGTGGTGTACTATGTAGCCTAAGAATTTTCTTGTAGAAACGCCAAAAGCACATTTGACAGGATTAAGCTTTACGTGGAACTTACGAAGGGTTTTGAAGCATTCCTCCAAATCCTCTAGATGACTTCCTGCCTTCAGGCTTTTTACCAACATGTCGTCAACGTATGCCTCCATATTCCTCTCGAGCTGATGCTGAAAAAGCTTATTCACCAAATGTTGATAAGTAGCTCCTGCATTCTTCAAACCGAAAGGCATTACAATGTAGCAGTAGGTTGCCTGGTTGGTAATGAATGCAGTCTTCTCCTAGTCCTCCGGGTGTAATGGAATCTGGTGATATCCCTGAAAAGCATCTAAGAAACTCATGAGTGAACAACCAGCCGTCCCGTCAATTAAGGCGTCGATCCTCGAGAGTAGGTAGCTATCCTTTGGGCAGGCCTTGTTAAGATCGGTGAAATCGATGCAAAGTCTCCACTTGCTCTCCCCTTTAGGGACCAACACAACATTTGCCAACCAATCCGGATAATCTACCTCCCGAATGTATCCTGCTTCTATCAATTTCGCAACCTCCTCCTCGATTGCCCGAGCTCTATCCGAGGCAAAACTTCACTTCTTCTGTTTGACCGGCTGGAAACCCGGCCGAATCCCCAGCCTGTGCGTCATGACCACTAGATCCACTCCTGGCATGTCCCGAGCAGTCCACGCGAAGACGTCCGCGTATTTCCTAAGGAGTGCTACTATCTGATTCCTCAGTGGATCTTTTAATTCCACACTCACTCTTACACAACGGTGTGGGCAATCTTCTTTCAGAGGTACCTCTTCTAATCTGTCCACCGGCTCTGCTGTTTTTGGATCTTCGGGTCCTTCTAATAGGAAGCTGACCTCCTTCGGGGGGTCTGCTTGGGGGCCCGGGACGTCACTTTGCAACCCTGCTTCGGCCATGTAACATTCGCGAGCAGAACGCAAATCTCCCCGCACTTCTCCCGTCCCCCTATCAGTGGGGAAATTCACCATCATATGATATGTGCTTGGAATGGACTGAAGGGCATTGAGACCAGATCTGCCAAGAATCATGTTGTACGCCGAGGGTACATCTGCCACCAGGATGTCTAGCATAACTTGAGAAGTCCGAGAGCCTCTCTCTATCGTCAGTGAGAGCTGAGTGATCCCTTCTGAATACACGGCCTCCCCATCAACTCCCACCAAAGGGACCTTTGTTGGCCTTAACTGTGTCATTTCGTATCCCATGCCGAGGAAAGCCTGTCGATACAAGATTTCCGAAGAACTCCCCGGATCTACGAGGATCCACCGAAGCTCCCATTTCCCAAGCTCGACTGTTATCACCAACGGATCATTTCGATTCGGGTACCCCGGGAGGTCGTTGTCGGAGAAAGAGATTGGCTCCACATTCTGTAACCTCTTTAGCCGAGTGGGGCCACCCCCCTCCTCTTTCGAAACTGGGACTTCTCCTGCCCCAAGCGTATGAAATACTGGAGGCTGAGGATGATCGTCTCCTCCCCAGTGTAATCTCTCCCGCTGAGCTTGATCTCGATCGTCTGCACAGTCCCTCTTGGGGGGGCTCCGCGATCGCGACCGTTGGTCTTTCCTTCTCCAAGAATCACCTGCTTTTGCCACATAACTCCTCAGGAAACCCCGATTGATGAGCTCCTGGATCTCCTCTTTTAGTTGGTGACATTCCTCCGTATCATGGCCATGATCCCGATGGAAGCGACAATATTTGTTCCGGTTCCTTTTGTCAGACAGAGCCTTCATTGGCCGAGACTTCTTCAGATAGTCTTTACCTTCAATAGTGGCAAGGATCTCTGCCCTCAGGGCATTTAGGGGGGTATAACCACCCGACTCCCACCGAGGACGATGCTTCTCCCTTCGGTCATCCCCTTTCCTTTTCTCGAGATGCTTCTTTTTATCTTTCTTCTCCACATGTTCCGCCCTTTTAGCTTGCATGACCTCTTCGGCATTTATGTACTTCGTAGCCCGGCCCAATATGTCCGTGAACGTAATCGAGGGCGTCTTGGCTAATGACTGGGCGAAAGGACCAGGCCTTAGGGCGTTCTAGAACGCCACCATAGCCACGTTGTGGTCAAAATTCTCTATGCTCAAGGCCTCCATGTTGAAGCGTGAGACGAAGTCCTTCAAGGGCTCTCCCTGGTTCTGCTTCATACTTACCAAGGCCATTATAGACCTTCGATGCCTCCGGAGAGATGCAAAGTGCGCTAAAAAACTACCTCGAAGCTGTGCAAAGCTCACGATAGAATGATGAGCCAAGTTTGAATACCAAGCTCGTGCGTGCCCTTCCAGGGTGGCCAAGAAAACTCTACACCACATTACGTCCGAAGCGTCCTGCACCATCATATGTGAGGTAAAGAGATCAAGGTGATCCATCGAATCGGAGGTCCCGGCATAAGGCTTAATGGCTGAAATGCGGAGATGTTCTGGTGGTATAGCCACCATGATCTCCGGGCTAAGAGGCTGAGTTATCATTGCCCCCTGCCCTTCTCCAGCTTTGGGCTTCAGGGCAGCAATCTCCTCCTCGAGCTACCGTAACCTTTCTTCCTGTCGCTGCTGCAGGAACGATAAGTCAGAAGATTCTGCCGCTTCACCATGGCCGTCCTCTCGTCCTGGCCTCCACGGGTTCGCCTCCTGCAAAGAAGACTCCTCCTCCAGCGGGGGTCTTGCCTTCCCTCCGTCCGGGAGTGCTGGACTTGCTGATGCTGTCAATCCAAGAAGCCCGTGAGTAATTCCGTTAATCGTTGCACCTGACCTTCTAGGAGCGCTATCCGATCGAGAGGTGGCGGAGGGCCTTCTGGGCTCCGGTCCCTCCCCGTCAGACTTCTAGGTGGGTTATGCTGACTTGTTTCTGGAATAGGGTTGCCCCCTACTACTCGAGATTGTTGTCTTCTGGTTGCCATTCCAAGCAAAGAAAAGATTATCGAAAATCATCACAACCTGTTGCGCTGAAGAGACAGAAAAGAAGAGTGCCTCAGCCCCACGATAGGTGCCAATTGATGAAGAGATCCGAGAAGTGGTGGCCGAACGCTCCCTTTTTGCCTCCTCGACGGTACCTGCAATGGAGACGGGGACTTGCTCCCCCGGTCGATCTCCGACGATCAAGTTAGTTTACTCGCTTATTAGGAATCTAATCGTAATGGGAAAAAAATCCCCTATTCTTACCTCGTTATCTTTTTTTTATCCTCCCCTCCCGATCAGGATCCTGGAGAGAACTTCGGGATCTTCTGAATAAGGATTTCATAGTAGCGTCCGCTCCCGAGATCTTAGGGATAGATCCTATCCCCGTGACCTTCGGCAAGGTGGTCGATCCCTCAGAACTCGGGGTTTCCTTACTGTGTGCCTCGCCACCTATCATGGCGATGCTCTTCTGCCACGCCTCCTTTAGCCTCCAGCGAGATAATCATTGGCAGAGCTTTTTATTAAGAAACACGTGTTTCACCCGCATTTAGCTGTTTGTCCAGGGTATCGGCGTAATTTGGGACCCGATGTCTTTTTCCTCATCAGATTTATCCTCAACTTTTATTTTTTATCCATTTTGCAAAACCATTTACTGTATTTTTATTAAATAAATAATAATTCTAATTGATTCGAAATTGACTATCTGAAAAATCATGGCAAGGTTTGATTGTGGGTCTTCATGAATTGGGTGTTTTTCAGAGAGTAAAATGTCGATAAAAATTAAAATTAAGTTAAAATAAATTGATAAAAAATGCTAAGGTCATGTTAGCCATTAACAAAATCATGGAAAGATCAACTCTAAAGTGCAAATCAATTTTTATCAAAAAAACACAAATTGAAATTAACATTGAAATTAAACTAAAATTAACTATTAACGGCTAAAGACGATAGCTACGGACGACGGAGAAGCTAAAGGTCATCTAGTTACGATGGCGACAGACCTACAATTCAAGATAGTCAGCAATAGATATGTGAAAATCAGCAATAACGGATCTATGAAACTGGAGGAAGAGGAATGGTTGTTAGAAGAAGCTGAAGGATCTACGATGATTGACGATGGCCAGCTCTCATGTGCTAATCAATCATCAATTTTTTTTTTTTATAAATGAGAACTTATTAATTACAACCACTCATTTTTAGATAGAAATTGGTAAGTTCCTTGAATATTTGTAATAGTCCATAAAGGATGCACTAATTAATATATAAAAATTAATATTTGATAGTATCTATTAGAAGATTTGAATTCTAATTACAAAAGAGATCATTTTAAGGCTAATTAAGTTTGGTACATCTTTGACTTGTTGCCTTGAAAGAGGATAGGAAATGGATTGATTTGATATTAAGTGTAATTTTACATATGATAAAAATAACAAAACTTGTTAAACTAGTTCATATTTATAAAAAGTAATGTCGACTATATTGTCTTAAGCATCAGTCATAAGCATCAGTCAGTATTTATTTTTCTTCAATCAATATCATCCGATAGAAAATATTAACTCAAATCATTAATACAGTATCCATTTTTTACCTAAATTATTGTTTTTAGTCATTAAATGCTAAAATAGTTACAGCTTTTTGGGAACTTTTGTTTCTTCCTACTTAGTAAATTTCCTTTTACAAACTCTTTTTTTTTTTTTTTTTTTTAAACTTGGTCAGGCATCATCATCAGTCACTCATCTTTATATCCCCATTTTGAATCTTTTTTATAATTCTTATTTACAAAAAAAATAAATTAGAGTTGGAGACTATACTACTTGATGAAGATGCCAAAAGAATTTCGGAGAAAGAGAATGAAGTGAAAGAATTTTTATAAATTGTATTATATTTTATTATTTTTTTAAAAATTTATTATTTAGTTTTAATTAGTAAGTTATGGTTTATGACTGACAAAACTTATGTTTATATTTTTTTAAATGAATTATAAAATTTATATTTATTTTCACATTGAATAATAATTTTTTATATTAAAAAATATATTTATAAAAAGGCTCTTATATTTTTTTTTATTTATACATTTCTCCGCATCTTCGTTTCCTATTTTTTTGAAAAAAAATATTATTTTCTTATTTTCATTTCATGTCATATGCGTTTCTTGTTTCCGTTTTTATGCAACCTAGACTACAAGTTATCAATTCGGCACCCAAACCACATATCTAACCTCCTCCTTTCACAAAGTATTGCACAACAAATTCACATTTATTCTTTTGTATTATCAAATTTTGATTTGTTGTTCTTCTTCCAATGGCCACATTGTCCCATAAACAAGAATTTCCAAATTTTGTTAACATTTTGTCATGTGTTTGAGTTTCTTAAAATTTCTGCAATTGCAATGTCAACCTGATAATTGAACAAAATAAATATTATAATTTTCATGATAATGCTAATGAAATAATTAAAAAAAAATAACCAGAAGATAAAAAAAGAAGAAGAAATTATTAAAAAAAAACACTTACTTGTTTAACAAAATCTCTAAAACATTTGAATAAACCCAAAAGTCGCTTCATAAATGTATTCATGCTTTTTAATCTTCCAGTAGTTCTCATCCTGACAAAAAAAAAAAAAAAAACTGAAGATAAGCAAAGACCCAAAAATGCTTGATTTGGTAAAAGCTATTCACATGTTTATTGTATTGTAATTTATACTTATTAACCACTTGAAGCCTGCACTGTTGCTCAAAGTCTTCAGCTGTTTTATAACATATAAAAGTCACTACACCAATCTGCATATTGGTTACAGAGAATTGCAGTGAACCAACCACTAAATTTGGCAGCTATGTGTCCAATGCAAAAGCCATGCTTTGTGGATGATAATTCCTTCTCAAGTACTTTCTTTATCCACAAATCTTGATCTGTCAAAGATGGTTTTTGGTGGCTTTTTCATTAGTGATACAAATGTTTACAATGAAATTAATTAAAAAATTGAAGTATGTCTCCACTAGAGTGCATAAAAAAATAAAGAATGAGAGGAGCTAATTAAATGATGAAAATAAAATTTAGATGAATTCTTACCTTCATTAACCATTAAAAAGCACTTGTCGAATCATTTCGAAGCATGTACATACACCCAAATAAAATTGTCCTCCCATGATTGTTAATACCAATAAAGATGCCAAAAGGCATCTCATAAGAATCGACTTTATAAGTGATATCAAAGACATTGTAACAATCAAAGGAAGGAGTGAGGGACCAAAAAACATGCTCTAGCCTTCTCTTAGCGTCAAATATAAAAGCATATTAGAACCTTGTATTTCCGTCCTTTGCAACTCTCTGAAATGCTGTGGAGTATCATTGGCATCATTCTCTAATTAATCTTGTCTCTTAATTTTACTAAAGATATTTTGAATACCACAACTAATAAATTAACATTCAACTCACACACACACACACACACACACGAACCAAAACACATGCATCTAAAAAAGTCAAATTAATTTTCAACAATTACTTTATTAGAGCATGGACGCAATTCTCGCTGGGTGTTGTGATCCTTCACATCTCACGAGGCTTCCTTGGTGATCTTCTTCAGCTCATCTTCGAACCTCTGCATGGTCGACCCCGGCAAACATATCGCCGTAAGAATCCCATCTCCTCTTTCACTGTCCTTGAAACTCGAGAAAAAGCTTATCAGATAGCGGGACTCAGCCAGGCCACCGTACACCGGCTGCCCCCACCCAAAGTCGACTTTGTCTAATCCTAGTTGTGCCGTATGAGAAACAATAAAGGTTCCTTTCCTCGTATACATTGGTCTTCCCCTAGTCACCATAAGATCAGCCACCGACCTGAAGTACTCGCCGTCGATCGCTTGGCTTTTCGTCTTCTTCACCAGCTCCACAGCATATTCCAGTGGGTATTTTGAAACCATTTCGGCCTTCGAAACCGACGCCGGATAGACGATAACATTTCCGTAGTACCCGTTCGGTATATCCATCCCCGCCTTACCGCGACCATTGATAGCGCATGAAATTCGAACGCCCTCGTTCGGGCCAATGCCGAGCGCAGTTGTGCGGCATTTCCAGATACAAGCTGTAATTATCTCGAACCTAGTGCATCTGGTTCGTTCCTGCGGGGGGAGATGGCTCCGAAGGGCTCCTATCTCTTTAGGACCGAAGAAGAAACATCGGTTGATCATAGTTTCATTGCCATCACCGTCGGATTGGTCTTCGAGGTCGCTTTCTGGCTCGAATTCGTTGTGCAAGCAAGTGACCCGTGGAGGGTTTCTGGCAAATAAAACCTCCCTTTGCCATACGGGAGTAACCGAAGGGGAGCCTGCTTTCCCTTGAGCAAACTCGGCAATGGCGATCAGGAACTGGTTTATCCCAAAGCCATCACTCATGGTGTGGTTCATGCGAACTGCAAAGGCGAAGCCGCCGCATTTGAAACGAGTCACCTGTGTCGATCATATTCCAAATCAATTAGTATTGTTTCATTAGTTTGTAACTTTGTGCCATAATGTTTGGTCCGAATTAACCCAACTCTCTTTAAGATTCTCGGTTCAATTCAGAGTATAAACCATTAATATTCTATTAGTTTATCAAGCAAATCTTAGGATGCTAATATGGCCATGAATCCGTCAAAACGACCAATTCAGGCTTCCAGTGATTCTTCCAACCAACGTAAGGTTTATTGGCATCGTTTTGACCAAGCCCTTTTATTCGACAGAGAATTTCGACAAATATATTATTACTCTATTATCTCATTGTCACTATTCTTTATAAATAGGCTATTCGTCTTTATAGTAAAAAAAAGATACCTGAATGAGAAGGAGAGGGCAACCGACGATTCCATCGGAGCCGGGAACATCCTGCAGAAGCTTCGTCAAGTACGGAAACCCCACCCGAAGCGGGTCGCTGACCTGCTCGAGCTCGATATCGGCGTCCGCCTCTACGAACAAAACCCCTTCCCCGCTGCAGGCCACCACGAGTTTCCCGTTGCTGGCTTCGGTAAGCCTGCCGGCGAACGGGTAGTAGAAAACCAGGGTTTCGGCGAGTGCTACTTCGATGATCTTGGCGGGATCCTTTCCATCCTTGGAAGGATTTTTTCTGTAAAACATTATGACGGGAACTTGAAACCAAAGGCCCGGCTGGTCATCAATGTCGGAGAGTGGTTTGAGTTCACATGGCGTCTGTGATGCCGGCGCAACCAGTCGTGGCTCTTGCCTTCTCACGGCGAAAGTAAGAGACGATGAAGACGACATTTTCTGGGAAAATGCTTCTTAATTAAACAGATTACATGAATCCTATGCTACTTTGGAGAGAGAGAGACAAGTTCAGCCGAAAACATGAGGAAAATTATGTCATTCCAAAATTCTCTTCCCCATTTGGACACCCCATTGGTTATGCAGTTAGGATTATTTTACTTTGCCAGAATTAGTTGATGTACAGGATGACTAAAAATATCAAATATCAAAAATATCTTCACCTCGAAAACACCGCATGCACATTTAAATAAAATCTGTCAAAGTGAACTGGGCGGATTTCAACTGTGTTGAAGTCTGCCCAGCAGATTTCATTTCATCTGTGATGAAGTCCGCCCGACAATTTTTCAATAAATCTGTGCGTCAATCTTTTTCGGGCACTATAACACGACTCATGCATATAATCTACTTATGCGTTGTTGGGCCACTTGGTCACATCCTTTTCATGTGTGAGTTCGTTCATTCATACACATAATAATCTATTTATGTGTTTTTCTTAAAAATAAGATTTTCATATTAGGAGGCCAAAAATAAATTTGTATATTTATTGGACCCTACTTGAAATTATTATCCTTACGTGGTCTCCCGTTACTCATGCCTTTTATTTTTATAAAAGAAGTAAATTGTATGTAAAGACTTTATCTCACTGCGTTGGACAATGAATCAAACTCATAATCTACTAGTGCGAATCTCAACTTATCATATTCCAACCACTTAATTTATACCTAGGACTTGTACGGACCTACTTGGGCTTAAGGCTTGTTGCATTGGTAAGCACAAAAATATTTGAGGTTTGATATAAGTATAAAGTCACATTTTCTTTTTCAAAAAATATATTGATTACTTATAATATTATTAAAAAGTTATATCAAATTATCCATTACGATTATACTTAAGTTTCGTGAGACCCAGCTAGGCCACGGGGCGCCGCAGCCAAGACGCGACCCTAGCTCAACCAAGGTGCACCCAAGTCGTTCCCTCATTTGTGACTTGGCTTTTTGCTTTTTTCTTGATGTTGAAACGCCACTCCTTTAGAGCATGTTTTCATGTCATAATTTGAGGATATTTTAAATTTTTTTAAAATTTTTCCCAGGTAAGCCCTTCATGGATGACTCTTGTAAATTTTATTTTTCTTTCAAAACTTTCATTCACTTGATTTTCTATTCTTATTATTTATTTTCGCTAAATTCACTAGAAAATATTTCACTAAGTGACACTTTGGGATGCTTACTTTTAGTGGACTGGTCTTAATTTTTACCTAAACTCTTGTATTTGATTTACTTTATCAGACAAAATCTTTATGTGTACATTCATTTTTATGGATTAAACCTAATTTAACTCATAAATTCTATTAAAGAGTCTAAATTTTTTATTCATTCTATATGCCAAGTTTTCTTTTTTTTAAGAAAAGAATTTTTTGGGCATCTCAAGTAGAAATCTTTAAAAGTCCTTAAAATAAATTTATAAATCATTACAACCCAAAAAATGAACATAAAAAATCGTCTATTTCTACTAAAATAAAATGGCATATCTTAAATGAAAATTAAGTTGGTACAACTAGTTTGACATGCTTGATACATTTGCTATCACCAAAATAAACCGATACATTATTCTACTACGTCACATAAAAACACATACTATGTACAAAACATGACATATCACAAAAAGAAAATAATGAAGCTTTCAAAATTATGCTTAAAAATTTCATTTTCCTTTGAATTGCTTATCTCACCTAGAACGTTTAAAGATTTTAAGTGATAAACTCAAGTTAGAAAATGAACCTTCTAAGCGAGAAATGTGTATGAAATGTGTCCATGAAGAAAAATGCAAGTTTTTACTTTAAGATGCCATTTATGACAATATCTGCCACATACTTTTGAGAACTTTCTCAACTAATACACTAAAGATGTGTTTGATTGTATTACCTAGAATTTAATTCTATGTAATATTGTCTAAAAAATAAAAATCACCCCACCCCCTTAGAAAATGAATTCCATGGAAAGAAACTTTAAATGGTTGTACTATACATATTTTTTCATAAAAAAATTAAGAGTGTTTGATTGTTTTTCGTATAAAATGTGTAATAATTACATATTTTTTATGATAAATATGTACAATCAAACACACTCTAAGTGCTTATTGGAAGATCCCCAACTACGTCATCTCGGGCCTAAATGGCGGTGAGCATAATAACATGATCATACATGACTATGGATGCAAATGAAAACATATACAAAATACGTTTTTCAATACTAATTTCTTATGTAACACAAAAAATGTCATGAAGTAAGAGTTTTTGTGTGGAATAACAATACCTTGAGATTTCTTTGGAGAATATCTTCTTTGGTTTTCCTAGCCTCCCAACTTTTTCTTGATCATCTTGATGGCAAGTTTCTTCTTCTTTTCTCTCTTCCTTTCTTTCTTCCTTCTCTATTTTTTCTTCTCTTACTTTGCTTCCATTGACCATCCCTCAATTCATATGACCTCTAATTTTCCTCATAGCTAGAGAAGCCAATTAATATGAAGGATTTATATTTTATTTTTATTTTTGAAACTTTCCTTTCTCGTGAAATATACTTATATTCACATGGAAAAAAAAAAAAAAAGGAGAAAGAGGAAGAGATTGGCACACAGCGAGTAGCAGCTTGCTGTGTTGAGGACGGTGGAGCCGCTTTCTATGTGAATATAAAGGAGAAAGAGGAAGAGATTGGAACGCAGCGAGTAGCGGCTTGTTGTGTTAAGAACTGTGAATATAAACGAGAAAGAGGAAGAGATTGGCACGCAGCAGCGTTGAGGACTTGTGAATATAAAGGAGAAAGAGGAAGAAATTGGCACCCAGCGAGTAGCTGCTTGCTGTAAGTCCCTTTCTTAAAGGAAAGTGATTGCAAGAATCATGATTGTTTGAGAAGATTAAAAATAGAATCAACTTTAATTCGAGACCACTATTCAAAATCTTGTGACCCTTTCAATCGGAAACTAAAGAAACATTAAATATAGTTTGGCCTAACTGTTAACAAATTAGTTGGGCCACTGGTAATAAAGCTTGCTTGCTTTCCTCTTTTCGTCATAAAAACTCTACGTAAAGTGGCCATCTTTGACAAACCACGCCCCGCATTAAATTAAACCCCCCAGATGTCACCATGAAAGGGGTGCGTGCGTGTGTGTGTGTATAAATTTCACCCAAATTCATGTTGTTTTATCACGGTTATATATTACTGATTTATTTTTAATATTGTAGATTGGATTATTGTTCTTTTACTTTTGATATTTTGATTTTTTATGATTTATTTACAATTTTACCCAAATTCATGTTGTTTCATCTACGTCATCTCAGATCTAAACACTATATATGTTAGAATTTTTAACAAAAAATCCTAATTAGTCTTAAAATTTCTTAATAAGTTCATTTCGTATTCCTAGTTGTTTTCCTATTAAGTTTGTAATTCTATTTATTAGTCAATTTCTACTTCTTATTAGGCAAGGAAACCTTAGCTTTTGTGAACAAGGAAAACAATATGTAAATATGATGTTTGTCTTGTTATTCAAGGAGTATAAATTACTTATGAAAGACCAATGAGAGTTAGGAATTAGATGTAATTGGGATTTGGATTTAAGGAGAGAATATTAAACTTTGTAGTTGTAAACTTTACTGCATAATGATATTTTTTTTTCTGTCGTTCTGATAATCGTGGTTTTTCTTTTTAGGATTTTTCTCGTAAAAATATCTAGTGTTAGAATATGATTGTATCTTTTATTTTTCATCTTATTTTTGAATAAGTAATATCAGATATTTGGTTATCGGTTGCCTAGTACGCAAAAGATATGTCAAGCATAATAAAATTTGATTTTGAAAAGTCAATTTTAGCTTGTGGCAAATCCAAGTCAATAATATCTTAATCTAATATGGGTTACACAAGGTATTGAAGTGAAAACCCACTCCCGAGGCTCTGAAAAATCTAGTAAAGTAATATGCTAGAAGTGCAAACAATCCGATTGTAACGCTGAAAGTTCATCTCTCAACTTTATGGGAGATGAATATGTCCTCTAAAGAAATGGATACATCCTCATGGCATGCCACTAGACCACCAAAGTTGCCATGAAAGAGGATGTGATACTTCTAGTAGATCCACAAGTTTTCACACAGGCATTGGTTTGGTGGTGATGCAAGGTGTGTGGTGGAAATGATGTCGATGGCTGAAGAGCTCCCAAGGAAGCCAAGCATGGGGGTTACACCATAGTTTTTCAACAAGGTATTTTTCAACATTGTATCATGAAAATCTTAAGATGGTATGTGCCAAAGTGGTTGTACCTTTTATGGTGGGGTACGGTGAACTTGGTGATGGAGGTCATGGTAATTATCGATAATAGATAGACGTGGTTGTCGTCAGAGAATGGACGAATGTTTTTAGGAATTCTCGTTAAGGTGGTGGTTTGTTGGGATTTTCAACAATAAATCTTAATTAGTCTTGAAGATTTTCTAATAAGTTCCTTTCCAATTCTTAGTTGGTTTCTTGTTTAGTTTGTAATTCTATTTATTAGTCAGTTTCTAGTTTTTGTTAGGCAAAGAAACCTTAGATTTTGTGAACAACGAAAATAATCTATAAATATGATGTTTGGATTGTTATTCAAAGAGTACAAATTATTTGTAAGAGGCCAATGAAAGCTACGAATTGGGTATAATTGGAATTTGGATTTAGAGAGATAATATTAAGTTTTGTAGTTGTAAACTTTACTACATAGTGATATTTTTTCTCTGTCATCCTGATGGTCGTGGTTTTTCTCTTTTAGGGTTTTTCACCTAAAAATCTCTTATATTTGAGTGTGATTATATCTTTTGTTTTTTATCTTATTTTTCAACAGACTGGCTACATATACACAACTAATATTGAATCATTAACCCATGAGTAAGGACCCATGTGATTCAATATTAATAGTCTCGTTTAGTGAACTCGTTCATATAACAAGCACCCACTCATATATCTTCCTTCTATATCTCATATAGAATAGCATAAGACTCATCAACCTTTATTTTCAGCATCTCATACTGAATAAGAAGAAAAACGATGTACTAGCCTTCACAAGTTACTATTATTCACAATAGGAACTCTATAGTTAGGAACTTGTTTATAGCATAATGAACTGTGGATTAATCGTTACTCATATCCTTAACTCTTAAGGATAATATTCATTCCTTATTATACTAATAGATATAAGTTTTTAATTTAAATCGTATTACAATTTAAATTAAAACATAAACTTGTCATTTTATTGATAATTAAATAATTACAAGATCGACTCTTTTTGTGTCACTAAAAACTAGTCTTAAGGAGTCATATCTAACACTATATGCTCAACAAATGCATCTACAATATTACCATTTGTAGTTGTTACATAGAAATTTATCACATCCTAATCTCTCTTAATTAAAGTGTAATGTTGGACATCACCACCTCTAATTAACCCATCCATAGCAAATGTCCAAGTGGTTGCCATAACCCAATTCTCTTACACGTGTTTGCAATTCAAAAAATGAAAGTTTATTTGGTTCCACAATGTCTATATTTTGAAAGCCCTCAACATAACTCTTCATTCCGTAATCAATTACAAAAGTTCCCCCATGGTTCTACCTTAACCTTACAACTTCTTCAGCCATGTGCAATCACTTTTCATAATGTTTAAATAATACAATAAACAAAAGTAAATTTAATTGGAGACCAACAACACATTCAATAAAATCTAATAAATTATTACCCAAAATCGTCAATATACACTAACCAACATCATAAATAATGTATAACAAAAACTCGAGAAACTCAAAATAGTAATGAACGAAGAACTTGATTTTCCTTTTGTGAAACATAGAGATAGTCAAATAGAGAGATACACATAGAGAGATTTTTCCAATTAAGTATCATTCAATTAATTCGCTGGCACCAATTTTCTCTTCACCAATGCCAGTGAACAACTCAAAACGAAGCAATAAGAGATTCATCAAAAATAAGACCAATAAATAGCAAAAAAATGAAAATGATTTAAGAAAAATCATACCCTTTTATGCTGAATCGATAGTGGCACCAAGAAATTAGGAATCAATGGAGGCAAGGTTGTGACGATTTGAGGCCAATAGTGAGCAATAAGAGTTCTCAATTGACGGTGACACCAAATGCCGAGCACCGAACATCAACCACTAAAGACCGAGCAACTTGGCGGTTTACATGTTCGACCAATTGGAGTTGTGAATCAACATTGGAGCTAGGCTTTGAGCATCAAGAGTACCTAGGGTTCGCGGGGGGCAACCTCACCGACAGACAAATACAACATAGGTGAAAGAGAAAATTACATTCTAGAACTTATGTTTAGGGTTTTACAAAGCGCATGTAACTCACGCACACCCAATTATAAGAGATGAGATGTGTGATTGTAGCAAAATTGAAAATTCAAGAATATGATAAGTTCACTTTAAAGTTAAGGGGGTCAAATGATTACAAAAGAAAAGTTAGAAAGCATATTTATGTATTTTTCCCTGCCCAATAATGCATGATAAATCCACAAGTATAAATTTCTCCCTCCATACGTTACTCCCTCTTCAATGCATGACGTGATGCAGACAAACCATCCAAAAAACTACAACTTTTAATCATGGCAGTCTAGCTAGGAGTATTACGAATCATAAACCTTTTTAAGGCTGCAAACCTTAAAGATTTAGGCGCTGTTTACATGTAAAAAATAATTTTTATTTTTTATTTTTGTTTTTTTCCTTTTTATAAAAAATTAAAAAAATAAAAATAAGTTTATTTTTGTTCAATATGAAACTAGTTTTAATTTTCAAAAGAACAAGAAAACATGTTCAAAATCAAGAAATTTTCTACTTGGAAACATTATCTAAAAATAAATTAAAATTGATTTATTCTTATTTTTTTATTTTTTTGTCCATTTTTCAGAACCAATTATTGTATTTTTATTAAATGAATAATAATTCTAATTGGTTCTAATTAATTGAGTGTCTAAAAAAATCATGACAAGGTTTGATTGTCTCTCTTCATGAATTAGGTGTTTTTCATGAATTAGATAAACAAACAAATTTATCTAATCATATTTTTGCATAATTACGAACAATTGTGATGGGTTCTAACATTGACTGACCATATCTCACAATCGAAAAAGCTTCAATTAATGTGTGGAACTCGTGCATATGAACTGATCAATGCGTGAGAAAAGAGAAAGACACTAAAGGGTGCGTTCTATAAAATTTACATAAAAAAAATATTTTTTAGGTAATTGAATTATTTAGAATTAAATTTTAAAAAAAATATTAATTGAAGGTGTTTGATTGACTTAATTTTTTGTCTAGAAATTATTGTACTTTTTCAATTTTTGATGTTTGATTGCCATTATTTTCTATGAAAATAATCACATACACATATATAGATAATCTGTAATCAAATATACAAATTAATAATCAACTACATAAAATAATCAAAATATATGCATATTCAAAAAATAAATTAAATAAGCATACACAAAAATAATCAAAATAATCTACTTGCCTAGCAACTTCAGCTATAGTTGTCATCGCCATCGTCGTTCAGCCACTGCTCACTGCCATTGCCGGTAACATTGCCCCCTGCCATCACCATTCAGTCACTGCCCACTACCATCACCAGTGACATCGCCCACTACCATCGTCCTCTCCGCTGCCATCACCCCTACCACTGCCCACTACCATCGCCCTTACCATGGTTGTCGTCGTCGTCTTCTTCAATCACTGCCCACTGCTATTGCCGCCGCCACTGCCATCGCTTCCATCGTCTTCTCCACTGCTCGCCGATGACCGTTGTAACCGCTGATGGTGGAAAGGGAAGGCCAGCATGGCTGGTGGTGGCCAACATAGGTTTTCCATTTTTATAAAAAATCAAATCTAACCCCCCCTTTCCCATGAGAAAACAAATTTCAGCAAAAGTGAAAAAAGAGAGTTATGTGACCACAAGTGAAAAATTATTTTTTATGAAAAATTTGATCAATCAAATATCTCAAAAGTTGAAATTTAGGTAAAAAAATAATCATTTTTCATGAAAAAAATGACCAATCAAACATACCCTAAAATCATATTGAAGGTGGGAAATGTGGACATGGGATTTTCCCTAGAAACAAACAAGGAATACATTATCTTGATAGTGAGATCCCTCTATGGGGGGAAATGGTCCATCTTCATCAGTTAGAAATTTAAGGTTCTTTATGTGGTCGAGAGGAAAGAGGCGTGAATGGGGATGTTAAGAATTTTCTTGTCCAGAAGGCCGAGATGAAGTCAGTCATGTTTGGTACATTTTCAGACACTGTAGCCACGAAAGTGGATAGGAAATGGATTGATTTGATATTAAGGCTAATTTTATATTAAATTTTTAGGAGAATAATATACGGAAAAAATAACAAAACTCGTATCTATATAAAGTAATGTCAAATATTATCTTAACCATAAGTTAGTATCTATATTTTTTTTAAATCACTATTATCTGGTAGAAAATATTAAATCAAATCATTAATATAGTATCTAATTTTTTACCTAAATTATTATCCAATAAAAAATATTTATTATCTTAAGCATCAGTCGGTATCTAAGTGATTGAGATTCATCATCATCAATCACTCATCTCCACATCCCCAGTTTTTAAACTTTTTAATAATTCTTCTTTACAGAAAAAAAAAATTAAATTAGAGTAGAAGCATATTCTTTGATAAAGATGTCAATGAGACTATAGAGAAAGAGAATGATGAAGTGAATTTTTTTTTATAAATTGTCTTATATTTGATTAATTTTTTAAAATTTATTATTTATTTTTAACTAGTAAGCCATAGTTCATGAATGATAAAACATACTTTTATATTTGTTTGAATGCATTATGGAATTTATTTTTATTTTTAAATTAAATAATTATTTTTTACATTCAAAATTATAAAAAAAATATCAAAGATACCTTTAAAAGAGATATATATATATATATAAAGAAAAACACTTGTTGAAGGAAAAAATAAGATGAGAAAAAATACAAGATGATTCAATCACAGTCAAACATAAGGGATTTTTATATAAAAAATCCAAGAAAAAGAAAAATCACAGCCATCAGGATGATAGAGAAAAAATATTATTATATAGTAAAGTTTATAACTATAAAGTCTAATATTCTCTCTCTCTAAATTTAAGTTCCAATTATACTCAATTTCTAACTCTGAGTGATCTCTCATAAATGATTTGTTCATCTTGAATGACAAGTCAAGTATCCTATTTATAGACTAGTTTCATTGTTCGTTAAGATTAAGATTTCTTTGTTTAGTAAGAATTAATAACTGACTATGAAATAGAATTACAAACTAAATAAAAAATTAATATTAAAAATAAAAAATAATCTTCAAGACTAAGCAAAAAAAAAAAAGTGAGAAGTGGTCCCACAAGGCCCCAAAAATATCGAAGATCCCTGTAAAAGAGAAAGGGGCCAATAAAAAGGACGAAATAGACTCCCCAACAAGAAGGGCAGACAATCCATCCACAAAAACTACAACTTCTAATCATGGCGCTCTACCTAGAAGTGTTACAAACCATACATCTTTTTACGGTTGCAAACCTTAGAAGATTTAGGCGCTCTTTCTTTATGAAAAATAATTTTTGTTTTTTTATCTTTAGTTTTTATTTTTTGTTTTTGTATTTGTTGTAAAAAAAACAAAAAGAAAAATAAAAAAATTTACGTTTATTTTTGTCAAATATGAAATCAGTTTTAGTCTTCAAAAAAAAAAAAAGTGTTTAAATCGAGAAATTTTCTACTTTAAAACATTAACTAAAAATAAACTAATATTGATTTATCCTTAACTTTTATTTATTTTATCCATATTTGCAATGTAATACCCCGAGAACCCAGAAGATAATAATATATATCGAGGATAAGTAAGGAATAAAACAACACCAGTTGAATACATTTTAGGCTGAATGTTGACAAGTAACTTTCAGGTTAAGCGTGCTTGAACTAAGGAAGTTTAGGGATGGGTGATCCCCTAGAAAGTTCGCGTAGACTAATTAGGATAAGTTGTTACAGTCCTTCATATCGCTCGATGCGAAATGTTACAGATGGTATCAGAACTGACCCTTGGAGAAAACAGTCCGATGAAGACGGGGAGTGGCACAGAGGTGCGAGGGCCTGAGCAAAGAGCAACTCCTGGCAAGTTTCTAGGATGACAGCCTCTAAAGGGGAAAAGGTCTGGGACCAGTTGTAAGTTCACATGACAAGAACGTCATGTGCTCAAGAAGGGGAGAATGTAATACCCCGAAAACCCAAAAGAGAACAGTATATATCGAGAATAAGTAAGGAAGAAAACAACACCAGTTTGATACCTTTTGGGCTAAATGTTGATGTAATACCCAGAAAATTCTTAAGATTATTGTAACACCCCACTCTCCAAACGTGTTATAACTTAGGACAATTTTGGGATAATAAATTTTTTCTTCCAAACTAATGCTAAACCATATCATTCCTTATATCCATCCAAAAATTTTCATATATTTATCTCGAAAGATAATCATCATCAACATTAAATGCGGAAGATGGAATCGAACCTAACATTTTAACATTAATCATAAATTAATTCTTACATCCTCATTAATCATAAATAAGGTTATACATCATCATTCATCAAAATGTTTAGAATTTAAAGTAACAGAACTTAAATACATGGGCTACATAACATACATATAATTTATCATTCAATTCATTATGCACTTTGCTAAGTGCCATTTCATGTCTCATTCATCCTCGTTTCTGCTACAATCTCAATTTAAAACGTTTGAATATTTCAGGGGCAAAACCCAAATTAAATGATGAATCATCTAAGTAAGGGAACAATAAACATATTTTTGTGCATGGATGTAATATGTAAACTGTCATTTTCCATATCATTTCGGTTTGAGTCAACCGCACTCAACTGTTGCTCCCCATTTTACAGTCTCCTTACCAGGCCGAGGTGTATGGGTGCACCTTTGGTAGAACAGCGGTGTTAGTCCATAATCTCAAACCCTCATGCGATGTATGATCAATAATATCATCATGAACATATGCACATTTCATCATCAATACATAAATGCAATCTACATGATATATTCACATTAAGACATAATAACATGATAAAATCATTTACTTAAAATCGGGTTTAGGGTCGGACCACTTACAAATCAAGCATTTTCCATAAAACTAAATCAAGTTGGGAAGTATCACTTACATTCTCAAGTTTATTGAGCTACCTCGATATTCAAGTTTTGCCTTGAAATTCGTGCATCGTCTCAATTTGCTTGTCAACCACAAAATTCGCACAATTCACTTCAACTTTAAGCCTCAAAACATCCTAATCAGTATATTTGATTAATAAGCATTAAAACCTATTTTTCATAATTTCTTGTATTTTCTTTATTTTTCTCTCTATTTCTTCCTATTTTTTCTCAATAAATCCAAACTAAATATTTTTCAAATATTTCCTCAAATATTTCACTATGAAAATTCATAAAAATTATTCCTGAATTTCTAAAATTTTCTAGAGAATTTGTCTTACCTTAACTTAGCCTCTCAAGTTTCCTCGGTATGCATGTCATATTCTCGAAACGCGTACCCAAACCATTTTTTCTCTCAAAATCTCCGAAATATTAATAAATCTCATTTTCCTATTTTTCTAGAAAATTTTTGAAATTTTTCTGATATTTTTTCTATTTTCTTTCTTTTTCTTTTTTTCTTTTTCTTCTTTTCTTTTCTTTTTCTTTTTCTTTTTATCTTCTTCTCTTTCCTCCTCTCTTCTTATTCCTCCTCTCGCACCTCTACTTCTTCTTCTTTGCGTAAACTAGTGCATCCACCAGCCACCTACAACGCACGATCGCCGCCTGCCGGCCTCGTCGCCGTCCATACACATGCATGCATCGCCGCCACGAGCCACCACCGCACGCTGAAGCTCCACTTAGCGTTGGACATGGCTGCCTGCAACTGCACTAGCACGTGCTGCCATGGCCAACTTTGGTGGTTTTGTGCCTCCATGTACGAAGCTCTCGACTGCTCCCAGGTGTTGTGACCACCATGGCCGCCCTTGCGCTGCCCTTGACTGTTCGAGCTTGCGACCATGACCGCTTGCTACTTTGGGCCACCATCAATCGGCTTTTCTCTCTCTCTCTCTCTAGCAATTCTCATTCGACTCTCTCTTCTTTCTTCTCTCATAGTAGCCCTCTCTGCTCGAGCTCCTTGATTTCTCAGCCAAAGCTCTCACGAGCTCTCTCTTTCTCTACAAGCCTCATTTCAAGCTCTCATTCCCTTCTTCATTTCTCCTATTTGCTCTCAATCTCTCCTTATTTATAGGCATCCCATAGCTTGGGCACCAAGCTTCATATGTACTTCTCTACTTTGCCCATACCTCTCAATCATACCTCTCTGCAACTTAGCCACCAAGCTTTACAGAAGCTTGGCCATCATGTGCACACAACCACGCATACATATTTATATATATAACTACATAATACATTATAATAATAGAAAAATTATATATTTAAATCCCAAATTTTATCCCTATTACACTTGTGCAATTCCCTAATTGCAACTATACCCTTAAACCTCAAATTAATTTGCATTACAATACCGAAAACGCAAAATTAATAACTTCAAAGTTACTCGATAATGACGATTTCGCCCCAGCATCCTCACTCGGCTATCGTTTCATCCCGAAACCATTGAATGGTTGTTTCTTGTAAAAAATCGAACCCCCTTAAGCTTCCGTTGACTTTCCGAAAATCCCCTATGATAATTCGATTTTGCAACCTAAATAGTAGCTGCATTTTAATTGTACCAAAAATTGTTCTTGATTCGATTTCTTTTGATACCATAAATCTTATCTCGAAATGCTCATCGAGACCATATCATTTTAATTAGACAAATTTTCTCCAAGGCATTCTCTGCAGTCAATTCAGTACTTATAACTACTATCAAGTCAACTTTTCAATATTCTAAACTTGCTTAAATTATGTGGCAACCTCAAGAAAATATGGGTTCTTACATTCTCCCTTCCTTACAAAAATTTCGTCCTCGAAATTTACCATATATTCTAAATCTTAAAATTTCATCCTCGAAATTAGCACTTGATTGATCAAATAACTAGGGAAGAACATACCTCAATACATTATTTAAAATTATCCTGTTGTAGTTATTCACCTGAAATCACATATCCCAAGGAAAATTTATACTGACTATAATTCTCTCTTAATCACAAGATCTTTGGCACATATATCTTATTCTAAACTTGAGAATGCCACCGCGCATCTCAAATTAAAACCCTTGGGTTGACCATGCTCACTAATCCCTACACAAGTACTCTTGCATGCCTTTCATATCTCGTTCATCAGATCCAACTAAACAACTAGGCTAGCACTAAAAACAAACGATCCATTCGGCACTACACTCATAGTTAGCAAACCAATAAGCCTCCAACATCTGACACTCACAGTTATCCACCTGGTCTTGTGACGGCACCTCACTACCACGCCCCGGTGATACGAAGTAGTGCAGTTATAGTCCTCTAGGAACTCCATCCACCATCGCTACCTCTCGTTCAGCTCCTTCTGCGAAAACCCATACCTCGGCTCCTCGTGGTTCGTGAGCACATCAAAATGTCCCACCGTTCCAATAGTGTCTCCATAACCTTGAAAGCCCATACCACAGCTACCAGCTCTGAGTCATATATGGAGTAGTTCTCTTTGTGCCTTAGCGTGATCCACACGCAATCATTCGGTCATGTTGCACTATCATGCAACCCGACCCTTTGAGCTATCACAACCTCTCACTACATCTAACAAATCATTCTCATTTGACTCTCTTCATGAGTCCTATCATGGACACAACTATTTCAGAGAGTTCCTTTCTACGAACCCCTGACAATAGTTTGCCAATCTCATAAACTTCCAATCATTTCATAGATAGTTAGAGATCATATCACAGTGCTTTGATCCCTTGAAACTTGGATCCTAGTCAAAACATAACATTCACGGTATTACCTAAACTTTGGCATCTGACCGTCTCCTTGGCAGTTCATTAACAACTCAAACCCTGGGTCCCAAACCCATACCGCGAGACAGCCCACAAGCTTCTTCGGCACATTAGCCACAAACTCATTACTAGCCTTCTGCCTTGGCCCCTAGGCTCTAATCTACTGTTAACAGGCCACACACCCATGGTGTTATCGTCATTCTAGAGCCTCGTTGTCCCATCTCCGAGAGTTGTAATTAACCCGACTCTTGTCACTTTTGATACTTTTCTCAATACCAGCCTAAATCTCCAAATCTCACGGATCCTCAATCCTTTTCAGAGTTACACTTACTAAAGTTACAAACCTTTGCTCGAACCAATCTCTATTCAAAACATTTGGCTCTTCTCCCGAAACCTATCAGAATATCTGACATTTCGAAACTTTTGATCCTCATGATGCTTATGACAATCAACTTTGATTTCACGTTCACCGACATGGAGCCTCATGCTCTCATCATTTCTTTCATGGTTTTCTTACGACCTAGCAAGCCAATCTCAATCTCAACATCTATTGTAATGTTCCTTAACATTATCCTCAATGTTCCTCATGCGTCTCCCTATCTGAGGAGTTCACAATATCATTAATAGACACAATTACTAAGCGACTTTTGATGCAGCTAGTGCATTGGTCAAATCATCAAATCACGACTCCATTGCCGTATTCGGAATGCCTCATTCCCTTATTTTAACCTTGATCGAACATCGATCATAGATATCGACTCTTAATTATCACCTTTTTCAAAGCCTAATAATTTACGTCCTTAATCAAGCCACTTATAACTAAGCATCTAATAACCTCAAGCTATTATTGACAATTTCATCATTAAAAAATATACCCGATAAATCTTCCAATAATCCTCCTGGTATTTCCCATTTTCCTTACGGACTTTAACTATTTGCAAGCACTTGTACCACATATCAATAGGCTCCTTAATTTCATAACTTGCTGACATCATTTCAATGATTGTCCAGCAATATATCTCTCAATCTGCCCACTAGGGTAACCTAGACTAACTCTCTAACCATACGAGAGTTCCATTCTCTAAAATCAAAAATCTTGAATTTCTAATCGATTTAGGTCTACAATTTTTCCTACTGCGACCCGTCATCTTAGCACATCTGTCATTAGTTGATTCTCTCAATCACATAAAAGATTCGCATAATTTTTAAGACGATAATCTATAACTATACTACCAGCTAGAGTAGGTAGGTACTTTCGTCACCAACGGTACTCCAATCCTCGTTGGATTTGTTCCTAAAAACTCTAAAGTTTCCTCATGAATCCTTAGATCCTCAATCAATTCTTTCCAAAAATTCTTTAAGAATCTCAAACTGATTTATTTCCAAAAATCTCGAATCAGATTACAATATCTGGTTCCAATCATCTTCTGTGAACTCTTTTTCCTTGCAACTATTGCTCTCAATCCACCATTCATCATGGTGCTTCCGAGTTCTTTTCGTCGGGTTGACCATCGACAACTTTACCTGAATCTGCATGTCTATTTGGCACACTGAACCGTAGTCACAACCTCTGATAACTAGGTCGTCTCATCATTCTTTTTATGGTCAATATGACCTATCAAGCAACTCTTTCCTTTTTGGTACCTGAACTCTATCTTAAACCGAGTTTTTCATCTCACAACTCATTGTCAAGGTTTTAGACTAGTCATGATCCACTACCTAAAATCTCATTTACCGAGAATCCACTAACTCTCGCATTTCGTTCTTCAAATCCAGTTAACTATCGGCACATAACCATTAAATTAGTTCTTCCTAGGCACTGCACTTACCGTCAACCAACACACAAGCTGTCATCATCACCCAGATCACATAGTAGGCTCATTCCTACACCATACGCCGATCCTCACACGGACATGTCCCGGGTGAAAACTGCACGGTCTCGTCGTAGTCCTCCCAGAACTATCTTGCGTTGATGTAACCCTCTTGAGCCGGGAATGGTAACGATTGTTCCCGACATGTTGGGGAGATACATTGACCTTGCCCCTTTTAAGTTAAAACCGTGTCGTGTCGATGTGTCGGTATGGCGACGTGACGTTTAGAGAGATTGTTCTTTCCCTGTGGTAAGGTTAAGCGTTGTGTGATATTCTCTTGGGGCTAGGGCTTGCTGGGTTATGTTGGTTTATTTCATGTCTTGCATTCATTCATGAAAATGTATTTTTGAACTCTCACTTAGACGATTCATCATCTAATATAAACTTTGTCTCTGAAATATTCAAACGTTCCAGGTGAAGGAAGCGATGCGAAAGGAAAAGGGATTGTCGAGGAGTGACGGCAGTTAGCAGATAGTTTATAGTATGTCATTTTCAATTATGCTGTTTATTTTGATGACGTCATGTAAACGTTGGTCCGACTGTATGTTATAAATAAAGGGGTTTCGATTATGATCTATTGAGGTTTCGATCTAACTTCCGCATTTAAGGTGATTTACCTGCTTAGTTTATTAATGATTCTATGTTGATATACTAAGAAGGTGTAATGAGATCTTCGAGGAACAATTTTTGTATTGAGTTTCTGTTGGAAAAAAATATACCCCCGAAATCTTACGTTACTTAACGCCCTGGGAAGGTAGGGTGTTACAGTTGGCAAGAAACTTTCAGGTTAAGCGTGTTTAAGATGGGGAAGTTCAGGGATGGGTGACTGTAATACCCCTGATGAGTTATGATAAAAATGGTTAATTAAGAGAATAATGTTATATAAAAATTTTTGTAACTGCCCTTGAATCAAAGGGAAGACATATAATAAATAGGATGCCTTGAGAAGGGTAAAACGATAATTTTGAGTCCCGTCCCATAAAGGTAAATTATTTTTGTGGAGAAAATATTTATATATTGAGGAATTGGATTTTTGGAAGAATTTAATCCTTGTTTAAATGCATGAAAAAATATATGGATAATTAGGAATTAAAATGAAAGCCAAGTAGGGTAGATTGGTGACACTTAGCAAGATCCCATGAAAGGGATTCAATTAAAAATATGGGAATAAGGGATTAGTTTGATTATGTGTAAATGGGATATTTGTGAGATTAAAATGAAATTCAAAAAGAAAAAGGAAAATAGTCTCTCAAGTATTAAATGAGAGTCGTCATGGTGTGGATTAAAGAAATTCTTTATTAAATTAGATATTAGTCATGCATTTATGTGAGAGGAAATAGTGAGAATAAAGTAAATGTAAATGTAAATGAAAAGGATTATGTCTTTCAAGAGTGATTTAAAATAAATCAAAAAGAAATGAAAATTAGTCATCATTAAATGCTTGAAAATCTAGGGGATTTAAATTAAATGAGAAATGTTAAAAAATAGTCAATCTTGAAATTAGTCAATATTTCTTAATTTTGAAAATTAGGTAATTATGGGAATTGGAGCCTTAATCCAATGGTGGAGATTAAATCTTGAAATTTGAAGGAATCCAATTGTAACAACCCGCTTTTCTCTTACTGAGCCTGTTACTATGCTGGAGCCCAAAATATGCGTAAATTATTTTTCTTTCTTTCTCAATATATAACTTAAACCTTAAATATCGAGTTCCAAACAAAACCCCCCCAGCAAATCATTAAAAATGCGGAAGCAATAATCGAAACTTGATATGGTACATAATCAATTCACTTTATTTATAACATAAGAATTCGTACCATACATAACATCATATTCTCAATATTGAAATATATAAATACATGGAAATTCCATAATGTTCTAACAAGGCTAATCATCAATAAATATCAACTAAAACATATCTGAGTCAGCTTGTTGAATCCATCGGTCACGCCATCACGTGTCGTCATATCTCAACCTGCTCTTTGCCATAACTGCACGTCTCAACTGGAACGTTGAATGTTCTAGGGGCATAACCCATTAGAAGATGAAACTTCTAGTGAGGGTCCAAAACATATATATATATATATACGAATGTATGATACAATAACATGAATAACATTTGCGCCCTTTAATGTAACTTCCCAGGCCCACTAGCCCGACTAGAAATCCTAGGCAAATCCCAAACGTCTGCTGGATAAGCCTAACGTTATTCCCTCAATGCCCTAAGGGAATTATGGCTACAGTCTGGGGGCGACATCTCATTCCCATGCACAGATATGAATATGACAATAATATCGTGTCATGCAAATATCACAACTTTCCATGCAATATAACAAAATGAATATTACATTCATAAATAGCATGCATATATAACAATCATATCAGAAATATAAGTTCTTGTAAGAATACCACACACACATCTATAGTTAAGATAGGAAAACTCACCTTTTAAGATAAACTTGCATTTTCTCGAAAAGCGTACATCGCCTTGATATGCGTGCCCCACCTTGATTTTCGTGCCAACTCTCAAAAGTTGCACCAATCACATCATCTCAATCACCTCAATTATAAAATAATATTTAATCACTAAATATCCTCAATATTCCATTTATTTCATTTTTCCTTCATTTTCTTCCATTTTTCCTTTCCGAAAATTTCAATAAATATCTCGGGACTATTTTCTCAAATCTAATTTCAAAACAATTTATTATAGGCTATGAACTTCAAAGGAAAAATACTGAACTTACCTGGATATTGCGTTTTCATGTAAAACGAGGTTCTTTGGTGCAGAAACCAAGACATTGGGAAGCCCAAACCCAGATATTTTTGCACGCACCTCCATAAAATATTTTTTTGAATTTTTTAAGATTTTTCCAAAAATTTTTGGACCAGCCACGCACTCGCACACGCCTACACGCACCTCGGGCGAGTGGCGCGCGTAAAGCACCAGTGCGTTACCAGCATGCGCTAGTCGTTTTCTCCAGCACTTCGATCGCCGGCGATGCTAGATTTCGATGCCATTTTCTCCCTCTTCTTTAGTCGATCACCATGGAATGAGTTTGACCTCGAAAGGAGCTTGTTAAGGTCGTCAACCAACCACTTGAACTCTTCGCCAAGGCGTCCGCTACCTTCTTCGGCGAGCCATCGAAACCCCATCAAACCTCAACGAAAATGATTGATTTTCTCCAGATATCATCTTTAGGCTATGGGCAATAAAAGCCCCTTATTTTGGAATGCCAATTCAATCAAAAAGGCCCTTAATTTGAAGCTTTCCTCTCTGAAATTTTTGGCCATCTTCGAGCTCTATTTATAGGCAATTTCGAAGATTGAAACGGTCTTGGATGCCTTGCCCATTGCCTTAGGAGGCTCGACCTCCCCTGGATCGACCTCGAGCGAGCTTTATCCGACCAACATCGCAAGTTGCAAGCACTCGATCGTGCGACTATTTTCGGTCGCTTTTTTCTTGCTTTTCTAGCTAACCCAATCTCCATTGTCGGATCCTCCTTTACAAAAGATGCTCCCCCAACCATGCCTCGTGCAACCCCGTGGTCCATTTCGACCATGGCCGACCGGCCATGTGCTGGTCTTTGGCCAACCTTTGCTGAATTTGCACTTTAGCCCCTTAACTTTCGGTTATTCTCATTTTGTCCTATTTCACTAAACCCCTCAACTTTTCATAATTGCATTTAAGGCCCTCAGGTCCCAAAACATCAATTTGACCCTCGAGAATTCCAGGAAATCATCGTTTTGACCTCCCTCTAGCAATTTCAAAAAACTGCACTTAGGCCAAAACAAGATTAAAAACATCACAATTCCTTTTATAAATTAACCCAATATCAGTAGAACCATTAATGTACCTTAAGACATACTTTAAAGCTTCCCAATGAATTTTACTAGGGTTAGACATGAATCTCCTAAGTAGAGATATTGAAAAGGCTAAATCAGGCCTAGTACTGGTATTAATCATTGAGTACATTATGGTTCCAATGACATTAGCATATGAGATTTTTTCCATTTTAAGCATTTCAGAATCAAATATTGGACACTGTTTTTTAGATAAAATGAAGTGACCAGCCAAGGGAACATTTACTGGTTTACAACCAGACATGCCAAACTTTTGAACAGATTTCAACAAATAATCATGTTGATGAATTTTCAAACAAGAATTACTCATATCCCTTTCAATAATCATTCCTAGAATTCTTCTAGCAGGTTCTAAGTCTTTCATATCAAAGTTGGTGTTTAATAATGATTTTAACTCACAAATTTTAGACTTAGACTTGCTAATTAATAAGATGTCATCAACATACAACAGCAAGTAAACAAGAGTATTAGATAATATGAAGTAGAAGCAATTATCATATTCACTTCTGTTAAAATCAATCCCACTTGCAAAATTGTCAATTTTTTTATATCATTGACGTGGAGATTGTTTTAACCCATACAAGGACTTTTTTAACAAACACACATGATCAGGATGTTTTTTGTTAACATAGCCTACAGGCTGATCCATATAAATTAATTCTTCTAAGTCCCCATGTAATAAAGCAGTTTTAACATCAAGCTGTTTTAATTCTAAATTATACTGAACAACTATTGCAAACATCATTCGAATAGTTTTAAATTTAACAACAGGAGAAAATATTTCGGTATAATCAATGTCTTCCCTCTGGGTAAAACCTTTAGCTACTAATCTAGCTTTAAACCTTAAGGGATCAGAGGGTAACATACCTTCTTTAACTTTGAACAGCCACTTACATTTTATCAGTTTCTGCTTCTGAGGTCTTCGGACTAGTTCCCAAGTATTGTTTGTCATCAAAGAGTTCATCTCTTCGTCCATAGCTTGCTGTCATTTTAAACAGTCATGGGAGCTGACAGCCTCCTCATAAGAGGTAGGCTCACTACTCCTCATCTCTAAACCTGCCACTAAGGCACAATAAACTAAATCTGAGTAAGAATATCTTGCATGAGGCCTTATAGTCCTCCTACTTCTGTCCATTGCCAGCTGGTAGTCCCTTAGGTTCTGGTGTGGAGAGTCATATTGCTCTTCCTCACCTTTAGGAGCTACAGATGGCTCCTCATGATCACTTTCATGATCAGAGGGTAAGTCAACTTCAGGGTTTGAAACATCTGAGGAGGAAGTAGCTGGCAAATCAGGAACATTTGTCGGTTGCTCCACCTCATTTTGGGTATTACCAATTATAGGGAGGTCATCTGGGGTACTAAGTGTGGGATAGTCTTCCAAATTTTCTGATTTACAAGGGAAGATAGATTCATTGAATATAACATCTCTACTAATTATTATCTTTAACTCCACCTGAACTCCTATCCCACAATCTATATCCTTTTGTTCCATCTTGGTACCCCACAAAAACACACTTGATGGATCTAGGATCCAATTTTCCCACTGATTGGTGGGCATATGCCTCACAGCCAAAACCCTTGAGATAATTAAAGTTTAATTTTCTACCTGTCCATTTTTCTTCAGGACACTTTAGGTTTAACATAGTGGAAGGGCTACGATTTATTAGGTGAGCAGCAGTGGAGAGAGCCTCTCCCCAAAAGGTTTTAGGCAGGCCAACTGTAAACAGAAGGCATCTAACCTTTTCTAACAAGGTCCTGTTCATTCTCTCAACCACCCCATTTTGTTGGGGTGTGTTTCTCATGGTTTTATGCCTAACAATGCCATGAGGGTCACAGAACTCATCAAAATCTCTATTACAGAATTCTAAACCATTATCAGTTCTTAGAGTTTTAACCCTCTTGTCAGATTGGTTTTCTACTAAGGCTTTCCATACTTTAAATTTATCTAAAGTTTGATCCTTAGTTCTAAGAGGAAAGACCCAAACCTTCCTTGTAAAGTCATCCACAATGGATAGAAAATACCTGTTCCCACCAAGAGTAGGTTTTTGAGAAGGACCCCACAAATCAGCATGCACATACTCTAAGCATACCTTCGCCAGGTGAGTCCCTTTGTAGAAACTCATCCTGTGTTACTTGCTTAGGATGCATGACTCACAAAAGTTTAGAGGATTTGTAGGCACTGAACCAAGGTAACCTTGGTTTGACAGAGTCTTTAGACTTTTCTGGCTCATGTGACCAAGTCTCAAGTGCCAGATATCTGTCTTATCATCTTTAGCCATGCATGTAGTTGAAACATTAACAGGGAATAATGAATAACTATTTAAAACATATAGACCATGCTTTTTAATACCAGTGAGAATTAGGTGTTTATTCTTAAAGACATGCATATTCACATTTTTTGCTTTATAAGAATAACCTAATTCATCTAAGGTTCCAAGAGATATGAGATTTCTTTTTAATCCAGGCACGTATCTTACATTTGTAAGAATCTTAATCTTGTTATCATGCACTTTTAAAGATATATCACTCATGTCTTGAACACAACAAGTTTGATTGTTACCCATATAAACAGTTCATATTTCTTTGTTACTAAAATTTTGAAACCATTCAATGTTTGGGCACATGTGAAATGAACAACCAGAGTCCATTATCCATTCATTAGCAACAGTTGAACTAGAAACAGTAAGAACTTTAGCTAGGTTATTGGAGCTGCTTGCAGCTACCGATACATCCCCCCTTTGTTTTTGTTTCTTTAGCAAATCATAACAATATTTCTTTATGTGACCTTCTTTTCCACAATGGTAGCATTTCCATTTAGGCTTTTGTTTACCCTTTTTACCCTTACCCTTAAAACTTGAACCTACAGTTTGGTTACTATTTCCTATGTTATTTCTCTTATCAGGTTTGCCTTTAACAAACAAGTTGTTAGCTGGTTTCTTAGATGCATTTAATTCTAATTCTCTTTCCTTAATTCCTGAAACAACAAGGTCTAAACTAGGTACAATACCAGTATATTGTAAAGCATGTTTAACCACATTATATTCATCTGGCAGAGAATTTAAAAGGATCATAGCCTCACTGGTATCACCAAGGGCTTGATCAATTCCTCTCAACAATAAACTAAGTTTAGTAAACTCATCTATGTTTTCATCCATGGATTTAGAAACATTCATCTTAAAGTTAAATAGCATACCCTTTAAATAAACTAGATTTGGAGCAGACAAAATAGAGTATAATGAATCAAGTTTATTCCATAATTCAAGAGGGGTATTCATGTCATCTACTTTACGTATAACACTATCACCAAGATGCAAAAAAATAAGATTGAATGCTTCTTCCCTTACCTCAGCAGCTCTTATGAGCTGTTCTGCTGTCTATTTCTCTTCGTTGGATTCAAGTGCAATGAGCACTTTATGATGAGAGAGCAGAACTCTCATTTTTTTCTTCCAACTACTGAAATCGCTTTTGCCATCGAATGTACCGATTTCAAATCAAATTGATGTCATCTTCGCTTTGCACGAAGGTACCCTAGACACTGACCAGACTCACTCAGCAAAAAATAATAGGCCGACGAGAGACTTACAGTAAACCCTAGGAATCTAAGAAAAACGACACCACAGTAGTAAACCCTAACTGAGACAAACCTCAGTTGAAGGTACTGCGAGTATAAAGGCTCTGATACCACTGTTGGGATGAGCCGTAAGCTTAACCCTAATCAACCCTTATAAACTCAAATAAAAGCGACCAATCCCTTACACAAAAGAATGGACAAAAACATACACAAGCATAAAACAAATAAACAATATCAACACAAGAGATTTACCGTAGTTCACCCGTTAAAGAGGGCTACGTCCACGTTAAGCTCTGACAAAGGGAGTTCACTGCACTATAGAGATAAAAAATTTACAACCACCGATAACAAACCAAAAACAACTCTCTGATCTCACTGTACAAAAATAATCCCTCAGAAATTTAACTCTGCCCCATAACCACAATCTAAGGTTAGAGGCTTACAACTTAGAGAATAGAACAAAACAGAACATTGAAACAGAGAGAATAAGAACAAGAAAATGATCAGAACAAACCCTAGATGCAGTGGAAAATCGGAGGCTGTCTCTTCCATCATCCCGAGAAGACTGTAGCTGATATAAAGGAGACTCAAGCGGTGGAGATCGAGTTATATAAAGGAGAGAGCAGAGCATCGACAATCGGGAGAGAGAGGCAGGCTAAAAGACAAAGATCAGCACGCCAAATGAAACGACAAGGGGGGTTGCCGTTTTGGGCAACCATAAAGGTTGCCAAAATGACCCTCCTGCCCCTGCCAGAAATGGTGTCGTATTTGAAGCTTCACTTACAACACCACGTATCTAACCTCAACCTATCACAAAGTATTGCACCACAAATTCACACTTATTCTTTTGTATTATCGAATTTTGAATTGTTCTTCTTCTTCCAAAGGGGACATTGTCCTTAACCAAGAATTTTGAAATTTTGGTAACATTGTGTCATGTGCTTGAGTTCTTAAAATTTCTACAATGGCAATGTCAACACGAGAATTGAACAATGAATTGAACAAAATAATTATTAGAAGTTTCACGATAATGTTAAATGAAATAATTAAAAAAAACACACACACACACTTGTTTAGTAAAATCTCTCAAACATTTGTGTGAACCCACAAGTCGCTTGATAAATGAATTTATGCTTTTTAGTCTTCCAATAGTCGTCATCCCGACCAAAAAAAAAAAAAAAAACTATGAAGATAAGCAATGACCCAAAAATGCTTGATTTGGTAGAAGCTATTCACATGTTTATTGTATTTTAATTTAACGTACTAACCACTTGAAGCGTGCACTGTTGCTCAAAGTCTTCAGCTGTTGTGAACTTATATAACATATAAAAATCACTACACCAATTTGCATATTGGTTACAGAGAATTGCAGTGAACCAACCACTAAATTTGGGAGTCATGTGTCAAATGCAAAAGCCATGCTTTGTGGTTGATAATTCTTGATCAGTCAAATATGGGTTTTTGTGGCTTTTTACAATGAAATTAATTAAAAAAATTGAAGTATATCTACACTAGAGTGCATAAAAAGATAGCTAAATGATGAAAATAAAATTTAGATGAATTCTTACCTTCATTAACCATTAAAAAGCACTTGTTGAATCATTTCGAAGTATGTGTACACCCAAATAAATTTGTCCTCCCATGATTGTTAATACCGATAAAGATGCCAAAAGGCATTTCATAAGAATTGACTTTATAAGTGATATCAAAGACAAACACATCTCCAAATTCTTGGTAACAATCAAAGCAAGGAGTAAGGGAGAAAAAAACATGCTCTAGCCTTCTCTTAGCGTCTAATATAAAAGCATATTAGAACCTTGTATTTTCCTCCTTTGCAACTCTGAAATGCAGTGGAAGATCATTGGCATCATATTGTCTAAATGTTGTCTCTTAATTTTACTAGAGAGATTTTGAATATCCCTTTTGAGGAATGGAAACCTTCCTTTCATGACATTTTTCTCAAGCTCCAAAACACTTTCCATTTGGCTAATTGTAAGACCTGTTTCATTTAGCAAAAGAATACTCTTACGATCATCATCATTAATAGTATGATTACATGCTCTGATGCATGAAAACACCAAAATAGTTTCGTTTCAATGTTTTCTAAACATTTTCTACCTTGAAACACCAAGAAATACTAAAAAAATATTTTCAAGTTGTTTCTACAATGTTGAAAACGTTTCGAAACCATTTTACAATATTAAAAACTCGTTTCTATTCCGTAACAACTCCTTAACCACGTTAGAGACAGAAGCAATTTCATCTCTATTGTCCTAGTGACTACGTAGAGACAAAGCAACTTATGTTTATATTTGTTTAAATGGATGATGGAATTTATGTTTATGCATGTTTGATTAAATAATTCTTTTTTATATTAAAATTTATAATTACAAAAAGACCCCTATATTTTTTTTGTTTAAATGTTTCTCGTATTTTCGTTTCTTATATTTTTGAAATATATCATTTTCCCATTTTCATTTCGCATCGTACCTATTTCTCATTTCTATGTAACCTAGATTACATGAAAAAAATAACATTTAAGAAGAAAATAATTCATGAGAGTGCACTTTGACAAACTCCGTGACATGCTACTCTAATAGAAATATATCATTACATATTCGCAAAGAAATCCTTAGTGGGCTTTGCAATCACATTTTGAATAACTTTGTTATTCAAAACTTATTTGATTCAATAACTTTTAAAGGCGGTCTTTCTTGACGATGACAAAAGAAATTTCATCTTTTGATTTTCCCCAATCTATTTCTCCAATCTAATGGTCTTTAGAATATGCAATTATTTGACCAACTTCTTTTGAACGTTCGTTCAAATCAAAATTTTCTCTTCCATTCTCTAGTTCATTGTTTTAGGATAGTTGTTATGATCAAAACCACCTTTTTGTAAATTTCTCCATCCATTGATTAAACTAATATTATTGAGAAAAAAAAGTATGTCATTCTAATGAAAAAATAACAACAAGGACTAAACTAAATAAACAATAATAACATAACAAAAAATAAATAAGAGACAGAAGTAAAGTATCATTTAAAGCATATATATCCAGAAGTCAAGGAAGCAGAGAACGGACAGGCACTTTGCAGGCGAAGATGCAGCAATATGACCGATGAAGAAAATAAAATAAGGTTTGTGAAATAAAATAAGGTGGCCTATCTGGTCTGAAATTTTGTTAAATGATGATGAATCCCTTGAATTAGCAGCTTAAAAGATAATTCCCTTATATAGCAAGTTGTCTTTCTCAATGGATGCTCCACTAAAATGAGTGTCTCTAATAAACAAGATTCTCCCACTTTAAAGAGTGTCAGAAAAAGCCCATTTTGTACGCAACTCAGACAGATCACTTCCCATTCACAAAAATGACAACCTTGATATTACTATCAATGTTCGGGATCTAAATGAAACACAAAATGGGATGTCTGGGGAACCAAATAAAACCCAACCCAGTTAGAAATCCCCCCAAATGTTGTTTCCATATGCAAGAGAAAGGATTACTCAAGTTACGAGCTTAATTTGTTGGCAAAAACAGAAACTAGTTCCACGCCATGTTTTAGTTTCAATTGAAACATCAACAAGTAACATTCTGATCAGACAGGTTAACGTCATACTCAAAAAGGATGTAAAAAGTATTAACTTTTTGGCAGAGAGGATCCCCTTTCTTTCCTCAAGTTCCATAGAATGCATAAAATGCAAGTCTTTACAGTCATTTCACCGACTCAGTTGCCTGTATATACTGAGATGTGTATGCATATTAGATGGATAAAAGAAAAATGAAGGGAAAGGAGAATACCTCAATTTGTTTCTTAGCCACAGCAATTCACAAGCTGGTGGCCATACAATAAATCCAATTCACTAATTCGGCATCCTTTTTCATCGCCTTGATCAATGACTTTTAACACCTCTAAGTCTCCAACAAGTAATATCCCTCACTCAAATTGGCTCGGTTTGTCGATAACAGAGCTGACTCAGGCCCGTTGGAACAACTTTGTTATCTTCATCCCATGCGCAACTTTAAAGAGAATACACTAGAATTTAATCCCCAAAAAAGAGGAAGTTGTTTGCTCTGCACAATACATGTAAATTTCCGGAGGCATGCACACATTGAGGGAACGTAAAACCTGCATAAGATGATAATGCAAAATGAGCATGAAAGGGAGCAACTTCAACCTTCGTTCATGGCTTTTTGATTCACTTTACTCTCAGATTTAATGACAAGAGCAACTAGAGTTGTTGGGGTGTGATATCCAACAAGTCCAAGGCGATGATGGTAAGATCGGATAAGTATAAAACTATTATAGGTTTCGGCCTAAGTTTGATAAATTTAAAGAAAGGTCCAAACTCACTTATAGAAAGCCCGATAAGAAGATAATCCAAGTAAATTTATCTTGCCTTTGAAGAAAACGGACTTGGCCTAGTTGCTCAAACAAGAACTAAGCCCAACCCCAACCCATTTTGGTCTCAGCCCATTAGTTGCCCTATCTAAAGCCCTTTATTCATCTTATCTTAGTCTAACCTATTTGATGAAGATGTTGAAGACTTGGTCGTCCAAGCCATTCAAATCCCAAGTTTGTTCTCCCCTTTTTCCTCACCCTCATCTCATCTCTTTCAAATACATAGGGAGTTTATCCTCATTTTGGTGAAATGTTATATGGTTCTTCAATGGTTGTCTATATATTGTGTTTATGGGGGTGGTTTTTTTGAGGGGCAAGAAAATAGATGGTAGAGATAGCTAAAAGTGAGAAGAGAAGAAAAAAAAAAAAGAGGTTGTTGGTATTCTCTTGTGTGGGATTTTTCGATCTTGTGTGCTTGTCATTCTCAGGTTGGGGTTTTCTTCTAATTAGGCAAATTTGGGTTCGATCTAAGGTTAGTTTGGGTTTTTCTTGGGACCGATTCTTACCTTTACCTTAGTGGGTCTTAGACAAATCAATCCGAGCCTTGAAGCCCCACCCTTATCTCCTATATCACCAGCAATTCATCAGAGCACAATAGGGAGTTTTGTTTTTTGGAATTTCGATTTCTCGTTTTGTTTTTAACTCACTATTTTGTGCAAGTTTCTTCAATCTAATTTGTGGGTTTTGTGGATTTTGCGAGATATTTTCTCAACAAGAGTATTTGTCATACAATGAGACAAAATTTAATAAATTCAAGTGGACTAGATAGGACAACAGAAGTTATAATTCAAAGAGAATTTATGATAGAATACACAAATTGTTGTAACCTACTCCGAGGGGGAGTTCTCCCAAAGAAGACACTCATTCGACAGAAGTTCTACTTGAGAAAAGACTCTCCCGAGAGAAGAAGTTCTCTTTAAGAAAGGCTCTTTCGAGAGATGAAGTTCTCCTGGAGAATATCGATGAGGAAGCCCTACCAGGGGAAATAATAGGAAGTTCTCCTAAAAAGACATCCAACATCCTAGGGGAATTACGAGGGAGACCCTTTCCTAGACAAATACTACCATACGTTGTCCCACACAACGTGGCCTGCCTCACAAGGCTCTCATTCTCCTAGAGGTCCATTCTTGGGAAGGGGGGGGATTTCTCACCAAGCCCTGTTTTGAGCTTAACCTAGAATAGGCGCTATGTGTCGTGCAGTAACAATACTCAACCTAGTGCGCACGTGCCACGTGTTCTTGTCACCAAGGGGAATAAATACCCCTCGACCCTTCATTTTCAAGAATATTTTCCCTAACTCTCCTGTGACCAAAACTCATCTGCACTATAAATTGTAATTGTTATATTCAATCAATACTACAAATTTTATTCAAAATTTATAATGAGAACATAGATAAACCAAAGTAATACAAGAAAACAGAATTTATTTAAGGAGTATTAATGTCCATCACAAAAAAGAACAAAAAAACGAAAAATATACCAAAGCAAAAAAGAAAAGAAAAATATAATATTATTAAAAAATAATTCTTAAAATACGAAATTCATGTCATCGCCACTATTATCAATTAAATCACAACTGATCAAAAATAAGTGCATGGTTTTGCATGATTGTTTCAGAAATGACATGAAGCAGAAAGAGCAAAAGACACCACAGGTACACTAGCATGCCTGTGATCCACATATGGTCTGGGTTAGAGACTTGGATACGCTTAAATGAGAGCATGTATTTTATTTCCTCTGGAGATTATTGTATAGAACTCCACCTGTCGACTTCTATTTGCTGTCAGTTTGAGCCTAAATGTTGGGGGGTTTGCATTAAGTAAAAAAAAAAAATTATTCATAACAAGGTCAGAATTACTTATATATAAAATGAGATGCGAAAGGCTTGATTAACATTGTTTGGTCATGTAAAAAAATGACTAATAGAGATCTACGGGAAGAGTGAATGAAAATAGAATTAGTAGTTAACAAAAAAATGCAGAGGAAGACCAAAAGGACTTGGTAGGAATCCCTTGGTTTAGTATTAAGTATATGGGCAAGACAAGGCTATGGATATAAATGAATGGAAAGCTAAAATTAATGTAGCCTACCCCACAATCTGATGGAGACAAGTATGTTGTTATCAGAGATTATTATCTAGAATGAAAGTAAATATGTAATTTTGAGTGAATTTTCTACTATATTATCTTTGGTCATGCAGAAAAACCTACAAATGTGGGTTTGATCCCTCTGCTGATGCTATTATAAGTTGTTTCCATATATATGACTTTATCTTGTTTTAATTTTATTTACTATCCCAGGTATAACCTTTTTCTCTCCCTAAACGTATGCTTAGTGCACTCTCTAAGGTTATTGCTAAAATTTCTGAAGAACAGATACAGCTCGAAGATATTGAAACAAAACGTTTCCGAACCGTTTCCCATTTCAAAAACAACAAAGATAGCCCGAAACTCTTTTTGTCCGTTTCTGTAATTTACGAAATATTTCCAACCACTGATTAAGTTAGAGACATAATTCTTCTGTCTCTAACTAGCCGATGTTCATTCTTCTTCTTCTTTTAATTCTTCACGTTTCCGAGTCCCTAAGTTCCTCCTTGTTCCCTCGCTTTCGATCGCCACTAGTTATTCCCTCTCTTGGTTGCCCCTAGCTGTTCCCTCTCTTGCTCATCGTCAATTGCTTGATTTGCTTCGCTACAATCAATTTTTGTTTTAAAATATTTATCCAGAACTCTAGATTTGCTTCAATGCTTCTTGATTTGCTTTAATGGGGGATTTTCCAATGCAATTGCTTGATATATGTTCAGTGTTTTTGCTTATTATAGTTTAATTTGTATTTGCACAAAGATCATTGAAGATGAGTAGTTCTAGTATTTTGCTCTATTATAATATTATTGATCATTATTTAAGTGCATTGTAAATTTTATGTTTATGTTTGTTTTTATGTATTGTAAAACTTATGTTTATTGTTTATATTTGTATGTATTATGTTTTAACTATTTTTTATAATTTTTTATATTAAAAATTATATTTATAAAAAAATTCTTATATTTTTTAATTTATATTTTATCTTACATTTTTAATTTTTACTTTTTTAAAAAAATATCATTTCTCTATTTTTATCTCATATCAAAAACGTTTTTTATTTCTATTTCCGTGCAACTTAAGCTAAGAAAATCAAAGTGCGAAGAGTATGAAAATTAAACAATCATGCAATAAAAATGTAGAAAAACAAAAGAATCGAGCAATTATGAAATCAAAAAACTGAAGAATCAAAAAAGAAAACTTTATTTTTAGTCTTCAAAGTGACCACATAGGAGGACAGAGTCCTGTGTGTCCCCTCCTGTATCCTTCATAAAAAATTCAATAAAGTGTTGGGAGACATGACATGGACGTGTTCGACACATATCAAAAGTGTGTCGGTATAGACGACATGCTAGAGATAACAAAATGACAACACCTAGGGTGTGTTCATGATTTATAACATCTTATGGGATTAATTATCAACATTTGGCTGGTCAAATAATTAAGTAAAATATTAAAATTACCTCAAAAAATAAAAGGGAATGCATATAATGGCAATTCCTAATGGTAACCTTATCACACTAAGAGTGGCCAATTTCAAGACAATCAGTGATGCAGTACAATTCACATTTTCTTTTTTTCATTCATGGATACAGAAAATCAGACAATAGTGCATATTATAAAATCACGCAATGCATTTTTGAAACTGGAAGCCAATCATTGGCATATCTAGAATAGAAAGACAGAAGGCAGCTCTGTGTCAAATGGGCAACAAAACTACAGGTATCCCCAATTCTCCTGCAAAAGATTCAAAGATTTATCCAGATACAATAGCAATCCAAACCCCAAAATTGAGTCATCTACTAGATCTTTTCTACCAAATCAAGGACAAGAAAACGTTAATTTCAACAATTGAACATCTTGAACTTTCAGGCCCAGCTACCACATGCCTCCCTGCAGTCTCCCTCTTGCTTGATGCAAATGGTGGACCAGATCAAAGGCAGAGCCCTATATGACGTCACCAGAAAGCAGGCCCCAAACTGCACAAAGCAAGAAACTGCTGCAAAAAAAGTAAGAAGGTAATTCCTATCTCCATCTTTGCTATGAGGACCAGGAAGTAGTGTGCAAACATCAAGTGTTGAATTTTAGCCCAAGTTTGAGTTAAGATTCCATGATAAGATCAATAGTTTTTGCGAAGGGCAGAACTTTAAATGACTTTGGCTTATCATATTTATCTGTAACCACAGAAACTTTAAATGCAAATGTTCAGAGAATCATGAAATACATTGGATTGCTGAATAAAATGGTCAATAACAGTCACAGGCTCATTTAATGCTCAGGTCAGTATACAATTAAAAGAGGTCAGAAGGTAGACAAATAAACCAAATTAATACTAGAAAAACAGAATGGATTTAAGAGGTACTAATTTCCATCACAGTAAAGTACAAAACAGCAAGATATAATATTTTTAACAAAGTAATTCTTACAAAAGGCAGAAAAGCATTAGCAATATTATCAATTAGAATTAAGGAACAATATGAAACAGAAAAGTCATGTCATCGTCACTATTATCAATTAAATCACTAACAGTTCTGATATGATAAGAGAATGGATAGCTATGGTAAGATGGTAACAGAGGATACGAGATATTAAGGGTAATGTTCTTTAAATTTTTAGCAGAATAATGCAACTGATTAATATCCATAATTACAAAAATGACATTGTCACATCATAATATGTAAATTATTTGTATTTGTAAGAATATTATTTTTCAGATTTTACTACTTGAAAATGTAGTAAAGGGGTGTTATTTTTTTAAGATAACAAGTAAAGGGGTGTCTCTAGTAGATGCGGTTCCTTACTTTTGCGAGGATCAGAGAAGGGTCATTTTTATATTCAACCTTTTTTATATCAAGAAAATACAGTGAAAGGTCAAAATCCTGTGACAGCAGCAAAGTTGACACACAAGTTAATGCAAATGACTAGATCCTATCACACAAATTATTTCTCGAGGTTTGTTCAAGACATACTTCCAGTAAGGCAGCAAGATTTGCCCAGATTAAATAAGCAATATCCCATATGCATTATTACCAGAGAAAATCTGGCCTCTCTCGCATGGAATCTTGTTGAATGATGAGTCTCTGTGAAGCAGCGGCTTCGAGGGCTGTCTAACATGAGCAACAATTCCCATATATAGCAACCTGCCATTCCCAATGGGATGCCCCAGTAAAAAAGGCATCTCTAAACTGAACATATGACCTACTAGTAAGACAAACCTGACTGTTACTAGCAAGGTTTGCACTATGTATAAACTGAAATCGGTAGCCCCAATCACCCTTTAAAACCCAATAACACTAGAAATCCCACAAAGTGATGTTTCCACATGTAGGAGAAAGGATTAGTCAAACATACAAGCTTAATTTGTTGACAAAAATAGAAACTAGTTCCACATCAAGTTCAAAATCCCATTGAAACATTAACAAGTATAATTCTAATCAGACGGGCTAATGTGATAACCAAAGGATGTTAAAAATAAAACTTTTCTGCAAAGAGTATACTCTTTCTTCCCTCAAGTTCCATAAGATGCAAGTCATCGCTGTCATCTCGCTAATTGAGTTGACTGTATACTGAGATGTGCATACATAATAATTGGATAACAGATAGATAAAGGGGAAGGAGGCATACCTCAAATTGTTTGTTAGCCACAGTAATGCACAAGCCGGTGGCCATACAGTAATTCCAATTCACTAACTCAGCATCCTTTTTCATCACCTTGATCAATAATATTAATACCTCCAACATGTAATCCCTTGCTCAAATTTCATCAGCTCGGGTCTGTCAACATCCAAGCTGATGAAGGCCCAATGGAAAAACTCCATTTGTTACCTTCCTCCCATGTTGGAGTGCCTTCTGAATCAACTATGGGGGAAACCTTAGGTTTCTGATAGTGTAAGTTGAAATGGCTGTTGAGCATGGAGGCAAGGTGAAGAGATATTGCCAAAGAGATGGCCAACATGAAATAAGCTTGCACAACTAAAAGAAAATACAGAAGAAGTTGTTGCTTGTGCACAGTACATGAACATGGCTGCATGCATGCACAAATTGAGGGAACATACACCTGATTTTTATTAACAGTACTTTCAGATTCAATGACCAGAGAAATAGAGTATTTGACATACAATGAGCAAAAATTTATCAGAGTTAGGTAAACCAGTTAGAACAAAAGGATTTAACTGTGTCACTGGTAAAATGTGGGTTGAATTGATTAGATAAAACCTGGTATTCTGGCAATATTCCTCATTAATGTAGATGCAGTCCAAATACCTTGGCAGGCTTTCCATATTTTTTCCCAATATTCCAGAACCAGTAGACTTTAAGGGCATCCTAAATATATTTTTCTTAAACAAGTTGTGTCTCATAGCTCATACAATGTTGCTAACTTCTTTTCTTAAGACATAATTATATGGCCGGGACAGGGATGAGGTAAAATTGAAATGCCCGCTACCAATAAACAACTAAAGGAGCAATGAAACGTCCTGAAATGTGATGGGAAAACTTATATATATTATTATTATTATTCCAATTCAATTTACTTTTACAGCTATTTTCCTTTTTGGCAATTAGATATCTAATGAAATAACACAATCTAGTTTATTGTTTCTTCAACTAAATTATACAAGAAGATATTTCCCAGAAAATGAGGCTCAACTCCTAAATATTTAAAAAGAATAAATATGAAAAAAAATTAGGATCACTAGGATTTCTAATTCACCGTTTTGGAAAGACAAGGTAGCATGCCTTAAGACATAGGTGCCAATTTGTTATACACTAGGGGTTTATCATTTTCCAGTAACAAAGTACTTGTGTGCTTTGTCTAGATCTAGATTTCATGTAGCCAACCTCACCCAGTAAGGTTTAGGGCTTGTTACTGTTGTTGTTGCAGTTATAAACTACTAGAATGCACAAGTGGAAAGAAAAAGAAGAAAATTGCTTGTTTTTATTTGTGTGAGAGTCAATTATATACGCTTTCTGCTTTCAGCAGATTGCAAATAGGAGTATGAAACCAATCTGTAAATCCAGGATTCTGGCACCAATAAGTAACTTACAGAGGAGACAATGTAATACAGACCCCTAACATAGATCATTTGAATGATATAAAGCACAAGACAAATCCAAAGCTGGTAATGAAGCAATTGAATGATCTTCACACCACAAGGCAAGCAAGATTATTCACATGCAACCTTAACTTCCATGTGGATTTTAATTGATGCAAACACTATACCCAAGTCATTTATTAACCAAATTAACTGATATAGTAACTTAAAAGTGGTAAGGAATGTGGACCCGAACTTTATTGACTGATTAGAGACCACTATATCAGAATTGTCAACTCAATTTAAATCTGGATGAGAGAGATCTAATCTACTAAAATCTCAACAGTAACAAGCCTTGTTGCAATCAGTTGGTAATCACATGGTTTACTTCAGCAGAACATTAACCAGCTGTCTCATCCAGTCAACTATAGCTACGAGGGACAGCATAACGGTATACAAGATGCGACAAACCTGATGTTTTTTTTTTTTTTAAAGTACGACAAACCTGATGTTGATATTTGGTATATAAGACAGGACAAACCTGATGTCCACATGTTGCTCGCTAACTTCACAAAGATCCAAAATCCATCAACTCTGGCCAGCACACGAGTCTGCACAACTTCTCTACAACAATCTACTGGAAATTTTTTCAGTTTCTGTGCATACTGAACTCTCATTCTTTAGGCTTAAAATTCTATTGTATATTTAACCAAAGAAAACAAAAATCTTCCAGATCTGCTTAAATGAAACACAAGCTCCCTGCAAAATGTTGGAGATCCCAAAGATACCATGCCAGACAACCTACAATACGAAACCTATTCCGAAATTGAAAATGGAAAACAAATAGTGGAATAACCAAATCAAGAAAGTAAAGAAACGAGAGAGAGTGAGAGAGAGAGAGAGAACACCTTGATATTATCAGATTAGGGAAGAAATTTTGAAAACGGAAGGCAATCATTCGCACATATAGAACTGAAAGACAAAAGGGAACTTGGCATCAAGTAGGCAACAGAACTGCAGGTTTCCCTGATTTTCCAGTAGCGGATCCAAAGAAATTCATTTTTTTGCGCAGAAACAATAGCCAAAGATTGAGTCATCTACTCAATCTTCTACCAAAAGACAATAAAAGTTCAATTCAACAATTGGAGATCTTGAATTTTCAGGCCCAGATACTACTACATGCACTGCAGCCTCCAACTTGCTTGATGCAAACCGGGTGCCCAGATTAAAGGCAGAGCCCTAAATGATGTCACCCAAAAGGAGGCACCCGAGCTGCATCAAGCGAGTAAGTGACTGCTGCAAGAAAGTCTTCAGGACAAGGTAATTCTATCACCATCTCTGCTGCGATGAGCTAAAAGTAGTAAATGAATCTGACAGCGAAAGAAGAACCCTCTCCACCTTTCAGGAGCATTAAAGTTTGTTCTAGAGCACTCAGATCAGGAGCTATTCATGGGCAGCATAAAAGATCCTCAATGATGACACTTGGACAATGTAATTTGTTGCATTCAGAGATGAGGTCAAGTGCTGAATTTTAGCACGAGTTTTAGTTAGTCCATGATAAAAAGATCCAAACATTTGTGTGCTGGCCATCGGCCACCTACCTTTGGTTATTATGTTTACAGATAGTAACTTTAAATGCACGTGTTCAACAGATCATGATTTCCATAAAAGGTAAGTTCTCATAAATTTGGATGACTGAATAACATGGTCAGACAGTTTCAGGCTCGTTCAATGCTCACCTCAATTTATAATTGAAAGAGGATTTATGATACAGTCAAGATATTTTATTCAGAGTCTATAACGAGAAAGTAGATAAACCAAAATAACACTAGAAAACAGAATGGGTTAAGGAGTACCAGTGTCAATCATAGTAATGGACAAAAAATATATATCTATATAATGTTATGTACAAAGTACTTATTGCAAAAGGCAAAATGGTATAAGAATTATTACCTATTAGAATAAAGAAACTATAAGAAACAGAAAATTATGCCATCATCGTTATTATCAATTAAATCACAAACAATTCTTTTACAAGTATTACTAGTCTCATGTAAGATTATAGCTAGTTATTTATAGAAGCAAAAATCAAAAACAAGTGCAAGGTTTTACAAGATCATTACAAAAATGACATGAAGCACAAAGAGCAAATAGCACCTGCCATAATAGGTACACAAGCATGCTAGTCATCCACATGTGGTCTGGATTACCAACTTAGGCCAGCAAAGTGAAAGCATGTAGTTTTTTTCATCCGGCCCTGAAGAATAATCCTTATCTCCTTCTCTGAATCCCCCAGAGATTGTTATCTAGAATGAAAATCAAGTGTGTAATTTTCAATGGATTTTTTACTCTATAGTATCCTTTCTTACGCAGAAAAATTTTGACTGCAAATGTGTTTATCCCTCTACTGATGCCAGACGTTTGATATGACACTATTTTGTTTCGATTTTATTTACCATCCTTGACCCAGGAATAACCTTTTCCTTTTCATAAAGATATGTCTAGTGCACTCTCAAAGGTTATTGCTAAAATTGTTGAGTTCCAAAGCTCTTAGGAGAATTTATAAGAATGATATACTGTATGATGATTCTGGAGCAAGAATTTCATTTAAATCATAACGAGTTCACATTAACCCAGTTTAACTAGTTACCTCACCTAGAATCACAGTGGCTTTTCATCTGTCCTCCCGCCATATCTAGCCAAAATGGGATTTATGACATACTCAGCATGTGCTTTGGCATGTCAACCACATGTTGATACCTATTGGAAACCACCAAGCACTCTCTTAATAGGATGTCCAATACACACAAATAGAGAACCTCACTTCAGTTAAAGTCATGAGTGAGAGTTCTTATGCGTGTGATGCCTCTACTGCAAAAGAGGTCTACGCCTCCGATACCATAACGTGCCCAAGTTAAATTGGTTTAACCAGTCCCCTCACCTAGAGTTGCAATGGCCTTTCAGCTGCCCTTACACATATCTGGCCAAAACAAAACTTAAGCTATACACAACATGCACTGCGACATGTCAGCCACGCGTTGGTTGGTAACTACCAAAAACCACCTGGCACTCCCTTAACAGCATGCCCAACACGTGAAAGCAAAGAGAATCACTTCAGCTAAAGTCATGAGTGAGAGTTCTTATGTGTGGAGTCAGCTAAGGTCTATTAATATTGTTCTTATAAAATAAACAATATTAATTTCTATAATTTATTCTTCTGTCCTAGATCAAAAATATATGATGGTCATGATCAACTGCACTTAATCCTAAACCAAGTTAGGGTGTGGTACGACATTCGTAATGTCAATTGACTTCTAAAAGTCACATTGGCAATACATTTCAATGCAAAAAAATAATACGGCAAAATTTTAAGCTGGATGTTTTCTTGGAACCCTCTAGCGAGAGAATGATGAGATAAAGTTCCAACACCATCTTGATATGAAAAGGTTCATGATAATACAACATATGAACATTGTTATATAATTATAAGTATTTTTATTTTTAAAAAAGAAAAGGTGAAGCCAGTACATGAGGCTCCTGGATTGTGAGCTCTGGGGAATGACAATCATACACAGCCTTACCGTTCCCTAACAAAGAAGCTGTTTCCTTACTTGAACCTGTGAGCTCCAAGTTACAATGAAGCAGAAAGTGCTTTTATCTAAAGATATAATCATGCACACAATATAAATAAGTAAAAAATTAAGGGTGGCCCCACTGCATGAAACTCCTAGCTTTGGATGGTTGGGGATGGTCGTATTTGTACGCGGTATTCTCCATATTGTTTTCCAAAAAAGCTATTTCCACAACTTGAACCCATGCCCTTCCAATCACAAGGAAACAACTTATCATTACAACCAAGGTTCATCCTTTAAATAATTAAAAATTGTAAGCAACAATTAGTATACTTGCATTTTAATAAAATATACACATTATAAAAGTATATTATTGCATAACTAAAGCATAATCATACACAAAGTAAATGTTACAACATTATACCTAAAAAGAAACATATAATAAAGTAATTATAAAATCTTAAATTTTATAGAAAATAACATTATGATGATGTTGACATCCAAGAGATACAAAAAAACAAAAGAAACGTCATCATCTAATGTACCTTTTGCAAATAGAATTCAAAGAAAGAGATGTTGCAACTTTGAGGATACAACTGCTTCAATCCTAGCTGTGGAAGTTAAAAAAAATAGCTATGGCAATTCGAGAGCTAAGAAAATAACAATTTAATGTTGATGTTCTATTTGAAATGGTGATGAAAGTAGAAGGTTTTGATAAAGTTACTCTTGTCTCTGTCTTTGATTACTTGATTGAGAATGAGAAGACTGTAAAAGCTTTCTTGGCCAATAGTGACAGACTAAGTAAGCTTTGAGTGCAAAACTTTATCAAGGGAGATGGTGGATCGGGATCGGCATCATAAGAAGTCAATATTATCAATGGAAACATATAATAAAGTAATTAAAAATTTAAATTTTATAGCTAAGGGGAAGCTTTAGTAGCAACAGTAAGGCTACAAACAAAAACAACCCTTCTCAACCCTTGAAAAGTTGGGAACCTCTAGCAGTTGGGATGCCCCCTTTATATAAATTTTATAACTATAACATATCATCACCATCTTCATTGCAAGACTTAATATTGTGTGTTTTTATATATACACATGATCATTGAGAATTAAGGTCTAATCAACTTATCAGATGAACTGATTATTGTAGTTTGATTGGAATTTAGTATTGATTCAATCATTCATCAATATTGTGCCTCAGTCACAAAACAATGACATTTTAAGCATTGGCATTGTTTCTTGTTTAATTCTTCTATCAAATAATTGAGATCCATAACTGTGTTGCTCATGTTTACATGCAACTTGATTTCCCATGTTGAAAGCTTTTATCCTTGGTCATATCATATGAAGCACACATGTTTGCATATTCAATCCGTATAAATAATCCTTGTGCCCGATCACTTATCAAGTGCACAATGCATTGCATTAATTTCTCATACAAGAAAATCACTTCAGGAACTAAACCATGTATTTAAATTCAGTTGCTAATCTATTCCAGTGTTTATGAATTTGCTGAGAAGGTAACCAAGGACTGTTCCAAAATCAATTCAGCTCCCCACCCTGTTCACACTTCTTGCGATTTTAGGACAATGACTTCTGGTAATGACGTTCCGAATCATGAAGATTAGAATACCCACATCATAGTCAAAGGAACAGGGGTTAGGACCCCAAAGTGTTGAACCTGGGAATAGTAAAACATTTTGTACAAGATTGGACGAGGGAACAATTTTTCCTTCGATAAAAACATCATAACACCAGAAAATAAAAACATAATCATCCCAATTGAACAGACATCCTATGAGTATAGTGAAACAACGAGATTGTATAACAAAGCAATTTGCACTTTTGTACTTGGCACATCATTTACAAGCCAGTACCTTCCAACTTCAGTCATCCACCCCCGCCCCCAATTTCCATATAAGTTCCAACATGTTTCCTCATCCGGAAAAGACCACAGTTAGGAAGGTTTACTTCCAAGTGTGCTCAAAAATGACCCAAGGAAACATAGATCAAGAGAGCAACCTCAACCAACAGTCTAAGCAGAGAATCACGAAAGTAATGAATAAACCTATATCGAAACGAATGCAGCTAGCCATGATTTTGAACCTTTAGTTATGCTAGCTTATAAATCCTAGATTAAATTAAAGGAAAAAAAAGGACAATAGCTGAGTTTCTAGGCAACCAGACAACTAATGCAATTAATCACCTCAAAATCAACCTATACTCTAAGCGTCACCATAAATTATTGCAAGGAGCATACCATAAATGGATCGACTTAAGAATTCATAGAAAAAGAATACACACAGTTGTAAAGACGGAACTTTTTAGGAAACCACAACTAAACACTCCGTTTTAGCCAATTAGCCACACAGCCAAGAAGGGAAAGACCAGATCAGTACCAACATACTCTCCGCTAACATAACAAGAACTCAAATTGCAACTCCCATTCCTCATCACATAAAATTGAAGAACAAACCAGTAACACACCAGATGTGCTCAAATCTACAGCTAGAGATCCAAATTTGAATACGAATCAAGCAAATCCAAACCTAGAAATGAATGAATCCGAGATCTGACAGATGCTCGTCTCTCAAGCCCGCCGGCTGTCACATTCACCGCGGTCTCCGATTCAGTTGATGCAAGGCGGGATCCAATTCGCCCCACCTCATGCACAAATCTCGCGCCGTCGACGGCGAAGCAGTTCCCGACCTGCACCAAGCGAATTAGAGACCGCCGCAACAATATCGCCTCTACACACACATATATTTTATATGCACTTGTAGAGAGAGAGAGAGAGAGGGCGAGCGAGGAGAAACCCTATCTAAATATTGAATTGAGCTTAGAGATCTCTAGAGGGCGCTTGTAGGAGAAATACAATGGCCTGTGAGTGGTTATTTATAGAGGACACAGACGAACTTGACACTGACACGCAAGCGGTTCACACGCATTTGCTGCAACCATCCTATAATTAATAGAGCGAAGATGTGGTTAGGGCAGTTGGAATTTCTGTTCCTTTCTAATTGCATCTGATACCATAAATAACAATCATACGTCTTAATTTTATTAAATATAGAAATTGTGATCACTCATTTTATGTTTAGAAGTAATGCTAATTAGTCTTCAAAAATAAGTCAAATGGTCGGATAAGTAATATATTGATGTTAATCTAATGGGTTACGAGTTTAATCATCGTCTTACACAATGGTTAAAGTTCCAATTTACAATTTACTTTCCCCGACATAATCGGGTACACGAGTACCAAAAACTACGCAAATAGGATCATCCTAAGTAATATTAAGTAAAGTAATAATTAGAATATGATAAATATATCCCTTTATACTTTATTTTTAAAATAATTTAAATAGTTAATAATAAATAGATTATATTTTAAAATATATAATTAATTAATTAATAAAATTATTTAAAAATTACAAATAATATATAACAATTAACACTATCTTTTTTAAAATTTCTTTTTATTTTTCTATCTTCTTCTACTACAAATTTCTCTCATTTAATCAACCCACATCACAAGTGCCCTATTACTCTTATTTTCATTTATTTAATTTTTTTAAATAATAATTTTCTTCACTTTATTTTAACAACCATGACTTTTAATTTTGAATAATATTATAAGTCATGAGTAATAATAGTATCATCAGTTATGTGGCATCTCCTCATTAAAGGAAACTAAAGAGACCATGTGTTATTATTTTATCTACCTAACGTTTCCTTTAATAAGGAAGCATGACTCCTAAAATTATTCTATTAACTTTTTATTACATATAATTATATTTTTTATTTAATTGTGCATCCACACAATTTAATTAATAAATTGGGTCAAGTTAAAAAACACGTTGTAATAAATGTATTTATTTTTTAGAAAATATATATTAATTACACTTTATTCAAATATCTATAGATTTTCATTTATTAGTATTAAATACACATATTTTGAAATATTTTACAAATCATTTGCACAATCATTTACCCTAATTGAATTTGGGAGTCCAATCATTCACCAAACTTTTTCCAATAATGCTTAACATGTATTAATTGTGCACTTATTGTATCTTGATTTTTATTATAAAATATTTTTATTAATTAATAATAAACGTGTTGTGATTTGTAGAATTTCATTAACAGATTAAAGTATTTTACAATTAAAAATAAAATATAACAAATATATCTTATTAAAAATAAAATATATTTATTAATTATTTAATTATTAGTCTTAAAAAATAATTAACATTATTTTATTTTAAATTAGAAAACGTTTTTCACGTTCAAAAATTAAGTATTAGGATTTATGAGATGAAAAAATGAATAGCGAACCTCACCATCCTGTTCTGGTCAAAAGTGAAAGGCCTTGGCCCATGGGAGTGGCGATAAATTACGAAAGCGCCACTAGTGGCGGTGGGTGGCTGGTGACATGCGCGCGCGTGGAGCTACAGGGAATACACGTGCACGTGCGCATGCGCGTGCTTTGAAGGGCATTGGATTGCGCGACACGTGGATGTATTCTTAGGAACGGATGGAGTGGCAGGGGTAGGATGGGAACGGATCATATGGAGATGGGAATGAGAATGAGACGTTCGTCCTCACTTCTCACCCGGCCATCCACAACATTTTTCTTTTGCATGAGTAATAAATATGTCCTCAAAAATTTTTTTTAGTCCTCTCAATTTTAAAATGAACCAATCATCTTTAAATTTTTAATTTTATTATAATCACACACTTTTATCTCTCAAAAACATGTGCGTGACATATATGTGTCATGTCTATGAGTCATTAATAAGGGAAAGAATAAATAAATCGCTAATTAAGGAGACCAATGCTGGATCAACCAAGTTGAGAGACACGATGGGTTTGTGGATTGATAAGTCAAGACAAGAGTGATGATGGGTGGGTCAATCTTTATTTTTCAAATGAAGAACTTCTTGATTCAATGTAGTTTGATTTGGATCAGTTACTTACTCCTACTCATAATTATTAAGAAGATGAGGTGACTTAAATTTTTATTTAATTTAAATTTTAAAAGTAATTTAAATAGTTTTTTCCATGACTTATAGTCCTACACACTTCAACTTTATTAAAAAAAATTATATTTAGTATTTTTTGCAAGTGTAAGATTTTGTTATATATAATAAAAAAACAACTTTATAAACAATTATAAAACCACTTTGTATTATACAAAGTACTAACCTTTTTTATAATAAAAAAGAAACAACTTTGTAAACAATTATAAAACCACTTTGTATGGTACAAAATATAGGTTAGTAAGGAAAGATCATATATGACATGTATAATAAATATAGTGGATATAAAAATGTCATTATATATAATAAAAGATGAAATTCAAAATTAAGTTGTTTGTAATAAGGTCAAAATGAATATTATTAAAGATAAGATATTTAAAACATAATTAAGAATGTTTGGTGACATGTGAAAAAGACCGCTAAGCACTTATATATATGAGAAAATAAATAAAATCAAACAAGATTTTAGATAAAAAGATGTTGAAAAATCACCAAAGACTTTTTGGGGACTTTGCCATGACATAAGTTTTAAGAGGGTTGAAAAAAAATATGACCAAATAAATTGATATGATTAATAAATTAAAATTTATGTACTCAATTCTATAGGGCAACTAAGACTTTAACATGTTGAAAGTCAACATGCTAACCAATTATTTTTTAGGATAAATAGTAAGAAAAAAAATTCAAAATATTTTTACAAATTTATAAATTTATCCAAATATTTTAATTTTGATAATTATATTCCAATTGACTCAACTGAGTGTAATTTTATTCAATATCTAAAATTAATTTAAAAAATTTGTGTCATTATTGACATAACAAACCACCTATTTAAAAAAAATATATAAAAGTGAGATTTATATGTATAATTTTATTTTTTATTTTTTTTATATATGTCTATGTGGATTTCACTCATATATATTTTATGAAAAGTGATGTGACAAAGACACATACCTTTTAAATTGATTTCATATATTAGATAAAATTATAATCAATTGAGTTAATTAAAATAAAATTATTAAAATTAAAATATTTAGATAAATTTATAAATTCACGAAATATTTTGAATTTTTTTTTCACTATTTACCCTTTTTTTAAGGTATGTATAGTGACACATCAGGTGCGCGTAATAATCCACTGACTAGTCAAGCGCGCATAAATTTAGGGACAAAGTTGGAAGATCCCATTGGGGTCCCAAACCTACCGTGTGTTTTAGTAAATTTTTAATATTTAGTAAGCCAATGAAAATTTGACACTTCATCTGAAACTCAATCAATTGCTCGATCACTTTTCTAAATTTACATGTAAGCTTGAATTTAATTAATTATTACATACAAACATTACTGTCACAGTATACCACAAGATTTATAGTGTAATTAATTATTATTCCATTAATTAAGCTGTTTGTTTGTTTGGAGAGGTGATGGTTATCCAACCAAACGGCCGTCCTGGCTTATGACACAAAGACCATTGCATTATAGTAATAGAAGTACAGCTAGATGCAGCATTTTGTTAGATTAATATTCTTTTTATTATTATACGTAAAGAAAGAAATAGTCATATATTATTGACATAGCCAAGATGAGGATCATCTTTGGCCCAAATAATGAAACCGAAAGCGCAAGCTACAAACGTGCCATTTGGTACTGCAAGATTAAATATATATTTTTTTTCCCCTCAATTTTTGGCCTTTTTGAGAGGTGGGCCCTGTTGTGGGTACATATTTTTCAAAATCACTTTTTGACTTTTCCATAGAAAAATAAAAGGTTGGCATATATTTTAGTGAGAAGAAAGTTCAAGGACGCTAGCTTATTAGTATATTAATTAATTAGCATTCCCACGAATAAAAATTTGATGATACTGTTGCCGAGATTTTCACAAAGTATAATATATTACAAGGGTGAGAATAGAATATTTTATTATTAAAATATTATTTAAATATTTAATTTTTATATATTAATATTTTACACAAATGTTATGCCCAATTGCTTAAGAGACTCACAGTCTCATCAAGAGTAGGTAAGAGACTAAGAAGACGGACTCACCGCGTACCAAAAAATCTGAGTGATCTCTCTTTGAAGTTTTTTTTTATGTCACTAAAGGACCTTTTTGAGAGAGTTTTGTACGTCACTTGAACACAAGAAAACCCTTGTTTAGAAGACTCTTGTGGAATATCTTGACCTAGAAGTTGCATCTTTCCAAATAATGTGAAAAACCCTTCTAGGAGATTATAAATCTGAAGAGACATGTTTTCCAAATATTACTCACATGAGATCATGAAGAAAGAGTTAAACCTACGTCTGATGTGCTTGCTTATAAATCTAGAAGGATCTTCGATATGCTCGTTAAAGAACATGGCATTTTTGGTGCCCTCCTATCTATAAACCTCATATCTATAAATAAAAGATCCTTCATCCGATTAAGATACGCTCAAAACTCTATGCTAACTATAGTTTTACTTACTCTACATTCTATTCTCAAAACAAGGTATTGACTTAAGCATTAGAAGACCCACTAACAAGGAAATTTATTGTTATATCTAGACAACAACCATTGATGCAGTCTGTGGGAAATTGATTGAAAAGCCAAAAGTCAGTCTATGATGGCCTAAACATGAAGCATAACTAATCGGTAGAGTCAAGGGAATCAGGGGTTCAATCTCACAGGAATCAGTCAACGCCATGGGAGACCCTCTCTCGTCATACCACATGCAACCCTCTCTCACTTTCTTTAACCTCAATGGCAAACCCTCCCTTGCTTCACTAGACCATAGTGGGAGACTCTCTTTCACCTCTTTGGACATTAACAGGAGACTCGCTCCCAGGTCTTGCAAGAGACTCATCCTACCAATTTCCCAGGCATATCTGAACCAATTCCATTAATGGTTTCCCGTGTAAAATACGAAGCCCTCCAACAACGACATGAAAAGGCCATGCAAGCACTCGAGATATGGCAAGGTTGCTACAAAACATTGTCCTTCATAGTGTACTACCACTGACATTGAAAAAGTTGGTGCTAGACTTGATCCATCTCCTAGGAATACGAGAAGATAGCTCTTTCCTAGAGGCCACTCACTCGAAGTCGCAAAGGACTCACTTGTGATATCCCCTTCCTCATAAGACTTACTCTCGGACTTCCCCTCCTCGCCAAAATTACCCAATGATTGCCCAATACCAAGAGAAATGATAAGCTCATGGCCAACTTAGGGGGAATAGAATGAGTCCTCATAAAGAAAAGTACCATAAGACTGTGAAAAGTACGTTTGCAGAAGAAGATTGAGTTCCCCCAAGAATATTACTAAGGAGGACTCATCAAGTTGAAAATCCTTCGGCTTTTAATGTCCAAGAAACAATTGACATGAGAAGAATGATTGAAGAAGTTTTAGAAAAAAAAAAAAAGTTGCTACCTACATTTGAGGATCAACCCAAGAGAATGATTCTTTTTGCTCCAGCTATAATGAAGAAGTCCTTACCCAGGAAGTTCAAAATGCCCCAACTGGCTACATATTCAAGTAAAGGCAACCCCATGACCATATCCAAAATTATGAATCCCTTATGTTATTCCATGCCTGGGAAGATGAAATTATGTGTTGAGTCTTCCACTTAACATCAAAACATCATTCGGCATGGTTTAATGGCTTGCCTAAATAGTCAATATCCTCTTTTGAACAATTGATATTTGAGTTCATCAAAGCATTCATAATCAACAGCCAAAGGAAAAAGGACATAACTTACCTCCTCAATATTTGTTAAAGCAGCAAGGAGACCTTTCAACAATACGTGGACAGGTTCCATAATGCAACCTTAGAAATATGAAACCTATGGGGATAATTGTGGCAACCATGCTCTAAGGGACACAATCCACTCTTCTGCAAGAATCTTTAGCTTTGGATCAACTGACAACGTTAACAGACCTATTTATATCAACCAACAAATATATGTTGTAATCCGAAGTAAGGAGAATGGTTGGGATAAATGTGGAGAAAGATAGAAAGTTGAAGAAAGAGACGAAGATGAAGAAACAAGCCAAAGGCAAGATAAGGCTAGGAAACCTGAGATATCTTCTAAGACATAATACAAACTACAACTCCACCACTGTACCAGGCTTACTGAGCCAAAAAAGTCTACAAGCCTAGTTGTAATAAAAGGGATTAACCTAATCACTCTCCCAAAGAAAACTGACTGATCCATGAAAAAGAACAAGGAGACATATTGTAGGTACCATAGGACATACAGCCACACGACATATCAGTGTTAGGAGTTGAAAAATCAGATTAAGGCCTTTATTCAAGAAGGCCAACTGTGAAGATATGTGCTAGCGGAGGAAAGAGAAAACAAAGAGCCTCAAATGAGGGAATGAAGGCTTGAGAGGCAAGAACAATAGGATCATAGGTAGGATAAGAGAAGAATAGATGATAATGAGCATACTCACTAGGTTATTCATGTCATATCGAGGGGAAAAACTTTAGTCGGGGATTTATCAACCTCTCGCAAAGCCTATGCTCTTTAAGCTTACCAGGTCAACTAAGTGATAAAGGTGTAAAAGAATGAGGAGCCAATTGTATTCACGCTAGAGGATAAAAGGGACATCATCACTCTACGTAATGATCCCATGGTGATATTTGTAATCATTGCCAAACACTTAATAGGTAGAATATTGGTGGATAGTGATAGTTCAGTTAATCTTATCTACTAGAACTATTTCGAGCAAATACATATTTCTCACGACTAGTTGAAGACGGTCTCTTCTCCTTTACAAAGCTTTACTAGAGAGGCAATATCAATTGCGAGCTCAATCCAATTGGCCATCATACTGGGGTCAAATCCAAAAAGTATAACCTACCAGGTCAACTTCATGGCTCTAAAGACCGACTACATAAAATGTGATTCTAGGTTGACCATTCCTTAACAACAAGAGAGTAGTTGTTTCCTTGTGCTATCTCTTGATGAAGTTTCCTACATCATGGGGAGTAGGGCAAGTTCGAGGATATAAAAAAAAAGCTAAAACTTGCTATGTTTCCTCCACGAAGGGAAAGAAGAAAAAGGAAACCCTATCCATCACTGAACAAGCTATCACAAACCTCAACCTGTCGAAGCAACTAAAGAGTATATATAATTGAAAGGAATATGCCTCTCTGATGGCATAAAATTGTGAAGCTAATCAGTTAGGCCTAGCTGTTAGCATAAAGCCTTGCCAGGATAATGTGTTAGGACTAAAACTATTGCATGCTAAAATTGGGGATTGGGAAACAAAGCCCCAAGAAAATAGAGGCTTTGTATATCCATCCTTGACAACATTATCAGTATAGGTTTCCTCTCACCTTGAGAGTCTGAAAGGAATATGCCCCTCTGATGGCATAAAATTGTAAAGCCAATTAGTTGGGCCTAGATATTAGTATAAAGCCAAGTCGAGATAATGTGTTAGGACTACAACCATTGCATGCTAAAATTGGGGATTGGGAAACAAAACCCTAAGAAAATAGAGGTTTTGTATATCCATCCTCAACAACATTAGCAGTATAGGTTTCCTCTCACCTTGGAAGTTTGACTATGAAGTTAAGAGGAAACCAAAAGGATGAATGAATTCTCGCTAAGTCTCCCTCCTCCAATCGAGAGCTCTTCCCAGGAAGAATTTGAACTTGAGGATAAGGAGTTTCTAACCTCGCGTTCTTAGTTTTAGCCATATTGATCGTGGGAAAAGAGTCACCAAGTGACTTAGTAAGTCCTCAGGTGACTTAATAGGTAAGACATCAAAAGACTAAGATGGAGATCGAGAGAAGTCACAAGGTGACTACATCGAGAGAGGTCATGTGTGACTACACTAAGAAAGGTCATGTTTGACAGCAAATGTTGAGTAAGGTCTCCAGTTGATTGCACCAAGAGAGGTCACAATTGAATACGAATGTCGATTGAGGATCTCTAGGTGACTACTAAAGCTAAGAGAAGGTCGTAGAGAAATTATGCAGCGAGTGACCAAAAATCTCCTAAATAATCACCTGAGAACTTGCACAATTGTAAATGACCAATCAAACACACCTTGTGTCCCCCTTTTATATGGGACCCCAAGAGCTAAAAAGTTAATAAATTTGTGTCGTACAACACCAAGGAATGTGAATAGTCAGAAGATTTGAGCCGAGTGACCAAAATTAATTAAAAAAAACCTCTTAGCAAGTATAGTTTCTTAAGAGTCCAAGAAAGTAACAATACAATCTCTTAAGAAAAGACATCAAGAGGAACACATGGTAGTCACTCGAAAATATTATGATAAGAACACATACTATTCCTTCTAGAATACCCAAAAGAAATAGTATAAAGCAATTGTTATGCCCAATGATGAGTCTATGCCCAAAAAAAAGAGGCTCACAGGCCCATTGAGGGTGGCCAAGAGACTAAGTGACTGAGAAATTAAGTGGACGAGAGATTTAGTGATTGAGAGATTAAGTGGTCGAGAGACTATGTTGCTGATTGACTGAGTGGTCGAGAGATTGGTGTGGCTGAGAAACTAATAAGATTGATTGACTTCATATTGAGAGACTCGAGTGACCTCTCTTGGAAGCCTCTCTCGACATCACCGAGGGACTCTTTTGGGAGAGATTCGTAGGTCACTCAATCACAAGAAAATCTCTATTCAAGAGACTTTTGTGGGACATCTCTAGACCTAGAGGCTCTTTCTAGACAATGCGAGAGATCATTTCGGAAGACTATAAATTTCAAGAGACATGATCTTCTGATATTATTCACACAAGATCATGAAAAAAAAGTCAAACCTACTTCTAATGTGCTTGTTTATAAATCCAGTAAGACTTTTGATATGCTTGCCGGAAGAATATGACATTTCTAGTATCCTCCTCTCTATAAATAGGAAAACCCTCATTTGGTTGAGGTATGCTTAGAACTCCACATTGACCACAGTTCTACTCACTCTGCATTATACTCTCAAATCAAGATATTGGCTTAAGCATCAGATGACTCATGTAGAAGACTCACTCGTGCCCTTAATTAATTTCTTCCTTATAGGTCACTCATAGACTCTAATCGAGACACCCTCCCATTAACAAATAAATTTATTATTATATCTAGACAACAAACAATAACAAGTATACAAGATATTAATATAGAATGCTACAACAAGTGTCAAACTCAAGCGTGTAAATAAGATTCTCGTATTTATTAACTCAACTAAAATGATTTAGGGTTAATTTTTTACTTTTTCAATTAGCAAGTAAAGAACAAGCATCTGTGTTAATATATCACATATCCCATTATATAAATTATGTATATTTTAGAATTAGTTCTGTAGCTGGAATATCATTAGTACACATCGATGCTTAGGTCACTCTCTAATTTAGCTGAAGACATAGGAAGTCTTATTTTAATAAATTACAATCGAGTTAATTATATAAAATTAAAACAAACTCAATAAGTCTATACCTTGACGTAAACTTGACAAACGTAATAAAATAGCCAACAGATCTCCATCTTCCCTCATACGTACGTTGTGATTCTTCTCAAGATTAGACTAATAAGATTATATGGAGGATTCCTGAGTCTTCTAGAATCAGTGGGTTGGTATTTGTTGACTAGTATTTTATAGTGACAAAGTCTTTGTCTAAGGTCGGAAGGCTAAAGTTACTAAAATGCCTTTAGTTTAGGGTGTGCCTTTCCTCTTCCTGGTTATATTATTAATAAACACATAGGTTTCTTGCAATCCTAGTTTCCACAAACAGTCAAACAAATAAGCCCATAGACTTTATGTTTTTTTTTTTTTTTTCTAAGTCCCATTAGACTTTCATTTGTTCCATTGCTTTGTGTTGTCTTATAAACAAAATCTTAATAAAAGATTAAAAAAAGTTCAAATTCTAAAATAATATGTAAATTTCCTTGCATCCGTAAACTAGATAACTCCGATATCCAAAAATTTTTTAGAAAAGATAAACGTCATCTATAAGAGATAAAAGTTATCCAAAATAATTTTAATCCTAACAGGGTTAAAAAAAAGTCAACATACACATTATTTATAAAAATTCTAATTCTAACAGGATTAGAAAAAATCAAGATAGATATTATCCATAAGAATACTAATCTTAGCAAAGTTAGAATAGTCGTTATTTGTAAGAATCCTCATCTTGGACTATTTTAAATTACTCCATACCCCTCTATAAATAAGCAGACACTCATTTCAGAAAAGATATGTCTCTAATAGTGGTTTTAATATGACCTTAATCATTTTCAGTATCTGATTTAAATATCGGAGTGTTTGCACTAGGACCTCCTCGCACCCTCTGACTATTCTCTTTTTGTGCAAATTCAGATGGTTTAACGATGATGTTTTCAATTAAATAAATTTCTTATTATATCTTAGCAACAACACTTCATTTATTTTCTATTTCTAAAATATTGTTAACCATTTCATAAATTTATTTTGTTTTTTAATCGATGCATGATCCATTTATACCTCTTCCATTAGAGAGATATTGATCCATTTTATTTTTGAAACAAACCGTTTAATACTTAGCCTATGGCTATGTATCAATGCTTAACAAGAACCAGAGTTAACCAATATATTGTAGTCATACTTAAACTTTTATTTTGTTTTGGAGTGTAGCAGATGTTAATGGCATAACTATCACATTCAACGAGGTTGTTCATTATGCCCAACTGTTACCAAATGAAAAAACTTAATTGTGCATGTCATCTCTAGACAATTATGGGCAAATATATTATAAAGATACTATTTCTTAATCAAAATATAGATCAAAAAATATAAGATATAAAAAATATTTTAAATTTTTATTTTTTTTAATATTTTTATTAAATTTATATGATGATCATTGAAAAATAAATCGCTTGACTTCTTATTTAACATTTTTTATTTATGTTTATTTCTTCTCTCCAAATAAGCATATCTTAGATTTTATAGATAAGAAAAAATGATGCATATGTTCTCTAGTACATTCTAAAAAATATTTAGCAAACAATTTGATAAAAATTTTAAAATATTTCTTAACTTTATCTTGACAAAATTTCATATTTTAGTCCGAAAAACATTCTGACACTATTTTGATACAACCTTATTTAACTCATTTTAACAAACATTACCAAAATAAATAACAAATAGATGTCATCGAAAACTCGTATAAAAATTGTGTTTGTAATACCATGTTACCTAACACTCTGAACTTAAGAATTTGACTCACGTTAAATGATATCTAATATCACCTTAAGTATGTTATAATAAACTAATAATACATATTATGAAAAGATATATAATTATAATACAATTTCTAATGTCTAATGTATGAGGACAATATTATACGAGCACATCAAATATTCTTTTAACAAATAATCATTTTAAATATACTACGCAATAGAAACATGTGTGACTTTAGAGATGCATACATTAAAGTTTTTAAATAAAATTCTTCCATTTGCTTCAAAATCGACCATTTGAGTACGAAATCTACGATTGTATGATTAAATTCAATATTTAGAGTGAGTTTGGCGAATACCCATCAAGATAATGAATTTTACTAATGTTCTCGTGTTTGGACTCTTAATTAGTTTAAACTATAATAAAAAAAAGTAAAATTTATGATAAAATTTATTTATATTTAAGTCAGCGTCATGCACACGACAAAAATAAAAATAAAAGCAAAATTTTCTCCCAAAATAATCCCACACCAAACTATATTTCCTTAAAGGGTTAGGGCAATTGTGTAGGAGAATGTTGATGGTATGGCATATGTGAAAAGATGGGGAGGGCATCAAAAGAATGGATGTCATTCACACAGAAAGGAGTTATGGGTTCATTGACTTTAGGGTTGATGGATCCTCTTGAAGTCAGTTATGGAACCAATTATAGACATCGATGGTCAATTAATTGGACCCTATGCATGTGCTGTCGCTGCTTGACTTTTCTTGTCTGGAAAAATGCTACCTTTTATATATAAAAGAATCTTTTACTAAAGATATATGGTATTAGCATTTACTATAATTGACAATGTCGAAGAAATAGGAAAGTTCATATCACAGAAATGGCCATGTTGGAAGTCTATTAGGTTATAATTTGATCTGGACCAAATGGTTAGATAACGCTTCAAATGATCAAATGATCGCAAAAGGCAAAAGCTAAAACTCTGAATGAAGTATATTTTCAAATTTATTGAGAATAAATAGGATAAAAGAACTTAATCTGGTTTGGGTAAAAGAAAAACATCAAAATATTTCTAAAGAACAGAGAAAGATAATCATTACAAGTATAGTTCGAGGAATAAATGATCTCCAAAACCTATCTATTAAGTCCTGACTCTAAGATAATTTCTATCTATTAAACCCTCAAACTCAAGGCAATTTTTAAGATTTAAGAGACATATAAATTCAAACATAATACGAAGAATCAGAGATAGATATTTTAAGTCTAAATCTTTATAAACTTAAGTCAAGATAAATCACACTCATTTAGTAATATCAGTTCAATTCAATTCCAAATTCGAAAAACAAAAGAGAATCAACTAATTCTTTGTGTTACGAACGAGGCCAACTATGTTTGTCATCATCTTCGTAGTAAAGCTCAAACTAAAATGTATAAAAAGATTCCGAATAATAATTCAAAGCTACTAAATTCAACACGACTCTCATTAACCTTTAGTTCTATAAGAATCTTTATCAACTTAACCATCAAATGACATGCTCTCTGTCAAGACTTAAACCATCATTCTTGTCTTTTATTCATGATTATGTGCCAAATCAATGAGGCACATAATCAAACTCTTACCTAAATCGTATAAATTCAATTAATGAAGCTCATGAGCCATAAATGATCAAGCAATTGTCAAACAAATTATTGCAATGGTTTGAAAAAAAAGCAAGCCGACATAGATGGAGCTGTCTCTCTCCCTTGCCAAAATACCCTGAAACTTGAGAATTTTAGATAAAATGATAATTAACAATGGAATCAAACTATCAACATTCAACAATCATAACCTCAATAACCCCAAACCAATTCAAGAAAATTGGTTCACCTATGCACACACAGTTTTGTTGCAAGACGGCAGGCCGAGGACAGAGACTTGAATTGCCAACAAAAGAGCAAAAGAAGCTCTCTCTAACACATGGATGGGCATTGGCATTGCCCATCCAACCAGCCTTATCCAAGCTCCTGTACTTGGAAGAGACATATGAAGTGAGAGAGACAATCAAGCCACTCATAACCACCAGAAGGTTGGCTAGAAGTTGACGGCATCCTATGATTTAGGAGACTAAATTTAAGAAAAATACTATTAATATATCATGACTTAAATATTGAGCTACACAATGTAATTAAAATATCTAAAATATCTCTCACCTAAAGCAGTGAGATACATGACTAAAATACCCTTCACTCAATACGGTGAGACAATGCGAGATGGTGAGGAGTGATAAAATGAGATGGTAATATGTGAGGAGTATTTTTATTATTTATAATGCATCATGTAGCTCAAGATATAACTTAAGAAGTATCAATAATGCAAAAGTTTTCCCCAACCTATTTTGTCTTGCCTGCGCCACCAATAATTCCACATGCCTCAACTCCAACTTCAAGTTTGCATATGCATCACAATTTGGCATTTCAAATTTCAAACTTTTATTTAGATGTCATTTGTATTTAGATTTGGGTTTAAGTCTAATTTAAAAATAAAAACAGAAAAGATAAAAATAAAATTGACATTAAAAATATTTTATTGGATTTGGTTCCCCCAAAATATTAAGACAGCATTTGAATATCACTTCTATTGTTTGAAAATGACATAAATATGTAGGGGTGCTAATGTAATTCACAATTAAAAAAGATGAAAAGAATTAATACTAAACTATTTTAATACATACATTACATCGATTACAATATATATATACAATATGTATTTAGGATTGTATACATATGTGTGTGTAATTATGTTTTCAGAATTCAAACTTCATGTATTATTAAATATTATATATACCTTAACATTTATTATAAATAAATATGGTATTAACATAATTGTAATATAGAGTACATAATTATAATTGTAAACTAGGGGGATGATTGGTGTTACCTACATTAAAAAAAAAAAAAATTCATTGAATGCCGTTTAATAATTATAATTTATTTTTTAATTTTCAATTAAAATTTATAATAAATTAAATCTTGAGATAGTGATAAAGTTGTTTTAGAAATCGGCTATTATTTAGATGTTAAAAGTGCAAATTTTCTTAATGTTATTTATTTACAATTTTAAAACAAAATAGACAAAGAATATTTTAAAAAAATATTTTATTAACATGATTTTTAACACCAAAACATAGTATTTACTTTTATTATAATAAGTATAAACATAGATATAATATATATATATATTTACTTATTACAAAATATGAATGTAACAAATTTAAAATGATTGACTTCAAATTTATTATATTTATTAAATTTTAAATAAAAGTAATTTAGGATAAAAAAATGATATCATAAATATTTTAAATTATAACATCATTTGAAATTTCTCTATCAAATCACAACCAAATCCAAATAACCAATGGGAAAAAAATTCTTGCAAGTAGGACATAAAAAGACTTAAAAATTGCAGTATTTTAGAGACTGAATTGTTCAACCTTATACTTAAGTTTTTAAATAATATGGTAATTAATAATTCATCACAATATCAAAGAAAACAAATATTCTCTTTTAAGTTTAAAACAACAATCCCTGAATTTATACCAAGATCCAAGAGGAGAAAAGGTCCATATATAATCTATTTTGTCACCATGGAGGATAAGTATGGAGATGGCTAAGACTCTAGTTTCTTCTTAGTTTCTTCTTAAATATATGAACAATTTGCAGAATTGATCTTTCACTTACTTTCGAGCTGTACGTATAGGAGCCATAAAAGTTCTAAGTTGTTTGCAATTACAGATACAGCTGGGTGCTTGGATCTAGCATGACTTTTGAGAATTTATTCCACCAGACCAAGCAGCTTTGAAGTTGAGGCGGGGAGAGAGCAGAGGCAGAAGAAGAAGAAGAAGAAGAAGAAGAAGAAACGAAAACTCATAAAACCCCATTTGAGATAAGATTTCACTTGGTTTTGGAGCTGCAACGAGAGCCTGTACTATTCCTATTTGACAGAATGAAACGGAGTTCACAGTTCAACCGCAACCGGAACTTCACCGAGCCAACAATCCCCACTCTCCACCGGGTTCTGGCTTTCCCCTTCAGCTCGAACACCACTAAATCTTGCTTTATCGACGAGTCCACCTGCCTCATCTGCTCTGGGTCCAGCGGTATCGGGGACGACTCGACCGAGTAGTCGAACTCGACCGAGCTGTTCTTGGGTATCTCGAACGAATCTGCGACCAGCTGCGCTATCTCCAGGCCGTGCAGGCTGAGGAGGAACCCTGCATTGTAGAAGCTGGCGTGCGCCCGGGCATTGTCGTTCTCCCACTTCATGCGAATGGTCAATTTGGCGGTGAGTATTCCGGCCCCGTCATAATTGAACACATCGAGGCGCGTGTATGTGATGCTGATGAACGGCACCCTCGGCCGCTCAATGAGATAGCCGATGAACACCGCGATGCCGGCGATGATCACCAGGATCGTTAAGATGGTGCAGACGACGGCAACACACCACACGAAAATGTTGGTGTTCTGCCGCCCTCGTTTAAACGGGTGCTGCTGAGGCATTTTGGCGACAACATCCGGCGGAAGGGGGCAGATTTCCTCCTTCTATGTCTGCCTTGGCTGGGTAAAGAGACAAAAATACCAAGGTTCTTGGCTGTAATTTGCAGGAAAGGTTTGGCATCTTCCTTTCCTAGAGGCAAAGCCACCAACAATAAGCTTGTTGCCTCTGCATATCTATTATTATGGAATCTAAAGCCTGTTCACCCTTCAAAAGGAAATACCAAACTTGCAGTGATGCATACAATTCCACCCCTTCCTTTTCCATTCTCAATACATCAGATTGCAGGATGTACCAAAGCCCAAAGATAACTAAAAAAAAACACCATTTTTATACACAGCTTTGGTGAATCAATACCAGCACAGTAGAATATAATCACAGTAACAGAACCAAAGGATCTTACACTTCAGTGCAGAAGCTCGTATATTCTTGGAGGTGAACTTTCCAGACCCGAGAGCATCTGAGAAACTTACCAAATGCAGTCTTCTCTTTACTCTCTGGATGCTAATTTATTCAGATTTTTGTTCTGCAGTTTTGCACAACTGTCTCTTAAATCCACGGTTTCTGTGATCGGTTTTTTAAAAACATCACATTAGTTACATAATTAGAGGAAATAAAATTGATTTCACAATTCTCTAGGCACAAGCTGGCCAGTCGCAGTTCAATTCAAATACATGTTGCGTTCATCCGAAGCTCGGAAAGGAAGATTACATAATCTGCATAGAATGTTGGAGCAGGGAAGATCAAATCCACAAACTCTAGAATCATCTGCACATCAGAATTTGAATGTGCATCCCTTGCACATAACATGTGATTTGAAGGTCTAAAGTAAACCTGTCTATGAAACTAGCATGCTAGAACAACCATGTTTTCAGCAACCTCCGGTTTTCAACCAAATACGTGCCAATTCTGAACTGTTTCCCGGAACTCGGTTGTTTTAAACTTAATTTTGTGAACCCAGACAGTTCTCTGAATTTACTGGGCATGGTTGAAATCGGTTGTTGCCAATGGCAATGGCACCATTCACGCCATTTACTAAAACTTGGGCATGTTCCTAGATATGGTTGGCAACGAGAGACTTCAATAAGATGCCTTCCCTAGGTTTGTGAAATAAGCTCACAACTGCTCGAGTTTGTAGAAAAGGATACGAAAGTTGCGGTTTGAAAAGGCCTCCTAAATGCACAGGACTTTTTTTTCTGAGGGGCACGGAGGATATTTTCAAACACAGCCTTAACCTTTGCTTTAGTAAAGGGGGGCATTCCCCCGACTCTATTTTACCATTCTCGCTTTGACTGCAGTCCCAGCGTGAAGCCCGCAAAGCTAACTCAAGGGATTGTCAGTATAGGTTTGTAGCTACCAGTTTCCATGAGCTTTCTGAGAACCAGGAGTCTTTAAGGTTGTGTGAAGTGTTCTATAGCTGCCTCATGGCTGGCAAAGTTCTACACTATGGAATGAATGAATTTGAAATGCAGAGGGTAAAACCCTTTCAACATGCAAATCGAATCTGAGTAAAGATTTCATGCTGAATAACGTAAAGCAAATCAGAATCTGTCACATAACATGTTGCCTGTAATTTAGTTCACTGGTGGTTGAACTGCCAATTTAAGAGTCTACACCTTGCCTTCAGAAACACAATACCCCGAACCAATGATGGATGCCCCCTCAAATCCCTGTATTTTGGGTAAGATCACAACATATATGTTGTCTGCTACAACCATAATGAATAAAATTGTATTGCAACCATATCGCATAACAAATTTCAATAGTAACTCAGATTTTGTATAAAGGCTATCCAGAAATGAACCTCTTAATTCAGATTCAAAAGGTCAACAGCCAGCAATAGGGCCACTAGTACCCATGGGAAAACAAACAGAAACAACACAAAATGACAAAAACCCTTCAAGGAAATAACCACAACATCCATGAAAACTTCTGTGGCAATGGGCCCTCCGAAACTCTCCATCATCAGATTATACAAGTATCTACACAAGCACACAGATTCATAAGAAAGAGTACTGATTGTTCCACTGGTACTATGAGCTTCATGTCTGATTGCGCCTATGGAGAATGCTAATGTCAGCAAGGCAGCACAGCCCCTTCCAAAGTGATGCAGGCACTGAGATATCACCAGACCACCAAAAACAGAGATCAAGAATTTCAGTTGTGCACAAAATTGCTTTGCTACGGTTATGCCTTCAAGTTATCAAATGGGTTAGGCAGGCACCAAACGCAACATGTTCGGCATGCTTTTTTGCCAAATACGGATCACCCTTGACATTAGAGGTTATGATAAAAATTTGCTCAGAGACTGTTGTAGATTGTTTAGCAACTGGATGGTGCACTTTCAACAAGAAGCAACACTGGTTATCTTAGGCTCTGCAGTTCAAGGCCTCAAGAGGGTAGTATCAACAAATTTACAAGCATGGCACAACACTAAGAAGAAAGATTGAAGTCTATTGACTACGCATATATTGGCTAGCACATCAGCAACTAGTATTAGCCTAGGGGAGCCTTGGATGCAGAAGAATTTTGAGTTGAGGTGACCAGCCTTCAACAAGACCTTTAATTTGCCAACAATTGTGCCTATGCCTTGACACGGCTTGTGGTAAGCAAGGAGAAGGTAGCCGAATATAGCCAATTATGTCGATGGTGACTGAAGTGCCATGTGAGGGAGCCATATCTTGTGCCTATGTGGTGCTTGAGATACCAATAAGCCAGAAAACTTCCCCTTTCACAATGACCAATTATTTAGGATAGTTCATGCCAGGAAGGGGCAGAATGTATCAATGGAAACCATGTGTTTGACACTTGATGACAATTTGTGGCACATCAAGTACAGAAATTACAAGAGAAATTTCAAATTAGAACATGGCAGGTGCTTAAGCAAGAGCTAAAGCTACTTCTTCCTCAAAAATATGAAGTATACCACTTGGCATGAGCTTGACTCGTGCAAGCACCAACTGAGACAACATCCAGCAATTCCCAACAATAACACTTGACATCCACAACATGCCAAAAGAAAAAAGGACACAATTCTATTTTCTTGTGAACTATGTATACTACTTAAAAACACACTAGTCTTTGGTCCCAGACAAAAGTATGGCATGTGGTGAAAAGCTTTAAGAATATACCAAACCAAAGAGTAGACACACCTGTGCAAGGTCTTCTATAAAGGGACAATTTGATGACATAAATAAGAACTAAAAGTTCAAGGGAAGGGATCCTGCACGTAAAAAGCCAATGGGTAATATTTCATGCTTTCTATGTGGCAGGATCCATTGGGGGAGAGTGTCCCCAACACAAGGGATTGAATACACATACAAAGAGTAATAGCAAAGACATAGAACACACTTAATCTAGGGAAGCTCAAGGGATAGGACTCCAACCTAAGGTAGGACCCTCAACATAGTTAATGTTATCAAGTAGGTCTTAATCTCCAAAGCCAAGAAGGCATGGATTTTGATTCCAAGCCACTCCATTTGGAAAGGAAGTTGGGGAAGCTCACGAAGAAGAAATGGGAAGAGCTCCCTCAAGTGGTTACGTTTGAACAAGCAACCTAAATGCACTTGTTAACAATAATACATCCCACAAATTTCTGGTTAAAACAAATGTGGAATAATTGGGGTCGTCATGGGAAAAAGACTCAAACTTCTACTAACGTAATGATTCAACAACCCAAGCAATGTACAATGTCACAAAGAGAATTCTTATGAGTAAACTCAAGGAAGGGGTGAATAGACATCACAACACCACCCATGAATGGTTTCCAGGCCATTCTTAGGTTGAAATTTTAAGGGAGAATATGATAATGATGATGCCATATACAAACACCATGCATCGTCTGGGAGATAAGTCGGATTGTGCCATTGATGGCTACAACACCAATGAGTTCATTTCCTTATTATAGATAAAGACAAGTGTCAAGAGGGACAAGACCACATTGATGGCTGATTCACAAATAAATGAGTTCTTCAATGTGAGTTGATCTCCAATTCCATTGAGAAGGTAAGAAACTACCAAAGGAACCCCCACTAGGGGCCATTGATCATGAGATTGAGCTTGTTTCCAAGGTGAAACATCTAACACGCATCCCTAATCTAATTGCTATTCCAAGTTGCAGTAGTTGACAGGCAACTCACCAAGTTGATCAATGCAAGATTTATTAGGCCATCTAGAGCACCATTTTGGCCCCTGTTGTTCTAGAAGAAGCATGATGTTAGTCTAAGGTTGTACAATAACACTATTAGGCCCTAAATAAGACCATAATCAAGAACAAGTGTCCCATTCTTCCCACCCCTAGGTGTAGATGAAGGAAATGGATGAAAGAGAAAAACCACGTGGCTCTAGATACGAGTCCTTCAAATTACTTATCATGCCATTTGGCCTCACCAATTCGTCTACAATATTTTGACTCTCATGAACAAGGTGTCCAAGGACTATCTTGGCAATTCTTGTAGGTGCATCTTCATAAAATTGTGATCTAGACCTCTGCTACAATGAAACATGTAGAGCACTTGAAGCTTGGTTTTAGAAGGTAAGGGAGAACTAGATTTAATTTATCCAAAACTTGAGAAGTGCTCCTTTTCCCATGAACATATCAATCTTGGGGCATGCTCTACAACAAGGATGTGCATGAATGGGGTACTAACATTAGTTTCAACATAGATATTATTTTGGATTTGGCCAACTACTACAAGCAAGTTGCAGATTACCATTCCATCAAAAGAAATTGCTTTAAGAAGAACAAAGGGCGGGTAGACACCCAAAAGAACAAAAAGTAAATAAAATAATAAACTTAAAAGAATACAAATACCCTAAAAAGAGTCAAAAATTGTAAACAAGGTTTCCAATATAAAAAATGGGGGGAAAGTCTAAATAAAATGTTGTTGAATCCTCTTATTCTCATGCTAGATTGTCACGAGAAAGGACTCGTTACCATAGCTCATTTCATTTTTATTTACTTTTTACTACTATAATTACTAATGTAGAGGTTAGTTACCACCATGTGCAAGGAGGTTAGGAGAGAGTCAAGTTTGTTATAGCTGTAAGGGTTTAGGGCCCACCCTGGCAAGAGAATATGTTAGGACCCCAATTAAACAAACTTATCAGAGAAGAAAGGAGGGAAAAAGTGGTGGGGACCACAGTGGCAACCAAGTAAAAAGACTCAAGGGTAAAAGAGTCACAAGTAAGTTAGAAGGGAATAATCGAGCATGTGGTTGGAACGAGAGAGGCCCTCTCAAATAGGCTTGTTTTTGTCTTCTTTCATTGTATTCGTTTATATCCATTACTGAGGCTACTGAAATTGAGGAATTCCTATTGTTTTAGAACAAAAATTCAATCAATTGTGTAAAGGTTTTATCATTCTGGTATCAAAGCATTGATCCATGGGAATATTCGTTTTTAAGAGAGTGGGGGGGAGCTGGAGGGAAGACTGGAGACTTATCAACAATAGATAGAAGGACGAATGGAGGGATTGCAAGTTGGGTTGGATTCTATGAGGAATGAATTCCAGAAGGTGCATAACATAGAGAACATGCCGATGATATTAGAAAAATTCAACTTACTGATAGAGAGAAGTGGGAGGCACAGGAGAAGGATAGGAGGGGGAAACAAGGTGAGGACAACATGCCCTGGGATTCTTCTTTTACAGTGGATGAGATGCTAGGGGTGGGAGAATGAGCGAGAGACGAAGGCAGTGTGACCAAAGGCTTCGGAAGACGGGAGAACGGGCGAGAGACGAGGGGTCAACGCTTGGAGATGCCCCTATTTGCGGGAGATGACCTTGATGGGTGGGTCTTTAGGGAGAAGCGTTACTTCATCGTGAACTGATTGACCGACGCAGAGAAACTGGACTCGGCGGTGCTCTATTTTGAACAGTGTTCTAAAATGCAGCCAAGGCAGCCGCCCAGGTGTTAGGCGACCCTTGGCCACTGCGATTAAGCCCTAACCGACACCCTAGGCGCTGGGCCGATTAATCCGGCCTAATTGGCGTCTAGCCAATTGGGTCGGGCGCGACATGGGCCGCCTACCTACCTGGGTTGCGCACGGTTTGGCCGCTGCGATTTGTAAGAGTCGTGTAGAGATGGTGGACGAAGGTGCCTACCTACCTAGGTCACGCGCGACCTGGCCGCTACGATTTGTAAGAGCCATGTAGAAATGGTGGACGAAGGTTCCTACCTACCTGGGTCGCGCGCAACCTATCCGCTGCGATTTGTAAGAGCCGTGTAGAGATGGTGGACAAAGGTGGACGAAGTGTCCTCACCTCTAAAGCTCAAGAACATGCCATAACTGTCGCTGCTCCAAGAAGCGGAAGAGGAAGTGGACTCTTTACCTCTTGTAGTAGTAGTCATTGAACAAAGGGAGCAGAGAAGAATGGAACTCGTATGGGAGACGAGAGATTTAGGAAGAGGGGGGGGGGGAGGGGGGAGAGAGAGGGACCAAACACCAAAGTAAACCAAAGAAGTGGTCAAAAAGCACATGTTGAATGGGCAACAGCTAGGAAATTTGGGAGAAATTTGTGGGAAAAAAAGTCAAGAAAAGTACATTTCATAGATTAAATTATTGTTAATATATAATTTAATTTGTGTTTGATTTACTATTAGATGAAAGCACAAAATAATGCAAGCAAGCAACAAATGTTACAAAATAATACAGGTTTATGTGCTGAAAACAGCAATTTTCCAAGGCCCCGGTCTGGCGCCCGACTAGCGCCTAGCGCCTTTTAGAACATTGGTTTTGAAGGGGCTTCTCTCGCCTAGTTTCAATGGGAGCAAAGGCAACGTCGAGTGAGGAGTTGGGAAGAGCTCAAGGCGATGCTGGTAAGTCGATTCCGATTGACTCAAGAAGGCACCGCGAAGGAGAGGTTCCTCGTGCTTAGGCAGTCGAGGTCCGTCAAGGACTACCGCCTCTGTTTTGAGACTCTAGCCTCGCCCTTGAAGAGTTGCCAGAAGCGTTCCTAGAGGGTCATTTTATAAATGGCTTGAGGCTGAATATCTAGGCGAAGATGAGGGTACTATGGCCAAACGGACTGAAACAGATGATGAAGCTGGTCCAATGGATCGAGAAGAGGAATCGGGTGGTCCGTGGAGGTTATTTTGGATCAAGCCCAACTCGGGTATCAACCCCTTCCACCCCAACAACAAACCCTCAGTCGGTGGTGCTTCGACCCCCTCTACTAGCACCGCCGAAGTCGGTGACAACCAGCCCTGCCTCCTCACATCGTCCACCAGCCGTAGGTAAGTGGAGCACTCCCTCTTTCAAGAAGTTGAGTGAGAGTGAGTTGCAGGCCAAACGGGTGAAGGGGTTATGTTTCCGTTATGACGAGAAGTATTCAATGGGTCATAAATGCAAGAATAGGCAGCTGCAAGTAATGGTGATTTATGAGGAGGAAAGAGATGAGGAAGAAGAAGATGTAGGGGAGGCTAAAACGGGGGATGATTTAGGGGAAGGGGGAGACCTGGTCAAATTAAGGGAGGTGGTGGAGCTATCCCTCAACTCAGTAGTGGGATTAACTCCTCCACAAACCATGAAAGTAAAAGGGGAAGTGGGGGGACAAGAGGTGGTGGTCTTAATTGATAGTGGGGCTTCCCATAATTTTATAGCAGCTGAATTGGTGTAGAAATTAGGGCTGACCCGGACACAAACAAGGGGATATGGGGTGATCATGGGGTTGGGTATGGCTATTCAGGGGGGCGAGAGTGTGTAAGGGGGTAGCCTTAACGCTGCAAAATATGGAAATAGTGGAGGATTTTCAGCCATTGGAGCTGGGGAGTTTAGATGTGATCCTCGGAATGAAGTGGTTGGCTTCCCTGGGGGAGACCCAAGTTGATTGGCGCTCATTGATAATGAGATTTTGAGGGGGGGGGGGGGGGGGCCACCGTGACACTACACAGAGATCCCAGCCTTAGTAAGACCTTGGTAACATTGAAATCGATGATGAGGGCATTCAGAGAATGGGGAAGGGGTGCTACTTGAATTGGGGAGTTTGACTGCTGCGAAAAACAAGGTTGAAGGGGTTGTTCCAGACAGCTTACAAGAGTTGCTCGTAGAGTTCAAACAGGTGTTTGAGGAGCTGGGGGGTCTTCCCCCACACCAGAAGCAGGACCATGCGATTACACTACAACCGGGGGTGCCACCCGTGAATGTTCGGCCTTATCAGTTTCCCCACTTTTAGAAAAAAGAGATTGAAAGGCTGGTTAGGGAGATGTTGGCAGCCGAGCTTATCAAGCCGAGTGTAAGTCCATTTTCCAGCCCAGTATTGTTGGTCAAGAAGAAGGACGGAGGCTGGAGATTTTGTGCTGACTACAGAGCATTAAACAAGGTAACCATTCTCGATAGATTTCCTATTCCAGTTATTGAAGAATTATTGGATGAATTGAATGGGGCTGTTGTTTTTTCCAAGTTGGACTTAAAATCGAGATATCATCAAATACGAATCAATCTTAAGGACATTCTTAAGACTATTTTTCGCAGACATGAGGGACATTATGAATTATTGGTTATGCCGTTTGGGTTAACCAATGCCCCCGCCACATTTCAATCCTTGATGAATGAGATCTATAAGGAGCAACTGGAGCAATTTGTTTTGGTATTTTTTGAAGACATTCTGGTTGACAGTAGGGATATGGCTAAGCATAAGGAACATTTGAGGTGTGTTTTGGGGCTGCTAACAATGCATCGACTGTATGCTAATGCGAAGAAGTGTCAGTTTGGACAGCGGGAGGTTGAGTACTTGGGACACATCATTCCTCACGAAGGGGTGGCTGCGGATAACTCCAAAATTAAGGCAGTCATGGAATGGCCTAGTCCTAAATCCTTACGGGAGCTTCGGGGGTTCTTGGGTCTTACGGGGTATTATCGGAGATTTGTGAAGAATTATGGGAAACTAGCTTGGTCATTGACAGATTGCCTTCGGAAGGGGAATTTTTTTTGGGATGAGTTAGCAGAACAGGCCTTCCAATCTCTTAAGAGAATGATAACCGAACTTCCGGTGTGGGCCTTACCAGATTTTTCCAAGGAATTCGTTGTGGAGATTGATGCATCCGAGCACGATTTGGAGCTATTTTGATGCAGGAGCAGCGACCTATCACTTTTTTCAGCCATTCCCTAAATCCGAAAGGTTGACAGGAGTCAATGTATGAGAGAGAGCTAATGGCCATGGTATTTACGATGAGGAAGTGGAGACACTATTTGATTGGGCAGAAATTTGTTATTTGGACAGACCAACGAAGCTTAAAGTTTTTAATAGAACAAAGGGTGCTCAGTCCGAAGTGTCAAAAATGGGTCATGAAGTTAATAGGATATGATTGTGAGATTCAATATCGACTTAGGTTGGAGAACCAGACAGTAGATGCCCTCTCACGCCTCCAATCTCCCGTTTCATTATTGACTCTCGTCATTCCCCGGGTGGTGCAACTTGACCAACTTAAAAAGGAGGTGGAGGAGGATGTGACACTTCAACTCATAGTTAAGGAGGTGAAGGCTAATCCCACTAGAAAACCTGGGTTTACCCTAGTAGATGGTCAATCACTATTCAAAGGGAAGTTGTATCTACTTAAAGGCTCCACCTTGATTCCTTTAATGCTGAAAGAGGAGCATGATGGGTGGATTGGAGGCTATTTCGGGGTTCTCAAGACCTATAAAAGGATCTCCTTGAACGTGTATTGGGTGGGGATGAAGAGGGATATTCAACAATATGTTTGTAATTGCCCTGTGTGCCAACAGAATAAGTATGAAGCGTTATCACCTGGTGGGTTGCTGCAGCCGCTTCTAGTTCCGCGCAAAATTTGGGAGGACGTACCCATGGATTTCATTGAAGGGCTACCAAAATCAGGGGGAAGGGATACAATATTGGTGGTGGTTGATCGGTTAAGCAAATACGAACATTTCATTGTTGTAAAACACCCATTCACAACAGCAAGCATAGCAGAGATCTTTGTGAAAGAGGTTGTCAGGCTACACGGGGTTCCAAACTCTATCGTCTCCGATAGAGATAAAATTTTTGTTAGTCATTTTTGGGAAAAGCTAATCAGATTGCAGGGCACTCAATTGAACAGAAGCAGCTCCTATCACCCACAATCCCAGTGTTCTAAAAATCAGCCTAGGTGCAAGGCGACTGCTGGCCGCCCCGAAATTGCCCTAGTCGGGTCTTCTAGGCGTTGGCCCAAGTAATCGACCAACATAGGCGCCTAGGCGGCCCAGGCGGTGCCTAGTCGGCCCGCGCGCCTAGGTGCCTAATTCGTTGGCTTTAAATATCAGCCATTTTTAGGGTTTTTTTTGCTAAATCATTAAATCGAACCTCTCACTCTCTTCTCACCTCAACGCTGTAGCCTTAATGCCGCCAAGCTTCATTGGCCCGCCAGTAGCTCACCGCCGTCGCTACATTCAGCTCCATCCTCGCTGCAAAGCTTCATCGTCACCGCCTCTTATCCGTCGCGTCCTCCTCGTCCTTGTTGCCTCAGCGTCGTCGCCGCCGCCGCCCCCATCCTCGCTGTCGAGCTCCATCTCCACCGCGGCAAGCTCCACTCCGTTGTAACCCCCTTTTCTCTCTCTCTCTCTCTCTCTCTCTCTCTCTCTCTGTGGTTATTGGGGCGTTAGCTACGTTTTGTTTTTTGTTTTTTGTTTTTTGTTTTTTATTTTATTTTATTTTTCTTTTCTATTTATATATAATTATTAGATTTATATTTAGTTTTTATTATTAATTATATATATTCTATAATATTTCCAAGAAATCCACTTGCTTATAATATTGATTCATTTGATTGTATGACTAAATTAAAATGTTGTTTATCCACTATTGATATGTGGCTATGTGGTTTCACTAGTTTGGATATATTATCATATAATATATGTGTAAAATTGAAAACAGAAAATTATATGAATATGAGGTTATTAGTTATAATAACATCAAATTACATCACAAAATTTAAAAAAAAATAGCAGTTTTCCTAGACGCCTTAGGCGCTAGGCCCCAGCCTAGCGCCCGACTAGCGCCTAGCGTCTTTTAGAACACCGCAATCCAATGGACAAACAGAGGTCTTAAACCGCACCTTGGAGACCTATCTTCGTTGTTTTTGTTCGTCCAAACCTAAGGCGTGGTGCAGCTGGTTGCCATGGGCCAAATATTGGTACAATACTTCCTTTCATGCATCCTCAAAATTAACTCCGTTCCAAATTGTCCATGGGCATGAACCTCCCCATTATTGAGATTTGAGAGGGGTACTACAACAGTTTCTGCAATCGAACAATAATTGTTGGAGCGGGACTCAAATCTCAATGAATTGCAATCCCAACTGTTAAAGGCTCAAGTTCGGATGAAGGAAATAGCAAATAAGAAGCAGCGAGATGTGCAATTTGACGTGGGTGATATGGTTTATGTAAAAATTCAGCTCTATCAGCAAAAGATGTTGGCGAAGAGATTGAATGAGAAGTTATCACCGTGGTTCTATGGGCATTTTCTAATGGAGAAGAGGATCGGGAATGTGGCCTACAAGCTGACCTTACCACCTTCTAGTGCTATCCACCTCGTGTTCCATGTGTTGCAGCTGTGCAAGGCAAAATGAGCAATTAGGGAAACCCTAGAAATTCCCGATCAGCTTTCAGCTGAGCTGGAAATGAAGGTGTCATCGGAACTTCTGTTGGGAATAAGGCCAGGCACAAGGAAAAATCTAAGAAACCTTGATGTCCTTATTCAATGGAAGGGGCTGCCGTCATTGGAAGCAACATGGGAGCCTTACCATCATATTCTACTTCAATTTCCATAATTCCACCTTGAGGGCAAGGTGAGACTTATGGGCGAGAGTGTTGTTAGGACCCCCATTAAACAAACTTATCGGAGAAGAAAGAAGGAGGGGCAAAGTGGTGGAGACCACAGGGGCAACCAAGTAAAATGACTCGAGGGTAAAAGAGTCACAAGTTATTTAGAAGGGAATAATCAGGCATGTGGCTGGAACGAGCAGAGAAGAAGGTATAAAAGAGAGGACAGAAAGAGAGAGGGATCTGGAAAATTTGTTGGAGAAGTCGTGGGAGAGAGAGACCCTCTCGAATAGGCCTATTTTTGTCTTCTTTCATTGTATTCGTTTATATCCATTGCTGAGGCTACTAAAATTGAGGAATTCCTACTGTTTTAGAACAAAAATTCAATCAATTGTGTAAAGGTTTTATCAGAATCTTCTCCTCTCAAACACCTTGTATGTATTCTCCCCATCCTTGGGATGGATTTTGGTTAATGAGAATATTAGAATTTTGCATCATCTCCCTCTTTTCTCTTTGTTCTCCCTCATTCTTTCTCTCATCTCTATTCTCTCTGTTTTCTGCTCTCTATTTAGGTGTTTGATCCTTCTAATTCTCATTGGATTGGAAGGAAGGGAATTGTCAGCCTTAGACCGTGACAATCTTGATATCAGAGCCAGGATTCTTGGTCAGTGCCCTATTCAGAGGTGTGATGGCGGAAGGAACTTGCATGAAGAACCTGAAGTCGCAGCTACAACAAGTCTGCTCGACAATGAACGACTTCCAAAACCGAGTAGATCAACTGGAGTTTAGGGCTACTCGAAACCATGAGGCGATCGTGGTCATTGATTGCAAATTGGAGAGTTCCATGGAGGGACTGCAGCGAAGGTTGGAAGGGTCGATCACGCGAGTACAAGAAGAGTTAGGGGCTCAAATGTAGCAGTTCATGGTGATATTCACTCGCCAGAACTCGATAAGGGTATCTCTTGACTTTCCTCTTAGAGAAAGGAATGAGTCAATTCTGCAAGGGAATAGAATGAACCAAGGAAATGGGACCTCCGAGATTAAGGTAGACCCAAATGAGGAGTTGGAAAGAATGATGGGTAGGGATAGACATGGCCAAAATTGAACCAGACCCGGAACCGGAACCGAAACCGGACCGAACCGGCGAAATTCGGTCCGGTTCCGATTCGAGGTTCCGCGGAACCGGAACCGCCGGTTCCGCCCCCCCCCCCCCCCCCCGCGGTTCCACGGAACCGCCACGGTCCAAAATTGGACCGTTGGCTGCTGCCAACGGGCAGCAGCCAAATTTTCTTTTTTTTATTTTATTATTATTTTTTTAATCCTATAATTCCTATCTATATATACCCCTCCCTCCCCCACTCATTTTTCACACTTTCTCTCTCTCTCTCTCTCTCAAGTCTCAAGCTATTATTCTCTCTATTTTGTCTCTCATTTAATATTTCAATTTCAATTTCTTCAATCTTCTCATTTTGTTATTTGTCAATTTATTCAATTATATTGTTAATTATTTATTACTTGTTACTATATTATATTATTACTAATATTTTCATTATATTTGTCAATTTTTTACTATATTATTTTATCATTATTATATTTTTTTATTATCATACTTTTTTCAAAAAAATGGCAAGTGAAGGTAGAAATTTTGAAAATGTTGAGTTTGAAACTCAAAATTTTCAAACACAAGAGAGTGCAACTCAACAAAAGGGAGGTGGAAAAATTTCTACTTCTGATATTTTTAATATTCATTTCAAGAAAACACCAAAAGGAGATGGTAAATTTGATGTATCTTGTAATTATTGTAATCAGGTATACAAATTCAAGCAAGGAGGTGGATATGGTACTTTCGCCCGACATTTGCAAACAAAGCACCCGCTCAAGGTTGGATTGAGCCGCGATCAAACACAAATATCCGGGTTTGCTACCTCTTCAAACTCTCCTCAATTATTTCATTATAATGAAGCTAATTGTAGGTCTGGTTTAGCTGAAATGGTAGCAATTGATCATTTATCTTTTAGTTTTGGTGAAAAATTAGGTTTTACTCGATTTTGTCAAAACTTTGTTAATCCTAGTTTTAAATCAATTCCTAGAAATACTTTGAAAAGGAATTTGTTAAAATTGTTTAAAAACTCAAAAATTGAATTGATAACATATTTTCAAAACAATAATATTAATGTTTCTATTTGTAGTGATATTTGGAGTGATCATTGGCAAACTCATTCATATATGAGTATTACTTGTCATTGGGTTGATGAAAATTATGTTTTACAAAAAAGAATTCTTGCGTATCGATGTTTTGATGAAAGTCATAATGCTGAAAATATTTGTAGATTAATTCAACAAATTTTACAAGAATATAGATTAGTTAATAGAATTTTTTCAATTTCTTTTGATAATGCATCGGCTAATATTGCTTCTATTAATGAATTGAAAAGAATTTGCCAACCAAATTTTGGTGGAAGATTTTTTCATGTTAGATGTGCATGCCATGTTTTAAATTTATGTGTTCAAGATGGTATTAAGTCACTTAATTCTTATTTAGATCCAATTAGAAATGTTATTTCTTATATTTGGGTACACCCTCGAACTGCAAAAGCATGGGCACATTTTTGCACCTCCAATGGTCAAACCCCAAAACGTTTTTCAAAAGATGTTCCTACTCGTTGGAACTCAACTTTTAAGTTACTTAATCAACCTTTTGAATATAAAGATTTATTGTGTTCTTTTGCAGCAAATTATATTCCACAATATCCTATTTTTCCAACTATGTGGAATGTTTATAGTTCAATTTTGAATATTTTACGAATTTTTAATGATGCTACTCATACACTTAGTAGTGTTTATAAACCAACTTCACATCAATTTTTAATAGAAGCAATGAATGTGGCCGGTGTATTAATGGAAGGAATTAATGTTGAAGAAATTTGTCATGCTGTTTTAGAAATGAGAGAAAAATGGTTACGTTATTATTAATTTATTCCTGAAATTTTTCTTGTTACTATGGTATTTGATCCTAGGTGTAAATTTGATGGTTTAATTGAGTGTTTGTCTAACTATTATTCGTTGTTAGGATTAGAAAATAATGAAGAAATTGATGTGAATATTATAATTTCTAAGGTTAGAACTTTATGCAATCAATTATATGAAGCATATGTTATTGCTCCTAGTAGTGAAGAATCATTTTCATCCATGGCTTCGCATTCCTCTTCCTCCCAACCAATGAAATGGGGTCATAAATTTTTAGATCAAAGGAGGAAAAAACCTAGATCGAGCTCACATTCGGAGCTCGAAACTTATCTAACCACAGTTTTTGAGTTTGGTGATGATACAGGTTTAAATTTTGAAATTTTGGAGTGGTGGAAAAGGCACAATGAGACATTTCCAACTCTTGCAATTATTGCAAGTCAACTTCTTGCAGTTCCAGCTTCAACTGTAGCCGTTGAACAAACATTCAGTAGTGGAGGCAACATTTTGGACGAAAGAAGATCAAGATTGGCTCCAGAATCATTGGAAGCTCAAGTTTGCCTCGATGATTGGGAAAGAGCTAACATGCGACGTCAAGAAGAACTTATCCATTCATCATCATCTGACGAATGGATTAATGATGGTTCAACAACGGCGACTTCCGACTCCAATGAAGATGCGTAGGATCCAAGTCCATTTTTTATTTTTTTTCACATTTGTAAAAATTAATTACTGGTATTACATTTTTGTTGTAATTATTTTTTAATGAAATTAAGTCTAATTCTATTTTTTATTTTTTATTTTTCACATTTGTAAAAATTAATTACTTGTATTGTATTACATACTTGTTTAGTTGTTTTAATTATTTTTAATGAAATTATTACTTATATTTCTTCAAATTTTAGTAGTGTTTTTTATTAAAAATATGGTTGAGAATATCTATATTTACAATTACATTTAACAATTAAAAATCGAAACCAAACCGAACCGAACAACGGAACAAGGACCAAAATTGAATACAACAATATTTAAAAAAAAATAAAAAAATTCGGTTTGAACCGGAACCGGAACCGTTGACCGAACCGGCTCAAACCGTTGACCGAACCGGTCCAAACCGTTGACCGAACCGGCACGAACCGGAACCGGAACCGAACCGTCCCAAACCGCCCTTGGGCGGTTCGGTTCAGGTTCAAAGATTTCTTGAACCGGAACCAGCGGTTCATGAACCGTGGCCATGTCTAGGTAGGGACAGAGAAGACCCACACAATCATCATCATCCGAGGTTTCCTATGCCTTGGATGGAGATTCCGGTATTTGAGAGAGCTAATCCTCGGTGGTTGAGGAAGTGCGAGAGACTGTTTGAGTGGTACAACATACCAAGGGTGCAGAGGGTAAGCTTGGCCACTACATATTTCAACTAAGTAGCGGACGCTTGGTTTCAAGGGTGAGAAGAGAGTATACCTGGGAAGAGTTCTCTAAAAAACTTTGTGAGAGCTTTAGGGAGAGGAGTATGGTGGACACCATTGAGGAATTCAATAAACTCAGGCAAACAGGGAGTATGGGCGCCTATCTACGAAGGTTTGAGGAACTCGGGGCTTACATGATCGGCCATAATACTCACCTCTCAGAAGCTTACTTTGTGTCAAGCTTTATGAGTGGCCTGAGTGAATAGCTACGACCAATGGTCAAAATGATGAAGCCCCAGACAGTTGAACAGGCATCTGAGAGTGCCCGCCTACAAGAGATGCTAGTAAAGGCCCTAATGAAAAAATAGAGGCAGCAGCCAAGGGGGGTGGTTGCAAGAACATCTAACATGGGAGGAAAGGGCTATAATGGAGAGCTGGTGAAGGGGGGCAGTGGGGTGAAAAATGTGGTAGGGACAAGTTCAGTTCCCTTTGGGGAGCAACTAAGGGAGCAAAGGAGGTTAGATGGCCTTTGCTTTCAATGTGGGGATAAGTACCATCCCGGACATCAATGCGAGAGGCAAATCCTGTTACTGGAAGGGGACAAAGAGGATGAACAAGAGGAGGCAGAGGAAGAGGACTGTGAGGGTATTGGGGAAGAGGATAATGGAGAGATCTCCATTCACGCTTTAAAGGGAGTAGCCAACAACAAAATCATTAAGGTGGAGGGGCAAGTTAAGGCCTGCAACCTCATGATTCTAATAGATAGTGGGAGTACCCACAGCTTTCTTGATGAAAGCACAGCCAAAAGGCTGAAGTGTCAACTCATAGGGACTCCACCCTTGAGTGTGACAGTAGCCAATGGCCAAAAGGCGTTGAGCAAATCAGCCTAAAATGGATTTTGCTGGGAGATGCAAGGGGAAAAATTTGAAGCAAATTTGAGGTTGTTACAGTTGGGGGCATGTAATGTGGTTCTAGGAGTGGATTAGATGAAGGGAGTAAGCCCCATTAGCTTTGATTTTAACCGGATGGAGGTGTCCTTTAAGGAGGGAAGGAAGATGACATTATCAGGGGGAAAAGAGGCTAGAACTTGCAAGATGATATACGAGAAAAGATTACATAGGGTAATTAAGGGAAAATAGAATCAGCTAGCACATCTTTTCTCAATTGTAGCAACAAAAGAAGTAAAAGGAGATCGGGGAATGCAGGGGCATATCTACCTGACAGTTAGGACACCTCAGGGGATGCCAGATTAGGTATACCACTTGGATCTCCTTAATAAATTGCTGGTAGAATATGAGGATCTTTTCATTAAACCCCAATCCCTTCCCCCTACCAGAATGTTTGACCACTCTATCAATCTAAAACTAAACACTGAGCCTGTTAACATTAGAAATTATCGTTACCCTCCAATTCAAAAGAATGAGATTGAGAAATGGTTAAGGATATACTCCAATCCATCATTAGACCTAGCCAAAACCCTTTTGCTTCCCCTATCTTATTGGTCAAAAAGAAGGATGGATCATGGCGATTTTGTATGGATTACCACCATAAATGCCATGACCATCAAGGATAAATTTCCTATACCCTTGGTGGAAGATCTTTTGGATGAGCTTCACCATGCCCAATTCTTTTCTAAACTTGACCTACACTCGGGGTATCATCAAATTAGAATGAAACCTGAGGATATTCCCAAAACTGCCTTTAGGACTCACCATGGGCACTTTGAATTCTTGGTGATGCCATTTGGGTTCACCGATGCCCATACCACTTTTTAATCTCATGAACAAAATTTTTGAACCCCATCTTCGAAAATTTATACTAGTGTTCTTTGATGATATACTCATCTACAACCCTACTTTTGAACAACATTTAACTCACCTTAGAACTACCCTTAATATCCTCATATCCCACCAGCTTTTTATTAAGAAATCAAAGTGTGTATTTGGTCAAGGGCAGGTGGAATATTTGGGACACATCATATCAAAGGGGGCCGTGAGTACAGATCTAAGAAAGGTAGGGGCCATGGTGTCCCGGCCAAGGCCTACTTTGGTAAGGGCCTTAAGGGGATTTTTAGGGCTAACCAAATACTACCGTCGGTTTGTAAAGAACTATGGGATCATTAGTAAGCCCTTAACTAATTTGTTGAAGAAAGGAAGTTTCAGCTAGGGGCCAAAAGTAGAAGAGGCATTTGAGAATTTAAAAGGGGCCATGAGTAGGGTGCCAGTGTTAAGGCTTCCTAATTTCAATAAGCCATTTATTCTGGAAACAGATGCAAGTGGAACAAGCGTAGGGGCAGTTTTGGTGCGGGAAGGGAGGCCACTAGCATTCCTAAGTCAGGTATTGGGCCCTAAACACTTGGGGCTCAGTATATATGAAAAGAAATTCCTAGTTGTATTGATGGTTGTTGATAGGTTGAGGCGCTACTTGGAAAGAGGCAAATTTATCATCAAAACGGATCATGAAAGTTTAAAGTATCTATTGCAACAAAAGCTTCTGTTAACCTTAGGACTCTTAGATTACAACCTTAGGCGAGAAAACCCTCACATAAACCCTCTCACACACTCTCGGATGCAATGAGAAATAGAAACAGAATATATGAACAGCAGTAAAGGAAATAACAGAATTTAAAAGAGATCAAACCAAACACTTTAGGCGCAGATTTATCCTGGTTCGGATTGCCTTTGGCAATCCTACATCCAGCCTTCAAACACCCACCAATGAGCAGCCTTTTATTAGGATGAAACTGATCAATACAAAGCCCAACCTCTACCTCAATCCTATCGCTCAAGTACAGCCCTTTGTTCACTCCAAGAAAACTCAAGAACACAATACATATGCCTCACTTTCTCTAGAACAAAGTATACTCACAATAGGAGAAGAGAACTTGACAAGAGAGAGAGTTGAATGAATACTTAGACTGCCGCCTTGCCCTCTTATTTATAGAGGAGGCGGGCACAAATTAGGCAACTAACTAACTTAGGGAAATTACATATTAACCCCAACTAAAAGTACTAATTACACTTAGCCCCAACTGCCTAATTTCTTCAGCCTAAACTACTCTTTTATACTCCTTCAGATTCTGCTATCTTCTAGGACAAGAATCGAGGCAAACTTCAACAAATCTCCACCATTTGCCTTGAGTTCTTCACCCGATAGCCAGCTCTTGCTTCCTCCATGGATGATGAACAAACCTGATCATATCAAACACAAACACATCAAAGAAAAACATATCAATGCTGTAAAACATAATAATGGACCACTCTTTGGATAAAATTCTAGCTGCAAAACTAAACCTGCAACTCTCATTTAAAAGTTATCCTCCTCAAGGTCTAGAATTTCACACAGCATTACAAACACCAGTGTACCTCTCCCGGAATTGAGCTTAACACTGCTAGACTTCCTCCTAGCTTCCAAAACCGGCCTTTTAGGATTTACCACTGCCTTTCTTCTCATGTTTGTTTCAGAACAAGACTGCTAGACTTCTTTTCTTAACTCTCCTCTAACTATATACCAGGGAATCAAGATATGCTTAAGATTGGGTAACCTAGGCTGCTTTAAGCTGTCCAAATCCTATTTCAACCTCTATGCCTTAGAATTTCCAGCTTCTCCCTTTATTCTTCACTCTCAAAACTGATCTTGACACTCAGTTATACCTTGAGAATCCTTCATGAACAAATACCGATGAAGCTGCCTTACATTTCTCTAGACATACCATTGAAATACACAGCTTTTCATGCACTCAAAATTCAACCCTTGGACTTATCCTAAAGGGATCAGATTCCTTATACCTTCACCCGGAATTACCATCATCCCTAGAGAGACCTTCTAAGCAATCAACCTTGCTTATCTTTCCCCCTAACCTCTATTCCTTTGGGCTTCTCTATAGGATCACTTTTCCCCTTAGATTCCACATGGATAATGGCTGTTAGTGATACCTATTTGATCCAAAATTAAGCCTTCATGTGCTGCTTTAATCAATGGCCATTTGTCTAGCATTTTTCCTAGACTTTTCCCCATTTCCAGCACCTTCCTTAATTCTCAAATAGACACTTCACAGCACTCCACCCCTATAACATAAGAGATCTTCCATTTAAGTCCAAGATAGTGCATAAGACTCCTTAGACCCGACAATTCCATATCTCACTTGAAACTAACCTTTGGCTTCTAACTTATCCCATCCTAGGCAACACTACATATGGAGACCTAGTCAAAAAACTACATGGATTCTATTCCTATATACCTGCAAATTTTCCCCTCCCCTAATATATCCCTAGCCTTAGATACTTTCCTAGTCCTTGCTCACCATTGTGAGCCATCCTCAAGAAATGAGCTAACCTAACTTATCATAGGCTATCCTTAGTGGCTGCAGTTTATCCACAAGACCTGCAAACATGCACCACATATCCTTTATTCTTGAGGGTTGCTACCATCTCTCTAAGAGATCTTTGCAACTTCTTAGGACTCCAATTCTCACTATCTAATTATTCCTAAGGACATTAGACTTTCTTATTTAAACAGGGACATTTTTACAGCTTCTAAAATTCTGAAACAGCTCCACCATGCTTCCTATTCTCACATCTCCAATTATTTTGGCCTTAGATTGATGTCTAGACAAACCATTTCCCCCTCCACCATGTCTCTATGGGTAAATACCTATTTCCTATGAGAAGAACACCCTAAACCTAGGACCTATGCTACTCTACCTGCATACCTAGAAAAGCTATAGGACATCCGAATTCTCATAGCCAAAACCACACATGGTGTTAGAGCATTCGGGGCTGGTTTTCTCCTGGTTTTCTTTCTTCTTGTTTGGGCAGTTTCTCTTGATGTGGCCCTCCTCATGACACAAGAAACACCTAACAGATCTCCTACTATTTTTAGACTTAGATCTTCCCCTATCCTTATTTCTTTGATCCCCCTTTTCCGGCCTAGACACAGCTGCTAGGGCATCTCCTAGAGAACCATTTACCTCTACCTTTTGTTGCAGTTCCTTGGAGTTTAAAGCTCCAATTACATCATCAAGTGACAGTTTTTCCCTGCCATGCTTTAGTATGTCAACAAAGGTCTCATAGGTCTTAGGCAAAGAATGCAAGAGAATGAGGGCCTTGTCCTCATCATCATACTTGATATCTATGTTCTCTAAGTCCAAACACAGCTTTGTAAAATCATCAATATGATCATGCAATTTCTGACCTTCTCCCATTCTAAATGAGAAGAAGCGGGTTTTCAAGAACAACCGAGTAGAAAGGGTCTTGGTTAGATATAGGGTCTCTAACCTATTCCATAGGGATAGGGCGGTGGTCATCTTGGATACTTCTCTTAAAACCTTATCACCAAGGCTAAGAATCAACGTATTAAAGGCCTTCTCGTCAATTTCCTCTTTCTGTTTTAGCCTTTCTTGTTTCTCTTCTGCCGAGAGAGTTTCAGGCAATTTTTCTTTCTCTTCTAAGGCTGATTTCAGTCCTAAGTTTCCTAGTAAAGCTTTCATTTTAATCCTCCAAAGGCCAAAATCATTATGGCCAGTGAATTTCTCTACATCATATCTTGTTGCAGCCATGGCCGAAGACAGTAGGTAGATTAAATCAACAAGAAATATAAAGAAACCTTGCAAGAAAGCAGTTCTTGATCCTAGGGGAGGCTCTGATACCAAATTGTTAACCTTAGGACTCTTAGATTACAACCTTAGGCGAGAAAACCCTCACATAAACCCTCTCACACACTCTCGGATGCAATGAGAAATAGAAACAGAATATATGAACAGCAGTAAAGGAAATAACAGAATTTAAAAGAGATCAAACCAAACACTTTAGGCGCAGATTTATCCTGGTTCGGATTGCCTTTGGCAATCCTACATCCAGCCTTCAAACACCCACCAATGAGCAGCCTTTTATTAGGATGAAACTGATCAATACAAAGCCCAACCTCTACCTCAATCCTATCGCTCAAGTACAGCCCTTTGTTCACTCCAAGAAAACTCAAGAACACAATACATATGCCTCACTTTCTCTAGAACAAAGTATACTCACAATAGGAGAAGAGAACTTGACAAGAGAGAGAGTTGAATGAATACTTAGACTGCCGCCTTGCCCTCTTATTTATAGAGGAGGCGGGCACAAATTAGGCAACTAACTAACTTAGGGAAATTACATATTAACCCCAACTAAAAGTACTAATTACACTTAGCCCCAACTGCCTAATTTCTTCAGCCTAAACTACTCTTTTATACTCCTTCAGATTCTGCTATCTTCTAGGACAAGAATCGAGGCAAACTTCAACAGCTTCAAACACAGTTGCAACGGAAGGGTATGGCCAAACTAATGGGTTTGGATTACATAATACAGTACAAAAACAAAAAAGAAAATGTAGCCACTGATGCACTTTCAAGATGCCATGAAGAGGGGAGTTTTGCAGCTATGACATTGGCGGTACCTAAGTGGTACTGCGAGGTTATTGACAGCTATGAAGGGGATGGGAAAATTAGAGCATTACTGGAGAAATTGACTAATGGGGCCAATGAGGCTGACGGGTATATTGAGTGAGGGAATGTTGAGGTACTAGGGAAGAATAGTGATTGGGGGATAGTGCAGAACTTAAGAAGAAGACCTTACAGGCCCTGCATGAGTCTCCATAGGGGGCATTCAGGGGAACAGAATACTTGTGAGTTAAACAGATATTCCATTGGTCGAGGATGCAATCGGAGGTTAAGGGGTTTGTACAAGCATGTGACACCTATAAGAGATGTAAATTAGAAGCAGCGGCCTACCCAGGACTACTATAGCCCCTATCTATCCCCGACCAAGCTTAGTTGAGTGTGTCTATGGACTTCGTGGAAGGACTACGCAAGTCAGAGGGTAAGGATAGCATTCAGGTAGTGGTGGACCGACTAATCAAGTTTGCCCATTTCATAGGGTTAACTCACCCTTACATAGCTCAAGAGGTGGTCAGGGCTTTCTTGGATCGGGTGGTTAAGTTACATGGGACTCCTAAGTCCATAGTTTTTTATAGAGATAGGATCTTCACTAGCTTGATGTGGCAGACGCTAATAAGGTCTCTGGAAACAAAACTAAGCATGTCCACAGCCTATCACTCTCAGTCTGATGGGCAAACCGAGAGGGTAAACCAAAACCTCGAAACTTACCTAAGGTGCATTTGCCTCTTACAACCTAAGGAGTGGCACAGATGGTTGTCTTTAGCCCAATGGTGGTATAATACTAACCACCATTCATCAATTAAAATGTCCACATTTGAAGCCTTGTTTGGATACAAACCACCTGTTTTGCCTGTAGTGGGGGGAGGATCCAATGTGGCCACAGTAGAAGATTATTTGCAGCAAAAAAGGATAGTGACACAACAGCTAAAGCAAGAGATAGCTTTAGCCCAAAATCAAATGAAATTGTTTGCTGAACGAAGAAGAAGTGAGAGAGAGTTTGAAAAAAGGGATGAGGTGTATTTGAGGCTGAGGTATCCTCACCTGAAGTCTTATCACTCGAGGGAAAGTAACCAATCTCAGTCCAAAGTAATATGGGTTATTTCCCATAGAAGCTAAGGTAGAGAAGGTGGCATATCGCTTGCAACTACCTGCAGGGTCACAAATTCACCTTGTGTTTCATGTATCACTCCTGAAGAGGTTAGTTGGGGCATAACCAGCGAGTTTTACATTACCTACTCTTCCTAAAGAGGCTAGCCAGACAATGGAACCTGAAGTTATTTTGGAGAGAAGGGTAGTGTACATGCATGGTCTCCTCTTATTCAAGTCTTGGTTAAATGGCAAGGCAGCTCGTCTGATGATAGCACTTGGGAGTACCTCCCAGATCTCCTCAAGCAATTCCCAAGAACTGTCAGCCTCCTTAGCATTTCTTGAGGACAAGAAATTGGTTGAGGGGGGAAATGTCAGGAGAAGGAACCGTTACCATAGCTCATTTCATTTTTATTTACTTTTTACTGTTGTAATTACTAATGTAGAGCTTAGTTACCACCATGTACAAGGAGGTTAGGAGAGTATCAACTGTGTTATAGTTGTAAGGGTATAGGGCCTACCCTAGAAGGAGAATCTTCTCCTCCTAAACGCCTTGTATATATTCTCCCCATCCTTGGGATGGATTTTGGTTAATGAGAATATTAGAATTCTACATCATCTCCTGCTTTTATCTCTGTCCTCCCTCATTCTTTCTCTCTTCTCTCTTATTTCTCTCTATTCGAGTGTTTGATCCTTCTAATTCTCATCGGATTGGAAGAAAGAGAATTGTCAAGCTTAGGCCGTGACACAGATGTCCAACCAATGGACAATGCCATAGTGGATAGCATTCATAGGGAATCCACAATCCCTGCCATTCAGCCATCACTGTGTAGACAAGACAAGTTTAGACCAGTAATCCATCTATTTGTGAATAGTGTACATAGGGTGAGTTCTCCTTATTAGAAGAATTATTTGTTAAGTGCGTCATTACCTAAGTATCACCACTCTAATTCAGTCAAGGTCATGTTCGTTATCTAGGTCTTACTCATTTCTCCACCTTAACCCTTTTGGTCTCTTCAATCAACCCCAACAATTGACTTTCCCATAACCAATCAACCTCAAAGTTGATTGTTCCTTCCCTCAATCAAGACAATGAATTCTCTATCTCCATCAATTGACCTCCAATTGACTACCACCCTCACTAATCAAATTTCCAAGTGTCACAATCCCAAGAATTAGGAAGATATTTTCTTATTTTTATTTTCAATTGTTATATATATTTATTTAGTGTTTATTTATAGTTAGGTTCTATAAATTACAATTATGGAGTAACAGGGAGGTAGTGGATTGATTTAAGAGCAATTATTGGTAGTGGAGGATATGGTAACTGTTGGTTAGCCTTCTATATAAACCTGTAACCCCACAGTATAGATCATGTTATGAGTTATCAAGAATTTATTGAATTATCTCACCTCCCCCTATTGTTCCCTCCGATTTCCCCTTTTTACTCCTAGTTTTCCCTCTACTTTATGTCAGTCTCCCTAATTTCAGTCTGGTCCCCCCCCCCCTTTCCTTCAATTTTGCCTATGTCTCCCTCAATTTCCAATTCTACCTTCAAAGAAAACATCAGTTAGGACTGACGTCCTGACATTTGGTATCAAAGCAACAGTTTCTCGGCCTCAAATCTAGCTCCTTTTGGATTTTCTCCATGACTGAAGGTTACCAGATGATGCTCAGAGCTTCTATGGATAGATTTGAAAGGAAATTGGATGAACTCATGATCTTGATGGCAAAAAGGTATTGACTTAGCCCTCCAGCATAATTACTTTCTAGGGAGTATACTAATTTTAGTATTCAACAAAATAGTCCAGTTCCTATGACAGTAGGTGAGCCACTCCAACTAGGAAATGACTTGATTCTTAGAACTCCGCAAGTCAACTTACACGAGGATTTTTTGTCAGAGAAGAAGCAACAAGTTATGGAAGACAATTAGGGTCCATGGGAAGAAGATGAACAACCGGCCAAATCTATACAAGAGTTTGTCATGACCCTAGAGCAATAAAGGGACATTATTGTAATAGGGTTATAATAGTTTATTATGAGATATTTTGCAATTTGTTAGGAGCACATGAGTGTTGTTAGGAATTCTGTTAGCAACTAGTTTGACCTATTAAAAGGCTACTTGTAAGAGGATAGATATCATGTGACATGAGATGGAATTCCCTTTCCTTCTAATTCTCTCTATCCCTCTCTTGGTTCTCTCTAATTTTCCCTCCCTTTCTATTGTTTTCTCTCCCTCCTTCAATTCTATCATTCTGATTTCTCCCCTAATTCCAATCACAATCCTAAGTAACCCTAGGAATGTGACAAATGGTATCAGAGCCAATCAATTCTCAGTTGTGATTCTTGCAATTCATAGTAGTTCTCAGCTCGCAATTAAAGGTGAACTGAATCGATCGTCCACAGCTGTGAACCCTAGCAGTCTTGTTCGACTTTTAAAGACAAAACAGGCAAACAATCATTAACTGCGAAATCTAGAAGTTTCCAACAGTGATTAAGGTTTAAGTTATGAAGGCAAGTGAAGGCGAAACAGACCCAAGCAACTTTAATGGTGATTCTAGAGCAATTGGATCTGGGTCGCTAAGTTGGTGATCCTCGACTACTTAAGACAACAAAGAGACAACAGTGATTCTTGGTTCGACGGTGATTCTTGACGGTGATAGATTTGATCCTTGATGGTGATTCTTGGTTCAACTTAAAGGCAACGAAGAGTCAGTGATCCTCGACCACTAAATTGCAATTGAGGCGAGTCGACTTAAAGGTATTAGGGACAGATCTATCCTGCTAAAACCACTGAAATTTACAAAACAATCTCTTGAAACAGGCTTGGAATTTGAAAGCGAGTACCAAAAATGAGTGCAGCAAGCGATTCATGAGGCGCTATCCGAGTCAATTACTTTGGGGATTGCAATAGTGCAGTTCCGTGGCCTTCGACTTCTCTTGCTCCAATTGTTTGAGGTTCCACATTGAAGGCGAAAACAAATCTATCACCTAGCAGTTCAATTCGATTGGAAATTGTAAGCAGGTAGCTAACTAGTGACAGGCGATTCAGGAGGTTGAATCAGTTCGGTAGCCTACCCGTAATTCCGATTAGAATTTAAAGGCTGATTCAAATCTAGGCGATTGTTAACGGCCATTCCAGAAGCAAATTAGGGTTGTGGAAGTGGGAGCAATAATTGCAATGGCTTGGGTTTGTTAAATTAGGTTTCTATGAATTTAAGGTTGCTGAATTTTAGTACTAGAATAAATTTTCGAAGAGGTCCTCAAAAGCCAGGCAAGAGGTTGTTACAGCGGTGAATTTTCAAGTAATTGAACTAAGGAGATGGTCGTTGGACTTAGTGGAAGTGCACAGTCAAGGGAGAAAACACTCAAGGAGGAATCGATCACAACAAGAAATGAAATTGATAACTTCAAACGAAAGTTGGACGACTTGATGATTATATTCTTATAGAAATTTCATATTAGTGTTCTTGTTGAATGCTTTTCTAAGGAGTACTCTGCTTCCTTAAATCAACTTAGAAATGAATTCAATAACCTAACGCAAGAAGGGTCATTAATCGATTAAAAGGTCAAATTTGAGGAATTGAAAGAACTACTACTTAATTCTCAACCGACCTTGAAGGAATCTTACTTTGTGTTGAAATTCATTAATGGTCTTAACGATGTGTTCAGACCTATTGTGAGAATGACATGTCCTGCCACGGTAGAACAAGCAGCGGCAAGGGCGAGGCTTCATGAAACGACATTGGAAGCCATGTCTAGAAAGCACAAACGGCAACCAAACAGTTATGCTAAGAGCAGCTAGCAAATTAGAGGTATTCCTAAGACTATTAAGGCCCTAAGATTCAGATTGATTGTTGCAAGAAGTGAGGATAGACTTGAGATGGGGCAAGTTATTCATGATGACAAGGGAGAAATGGCAGCTACCGGAAGAATTATTGAGGCTCCAACAAAGGAAAAAGACGTTGAAATGAATAATGTTACAATTGTCAAGGAAATTCGTGTGGATCACATTTTACAATAGTAGGAAGCTGGTGATTCAGCGGGTATGCAAGCTATAAATCAAATTGGAGGTGAGAACAGGAGGATAGTTTTCATGCATTCGATGTTAAGACAAGGATGGCAGTGGTAGGAATGGTCACCGTGACACCATCAAAGAAGGTTGATTCAGAAGATGGAGTTGTTGTGGAAGGAGATATATTGGCCATTGACGCTGCAGAGGAAGGCAGTTGCCTATTACAACTACTATTGAACTCCATTAGAGGAGAATTCTATTGACATAAATTTGGGCACAATTGTTACGCAACTAGAAGAAGGGCTAATACATCAAGATGTGTCTAATGACAGTTGGCAGGAGAAAAATGAAAGATTATTGAAGGGATTGACAGAGAAAACAAAGTCCCTTGCATTACCCCGGGTGCCTAGTCCAATATATGGAGAATCAGCTAATGTATGGGATTTGGTTTTGGGAAAAGCTGAGGATTCCTTGGTTGGGGTTAAAACAAGCAATAAGAATGTTAAGACAGCTTCAACATGAGGGTATCTTACTGCCGACATAGAAGATCTTAACCCTGAACAGTATAACAAAATTGTGGTTATTTTAGAAGGTGCAAACCAGTTTTTGTTGCTAGTTGTAACAGAGGTAACTAAAGCAGGTGTTTCAGGGAGCAGGACATACTCGCTAAAAAGAGATGTTGATTTCTCTTTCAGTCATAGGATGGAGACCAGAAGAGAGTTGGACACTGTGCTTGTTCCACATGCTAGGATTTGGAATATTAGAACTTTGATAGCCCAACCTCCATAATAACGAATAATCAAGACATGCCCTAGTAATAGCCAGGGGAAGTCTTCTAAGAGTTATGACCCTAATAGGAGTTCTCTCCTTAAGCTATAGATTCAAAGTTGTGAGGAATTTTGGACACCGATTGTAGATGGAGGAAAGTTAAGGAACATAGTTGCAGAAGTCAAAACTTTGGTTGTGGAGAACAAAGCTACTGCTACTTTGTGCGTTCTTGCTACAACTGGCCGATTAGGATTTTTGTCTACTGTAATGAAGGATGGAATGATGACTGGAATTGATGTTGCAACAGCTTCTAGATTGGACAATTCTACATTGCTGCATTTAAAGGTGATTGAAAATATTTTTGCATATGAGAATAGCAGTTGGTCTGTCTGGAATCCATTAATTGCCTTTAAGGATGTAGGTCCGTCGTCCTTAATTTTACTAGATAGTGACGAAATATTAAAGGAAGTTGGGGTCACAGTTAATCTGAACTTGCACCAGCCCACTATCAGTGATGGATGCAAATTTATCGCCGGATGGAGATGGACTTTATTAGGAAAGAGACTAGGGACTAGAAGCAAAGAATTTGCACTTAATAGAGATCGTGGGCTTTAAGAAAATGAAGAAGTCAGTTTAAATCTTCACTTTTTCTTTTCTTTTTTTCATAAACTAATTTACCCATCTATTAATGAAAAAAGACCATTAAACATTGGTAGATATTCAGTACTTTGGATAGAAAATAATATGACTCATTCTTGTGGAATGATAAAACTGGCCAGTTTTAAATGGTTTTGATCAGTTTATATACATTTTCAGACTTTTTTTTAACCAAACTGACTAGGTGATTGGTTCAGGTCCAACTGGTCAAACTGGTCTGGTTTCAATAATCATGACCTCGTCTACTTGGACTACATCCAACATGTGAGATTTTACTTCCTTAAACAGCTTCAAAGGTGCCAATATGGTGATTGCTTGATGGAGGCCGTTAAGCAACCTCTAAGACATATAAGAAGTGTTTTAAAATTGGTTCTAAGGTCCAAGCATTAATTTGGGATATCTTGGATGAAGAAGGGCTTTCTTACAAGCTTTGTTAGGCTTAATTTTGATAATATTTCCAAAAGTCTTGTTTGGTAACTCTCAATAAGATGGCATTAATTTTGTATCTATTGGCCCACCACGAACCTTATATAAAACCTCTGTTTTTTAACTCCAAATCATCTACCTCTATAACCAATGTAAATAGAGGATGAGCCACTACATCTCCCAATCTCCAACCCCATCAAACTTGCTTGGAATCTTGTCAGGCAACACATAAAATCCACGTTTCCCATTCCCTGCTAAGTACATAAGAAAATCTCAAATGCCATGATCATAAGCTATCTTGACATCTAGCTTGAATAACCCTAAAGCACCTTTAGACTAAATAAAGATCTGCTATCTATATGTGAAAGCATTTTGAGACATTGAAACTAGTTGATCAATACATTTGGTACACTTTAGACAAAAACATCACCAAATTAATGGTTTTCCCTTCCTAAGAATTATAGCCACAAGTAGCATCTAAAATGTTTCATTAACTGGCCTAGAAGACCCATAATGCCATTCTTAATCATTCATACCCCAACGATGAGAGAAGGAAGTTGAAGCCCTACTGTATAGGTGATATGCTCTGTCACCATTCAAGGACTTCAATATTGGAAAAACCTCCCCAAGAGTATGTCAAGACCCTAGGGCTGTAACAGTAATTGCAGCTTGTTGCAATTACTGCATTGTACTTTGTGGCTGCTGCTAAAATTGTACCTTTCAGTTAACAGTCGTAACTGCCTGAAAGCAACTTGCATCTTTCATTTAACCGTTAGAACTGAACCCTAGAAGGTCTATAAATAGGTTACTACATAGAGTGGGGAGATTATGATGTGAAATAACAGAATTCATTCTCTCTAATTCTCTGTGTCTTTTCTCTCTCTCTTGGCTCTTTCTCTCTGTTCTTTCTGATCTCTCTCTCTCTTTCTCAATTCTCTCTCCCATTTCTTCCTAATTACTTCAGAAACCCTAAGTCAGGTTCAGAAACCTGACATTTGGCATCAGAGCAGCGATTCTTGGAGGCTGTGTCAGAGGCGAAATTCCAAAGAATTGAACTGTAGAGATAGCAGAAGACACTCACATGAACCAATTGGAAGCGAGATTGGATACAATGGAACTAGGCTTATGACAGACTCAAGAGGAGGTGAGTCACTGCCAAGCAGAAAATGCTGTAACAAAAGAAACTGTACAGAAATTGGAGAAAGGAGTTAAGGAAGAGTTCTCTAGTCTCAGCCAAAGGCTGGATGGATTCCTGAAAATGTTTTCAACGGTGACTTAGGCCAGCCTATTAGTGGATTTTCCTCCAAGATCCACTGCAGAACCGATTCTAGCAGGAGCTGAAATCCTACCTAATACCTCCGGTTTGCAAGAAGCTGATGAATTACCTGTATTGGATCAAGCAATTCAGGATGCCAAGCAAGGAATGGCAGTTACCGAAAAAGTCAATGTGACAACATTAGAGGAGAAATCAGTTGAAGATGAACCTTTGGTGTACACTAGCAAGCAGGAAGTAAAAATGTTTTAAAGCACTGTTGGAGTATGTAAATGTTTAATCCAACTGGGCCCCGGTGCAGGCAATGCGAGTAATCATCGATGACAAGAGAAATGGTGCTTTAAGAACTCCTGGTGAGCATAAACAGGCATTCAACAAGTACTTGGGCCAAAGGAAGAAGCTGGAAGCTGAGGAAAGGCGAATGAGAATGAAAAAAGCTTGTAAGGAATTCACAAAAATGTTGGAAGAGTGTAAGGAACTCACTTCATCCACAAGATGGAGTGAAGCTACCATTATGTTTAAGGAAGATGAAAAGTTCAAGGCGATAGAGCGACTTGTAGAGCGTGAAGATTTGTTCAAAAGCTACTTGGTGGATCTTCAGAAAAAAGAGAAGGAAAAAGCTCAAGAGGAGTAGAGGAGGATGCAAAAGGAACAATTGAAAGGGGCTGAACAGAAGAACCGTGGTGCATTTTGGAAGATGATGGAAGAGCATGTTGCTGCCAGAATACTTATCGCTAAGACTCACTGGAGTGATTACTGCATGAAGGTCAAGGAAATCACTAAAACTTCTGTTTCAGAATACAGATAAATTGGAAAAGAAAACTTTGACAAGGAGATATTTGAGAACCACATCTTGCAATTGCAGGAAAAGCAAAAGAAAAAGAACGTAAGAGAGAAGAAGAAAAATCCAAGAAGGAGAAAGAAAGAGAGGAAAGAGAAAAAGACAAAGGAAAAAGAAAAGGCGAAGGAACGGTCTAAGAAGGAAGAAATATTGGCCAGTTACTGTGATTTCTAGGAGACAAGAAATCTTTTAGGAGGGGGGTTGTCAAGACCCTAGGGCTGTAACAATAATTGCAGCTTGTTGCAATTACTGTATTGTACTTTGTGGCTGCTGCTAAAATTGTACCTTTCAGTTAACAGTTGTAACTGCCTAAAAGCAACTTGCATCTTTTAGTTAACAGTTACAACTGAAAGCTAGAAGGTCTATAAATAGGTTACTACTTAGAGGAGGGGAGATTATGATGTGAAATGACAGAATTCATTCTCTCAAATTCTCTCTATCTTTTCTCTCTCTCTGTGTTCTTTCTGATCTCTCTCTCTCTCTTACTCAATTCTCTCTCTCCCAATTTCTTCCTAATTACTTCAGAAACCCTAAGTCAGGTTCATAAACCTGAGAGTAATAAGCAGTTTGGCCAACTTGAGACTGCCTTGTTAAATTTAGAAATAGTAGTGAACATTTTGCTCACAATAAGAGACAAATATGGAGCCCAGTTAGCAAAAGCATAAACAATATAGAATAAAGAAAATAGAACCTAATCCTAGTTAATGCTATTCTTCAGTTCTCTCACAAAATATTCTGTTGGTGTTACAAATATGAATGCTGTTGGTGTTACAAATATGAATGTGAAACAAAATACCAGCAAAACAGGAAAGTATTCCAAAATAAGTCACCAATATGCCATGGTAGGAAGTTAATGATAAACGGTCATGTAGCATAACTTTCTATAAAGATCCAAAAATCAGAGAATAATAGGGGGAAAAAAGAGAGAGAAAGAGTTGAAACATAAAAGCTAAAGAGAAATGACATACGAGAGCACATGTGCAAACACACAATGACAAAAAAATAGAGGAATGATGCATCCATTCCCCATCATAACCATGAGATAAAGAGATTTGCTAACAAAGCAACACACATAGATATTGTCATTCTCTATAAAGCAGAGAAAAGCACTGACACACCACCGAAAAGTAAGCCACATCTTACATCCTGAAATGGGCATGTAAAAATGGGTATCGAAGTAGAAATTAATCAAGTCAACAGATCAAGAAGCACATGCTCAGCAAACAAGGTAGCTAGCAAGATAGCATATCTCAATGCGAATATACAGGAGAGAGAAGCAGTTTATTACCCAAAAATGGTAAAACCAACTTGCTTCATAGAGTTTCCACTTATAACCGTCATAAGAAGTCTCATTCATTATCTAAATAAAGCAAACAAACAAAAAAAGATGAAAAAAAAAATATGTAAATGCCACTGAAAGAAATCCCAATCGCGGGATCTAGGAAGATTTCCACTTCCTTTCAAGACTATCATAAGTGTCATGTGCACTTTTACCCTTCCTATAGAAAGCAGTTTTCAGCTTCTCCATAGTTGATTCATGGATATTGATTCTCATATCAAGTATAGTTTCCATGAACCTTTTTGTCTCTGTCAACCTGTCCATTTTTGAGAGCCCAATAAGCAATTCATTTGCACTCTCTTCAAGAGGCTGAATGCAATTCTTAATCATGTACTCCCAGACTTCAATAGCCATCTCAGGATCATCACAGTCATAGAACATCGAGATAGCAGCAGCACAATTTGTATGAGTTGGAGGCCATTCATTCTTGATCATCTCGAAGAAAAACCTGCCTGCTTCTCGGACCTTCTTGTTCTTAATCAAACATTGGAAAATCATGTTATAAGACAAACTATCTGGGAAGGCACCATAGAAGACCATCTCATCAAGGAAACGGAAGGCATTATCAATGTCATTGTTGTTGCAAAGCAATCCAATCATCGCATTGTACATTATCAAATTGGGTGCCAATCCACTTCCAACCATTATATCCCACAGAAGGGCAGCGTGAGCTGAATCATTCTTTTTAACAAGAATATCAATAGCACTAGAGAAGAATTTCAAACCTGGCAAACAGTTTTTCCCCTTCATAACTTGAAGAAACTTGGTTGTCTCGTCCACCTGTGAACCATAGACAAGAGTGGTCAAGAATGCATCATAAGCATCCCTGTATTGTGGGCTCCAACCAACCCGAATCACCATCTCCCCAAAAGTGGTCTTTGCCTTTGCCGCATTCCCTTCCTTCTGCCATCCTTCCAATAAAATGGTGAAAGAATCTGCATCTGGGGCAATTTTAGTCTTAATCCGTTCAAAGAACTCAAGCGCTTTTGAGGTTTGCTTATCCTCACGACAAATTGCACTCAAGAGGGAGTTCACGGCCACAATATCAGGTTGAACTCCATATTTCTCCATCACGTCAAAGGTCATGACAGCTTCATTGAACCTACCTGCAGCACAATAGTTCCCAAACACCAACACAAATGTTGCCACCGACAGCACACCTTCTTGCTTCATCGACCTGATTGCATCCCACATTGGTTCAAACATCCTGTTCTTGCCAAGCAAATCCACCATCAGGTTCCATGAATGGGCTGCGTGCTTCTGAGCTATCCCAGCCCACCGGAAGAACTTGATAGCAGCCTGGGGCGATTCATGCAAGAGCTTGAGCACCTCTCCAATAATTTCAGGTATGGGTTTGATTCTGCTGGCTGTTAGGGCGGCCTCAACCTCCTGAGGTGAGGCATTGATCAGGATGTCATAGAGAATTTTGGCAGGTGGAGACACATCTTGGTTCTCAAGATGTGTAGGTAACTGCTGTGGTTGTTGAGATTCCTGTCCTGGAGTTTGTGATGATGAAGGGACGCCCTGCTTGAGGGGAACCAAAGAGAGTCTAGCGCTAGGGTTTTCAACCAGCGCCTCCATTTTGAGGGAGATGAGAGTTGAAACCCTAAGCAAAGTTATGCATTTATACACTATCACAAACTTCACAATCTTGCGTTATATGGAGCTAGCGTAGTGTTAGCTACACAGAATCAGAAATTGCGAAAACCCGTTATTGCTGATCGAGAAGTGAAACTCAAAACTAAGCTCTGAAACAAAATACCAAAAATCAAGAAATATACAACTCCGCCTTCACACATACATACATTAATTTACATATACATAGAGAGAGAGAGAGAGAGAGAGAGAGAGACTGACATTTCGCTGCAGTTCGAATACATCTTCTTCCTGGGACTGTAGGCGAATGCGTGAAAGAAAAGGGCGCTTCCTGAGGGTACGAACGGCGATGGGCTCTTTTGTAATTTGGGACGCATTTAATATACTTATTTTAGAAAAATTCTACAAAGCCCGAGGACGTCACCAACAAGCTTACTTAAAAGGGGCAAAACGATGAACTTGCCCCCATGCCCTAGTATCTCTTTTCCTTTCTCATGGATTGCACCGCACCTGTTGCTCGTCGTCAGCAACTGTTGACGAGGCGATGCTGCAATGGCAGAGATGCGACGGAGACGAGGCGAGGCGATGGCAATGGCCATGGCAAGGAACGAGAGTAGCAGGGGCAGGGGCAGGGGCCTGCTTTGCAAATTTGTAAAATAGAATGGGGTAAAATCGTCTTTTTACCTCTTTTCTGTGAGCCGCTCGGTAGGCCCGTCGACCCTTGTAGAACGACTCCTTATTTTAAGATATGAGAATTATTTAGGTATTATTTGTTAAAATGAATAAGATAAGTATTTAAGATAAAGTTTCAATATTTGATATGAATAATTAAGATCAAATTGAAACATATTTTAAAAATTTTATTAAATTATTTATTAATTTTTTAAAATACATTAGAGAACACATGTATCATTTTTTCTTATTTGTAAGAAATAAAATAAATTTATTTAAAGAGAATAGATAAATTATTTGAAAAAATCTACATGAGAAGTTACGTAATTTGTTTTTCAAAGATCGTCGAATAAATTTAACAAATACAATATTTTAAAGTATTTTTATTTAAAATATTTTTTATATCTCACTTTTTTATATCTATATCTTGGTTGGCAAACACTATTTTAAAGAAGAATCTCGTTATATATTTGTTATACGTATTTCTCGCACCACTCTTTATGGGCTAGACTCAGTCCAATGGGTCGGCCCAATCCCGCGGAGCCCAGAAAGTCCAAGCGATCTCATCAAAGAAAGTTCATACACCCCCAAAATCTGAAGCTCATAAAGCAAGCTCCTTGCGAGCTTCTGGCAAAGCTCCTAATGAACTCCCAGGGATCGACCTAACAAGCTCCCAAAAAAGCCCTCAGTTCGTTAAACCGTTCAGCTCACTGGCCTAAAACCTCTAGCTTGCATAGATGACAAAGCTGTTAAACAGACAGAGGCAGGGCCCACTTACTTTATCTGAAATGGACCATACTTTTCGTAATGAGGATCTCACTCCCGATTTTATGCAGATGATAAGGATTATTTATCTCCGATTATATCGTCTCTATATTTTTATATCTTATCCAAATTGTAAAGGCCCCTCATTATAAATAGGAGTCAGAGATATCATAAGAAAGGCAAGGGGAATAATCAGATGCCGCCGCTCTGGAAGAATAATCAGGGCACGGTCGTGGAGTAGGCATCATTTTGGCCGAACCACGTGAAAATTCCTTGTGTTCACTCATATTTGTTATCTTTGTTTTCTTCCCCTTGGCATTTCGGATTCAGTCACTACGGCCCAAAATGAATCAAGTTGACCAGAATTAAATGTCGACATTTTGGCGCTAGAAAAAAGGGTCGTTTTGATCAACTAGCCATGGCAAGAAGAAGGAATACACGAAACTCCGACGCGGTGGCCGGCACACCAGAAAATCACCTCGATCAACTCCGAGATCTTCCACCAAATTGGAGGCTCATTGTTCTGACAGCGGATATCCTTTTGCCACCACCAACCGATAACATGGTTGGCATGCCCCAGTGGGCTACTGTCCAACCCATTGCTCAAACCACCAGGATAGAGGCGATCCAAGACTAGCAGCGACACCAGGAGACGTTGGAAAGTACAGTAATGTAGCTCGCTAATGCGGTCAAGGCCTTGGCCCAGGCCCCCAAACTCGGGCTGTCCCCGATCCACCAGCTTCGCCTTGGAGGGTTCATCAACCGCAAAAAGAAAGACCCCCACTGGTGGAGGAAGATATCAAAGATAATTACCCGTTCCCAAATCACCATTCTCCGAAGCGGGAAAGAAACAAGCGATCGCAGGTCCAGCGATCTGCGGACCCGGACTCGACCGTGGAGGAATTGTATCAAAGAGTCCGACAGCTGAAAGCACAATAGGGAGTCCGCAGCCAAAATAATGGTCGTGGGGACAAGACGTCATTCACGAGAGAAATTGAGCTCGAATCCTTCCCTCAAAGATTCAAAGTCCCGAGCATGCCACAGTACAATGGGGATAGCGACCCCTATGATTACATGGATGCATACAATGTTCAAATGGATTTGCAGACAACCAGTTCGATGATAAAATGTCGCGTTTTCCCAGCCACCTTGGGCGATATCCCCCGAGCTTGGTTTAGGAACCTTCCACCTCGCAACATTGGCAGTTGGGAGGAATGCCAACAGAGATTCCTCAATCAATATCAGGCGCTGAGAAGACAGCTCGCTCCACCACGTCACCTCGCCACAATGTTCCAGAGAGCAAACGAGTTCTTGAAGGACTATATTGCCAGATTTAGACGCGAGGTAAGTAACATCGAGGATCCCTCCGACGAAAGTGTCCTAACCGCAATCTTCGTGGCACTACGCAAAGATAGGAAGCTCTATGAGAGCATCTTCAGGACCCCAGTTAAAGACTTGGGGGAATTCTGTGAACGAGCTGCTAAGGAAGTCCGATGGAAAGAGGCCTTTGGTTCAAAAAAGATTATCGGACCGAAAGAAGAAGCTGGGGTTTCCAACCAGAATAAGAAAAGGAATAATAGAGACGTCGGAAGAGGAGCTCGGACAGAGCGTTCAAACAATAAGGTCTCCAAATGAGCTCACAAGGCAGAGAAGAAAGAACGACCAACGCGGTCGCGGCATTTTGACAACTACTGTACCATGTTTGATCCCCAAGAGAGAATCTTTGCCATGGAGAGAAACAGAAAGGAGTTCGGGAAGCCCAACCCACTGAGAACTCCCAACAAATTCAGAAACAAGGAAAAATTATGTGCATACCATAACAAGACGGGCCACAACACCTCTTAATGCTAGGTCCTAAAGGATGTCACAGAGGACCTAATTAGAAGAGGTCGGTTGAAGGACTACGTGGTACGACCAGCAAATCAGCCGAACCAAAAGCCGGCACAGCTATCGCCTCCCTCCGACGATGAACACTCGCCGGTAGTACGAACGATCTACACAATTCATGGTGGACCCCACCTCGCTGGAACTTCCCATAAGTCTCACGAAAAATACGTGCGCGAGGCCAACCATGTCTTGTTGACAAGGTCAAACGAACAGTTCACCCCCGCAAAACGTGCCAAGGGAAATGCGATCATGGAAAAGATCATTTTCTCAGAAGAAGAGGCCAGAAACGTCCATTGGCCACACAATGATGCACTCGTCATATGGGACTAGATCGACAATTTCGAAGTGCAGAGGATAATGGTGGACACGGGCAGCTCGGTAAATGTAATGTATAGAGCATGCTTTGATCTAATGCGACTAGAACCGGAACAGTTGAGCTCGTCCCCAAAACCACTCTATGGATTCATAGGCGATGCAGTGGTCCTCGTCAGACGAATTAGTCTTTCCTTTACTATTGGGGATGCGAATTGCCAGGCCACTACTTTAGCAGAATTCCTAATTATAGACTACTCTTCAGCGTACAATGTCGTGCTCGAAAGACCGGCCATGAACAATCTGGATCTAGTCACCTTGACCAGGTCACTAACGACCAAATTCCCGACCCCCAATGGAGTAGGGTGAGTACGAGGTGAGCAACACCTCGCAAGGCGTTGTTATGAAGATGCCCTAAAAATAGGGACTAAATAAAAGAAAGTAAATGTCATCGCAAAAGATAGCCCACAACCGATCAGCCAAAAGTTAACCACGATCTAGATCCCTACGAGATAGACTGTGACAAGCCCATCGATCCAGTAAAAGAGCTCGAAGATATCCCAGTCAGCGAGGCGAACGAGGAAAGGTGCCTCAAGCTAGGAAAAAATCTAGCCTCTGAGCTAAAATCCCATCTTACCGATTTCCTTAAACCAAACCTCGATGTATTCGCATGGAACCATGAGGATATGGTAGGAATAACCCCAGAGGTTATGACGCACAGGCTTAACATAGATCCCAGCTACAAGCCAGTGCCCCAAAAGATGAGGCTAATGACCCCTGAACGTTATGCCGCTCTTAAGGAAGAAGTGGACAAACTCCTGGCAAACAAGTTCATTAAAGAGGCCCACTACCCAGTCTGGGTGGCTAACCCGGTCTTGGTGAAAAAGAAAAATGGGAAGTAGAGGACTTATGTCGACTTCACCGACCTGAACAAGGCTTGCCCTAAAGACAGCTTTCCTCTCCCAAGAATCGACCAGCTCGTGGATGCAACAGCTGGCCACCAGCTCCTCAGTTTTATGGATGTCTATTCGGACTATAATCAGATCCCCATGAACCTCTCCGACGAGGACACACCTCATTCATTACTGACCGGGGGCTTTATTGTTATAAGGTCATGCCTTTTGGATTGAAAAATCCTAGCACAACCTACCAAAGATTGGTCAATACGATGTTTGAAGCACTGATCAACAGAACCATGGAAGTATACGTTGACGACATGCTAGTGAAGTCAGAACGAGTAGCGAACCATGTTTCCGATCTGAGGGAAATGTTTAAAGTCCTCATAAGTTATCAGATGAAGCTCAATCCGGTCAAGTGCACCTTTGGAGTAGCCTCTAGAAAATTTCTTGGGTTTATGGTAAATAACAGGGGCATCGAAGCCAATCCGGACAAAATAAAGGCTTTGCTTGACATGAGGTCGCCCATAAGGAAAAAAAAGGTACAAAACCTCAATGGACAGGTCGCAGCCCTGAGCCGTTTCATTTATAAGGCAACTGATAAGTGTGCCACGTTCTCTGAACTCCTAAAAAAGACACAAGACTTTAAATGAACAGAAGAATGCGACTCCGCATTCCAGTAGCTGAAGGAATATATGGGATGAGCCCTACTACTGGCCAAGCCTAAAAAGGGAGAAAAATTGACCCTATACTTGGGAGTGTCCCAATATGCTCTCAGTACGACCCTCGTTTGGGGAGATGATAAGGTGCAACACCCCATATATTATGTCTCCAAAAGCTTGATCGATGCAAAAACAAGGTACACACCAATTGAAAAACTAGTTTACTGTTTGATAATGACATTAAGAAAGCTACGACCTTATTTTCAAACTCATGAGATCGAAGTCCTGACCAAGTACCCGCTGAAGCAAATTTTACAAAAGCCAGACACCTCGAGTCGATTACTAAAATGGTCTATCAACCTCGCTCAATTCGATATAAAGTACAAATCAAGGACGATGATAAAGGGACAAGCATTGTCAGATTTCATTTCTGAGTTCATTGGCCCAATTGACGAGGAAGTGGAAAACTTGGAAGGGTCATCTTGGGAATTATATGTGGACGGATCATCAAGTGAGCAAGGAGCAGGCACTAGGGTTATGTTAATAAGCCCTAAGGGTGACAAAATCCTCTGCGCCCTGAGATTCAGATTTTCGGCCACTAATAATGAAGTCGAGTATGAGCCCCTACTAGTAGGGCTCCGACTGGCAAAAGAAGTACAAGTTAAGGCCTTGGTAATCTTCAGCGACTCCCAGTTGGTTGTTAACCAGGTACGGGGAGAATACCAGGCTAGAGATACCTAGATGGTAGCATACTTACAAAAGATAAGTGAACTCTTAGCTACTTTTGAAAAATATGAAATGAGCCAAATTCCCCACTCCCAAAACTCTCATGCTGATGCATTAGCTCACCTAGCAATTGCCCAGGATGTGGAGTTCTTGGGAGTCATACCTGTGGAGTTCTTAGCTATCCCAAGCACAGGACAACGAACTGAAATGCTGGCAATCATGGTGTGCCAAAGCTCAGGGATGAATCTCATTCTGGATTACCTACAAGACAGAAAATTGCCAAAAGACAAATTGGAAGCACGTTAGCTGCTAGCTCGAGCAGCTCAATATTGCATCTATGATGATAAACTGTATAGGAGGGGGTTCTCAGCCCCACTTTTGAGGTGCGTCGATGGCACTGACAGTCAAGCCGTGTTGGAAGAGGTCCATGCAGGCCACTGCGGTAATCATGCCAAGGCACTTTCACTGGTCCAGAAGATACTCTGACAGGGGTTTTATTGGCCTACCATAAAACAAGACGCTGTAGAGCTAGTCAAGAAGTGTGACTGATGCCAGAAATTTGTCAAAGTCCCGCAAGCTCCGCCAGCTTACCTACAGCAAATGAGCAGTCCATGGCCTTTTGCCATTTGGGGCATAACCCTGATCGGACCGCTTCCAACAGACCGTGGAGGGTGCAAGTATATTATAGTGGCAGTTGACTACTTCATAATATGGGTAGAAGCCAAAGAGCTCGCTCAAATCACCAGCTCAAAGATACAGGTGTTTACATGAGATAACATCATTTGCAGATTCGGAGTTCCGCAACAAATAATAACGGACAATGGAACCCAATTCACCAGTGAGCAATTTATCCAATTTTACAAATCGATGGGGATTCAGAAAAGCTTCACCGCCGTGGACCACCCCCAAGCCAACGGACAAGTTGAAGCTGTCAACAAAATAATCAAGCAAATCCTGGAAACAAAACTTGAAGCTAGAAATGGGGCTTAGGTAGATAAATTGTAAACAGTGCTCTGGCTTATCGAATAATAGCTCAGAGTAGCACAGGAGAAACCCCATTCTCGATGGCGTTCGGATCCGAGGCCATGATCGTAGCAGAAAATGAGGTGACCAGCCATCGGAGGGCCACCTTCAATTCAAATAACAATGGCGAGCTGTTGGTGATGAACCTCAACTTGCTTGAGGAAGCAAAGGATGTAGCTCGTTTGAGGGTCGTCTATCAACAAAGGGTGACACGATACTACAACTGAAAGGTTCGAATTCGTCATTACAATGTCGGGGATCTGGCATTGCGCCTGGTACTCCTAGGAGCTAGCACGACAAGCGATGACACACTAGGTCCAAACTGGGAATGTCCTTTTATCATCAAGGAGAATCTGGGTAACGGAGCATATCATCTGGTGAATATGGATGGGATTATGCTCCCACGATCTTGGAATGCGGAACACCTCCGTCCCTACTTCCAATAAATGTAATTATTCTGACCTATGCTTCGAATTCCTACTGCATAATTTCGATTGAAATCCTTGGATCTTTATACATCACGCTTTGTTGGAATAAATGTCACAAAAATAAGGGGTCGAGAAACCATGGTTTCAGAGCTAGGGCCCACTCAACTTAGCCACCGTACTATGGTTTGTGGTTTTACTGAGCATCCATCTTAGTACCCTCCTCAGGTTGTGGTTTGTGAGCTGAGAACCATTTCCCCTTGACTTAAAGTCATGATTTGGGATCTACTGATCAACCACTTCCATTAAATAATCTCGAGTTAAAGGTTCACTAGTTGGGATCTTTTCATCTTGACGCATGTCACGGTCTGCGAGCTACCTGAGTGTTCCCCCTCGACTAAATTATTTTTAGGATAAATTATATGAAACCCCCTACACTTAGAGTCATGTGCAACTTACCCCCTGTGCTTTTGATTGTATCAAAAAATCCCCCTGCACTTTCAAAATGTTACAATCAGCCATAATTTGTTGTTGTTTTACATAATTTTATGCAATTTATTGGTTGATTAATGCAAAATTTTGTATTTTTTTGATATATTAAAATTATATATGTAGAATTATGTATTTTGTATGTAGATTATTGTACAAAATTATGTAAAAAAATAACAAATTATGACTGATTGCAACATTTTAAAAATACAGGGAGGGTTTTTTGATACAATCAAAAGCACAGGGGGGTAAGTTGCACGTGACCCTAAGTGCAGGAGGGTTTCATATAATTTACCCTTATTTTTATTGATGTTCGATTGAATATCTTTAAAGTTGCCAGCTGAGAACCATTCCTCTTGACTTAAAGTCATGGCTTGGTACTTACTGAGCAACCACTTCTATTATTTAAACTAAGAGTTCATTAGTTGGGGTCCTTTCATCTTGACTTAAGTCACGGTCTGCGACCTTCCTGGGTGTTCCCTCTTAGTTTTTTAAAATTGTAACAAGCCGTGATATGTCAACTGAGATCACAAGACGATCAACCTAATATCTTGGAAAGCTTTTTCATTATAACTTATATGGCATTTCGTTGGGACGTGTTAGTTGAGTTTTGCCTTAATTTGCCTAAGTATGGCTATTCACAACCTATCAACACACGCATCTTGATCATTAAGTTCATCAATCACGAACTGTTCGTCCATGGCATATTAACTGAGATCGCAAGACGATCCACCTGGATGTACCTCTCAGCAAGATTTTCAAAAATCATCTTGTGAAGGACATGTTATCTAAGGGTTGTCCTGGTTTGCCTAAAGGTATGGAAGATCACACCTTACTGGACACATATCGATGGTTATTACCTATTTTAAGCTCGCATTAAGGTGAACTGAGGAGACAAGTTTGAGAATGATTCATTAAGACTTTGACAAATTTCAAGTTTGACTGCCCTGAATTCGCGAAGAAATTTTTAAGCAAAAGGCATATGCGCAAAAAAATGTTACATTTTCATTAAGCAAATCCGTGTATTACAAAGTATGGAAAAAAGGTACTCATGTTACAAAACAAAAGATGAAGAGAAAAAGAAGTCTAGCTAGGAGGGGCGGTAGCTTCGATAGGCTGGACCTTGGTAGCTTCTGTAGGCTAGGCCACAGCGGCTTCAGCAAGCTAAACCTCAACAGCTTCGGATGGCTTGACATCGTCCTAAGTAGCTGGCGTGGCAGCTTCAGCGTCCTCAACAGCTTCGGCCGCATACCGTTTCACCTCATTGACGACTTGCACATCGAAAAAAGAGAAATCCATCTCGGGATGGTTCAGCCAGAGGGTGTATAGGAACGCCGAGCAAGTGTTGAACCTGGTTTCCCTGCGTACTAAGTCCATCTGAGCTCCCACTTCCTCCTTGATGCCATCAATGGTCCTCTTCGCAATCTGCTTACAGTGGTTAGCTTGATCGTCGGCTTGCTTCCGCTCGTCCTTAGTAGTCTGCAGCTCTGCCTCGGCCAATTTCAGCTTGTCTTGGGCCCTCCGTAGCTCCTCTTTAACCTTATTTAGCTCACCAGTGAGCCTGGAGTTAGCAGACTCCCGTGTATTCTTCACACGACGAAGCTCCTCGTCAAGGTCTTTATTCATTTGGATCGCCTCCCTTAAATGCGTTTCAGATCCCTCAGCCTTCTTCTGGGCGATGAGGAGCTTGGCTTGCTGAGCCTTTTTCTCTTCCTCGAGCTTCCTTATTTCATCTTCAAAGGCGACCTTCATTGCCTGAAATCATCCTTCAAAATCCTGCCAACACTTTTTAGCTTTTATAGCAGCAAGAGAAGTCTGCAAGACACAGAGGGTTAACTAGAATAAAAAAATAAAAAGTTTGAGCTTACCAGAAAACTGTGGCGAGCTATGTAGTCGTTGAGCACCGACCCGCTCACCTCATCCTTATCTAAGGACTTGGCAGACGCGCCTACGATTACGGACATCTCATCCATAAGGGCGGGGAAGTAGACAGATCCAGGCATCGACTCTTGGATGGACTCCTAGTTTGCCCCTTCCTCAGGGACTCTAGCCCTTTTTCCTCTGTCACTCTCTCGCTGATGGTCCGGTCATCTCGTCGAACCAAAGAGATCTAGGATCAAATCGGGTGCGATCTAGAAGGCGGACGGGAGGACCTTTCCACTAAGAACCCCAATGTGATTTCCTTTGATGATCTCGGCGTTAAAAGGGGGCGCGAGCTCATCGTACCTGAGTAGCTCGTCAGTTATCTCAAAATCCTCCGAGCCTGACCCAGCAGCAACAAGCTTGTCCAGAACCCCAGTCTTTTCAGCTAACAAGATTTGTTTTCCGCCTCCAAGATCTACATGGCAAAGTAAAAATGTTATAAACACAAGGTGAAACAAAGCGATCTAGGCCAACTAGCGTGCCTTTACCTGGAGTGAGCACGAAGCTAGAGTTTTTGAGCGATGAAAGCGAAGGACAAGAGACGAAGAACCAACTGGAGTTGTAGTTGCCCACGTTGGATTTGCCCTTTACCTTAACTTGAGGAAGGGCGGGTTTGTATTGCAAAGGACGAGTTACCAAGTAGTACAGCCCGTCTTTGGCATTCTTAAAGGAAAAAAGAAATTTTACCAGTTTTGGCGATGGGGGAGGAAGTTCGTTCCTAAGAAATAAGATAGTTAGGGAAGTAAGTTGGGTATACGAATTTGGTGTCAATTGAAAAGGTGCGAGCTTGACATAATTCAAAATTTCAAGAAGGTATGGAGCTACAGGGAACCTAAAATCAAACTCGATGTGCTGGGAGCTAATGGCTATGTAGCCAGATGGTGGATAGGCTGCATGTGAGCTCGAGGCGATGACATACACTTGACAGTTCGCTGGGAAACGAAACTCCTGATTGCAGGTCCCCACCTCTAGAAACTTAGCATTTGAGGGAAATCTTTTAAAAACTTCATGCTTTACTCTTCATTCAGCAACCTGATCTTGGACCTCCAAGTCGGTTTTGGAAGAAGTCACACTAACGACCTCCCTAGATCGCGAGATCGTTTCCTCAAGTTTCTGTGTCTCCATCACAAAGCAATATTCGGAGTTCGAGGTATCGTTGTCTCCTATGATATGGTTGCAACACTTTTGACCTGAATTCTCTCGGATAGAATTGGACATCTACAAAAGAAAAGGAAGAACAGTCAGGTCGTAAGTCGCGAACTAGACCTCAAAGAACTAGAAAAGCCCTAAAAATATCCCCTAATTCCATAAGCCATGCGCTTTACAATAGGGTGCCGCCTAATGACTGCACTCTCACCCTGCAATTAAAACACAAAACAAAACATAATAAAAATTTTATATTTTTTTCTTTTCCTTTATATTGGTGAGAGGTTTATACTCATCAGTGTACGAGTGCAGTTGTAGTCCAAATTTAAATTTATATTTTCTGGATGAGTCCAGGTCGTCCACTGAGAGATTTATTTATGGCAAAATAAAAAGAATGTCACACATAAACACACATTTTGACAAATTGGCAACAAGATTTTTTATGGTTTTTTTTAGACAACATATACGAGGAAATAAAACAAAGCAGAAATTGAAATAATTACTGAATGTAAGAATATGAAATTGGATAGTACTTGGGTTAAAACAATTTCAGTGCCAACCCTTTGATTCCCAAATTTTAATAGACAAGGTTAGTAACATTAATTTAATTTCAGATATGAGGGTTTGTTATTAAGTGCAATTAGAGATGATGATAGTTCTAATTTAAGCAATCCCCATACATGATATGTGAGATTCTAATTTAAGCAACTACCATAAATCCAATTACAATTAATACACAAAACAACTAAATTAATCATCCGGGTTTGGGTATGATAGCATTTCCAGTTCTAGTAACTTTCATACATGGCATGAAAGCTCTAAATTAGGCTTATGCTCCAATCCAAACCTAGTGATTTCTTAATTTAAAAATACACACTCATATTGAAATTTAAATTAAAATTACTCATTTAAAGCGTAACTTTCTTTGGGAATCATTGGCGTTGGACACTGTCCTTGCCTTAACCCAAGATTGGGTTTAGCTACTCATATTTATTTGTAAATTAATTAACAAGAATTTAAATGGCGTAATTTAAATGACAGAATTTAAATAACAGGAATTAAAATAGCAGAAACTAACCGGCCATTTAGGCAGTGAATATTTAAAAGACAAGAATTAAAATTGCAGAAATTTAAAAGGCACAAACTAACCAGCCATTTAGGCGGTGAATATTTAAAAGACAAGAATTAAAATTGTAGAAATTTAAAGGCATAAACTAACCGGCCATTTAGGCGGTGATTAATAAAGTAACAATAAATGACATAAGAATTTAAAAGAAGAAAGAAATGAAGTAAGATCACAAGAGAAAATAATAAAGAAAAGGAGAAAGAACAAGAACAATTCTCAAAGAGAGAATTATAAGGAAACAACTAAACTTTTATTCAAGAATAATAATCACACTTACAAATGCAATCAAGTGACCTATTTATAGGCCACAAGATGCAATACAAACCACACAATTTCAATTATTCAACTAGACATAATTATATCTAATGGGCACTCACACACTTAAAGTTAAATGGATTTTAGCTATAATACACATTTAAAGTTAAATGGATTTTACCTAAAATACATACCTAATAAAGCACTCATAAAGTTAAATGGATTTTAGCTATAATACACACCTAATAATTAAATGGATTTTAGCTAAAAGACACACCTAATAAAGCACTCACATAAAAAATAAAAATAGATTTCTATAAATTGATTTTTAATCTTCATTAGGATTAAAAATAATCCTTGGGCCTTCTACAAATGATATCTTTCATGGGATGCTCAAGTTGGGTCTTAATTCTTCATGGACTTTAATTTTTTTCATGGACTTTAATTCTCCATGGGCTTGAATTCTTTTTTCTTCATGGGCTTGAATTCTTCATGGGTCATGGGCTTGAATTCTTTTTTTTGGGCTTGAATTCTTCATTCTTCATGGGCTTGAATTCTTTTTGGGTTTGGAAGCCCACATTCTTCATACCTATAAATAAGCAATTAAATATTAGTAATAAATTATATATTATATATATTTATATGATATATGATATGGGATATTATATACTTATATATTATATAGATAATCCATGCATGCATTTCATTGAGTATGTATATTATATTTACATGTTTATTATAATATATTATATATTATATATATAGATATATATTACACATAACTATTCAATTAAACCAATTTAAAATCAAAATGGGGGTTATAATTATAACAAAAATTTTACAAAATTAACCACCAATCACCTAAGGTGGGGGGGGGTTGTGACTACGAGCCTAGTATTCCATGGAAGACTAACCCCAAGGTCATTGTGCCCGAAGGCTTAGTGAATACCTAACCAACGGATTCAAGTCGACTCCCCAAAAAACGGAAGCAACACCGGCAGAATTGGGAAGACCAGGGGGACCATTGACGGCTAACCGACGATAGACGGCCTTACAAAAGGAAGAGAAAAATGTCATGACAAACTTACCAATCACTGAGCCTGTCGTCTGTATGAGAGCTTAAAGCAAGCCCCGGACAGAGATGGTCGGCGCCTAAACTATCACGGATGAGAAAACCTGGTAGTAATGGAAGTCTCGAGAGAAGAAGGCAAAAGCAAAAGTGGATTTCAAAATAGCGTGAAAAAGGGAAAAAGGTAACACCCTTTACTATTTATAGCTCTAGCTCAATCAACCTAGACCGTCGAATCAAAACGACTTATGGCATGCCCCACATTCGTCGGTCGCACGATAGCTTATGAGCCCTACTAGTATATTCATGTGCAATAATAGGGGAACGTGAGCACTAAATGTGCCGCAAACAAGACGTGCTGCGTGAAACGACGAGATTTGAAGCCATTGAGCAAAAGTCAGAAAGATGGGCTAACAACTGGCACACGTCAATTTTCAGTCCAAAGATCGCGCTGCGAGTTGGAGGGCTTGTGTTATATGTATTTCTCGTACCACTCCTTATGGGCTAGACTCAGTCCAATGGGCCGGCCCAATCTCCCGGAGCCCAGAAGGTTCAGGTGACCTCATCAAAGAAAGCTCATACACCCCCGAAATTCGAAGCTCATAAAGCTTCCGATAAAGCTCCTAGCGAGCTCCCAGTGATCGACCTAACGAGTTCCCAATAAAGCCCCCAGTTCGCTGGACCGTTCAGCTCGCTGGCCTAAAACCTCCAGCTCGCATATATGACAAAGCTGCTGAACAGCTAGAGGCAAGGCCCACTTACTTTATCTGAAACGGACCATACTCCTCGTAATGAGGATCCCACTCCCAGTTTTATGCAGATGATAAGGATTGTTTGTCCCCCATTATATCATCTTTATATTTTTATATCTTATTCAAATTGTAAAGGCCCCGAATTATAAATAGGAGTTAGAGATATCATAAGGGGGCAAGGAGAATAATCAGATACAGCCGTTCTGGAAGAATAATCAGGGTACAATCGTGGAGTAGGTATTGTTATGGCTGAACCACGTGAAAATTCCTTGTGTTCACTCATATCTGTTATCTTTGTTTTCTTCCCCTTGACATTTTGGATTCAGTCACTGCGGCCCAAAACGAATCAAGTCGACCGGAATTGAATGTCGACATTTTAAGATGGTGTGGATGCACCAGATTCGTCCCACATCGGTTGCCCAGAGGGCAACCACTGAGGGGCTCATAAGTGCAGTGGGGCTCCTAGCCGTTGAAAGGTGAGAGCTAAAGAGTTAACCCTCCACTGTGGGCCCCATGATGACGACACAATGTATGTAATACCCCAAGAGCCCAAAAAAATGGTAGTATACGTCGAAGATAAGTAAAGAAGAAAACAACACCAGCTGGATACCTTTTGGGCTGAATGCAAGCAAAGAACTCCCAAGTTAAGCATGCTTGACATGGGGAAATCCAAAGATGGGTGACCTGGCCAGCGGATGTCGAACCACTCCAGAATTAAATATAAATCTTCTCTAGTTTGCAGCAAAGTGCACCCTAGGTCGTCTCTCACAAGGAGCCTTATCTTCTTCTACCAACAATGAGAACCAATATAAGCAACACAACAGTTTGTTTATGGGGGGGGTTTTGACAGAAAATTAAGTAACAAAACAGAAAAACAAATATAGATGAAAATTCGGTAAATGGAATGCAACCAGTTGTGTATTTATCCCCTATGTGAAATCTTCCTTGTCCAACCTATAGATCTTGGTTTGTTAGATGTTATAATCTCTGGATATCAAACTCAAAGCATCCCCAACAACCGTCCAAGGATTAGAATGATTGGAACAACAAAATGAATATAGAAATCTCTTATAAACAGAATGCAGCCATCCACTCTCTATTCAACCCATCCGGAGCTATGCAAGAACAACCATTCAAGCATACTATATTCATTTCCGAGATGTTATACCAACCGGCTACAACACTCTATTCTCTTAAGCATTCAACAGAAAATGAATCCATGCAAATTCACACAAACCTGCCATGAACTCCATGCACTCAAAAGTCTGTTCAAACTAAACCAAATGGAAATGAATAAGATTAAAACAAACAAACCAGGTTCTTGTAGCTCATCCGGGACTTAGATTCCACATGGGTTCAAGATACACAACCAGTTACAATAGCTCTAGCCTTTCATTGTAGCAAAGAAGACAAAAATGGAAACAAAATGAAGAAGACAAAAAAATGCTACAACCAGAAAAATGGCCAGAATCTCCTCTCAATAATGATGTTTTGAAATAAAATGCTAAGAGGCCTTAAATACATGGGTAAGAAAGGAAGATCTAGGAAGGCTAGGGTTGGGCCTAGCCCAACAAAAAATGAGAGATAAGTGAGCCCAAAACAACAAAAACGAGCAGCCCAAATGCAGCCTAAATCTGCCACTTCAAGTCATTTCTAGCTGCTTCTCTAGCCCATCCAATATTCCCTAAAGTTATGCAAGCTTGGATCCATAGAAATAAGAAAGAAAATAGTGTAAGGATGATTTGAAGTATAATAAAATGGAAACAATGAAATATCAGCAAAATTACTTCAAATTGTGTAATAAGATTGAGGTGAAATGCCAAAATATAACACAAATATGCATGCTATCATGACCCCCCTGGGAAGTTCGCGTACGCCCATTGGGGTAAGTTGTCATTGACCTTCCTATCGCTCGGTGCAAAGTGTTATAAAAATGTGTGTCAACATTTGGCACCGTCTGTGGGAATTCCCCCTAAATGGTCCCTACAACCCCCAATAAGAGAGGGGCCGATAGAGCCCCACCACACCTGCTGGGGGGGATGGTGTGGATGCATCGAGTTCGTCCCACATTGGTTGCCTAGAGGGCAACCACTGAGGGGCTCATAAGTGTGGTGGGGCTCTTAGCCATTGAATGGCGAGAGCTAAAGAGTTAATCCGCAGCTGTGGGCCCCATGATGCTGACACGATGTGTGAAATACTCTAAAAGCCTAAAGAAAGGGTTGTATACATCGAAGATAAATGAGGAAGAAAACAACACCAGCTAGATATCTTTTGAGTTGAATGCAGAAAAAGAACTCCCAAGTTGAGCGTGCTTGACCTGGGAAAATCCAAGGATGGGTGACCTCCCTGGGAAGTTCGCGTAGGTCCATCAGGGTAAGTTGTCCTGGACCTTCTTATCGCTTAATGCGAGGTGTTACAAAAATGTGTGTTAACAATATTTAATATTTTTTATTAATTTAAAATATTTTATTAGACAATACAAATATTTAAAAATAAAAATCTAATATAATACTTCTCATATATTAAAAATAACAAAAATCATTCCAATTATTAAAAAATAAAATAAATTATTATTTTACTATATCCCCTTTCTCTAACTCTCTTTCTGTCTTTCCCTTCCCTTCTCATCTCATTTTTTTTTTAAATATATAATATAAGATTATATATATATTAAAATTAAAAATTAAGAAAACATGTAAAGAATGGTTCAACCCAAATGGAGTTCCACGTTGTCAATTTAGAAAAAAGTAGTGCAAATAGGGAAAAACAATTATAGAGAAAATAAAAGAGATAAAGTTGATGATGGTTTTTGGGACCGACCATCGCGTGCCATCTCTGCGATTGGACCTCAGGAATGGTACCTCGGACTTGGCGATGTCGGATCTCGGGTGTAGAACCTGCAAGACAATGGAGGGCCGGGGCTAGGATCCCCCGGGGTGGACTTCAACGCTCAAATTAGTAGAGTAAATGTAAGTAGAAATAAATGCGAGAGCTGTAGAGCTTGGGGATACCTGACGAGAATCCTTGTCTTTTATAGGCGAACCCGTTTTGGGATATCTGAGATGAGCGGGCACGACTCTCGAGGATCTCGATCAAGTTGGAACGGTTCTTACGGTTCGGCCTGGATTTCTCGGGCTCCGCTCCGAATTGTTGACTTGCCATGTGTCGGTCTCTCAGGTGATCCACGTGACAGGTGAGACTATTAGCGCGTAAGGGTATTCTAGTAATTTAAGTTGGTACAACATCACTTACCCCCCACTCCTTGAGCTGAGCTGAAAATTATGCTGGGTCGAGGAGTAGCTTAATTTTTTAGGTTACTTGACTGTTGATTTTTCCCAAGACGCACAAGAGTGTTTTTAAACTTGAGATTAATGCCTAACAACCTCATTTACTACCTTGAAATTATAAGGGGTCCTTGGTTGGAGGGAAAAATTCGTTGGAGGGAAACATTCGTCATTTTGAATTTTTTCCCCACTTGGGTCCCCTTTATATAATCCCTAAAGCCCCACCCCACAATTATCATTTCAAGACAAGCATCCAACTTCTTGAGGTTAGTCTTTCCCATCCTCCTTTGCTTTTATTTTTTCTTGTTATTTATTTTTCGCATTCTGCTCCCTCTTTGTTTTTTTTAAAAATAAACCATTTTCTTCCTCGGCCAAGCGTCTCTGCCTAGCCGAGGTCGGCCTAGCCAGGCCTCGCGGCCGCGGCCCGTGGCTAAGTCGAGCTCGGCCATGGCCGAGGACGGCTATAGCCGACCTCCCTCAGGGAGCCCTTCCTGCTTTGCTTTTTTTTTTATATATATATTTATTTAATATACATATATATATATAAATATATATATATGGGCGCCCCTTGGGTCGGCCCTGGCCGACCCTTGGGGCTTTTGCCCTTTTTTTTTCTTTCATTTAATATATATACATATATAAATATATTTGTTAATAACCACAAAATAAGCTGACTAACTAGTTTCTTTGGCTCTTCTTTGTCGCAGGCGTGGCTCGAGATTTTCTCAAGCTAAAATCGTACCTTCTGAGCTCCCCTAGGCTCAAGTCCAGCCGTGGTTATTCTTTCTTGACCTCTACCTTTACTCTCCTGGTCAGTGATCTCCTCTTAGCTACTTCTACTTGTTTGTTAGCATGTCTTCTTCCTCTTATTCCTCTGATTCAGAAAACTCTAGTACTAGCTCTAGTAGTGAGGAACCGAACCTCAAGCTATCTAGTCCTTCCCATTGCCCCCTTCGTAGGCCCGAAAAACTTAAGAGGCCCGTAAGAGTTTCACCTCATCATTTTTTGGAGTCTCATGTGAGTAGTGATCCCAATCTAGGAAACTTACCCGAGGATCTGACCATGGACTACTCCACTATAACCGAGAGAGAGTTGTTTCCCCTCCTCAGAAAATACCACCTCATTCATGATGAGTACTGGTATAGTGAACCCCGAGGTATAAAAGCTCACCAGGCCTCCTATGGTTGTATCACCATCTATGAGCAGGCCCTGGCTGCCGGCCTTAGGTTTCCCCTCCGACTTCTGTAGTTGAGGTGTTCGCTGTCGTGGGGTTATGCCCCTCTCAGTTGACTCCCAATAGCTGGAGATTCCTATCTACCTTCGTTCTCTGCTGTTGAGCTCGGGACATTGAACCCACTGCCCAACTCTTCTTTAGGATGTTCAAGGTAATCTCCATTAGCAAAACTGAACCTCGATTTGCCTTTTCCCCCCTCAACCAACGTCAGTTCATAGTCAATAACCCCACATCGGTAAAACAATGAAAGAATAGATTTTTCTTTACTGGCTTGAAGGACGGGGGGGTCAGCTTCGGGGTGCCAGTTGAGTGGGCTTTCTAGCCCTCAAAGGTCCGTAGTCGCGAGATCACGCAGGACAAGCTTCATAATATTCAGATCTTGAGGGAGCTGAACCCTATCAGCGCTCGGGCTTTGATATGTGATCGTACCTTGTACTTGGGGAGTTTATCCACCCACACTTGCTTCGAGCCTGATGTTACTTTGGGTAGTCATTCTCCCACTATTTTCATACTTTTATGACTTATTTTTCTTGCCTCTAATATCTTGTTTGTGCATTTACAGCTGAGATGGTGAGCACGGCTTTCATCTGGGGGAAGAACAAATGGAGACCCATAGAGGACGAGGGGGCCCCTGCTCCTATGAGGGGAAAGGCTACCTTGAATCCTCCTCTTGCTGAGGAAGGAGAGCCTAGTCGCATTAGGAGGAAGAGGACTTCCCATCCTCCGAGACAGCTCATGCCAGCCCCCGAGTCTCCCCCACACTGTCCAGACCATGTTCCTGATTGGGGAGTGAAGGAAAGCGATCTCAGCCGGGACACTCAGGTGGCGAGACGCATGATTCACCACTTCGCCACCCCTGCCGATCGTCAGGTGCTAGTCGAGCAGTCCTCGAAGGCCATAGAAGCCACATTGTGCAAGTATTTGGCCCAGGTAATGCCCTATACTTTATCAGCATCTTCCAGGCTTATCTATGTTGCCCTTACTTGTCTTGCCCATTACAGGTGGTCACGCTCGTTTCAAACTTTTCTGAATGTTTCTCTCAAACTTCCAAGAAGACCTTGGAGCTAGACACACAGTTGCAGGAGAGGGATGAGTTACTAGAGAGCCATAGGAAGAACTTGGATGAGTTATCCTCTGAGCGGCAGGCTTCGGACCTACGTATTTAGGAGCTTGAGGTAGAGCTATCTCGGACGAGCTCCAAGCTATCCCGGGCGAACTCAATCATTCGCTAGTAAGAGCGCAAGTATGCTGAGCCCATCAAACTTCTTGATGCGAAGAATTTGCAGGACGCTTGGACAAAGGGATTTCAAGCTCATGCGACTGAGGTATTACGAGCTCATCCGGACTTGGACATGTCCAATGTTCGGTCTGTTGAGGAGATTGTGGCCGGGATGGAGGACTCGGAGATGGCCGACGATGATGATGCTCCTCCCAATGCTTGAGTTTTTCTTCTTTTTCTAGCTAGGATCTTTTGTACTTCCTTTATCATCATGTATTGGATCGTCTTGCTTTTAAACAATGCCATTTTATTTTGACTGTTCATCTTTTGATTGCGGACATATGGGCTGGGACTAGTTGCACCTCGATCCCTTCCATAGTTGACAAAGGTGAATCTGATCCTTGGTTCTTCCTAAGTCGACACACAAGAGGGTGTTGTGTTATAATTTTTCTTTGGCCATTAGTCCACCTTTAGGGGACAGCCTAAGGCTCGTGACCCTTGGATTTTAGCCACTCCCACGCGAAGGAGGGTGTTAGGCTAGAGTTTTTCCTTGACCATTAGTCCACCTTTGGGGGACAAGCTAGGGCTCATGACCCTTGGATGAATTTCTTTGTGGCCATTAGTCCACCTTTGGGGACGGCCTAGAGCTCGTGACCCTTGGATTTTAGCCACTCCCACGCGGAGGAGGGTGTTAAGCTAGAGTTTTTCCTTGACCATTAGTCCATCTTTGGGTGACAGCCTAGGGCTCGTGACCCTTGGATGAATTTCTTCGTGGCCATTAGTCCACCTTTGGGGACGGCCTAGGGCTTGTGACCCTTGGATTTTAGCCACTCCCACGCAGAGGAGGGTGTTAATTTAGAGTTTTTCCTTGGTCATTAGTCCACCTTTGGGGGACAGCCTAGGGCTCATGACCCTTGGATGAATTTCTCTGTGGCCATTAGTCCACCTTCGGGGACGGCCTAGGGTTCGTGACCCTTGGATTTTTCTTTGGCGAAGTGTTGTCCTTTGTGAAATTGCTATTAGATGGAGAGAATACGAAGCCTTGCCATTAGTCATAAAAAAAAAGAGTACAAAGAGGTTCGGGGAATTCCCCTACTCATTGATAAAACTTCCTTAAGTTTTGCACATTCCAAATATGCTTTAGGGGCTTGCCTTCCATGTCTTTTAGTCGATATACCCCCGGACTTAAGGATTCCACCACCTGGTACGGTCCTTCCCAATTCGGAGTTAGTTTATTTGCGTCCCGAGGATGACTCACGTCAAACCGTCGTAGTTCAAGATCTCCTAGCATGAAACTCCTAGCGTGGACTCGTCGGTTGTAATACCTAGCAATGCGCCGGTTATACGCGACTTGTCGAATTCGTGCCAGGTCTTGGAGCTCATCCATCAGATCTAAGTTGCACCTTAACCCTTGCTCGTTAATCTTAGGATCGAAATGCTTCACTCGGTAGCTCATCACTCCAATCTCGACAGGGATGAGAGCCTCCGAGCCATAACACAATGTGAAAGGGCATTCTCCCGTAGCCGTTCGCGGCGTGGTTCGATAGGACCATAGTATACTGGGGAGCTCATCTACCCATCGATCGTCTGCTTTCTCAACCCGAGCTCGGAGTCCTTGCAGAATGGTCCTGTTCGTTAGCTCCACCTGCCCATTAGCTTGAGGATGGAATGCTGCTTAATCCCCAATTCGCGACACCATTCTTGCACTGATCGGTCCTCGAATTGGGTGCCATTGTTCGATATTATCACCCTTGGAATACCGAACCGACAGATGATGGATTTCCAAAGGAATTGTTTTACCCTCCGGCCTGTAATAGTTGCCACAGGCTCGGCCTCCACCCACTTAGTGAAGTAGTTGATGGTTGCTATTAAGTACTTGTTCTGTCCAGCCGCTAGCGGAAAAGGCCCGAGGATATCAACTCCCCACCTGGCAAATGGACAAGGCGAAGCCAGGTGGGTGAGTTCAGCTGCTGAGGCATGAACTAGGTTGGAAGTTTTTTGGCATCTCTCACAAGTTCGGACCAACTGCCCAGCGTCGCTCATCATTGTCAGCCAGTAATACCTTTGTCGAAGTGCCTTCTGGGAAAGAGACCGAGATCCGATGTGACTACCGCAAATCCCCTCGTGGATCTCCCTTAGGATGTAGTCGGCCTCAACGGGCCCAACGCACTTCAACAGCGGCTGAGTGAAGGATCTCTTATAAAGGTCTGATCCGACTAGTAGAAACTTGGCAGCTTGGCGCTTAAGTTTCCAACTTTCTTGTTCCTCTTCTGGTAGCCATCCCTTGGTTAGATGTGCTACGATGGGATCCATCCAACTTTCTACCCCTTCCACGCAAAGTTGCTTTGCCTCTGTCTTTATGCTCCTCTGGGGCAACGACTCCATGTAGACAGCTCGGGAATTCCTAAGGAAGGAAGAAGCAGCTATCCTCGAGAGAGCATCCGCCACCGCATTCTGTGCACGTGGGACATGATTGATTTTCACCATCCGAAATAGCGCCATAAGATCCTTGGCTATCGCCAAGTATTGGGCCATGGCGTCCTCTCGGGCCTCTAACTCCCCTGTGACCTGTTGCACAATTAAATTCGAGTCAGAATATACCTCTAGATCCCTGACTCCCATCTATTCTGCTAGTCTGAGCCCAGCAATGAGCGCCTCGTACTCGGCCTCATTGATAGAGGCATTGAACTCGAAGTGGAGGGCATACAGCCAAGCCTGGCCATTGAGGCCCTAGAGTAGTAATCGAGCACCACTATCTCCAATACTGGAGCTACCATCCACAGAGAGAGTCCAAGTCTGGGAAACCCTTTTGTCTGCTTCTTTTGGTAGGGTACCCTCCACGATGAAGTCAGCAAGAGCCTGCGCCTTGATGGTCGGCCGAGGTCGATAGTCGATAGTCGTTGTCGAAGGCACTCAGCTCCACTGCCCATTTGAGCATCCTCCCCGACAAGTCTGGCTTTCTCAGCACATACCTCAATGGCTGACTTGATAGCACGATAATGTGGTGTGCCCCAAAGTAGGGCCTCAACTTTCGAGCGGAGATGACTAGGGCATAAGCCAACTTTTCTGTTGGAGTGTAACGAATCTCGGCTCCGGCCAACCTTTTGCTCACATAGTAGACCGGCTTTTGAACTTTGTCCTCCTCCCGTACCAAAACCGAACTGATAGCCTCATCCGAGGCAGCCAGATAAATGTATAGTGACTCTCCCGGCTGTGGTTTAGCCAGAACTGGGGGGGAGACTAGACACTGTTTCAGCTACTCAAATGCCTCCTGGCATTTCTCTGTCCATGCAAAATTCTGGACTCGAGTCAAGGCCTTAAAGAATGGCAATTGTCTTTCCGTAGATCTTGACAAGAACCTCCCTAATGCTGCTATCCTCCCAGTTAGTCTCTAAACCTCCTTGATATTTCGAGGAAGAGACATCTCGAGTATGGCTTTTATCTTCGAGGGGTTAGCCTCAATTCCCCGGTAATGCACCATGAACCCCAAGAATTTACCAGCTGTAACCCCGAAAGCACACTTGGCCGGGTTGAGCTTCATCTAATACTGGTGTAAGGTCCGGAGGCACTCCTCCAAGTCGTCCGAATGCTATTCAGCCAATAGACTCTTGACCAACATGTCATCCACGTAAGCTTCCATGTTTCGATTGAGCTGAGCCTTGAACAGTTTGTTGACCAACCTTTAATATATAGCTCCAGTGTTCTTCAGCTCAAAGGGCATGACTCGGTAACAATAGGTAGCCTTATATGTGATGAAGGTGGTCTTTTCCTGATCTTCAAGGTGTAGTGGGATTTGATGGTACCACTGGAATGCATCTAGGAAACTTATCAGCTGACACCCCGCTGTTCCGTCAATCAACGCATCAATCCTGGACAGAGGGTAACTGTTTTTCGGGCAAGTCTTATTAAGATCTTTAAAATCAATATAAAGCCTCCATTTTCCCGATCCCTTGGAGACAAGGACCACATTGGCTAACCACTCTGGGTAGTTGACTTCCCGAATATGATTAGCCTCTATAAGCTTTTCCACCTCCGCCTCTATAGCTTTAGCCAGTTTCGAGGCAAACTTCCTCTTCCTTTGCCTTATCGGCACGTAATTCGAGTAGAGCCCCAAGCGATGTGTCATGATCGCCGGGTCTATCCCTGGCATATCCAGGGTAGACCATGCAAACACATCTTGATATCAGCGTAAGAGTGAAAGGACCTCAGACCGCAAGGGCTCCTGTAACTTGGCACTGATTCGCACTGTTCGATCGAGCTCTTCCCCCAGTGGAACTTCCTCGAGCTCATCCACCGGCTCTGAAGTCTTAGGCTCATCCGGACTTTCCAAGATGAAACTAGTAACCACAGTGGGAGGGGCAGCCAAATTCTGTCCCTCATTTCGCTGCCCCTCCCCCCTTACCGACCTCTGACTTGCTCCTATACTTGGGGCTCTCGCTTGTTTCATCTCCATCTGTCCCTGATCGGCTTGAAGGACAGCATCCTGATTCGGTCTTGAGTATAACTCTGACCCCTTGGCAATAATGGCACTCAAGGAGGCCACGTAGCATTCCCTAGCCTGCCACTGGTCTCCTCTTACCTTGTCAATCCCTCCCGAAGTAGGGAATTTCAACACCATGTGATATGTACTCGGTACTGCCCTCAGAGCACTAAGCCTAGACCTACCAAGGATCATATTGTATGCCGAGGGCATATCTGCAACCAAAAAATCCAACGTCACCTGGGATTTATGAGAACCACTACCGACTGTCAGGGGCAGCCAGATCAACCCTTCAGAATGAATCACCATTCCATCAAAACCCACCAATGGGACAGTGACTGGCCTCAGCTGATCGAGCGTGAACCCCATCCCTAGGAACGCTCTCTTGTAGAGAATCTCTGAAGAGCTACCTAGATCCACGAGAATTCGCCTCATCTCCCACTCTCCCACTTGAGCAATGATCACCAAAGGGTCTGAATAGTTGGGATAGCTCGGAAGATCCTCCTCAAAGAAAGTGATAACCACCTTTTCCTTTACCATGCTCTTGGGAGCAGTTGAGTGGGACCCTGAAACTGTTCCTACTGCTAGCGTGTACAAGATAAACTTCTGTCCCCCCTCCTCGGCGGGCTATTTTCCTTCTCTCTGGGGCGGTGTTCAGCTTCGCTCTCGAAAGCGATCTCGAGTAGGAGATCTCCCTCGATGCTCCAGCTTGGATTCTACCCTGCCTGAGCTCGTAGCTCCTCGACCAACGAAATCCTGGAGATAACCTCCGTTGATAAGCTCTTGTATTTCTTCTTTCAATTGGATGCAGTCCTCAGTATCATAACCGTGGTCGCGGTGAAAACGACAATACTTCTTTTTGCTTCGAGTGTTGGGTGGAGACTTCAGCGGGGGAGGATGCCGCAAATAATTCTTATCCTCCAATGCCAGGAGAATCTCTGCTCGACTGGCATTGAGGGGAGTGTAATTCACCGGGCTTCCACGTGCACTCCCAAAACCCAGGCGATCTGGAGCTTGGGAGGGGGGATAGTCCGTCTTCTGCTCCACCACTGGCTTTTTCTTCTCTTTTTCTCTTTCCTTCCTGTCAGGTTGTTCTGCCCGCTTCACCTTCATCACCTCTTCAGTGTTGATGTACTTATTAGCCCGGGCTAGGGCCTCTGTGAAAGTACAAGGTGGAGTCTTGGCCAATGACTGAGCAAATGGCCCAGCTCTCAAGCCATTTTGAAGAGCCACCATTGCGATCCGCTGGTCGAACTCGTCGATACTCAATGCCTCCTCATTGAACCTAGCCATGAAATCCCTTAAGGATTCACCTTGGTTTTGCTTGATGTTTACCAGAGCCATGGAAGACTTTTGGTGGCGCTTCAAGGGAGCGTAGTGGGCTAAGAAACAGGTCTTCAGCTCTTCCCAACAGTTGATGGAATGATGGGGAAGGCAGGAGTACCAAGTCCAGGCATGTCCTCCCAAAGTAGCCGAAATGCCTAGCACCACATCGCGTCCAACCCCGATTGCACCAGCATGTGAGAGGAGAAAAGCTCGACGTGGTTATAAGGATCTGTGCTTCCGTCATAGAGCTTGATGAAGGGGATACAAAACCTTTCCGGCGGAACCTCTACCATAATGCCCTTACTCAAGGGTTGGTTAGAGCCGAGGTGGAGCAACTTTTCCTTTCCCTTCTTCAGTTCCTGGACTTGCCTCTCTAGGAAACGCAATCGCCTCTCTTGCGAAGTCCCCCTTTCTTGTGAGGGGGCAGAAGTAGATCCTGCCGCCTCAGAGGAGTGGATTTCCTTACCCGTCTGGCGGGATTGACGAGGCTCCCAAGTAGGAAGAGGTGACTGATGCTCCGCCCGCTGAGAAGGCACATGCGAACGATGCTGTTCATTCTGGTGTATATAACCAGTCAACAGCTCAGTTAACTGTTGGACCTGGTTTTCCAGCCTGGTGAGTCGGTCTTCCAGCATTGGATTGGCCGGAAGTGGTGGATTCTCCCATTGCAGTGGGGCCTCTAGATTGGCACCAATCTGGCTACAAGTCACGTCTCTTCGGGGAGCCATGTAGTTAGTTATGATGAGGAGCAAAAGTCGTTTGACACTCGTGGAAAGACCGAGGTCCGAGGTGAAGAGTTGAAGTCTGAAGCGCGAGGTAGGGAAGGAAGAGGCTGGCAAGTCTGGACGTCATCCCCACGGTGGGCGCCAAATGATGATGGTTTTTGGGACCGACCACCATATGCCACCTCTGCGACTGGACCTCGGGAATGGTACCTCAGACTTGGCGATGTCGGACCTCGGGTGTAGAACCTGCAAGACAATGGAGGGCCGGGGCTAGGATCCCCTGGGGTGGACTCTGACGCTCAAATCAGTAGAGTAAATGCAAGTAGAAATAAATGCGAGAGCTGTAGAGCTTGGGGATACCTGGCGAGAATCCTTGTCTTTTATAGGCGGACTCGTTTTGGGGTACCCGAGATGAGCAGGCATGACTCCCGAGGATCCCGGTCAAGTTGGAATGGGTCTTGCAGTTCGGCCCAAATTTCTCGGGCTCTGCTCCGAATTGTTGACTTGCCACGTGTCGGTCTCTTAGGTGATCTACGTGGCAGGTGAGACTATTAGCACATAGAGGTATTCTAGTAATTTAAGTTGGTGCCACATCAAAAGTGATAAGGATAAATTCATCGTATCATAAAATAACTTATTAATAAAAGTGATAAGAATAAGAGTTGTCGCACAAGAAACTCTGTTAATATCATGACAAATGATATCAAAACTAACTCAATGACGGCACAAGGGTGCACATTGGGTGGTTGTAGGGGGCAACCACAAGCACTTAGATATGCTACTTCAAAGATTGCATAGGAGAAGATGGAATAAATTAGAGGTACTTTGTGCCAAATTGCTTTGAGATGGAGTAGGCAAAGGTTGCCCAAAATTGACTTGCTGGGGCTTAGGCTGTAACACCCCGCCTTCCAGGGCATCAATATATGCTAGGATTTTTTTTTATTTTCATCAAACATAAACTGGCAATAAATCCTCAACATAACATAACACTCCCAAATATAACAAAGGAATGATGTTTTTCTTACATAAGCGGAAGCAAGATCAGAACCTGTAGGAAATCTCAGAACATAACATGTGCGAGTACATACACATCGCTCACTTAACATAACATTACAGACTTTATTAAAATCTTAAACAATACATCCGGATAAAACAGATAGTTCTAGTCCCATATAGGACCCACAAAATCCTCACCATGATCACGCCTCGACTACTTCCTTGCCCTTCCGACTGCTTGTCCCGCCTAGAACGTGGAATATTCCAGGGACAAAATCCAATATTAGAAGATGAAATCTTCTAAGTGAGGGTTAGATAAGTATGAATGAATGATACATGATGCATGGACATTTATAAACACCATAATGTAACTTCCCAGGCCCACTAGCCCGGCTAGGAATCCTAGGCAAAATCCTGAACCTCTGCAGGATAGGCCTAACATTATTCCCTCATTGCCCTAAGGAAATTACAGCTACACTCTGAGGGTATCGTCCCAACCCCATGCACGCGTTTCAATATGACAAAAATACCGTGTCGTGCACATATCACGTTTTCCCATGCAACAGTTTATGAATGAAAAATGATCATAACGTATGAATATATCATGCATAAGAAGGAAATCATATCATTTGTGGGATGTAGGAACAAAACCACTTACCTTTTACAGATATCGGGATACCTCGAAAAAAAAACGTGAAACTTGACTCGATTTGCGTGCCAATCTCGAATTTCGCACCAAAAGACTCACCTCACTTCCCAAAGCACCCTAGGCAATATATTTATTTAAATCATCAATAAAACCTATTTTTCCTTAATTTTCTTGCCTTTTTCTCTATTTTTCTTTTATTTTTCCTCACTAATATTCCAAAATAAATACCTACACTTAATTTTTTTCAAATCTTTTTACATAGGAAATTCTAAAATAATTTTCCAAGATATTTAAAAAAAATTGCACGAAAAACCAAGGCCGCACGCGCCCACACACGCTGGCGCGTGATAGGGCGAGTGAGACTAGCGCGTGGGGCCCACGCGCCGGTCGTCTTTTCCTGCGACGGTCATGCTGGAAAATTCCAAAAACCATGCCATTCGAAAGCTTATGAAGAGTCGATCACCATGGTACCTGATTTAGCTCCAAAGGAGGTCTGGAAGTGCTCCAACGAAGCCCTCGAAGTCTCGGCCAGGCGGACCGCCTAGGTTTCCGACGAGGCTTCGATTCGCCTTCGTTTCTGCTCCGTTGCTCACGAAATGCTCCAGATATGGCCTTCAAGCTATGGGCAACAAAAGCCCTCTATCATTTCCTCTCAATTTGTTCGAAAAAGGCGTCGATTTGAAGTTCCAATTTTGTTAATTTTCGGCCTCTTCGTCCGCTATTTATAGGCGATCTTCGAGCTACCAAATGGCCTTGGATGGCTTACCCATGGCCTTAGGAGTCTTCACCGCCCCTCGGTCGATCCAAAAGCGCCGATATTCGCCTGCAAAAGCGAGTTGCAGGCGACCTATTTTTGGCTAGCTTTCTTGGCCCATTTTCTCGAAATTTCGACCACTCCGGTGGCCGTTGTCGGCTCATGATGCGTCTAAAGAGATCCCCGACCATCCCTTGTGCTAGCCCATTGCCTGAAACGGCCAGCCAGACCTTGTTCACCATTGTCAGACTCCATTGCTATGGAGTTTCTGAAAATTACGGATTTGCCCCCTCAGATCTGATTTTTCCATTTTGGCCCTTTTCCTCACAACCCCAATACTTTCTTTAATTTCATTTGAGCCCCTTAGGTTCCAATCTTTCAATTTCCTCTTTGTCACTTTTGCAAAAAATGACATTTTGACCCCCCTCGGGCAACTCTGAAAAATTACACTTTGGCCCGTTTCTTCGTTTTAGCTTTAAATCTACTCGTTTCTTCCTGAAGCTTCCGAAGGGTTGTTCTACTCGACAAACCGAAACTTCCCTTAGCTTCTGTTATCATTTCGGGAGTTTCTTATGAGAATTCAGTTTTGCAGCTTAGACGGCAACTGTATTTTATCTGTACCGAAAACCGTTCCTGATTCCAATTCTTTCGGTCCTAAAAATCACGCCTCGATATGCTCATTAGAGGCATCCCTATTTCCTTAATTAATTAAGCTTTAGGGTACTCCTTTCGACTGATTCGGTAAATTTTTTGAGATTTTCTGATACCGAATTTCTCCGAATTTTTATTTTTCCTTTAAAATAATAACCCAAATTTCTTGGGTATTATATAGGAAAAGGGTGTGACAACAACTAAGATGTCATCCACAACAAGGGTGTTGTGAGTTTAGGTGGGAAGAATGTGAAATACCATGAATCCTTAGTGCTAAGGGCTAGCCTTCCACTTAGGATGGTCTTAAAAGTATATTATTTTTGAAATGCTCAATTCATATGATTTATGCTTTATGTTTAGCATCCAAGTAGAATGGTTGGTCCCTTCCTTCAACTGTTTAGGGGTGGAGGTGCTCCACGAGAGAATCTGTTAACCTTATTACAAATAAAATATAATGGTCGATTAGTGTTTGATGGGACCATAAAATATAATGACCTTATAAAAATATATTTTCATTAATATTAGTGAGGTTTGATTTTTCTTTATAATTAAGTTAAGCTGGGTTTGAATAAAAAAATTTGGAATCTATAATAATTAATTATTGAATTTTATATAAAATCCAAATTAATCTTTACCAACACCTATGTGGGGATAATATTTTTACTCGATTTGATATCGTTGGAAAGTGCCATCGTTCACTAGCAAGTCTTGATAAAAGAGGAAATTGGCAAAACTCCCAAATTTGAGAGTTTCACTCAATTGAAGGTTTCAAGAGTCCCAACTCCTAGTCAATAACTATGGAGGACGTTGTGGCCAATTGAGGAGAAGATTTGAGGCATAAATGCACTTGTACTTTACTAAAAAGGTATTGTGGCACCTCAAATTTGTAAAATGTCTCATTAGACACATGTATTAAAAAAAATAAAATTATTAAACACCTCAAAAAATAATAAATAGGATGAAGGGTGGAAGTGAAATTCATATGCCAAGGGTTTTAGGGTTTTTTCTTTTACTATTTTTTTTTATCATTTTCTATTATTTTCTTGTACTTTACAGACTATCCAACCCATTATCGAATCCATCGTCGTTCTTGCCATTGTTGAGCCTGTCGTGGTTCCTGTACTAGAGCATTGAATTGATTGCAGGTTTATATATATATATATATACACACACGCACGCGCGATTGATTGCAAGTTTATATATATACCACTTTTGTAGTAGGTTTATGTATATATAAACCCATTGTAACATTGAGTTTATATATCTTTATGTATATATAAGTACATATATATAGGTATTGTTACTCTGATCGATTACAAGTATATAGGTATATATATATATATATATGTATTGTTGGTTGAATCGATTGCATGTTTATATATATACACATATTAAATTCACTGCAACAATGGGTTTATAAATATAAGTATATATATATATATATATAAATCAACTGTTGCTCTAATCAATTGATTTTAGGTTTATATATATAAACCCAACATTCGGCATCCCTATTGGAGGCATCGACCTTCGATTTGTTTCTCTCTCATACAATTTATTTCTCTTGTTGTAGATATATATATCTCCAATCTCTTGAAACAATGGCCATGTTTCACACGCTCATTAGCACGTGTTATCACTTTCATTGTTGAGGTGCTTAATAGTTTCACTTTTTTAAAGTACAAGTGTTTAATAAGACGTTTTAAAAGTTTGAAATACTACAAGACTTTTTCATAAAGTACAACATTTATCCCATTACCCTAAGGAGAAAATTGAAGAAATCATTGATAAGAAAATAAAAAGAATATACAAAACTAAGAAAGAACACAAAATTGTCAAATATGTTATTTTTTAATTGGAAACCAAAACCAAAGGCAAAAATTTGAAAATGAAAACTAAAGCTTTATCAAATGACCCCTTAGATAATGACTGTGTTTTTGTTAGAGATGTTTTATGTCGTATAATTTTTTTAATTAATTTAATAACTATTGTAACAATTATTAATTTGTTGACATGAGTATTAGTATTTGGTACCGAAATAATTAAGAATTAAATAAATATATAATTAAAATTTAAATTGATAGAGTATAGATATTCAACAAATATAAAGAAATATATCTATCGATTCTATTATGCAAGTAAACACGTGCTACTATTTGGTAATTTAAAAATGCTCTTTAATAATTATAGAAATAAAAAGATAACTGTATCAACATGTTTTAAACCCTTTCCCTCCAATTTGAATTAACCTTATTTTATCGTACATTAAATCTAATTTTTATTTAAATTTTACCTACAAAATTAAATGACTTGTAATTTCGAATAACAATCAAATAGATTTTCTTTTGACATCTTATTCATTCAATATCTTTTATTCTATTATTAAATACCCTTCAATAATTCTTTCAAAATGTTTCAAACCCATCACCTTCAATTTAAGATAAACTTATTTTACCACTATGCTAAATTTTTTATTTATTTAAATTTTATTTACAAAACTCAGTAATTTGCTACTTACAATCCCCAACAGATAAATATTTCTTTAAAATTTCATTTATTTAACATGTACTCTATTATACAAGCAAACACCACATTTGGTGTTATCATTTTTGAAGCTTGGTCAAACTTTGATAATTTCAAATATACCATTCACTATTTTTAAAAATTAAAAATAAATGTATCAACAAGTTTCAAATCCATGCCCTCTGAAACATCCATCTCTTTAGAGTATTTTTCATGTCATAATTTGAGATTTTCTTGAAAAACTTTTACCATAAAGGATCTTCATCAACTTTTACGATTTACATCTTGTTTTTTTCAAAACATTTATTTGATTAACTTTTCATTTTCATCATTTATTTTTTCTCAAATTCATTTTATATTATTCTCTTAAGGAATATTTAGGGAGATTTATCTCTAGTGGCCTTACATTTTCTACAAAAACGTTGGTATTCAGTTTAGTTCATTAATATTGTTGTTGTTAGACTATAACAATTAACATTTATTTTGAAAAAATTCAGCAAACAGTCGGTAGAGTCAGGTACAGATACAAGGTGGGAGACCAATATAGTTAAAGGGGGTGCTCGATCAACTGTTCGAGAAAGCATATAAATGTCCCCGAAGAGGTTGCCCAAAGAGATTGTTTCAAAAAAGAATGGTTTGTAAGGTAGAAAGTAGTTAGAAGACACGCAAATATTTCTCCAGCATAAGCTCTCCAATACTTAAGTTACACACTATTAAGGTAGAAAAAGTGTGCAAATAGTTGTGGTCCAATTATGTGAAGTCTATCGTGAATAGTTACATGGAAGACTAGTATGAGTTACTTGAAAAGCTAAGCAAATTTTGGTTAAAAGTTGAGATATCAAAATTAAGGATGGGAAGTCTAGATTTGGATTAGAAGTAGGGGATTGGCCTTAGAGGTCTCAACCATAAGAGGTCGAAAAGTATTTATAGACATTATACAGTGATTGGGACACATGACACACATGTGAGAAAAGTGTGACTCACCAAATTTTGGGTCACACAACTCTCCCGACCACATGCAATTGTCCCAAATTTAAGCTCGGAAGGATCCTATTGAGAAACCCCTATAGGGGAATGATCTCCCAAAGAAAGAAAACCCAAAGAGAAGCATGTCATGTTGTGTAGGACAACGTGGGGTAAACAGTACGTGAGATAGGTCTCCCTAAAGGTTTTGGAGAAGATCTCGCTCGTTTTTCCCATCTTCTTGACTTCTCCATGGTCACCTTGATGGCAAGCTTCTTTTTCCCTTTACTTATTTTTGCCTTGATGGCAAACTTCTTCTCCCTTTCTCTATTTTATTTTTTCTCTTACACTTACTTCAAACCTCTCAAATGAGAGGTCCTTCCCCAATTTATAGAGACTCTTATCTTCTATATGAAAAAACAAATTAATATAAGAGATTTTTTATTTTATTTTTATTTTTGAAATTTTCTCTTTTTAAAAAGTATTCTTACAAATACATGTGATAATAAAGAAAGAGAAAAAGAGTCAATAAGAATGGCTTACAAACCATTCTTAATGGTGGAAGTGCCTAAGAGGCTGGCAAACTTATACTTGCATGTATGCATATATATATATATATATATAGAGTTTTAATCTTCTAAATAATATTAATATGATAATTCAAATATAATGATATAAAGTTCACCTTATCAAGTTATTGTGTTGAAATAAGTAAATGAATAAACCCCACGTAATTATTATATTTGAATTGTCATATCAGTATTGTTTAGTATAAACTAAATAATATTATTTAAAAAATCAAAAACTTTATATATATATATATATACATACATACACATATTGCACATATATATTTAAACTATTTTACCCACTCACATGCCTAAATAAATGTTTCTCAAAATTAAATCTGAATTTATTTCCTTAAAGCTTCAAATATTTTAAAATAATTTGGAGGTCTTACATACTCGACCAACTAAACATTTCTCGAAATTAAAGGCAAATTTATTTCCTTAAATCTCAAAATATTTTAAAACATTTTAGGGTGTTACGTCTTCCAATTTAAAATAAACTTGTTTATCACCATACTAATCTGATTTTTATTTAAAGTTTGCCTACCAAAACTAAATAACTTGCAACTTCCAATCACAATAAAATAAATTTTAGTTAAAATGTTACTCATTCAATGTCTATCTATTTTATTGTTTAAGAAAATTTTACCATTATATTAAATCTTATCTTTATTTAAATTTTGCCTACAAAACTAAATAACTTACAAATTTCAATCACCATTAAATAAATCTTTATTTGAAATTTTATTCTTTCAATATCTATTTTATTATTTAAGTGCATTTTGGTGTCAAATTTTCTGAATTCCAATGGCATCATTTGAATATTTTATTTAAAAAAAACTTTTTCATATATAATATGAAATCAATTATGTAACTACATTCAAACTCATTTTCATACACATGGATCGCATGGATCACACTCTTAGTTTTATATTAGCAAATCAGCCATTTGATGTTACTAAGATTGAAGCTCTATGAAACTTTGGTTATTCCAAAAATATCCTCCAATATATCTAAAAATAAAAAATAATTCGCTTCACAAATTTAAGTGTAAAACGTAATTAATCATTATAATTCTTATTACTTCTATTCTCTTTATTCAAACTCTTTCCCACTTAACTCACTTTATTAAAATGACATTAGTGATAAAGTTGGAACTTAAGATTGACATACAAGTGACTTAACATTAATAAGAGTACTTAAAAAAATATATATATTAATATGAGAATTCGAATACAAGCCCCCACGAATATAATATAATGGTAGAGTACTTGGAGATATAATGGTAGAGTACTTGGAGATTCACCTGGAGTATTGGGATTTGAATCACTGCGATGACTTAAAAGAAAAAATTATTACTAAAAATTAATAATAAAGTTGGAAGATATGTTTCACATTAACTGTACTAAATGTTTAATTCTGAGTGTGTGTAGACTGTGATTGCATCAGCATTTATTCAGAGATACAACCGTAGAAAAATCACCTGTTTATGAAGATTAGTTGGGCGGTGGTAAATTATTAAAAAAAAAAGAAAGGAAAATCCGAATACAAGTATAAGAGAAGATACATGCAATCCACCTACCGGTCTATTATCATTCATACTACCGGTCTATTATCATTCATACTCCAATCAACTTAGATCAAGTTTCCGTCCGGAACAGCTGGTAGAATTTAGAAAGAAGAAAACTTCATCCCACTCGGGTTCAATGAATCAGGCCCCCGCCCCCACACATACAAAACACATATACGTGTGTGGCTGTTATCTTTCGGACAAAAACAACTGCTACTTGCAGCGCGCTCTTCCGCCAGCCAGCCAGCCAGCCATCCCTCTCTCCACACGGCTATTTGAAATAATCAGCCGGAATATTCCTTCACCGCATTTTTCGGAGCCATGAAGCCCCCCAATGCCTTGACTACAAGGGCAACCAACACAATCTTCACTGCCACTCCAGAATTGGCTCCAAATGTGAAAAGGGTTCGTGATTTCCGGCCATCCGGTGCCAGATTTCCGGTCGCCATGTCGACTAGATCGAGGATGGACACGTCTTCTTCCGTGCACTCTTTGTCGCCGGCCGTTGCATCGAACACTGGGTCGGGGCCGGGCCGGGGTTTACCCGGGAAGTTACAGGATTTTGAGGAGGACATAGAGAAGGTAATCTATCTATCTATCTATCTGTCTATCTATCTATATGTATATATATATATATATATTATATCGACGAGAACCGATAGCCACTATCATTTAGGCATGCACGGGTGAACTCACTGAATACATGTTATAATAGTCCACAAATTACATGCACAGTTAGGTTTATAGAAATTTGTGTGAGCTCGCCTTAGAGAGGTTCGAAACCCTAAACAGCAGAGGAGGCTACTGTCGCCTCTTACACAAGGCCAAGCCTGGGTTGGGAAGGTGATATTATTTCAGAATTTCAAGATGGCAGATGTGATGCTTTTTTCTGAGAGGGAACTTATGTTGCTTGTGCAGTCTATTTACAGGTGCAGATTCTTGGCAATTTTTGCAGTTTGGGGATCTTTGGTGGGCTCTCTCCTATGCTTCATCAAGGTAGTATTCTTACTAAAACTATAATGATGTGCTACTTTTTTTTTTTTTGGGAAGAATGGAAGTAAAATAATTTGTGCTGGAAGGGGCTTGTTCTTGATTTTGTTTATCTAGAACAATGTAAAGAGTTGAAAGCGCCCTTCCAGGGAATTTGGAAGGCTGGGTACAAAAACAAGTCTCCCCCAACCTTTGCCGGAGTGTTTGGGGGGTGGGGGCGGCTTGTGTATCAGGGATGCCCTTTAATAGAGTTGTAATTTTTGTTGTTTCTGATCCAAGAATTGAAAAGAGGATCATCACCTGGAGGCCGAGAAATCAAACCATTAACAAAACCTAATTTGTTCTTTACCAAGAGAGCAATTAGCATCGCGCGGCTCCATGACACATAGTTGTCTTTAGTAAGTGGTTGAGAAACTAGCAGCAATCTAGGACTATTAGAATGATACAGGAAATAAGGACTTGAGGCATCATCAATAGCAGATGTGCTCATTGACGGAGAACAAATTTTCGGAAATGAAGTCGCCATAGAACAAGTTTGAGCGATCAATTAGATTTGAAGGAAAGGAAAACAATAACGGAATAAGATCGCAAGATTCACGATCCCTAAAAGTGAAGAAGAAGGAAGATGGTAATACCAACGGTAATATCGATTTGCAGAACTTCGAACAACGGAGATTCACAACAACATTGGAAAAAAAATAACACACGGCGTCAATCCAAGAAGGAAGGAAGCATACCTAGAATTCACGGCATCAAAGATCGACAGAGAATGAGAATTGAGTCTGGGGTTTTGAGGGTTTGCTCTGATACCATAACAGAGAGGAAATACACGAAGGGGATAGAAAAGCCTCATCGATCCTCTTTACTCATTGAGATCTCGGCCTTAAATATAACCTAGAACTAATAGAGGCAAATTACAGAAATGCCCTTACAACAACAAAAATACAAATGATAAGAAACTAACAAACAACAACATCAATGTGTAAAATACAATACAAAACAGAAAGACAGAATGAGCACTTTTGTAGGGTGGCCATCACTTCACCTTAACTTTTTCCTTCCAGCAAAGGACATGGCTGAAACATGGGGGCAAGATCAGAAAGATAGAATAATGAATGCACTATTAGAGTTTGTTGTATTTCTGTATTTTGTTCTTCATAGACTAGGCAATTGTCATCAACGGCTCCAAGAGGCGTAGTTCTCTCCAGTCAATGGTTGAGAAACAAGAATAAGACCGGGATTATCCGAATGATGGATGAAGAAAGAATTGGAACCATCATCGATGGTGGAATTGCTCATCGATGAGGGAGATGCATCGGGAGTGATAGACACCATAAAGGAAGAGGTATTTTGAACAGACAACAGAAGATCAACAGAAAACCAGATCTGTCCAAAATAGCAAGATCGCTGGAAGAAATCGCCAGAAGAAAACAACGACGATCGAGAGAAAATGTCAAAGGAAAAACAACAAGAACGAGAGAACCAGATACCACGACGAGACTGAAATGGAATCATTGGAGAAGAGGTCGAAAACAAGACACAAACCGCTGGACACAAATCGCCAGAGAATCGATGACGAGAGTAATCGAAACAAAGGAAGGGGAAAAATGGAAGCCCTAATTTTGCTTTGATACCATATTACAACAGAGACAAGGAAGATGTAAAGAATGCCTCATCAATCTTTCATTCATAGATCTCGGCCCTTTAAATACCTAGAACTAATACATCGTCTAATTACAAGAATGCCATTGGTTTATCAATATAACAAACTAAACAATACAACAACAATACAAAGCATACAAACTATCAATATAACAAAAAAAAAAATACAGAAATACAACAATACAACAAACTCTAATATGCACATAGGCATAGGAACTCTTATGCAAATTGACAAGGTCAAGTGCCTTAGCACAGTGCAACAAAGGCACGGTTGAAAGTAGAAATTCTTGGAGAGCAATTACATTTGACAAAGCAGAGCATTCTTTCTTTCTTTACAGTCATCATTTCATCTTGTATTCTTCCTAGTTCCTACCAACAAAGGAAATGTCCTTAACACAAGGGCAAGGATTAAAAAAAAAAAAACAGATAAGGAACACACACAGGAACTCCTATGCAGACTGCAAGATTGAGTGCCTTAGCACATTGCAACAAAGGCACGCTTGAAAGTAGAAATTCTTGGAGACCAATTACATTTGACAAACCTGCGTATTCTCTACTTCTTTGCTCCTTTGGTCTGTTATATTGCCAACATTTGAAGAAATTCAGGAGTAATGATTCAGGCTTGATAAATGGTTAAATGCATAGGCGAGCCTCATGATTCATTAACATAGCTCTTCTGACATTTTTCATCATTTAGAAATGCTACTTATAGCCCCCTCAAGAAAGAAAAAAAGGGGAAATAAGTATCCTTAAGAGCCACAAAGTACTAGATAATAACTCTAGATGACAGGGACTTAAGTCCTAACTACGAGATTTTTTGCAAATATAGATTTCAAGAAACCATGGAAAATTTCCCATGGATTGATGGGAGGGAATCCCTTGATTGTTGAAGAATCTATGGAATGTACAAAATTGATTAGAAGTATTCTTTGTGGCATGCAGGGTTGCACTTATGTTCTGGAGTCTTTCAGACAATACTTTCTGACCCGGGGAAAGGTGATTTTCTTGCTGGTTGAGGCCATCGGTGGGTTTTTTGCTGGTTTCTTTGAGTTTTTATTTTTCTTTAAGAATTTGAGTTCTAATTGCTTTAATTTTTTAGTTGCATTCATGGAGAAAATCAAAGTGATCTTGATATATTGTTGCATGTCCTTTCATGTTGTGAAGCAAGCAACCAACAACAAAATTGCTTGCCCCTAAACTACCAGATTTACTTTTACCCATGAAAGAGTAAAGTAGAATCTATCAAGAGAGAGGTGCTAAATAAAATGGCGATGGGGACAGTACCTATAAAACCACAACCTAGGAAATTGCTAACTAGAGGGAGGGTTGTTGGCCACCCGAGTATTCACACAGCTTGTTTGGATAATACCTGAACCAGTTCTATGTTTTGTGCCTATCAAGTGGCAATGTAATCATATGCCTATATCCTTATCAAAAGAAAATCTCCAATGAGGAGACACATTTATTGGTTTTATCATTCTTGACCAAGAAGTAAAGGATAGGTGATTTATAAAGGCTTCACTAGCAATATACTATTTAACAATTTCCATGATGGTGTGTGTTTGGGGGGGTTTCATATCTCAGATCACTCTGTTCACCACCTTTTCTCTTTTCATATACTATTTTCCACCTTTACCTCTAGCAAACTTAAGCTACTGAAAATGAGCATATTCAAGAAATTAAATTGTTTAGACAGATTGTATGATTGAAGATGGCTAAGCATTAAAGTGTATAGGTGCCTATGCACACTTACAAGTGAAGGTGGTATTGGGGGACTATTTTCATTTGTCTGAGTGAACTTATAATGTTTTCACCTTTACCTTAGCAAACTTAAGCTGTTGGAAATGGTATCTGTACAAATAAAGGAAATCAGAAGTTGTAAAGACCTAGTGTTTCAAAATTTAAGTATTGAAAAGCCTAAAGGAGAGAGCTTAATTTATATAAACCCATACCTTTTTTTTTTTTCCTTTCTATTCTAATTTTTAGTATGTGTTTTAGCCTCAAGCTTGCACTGCAACTTTTGAAGTGTTTCGCCTTTGTCCAAGTAATAGGCATGTGTTTGATGTGCTTCCAAGGTGTGCTCAGTTCTAAAGAACACCAAAAGCACGTGTAGATGCCTATCACTGGCATGCTAGGAATGCATTGCATAGACGTAAGGCATTAATGAATGGATGGACACACGGTGAGCAAGATACTTTTACAACAATTTACAGAACTACAAATGCACTTCTTAGCAAATATTAGAGCTACAATCTCAAACTCAAGGTGGTTCTATTAATCAAGTGTTTATCAATTAGACGTGGAAATCCTAGAGATTTGACATTTATTTGAAAGTACCATATTTAAGTGCTGATATAGACGGAAGATTAAGGAAATAAACACGAGACACTTAAAGGAAATGATGGAGCTAAGTTAGTTCAAAGAGGATTGGACATTGAGAAATTATGGCAACTTATTATGATGAGTGTGAGAAGTCAGAGATAGAATTCCAACCTAAAAAGGCAGCTTAACAGGTGGAGAGATTCTCCTCCTTATATATACCTCAGATCTCCCTTGCTGAGGCGATATGGGATTCTCACACACATCTTTCCTCCCCCCCGCCCCCCCCAATGCCGAAACTTCTCTAATAACTGATACATGTCCAAGTAATCGGGCAGAATACTGGTCCATGACCACAACCGAGGGTAGTCCCCTAGCCAAGGGTTGACTCTGATACCGTGTGAGAAGTTAGAGGTAGAACTCCAACCTGAAAAGCCAACTTAACAGGTGGAGGGATTCTCCTCCGTATAAATAGCCCATGTCTTTCTTGCTGAGGCGATGTAGGATTCTCACACACATCCTTCCCCCTCCCCCAACGCCGAAGCTTCTCTAGTAACTGATACATGCCCAAGTGATTGGGCAGGGTATTGGTCCATGACCACGACCAAGGGTAGTCCCCTCAGCCAAGGGTTGGCTTTGATGTCATGTGAGAAGTTAGAGGTAAAACTCCAACCTGAAAAGCCAGCTTAACAAGTAGAGGGATCCTCTTCCTTATATATAGCCCAGCTCTCCCTTGCTGAGGCGATGTGAGATTCTTACAATGAGATGTGGGAATCATGATTAACATGGTTTAGACATGCAAGAAGAAGACCAATGGACACACTTGTGAGGTGAGCAAATGAAATGGAGGAACTAGGAAGTCTGTGGCCGAAGAGGGAGAGGAAGACCATGATGGAAAATCTTTAAACTTGACATAGGAAATGATGGCCTTAGAAATGATATGACCATAGATAGAGATGTTTGGAGGTTTAGAATTCATATAGCCGATACCACTTGTTAACACTTGTGATTGTTGTTATTATTCTTGTTGTAGAACTGATGGTACTGTTACAAATCCATTTATGGGCTAATAAATCAAGAATAGAAGTCTTAAGGTTAGATGTGCCAAAAAGCGATAAGCCTGTATGATATAGTTACTCAGATAGTAGGTCTGCTTAAGAATAGATCAAAGGGGAAAGATGAAGAGGACACAAAATAGTCCATACAAACTACCCATCGTGTCTATGGTTCAACACTCCTGTGTTGGACTAGAAAGAAATAAAAAACTAGTCAAATTATCTGATTGTGATAATACATAGAACATGCAAAGTAAAGAGTAAACATAAAATGAATGAAAGATTCAGAAAATTTTAATGAACAGGGAGAAATAAAAAAACAAGTCAAATTATCTGATTGTGATAATACATAGAACATGCAAAGTAAAGAGTAAACATAAAATGAATGAAAGATTCAGAAAACTTTATTGAACAGGGAGAAATGGATATTAGATGCAGTCTAGATAAAATATGGCTGTGCTCTATCTAGGTTCCATAAAAGGCAGACTGTCTCAGTGTCTTGTGACTTTTTGGTTCTCTTATCAATTGATGTGTATCTACTAGCTGAGTGGCTATCAGAAAGGCTTCAAAATAAGGACTGAGAACGTGCCAGAACATCCACAGCTGGGGGCCAGCCATAAGTAGGAGGGTTTGTGAATTGTGATACCTAAAGATGGACTGTAGAATGAAATTTCAGGAGATCAAGTGTGCTTATTATCAAATTAAACAGTGATACAGAGGAGTTTAAAAACTTTAGTTCTATACTTAAAGAGATAAATCAGGGTTCATGGATAGCATAACATTACTTATCTTGAGATCCAAGACCAAGTGCCTTGCAACGTGCAACTTTGCTGGAACTATATTTTTTCCCCTGCTTGTCTTGTTACGTCATCGGATGTTCTTCCAGATGCAAGACTTTTCATTTATTTTGGCACTGGATATGCTAATTATAACCATTTGACACAGGAGGTAGAGAACTCTAGTAATATATCATTGTGTTTTGCTTCCATCTGTAACTTTAATGTAACTTCAATCTTTGCTGGAATTGGTAATCTATCATTGTGTTTTGCTTCCAGATGTCTACCTTCTGGGAACTGTGATGTTGGTGTTTGGCATGGGTCTCTATGAGCTCTTCATCAGCAATCTCGACATTGCTAAGTTGCAGTTAGAGGAGAATTTTCCGTACAGATCAAATCTTTTTGGCTTATTCACTTTAAGGGTATGACAGTTTTCAAATTTGCCTATCCTTTTTGACAGCTACTGTCATCAGGCTAACACGGATAACTTTAATTCTCTAGTTCAGTAGTTCTATAGAATCACCAAGTCTCTCATTCTAAAACATTTTAAGCGTTAATTCTTTAGAAGGGCTAATCAGAAACCTTCTGAAACAGAATTTTTTGTTGACTTTATTTTGAAGCTTGTAGGGTTTGAAGGTATTGTTTCTTCTCTTATTTTTCGACATTTGTACCCTTGATGAATCCAGCATCATTTGACTCCTTTTCATTGTTAGTTGAATTTTAATTTCTCAAAAAATCTAAATGATTTAGACTTTTAGATATGATATGCATATGATATGCATTATAAGGGCCTTATAGAGAATAAGACCATAAATAGAAATAATTGATAAGTTAAAATTTATGTAACCGATCCCACATAATGGGATTAAGGCTTAATATGTTTGTCGTTTTCAGACTGGAAATACCAAAAAAGGCTTCAAATGCCTTCATTCTAACTCAGTTTTCTGATTTTTTTTACTTACCATTTTCGTCTGTCTTGCCAAATTTCCAGGAACGACCAAAATGGTTAGAGATAAAAACTGTTAATGAGCTCAAAACCAAACTTGGCCATGTAATAGTGATGCTGCTGCTTATTGGGTTGTTTGACAAGAGCAAGAAGGCAGCTATAAACACTCCTGTGGATTTGCTTTGCTTCTCAGCTTCAGTGCTTCTTTGCTCTGGTTGCCTTTATCTTCTGTCAAAGCTTAATGGCTCAAACTGATATAAACACATTCCGGGTTATATTTAAAAACTACTGTAGGAACTAATAAAGTAATTATGTCACATATATGAATGTGTAATGCAGTTCTGTACGTGTATAAGCATGTGAGTGTTTTATGCATGAAATGTTATGTACATATTCTCAATTTTTTTTTTGTTTTTTTAATTACTGTCCTAGACAGGTGCATTTTGCAGACTTGTTAGGTAGCTCTAATACCAAGAGAACAAATAAATACAAATATTGATTTAATTCAGACACATATATAGATTTAATGGGATTCCACAATGTTGTTTACATCCACAGCCGAATGAGGAGTATAGATCTATTATTTGAGTATGGGTTACAAAAGAGATGACTCCAGTCTCGCTAATGATGCTGTAATGTTCACAACTCTGTCTTGCGTTGTACTCTGAATAATAAGATGAGCGGTTATTTATACAGAAAGGATGCCTGAAGGGAATTCGAATTCAACTCATTACAAACATTTGAGAATTGAAAATAGAATTTATGGATTTCTTCTTCTTAGGGATGCCATCTCTAGAAAATAGGCTGGCAATTTGACAAAGAACCTTTAATTGTGTTTGGTGCCATTGAATTCTTCCCTTTGTTAATTATGCTTAACTTCAAATCCCTTGGCCTTCAAGCAATCAAAAGCCTTTTTCCAATTCCAATTTTAAGATAACCCTCTTATTGGCATAATTAACCATCTAATTGACTATGAAAACATCATCCAAAGCAAATCTCTCTCTCTCTGAAAAAAGTAGTTTGACTTTCCCCAATAGTTTCATGCTTTTCTCTTTTGAGCCTTTGAGAAAGCAGTTTGAAAATAATTAAGCTTAGAATTAGACTAGTTAAATCCTCCAACTTAGAGGGCCTTCAACCTCAGGGATTAGGGTCGAGAAGGGCCATTTCATAGCTTATGGTGAACTCTCATTAATGTAGGAGTAATGCTATTCGGCCATCTTCAATGCCACCTTTAAAGCCACCCAAGAGATATCGCGATATATCCAATGAAATAAGGGTAGTAGAATTTTTGTGAAGTTCAAATCTCTCTCTCTCGCACCTCTCTCTCTCTCTTGCGTGCGCGTGCGTTTGACCGAGGCTTTAGAGTCCATTCGGCTCGTTTCGATCATCTCTCATTCTCCATCCCGTGCAATAACGTCTCTGGCGTCTCTTGGGCTTGTTTCGTCTCGATCTATAAGGAGGTAAGCCTTTAGTTTTATCAGCAATAATTTTCAGTAAAGGTATATACGCAAGTGTTGGCTTTGGCCTAGGGTTTAAGCTTAGATCTATGGAGATTCAACTGTTAGATTTTATTGGTTTTTTGATATGTTGGTCAATGGGGATAATAGTGTTGGGTGCGTTTACATAGGTGTTGGGTTTGACTAAAAGTTTAACCTAAGATCAGGGAAGATTTGGCTGTTAGATCTTGCTGGTTTTTGAGTATGTTGGTTGATGGGGATAAGAGTGTCGGATGGTTGCCTCTGATTGCCAGAAACTACCGACCAAGGTGGCTGATGACGATTGGCAATGCGTTTTTAAGTTGTGGTTGAAAATTAAAAATTAAATTTACGAAAATTCAAGCGTTAAATCTGGTCCACTTTTGTGTATTTTAATCTCCTTGATTTGGTGTTTCTAATGGTAGGCTCTGATCAGAAGAATCTCCGGCGAGATCATTGGTAGCGATGGTTTCGCCTAGTTTAGGCTTTTTGCGTGTACATACATACATATATATATTTGTATCTTTTTTCTACATTAATTTTTTGTTTGTTTGTTTATGTTGTTTTTCTGATAAGGGTGATGATTTGGTTATTGAAGTGAAAATTAAAAAAATTAATTTATTTTTTTATTGTGTTCTGTGTGCATTCAGATGAGAAGGAGTTTGGGTCTCATTTACAAGGGAGAATTAGGAGTTTGGGGCCTCAAAGGAGAGGCAGGATTAGGCCAAAAGAGCTTTGGAAATTAATGTTTAAATATTATTTTTGTAATTATTTTAGTTCATATTGTGAATGTCGATATTTAATGTGATATTTAATTATGAGTTTGTATTGCAAATGTCGAAGTTGAATATTGAATTTGTGATTTTTTTAATATTATGAAAATTAAAATGAAATGATTGATTGAAATTTGAGTGTTAATAAATTGAATTGGTTTATATTTGTTTTGTGAATTTTTGAAGTGAAATGATTAAGTTTATCTAAGAATTGAATGGTAAATAGTTATTGTTAATTTTATTTGAATTTAGATATTTATTGATATATATGTATATATATTTTAAATTTATATTCAATAAAATTAAAAAATATTAACTAAATTTAAACTATGTGAATCTTTTTTGATAATAAATTGAAGACTTTCAAATAAAAGTTTTAATTTTAATTTGTTAACTATATTTAGATACATATACAATATACTAAAAAAAATAAATTATGTTTTACAATTTAAAATAAATTATATTTTTTAATTTTTATTTCAACTATTTAAATTAAACTTACTTAATATAAGAATTTAAATATAATTATATAATTTTAAGTAAAAACGTTTGTTTTATCTATTGTTTATTTCTTTCACATATAAATAAATTTTATATAATTTACCTACTTGTACAAAAAAATTATTGGAAATGAGATCACAAAAAATATACAACAGAGCTATATTTTTTTACAAAATGGTAACTAAAAAGGGAAATCAACATGTAAATGAAAAGTAGGGGTAAATGACACCAAAGGTCACAAAATTTTGGCGTCCTTTTTAATTTGGTTACTAAATTTCAATTCCTTGTAAAGTGATAACAAAACTTTAAAATATTGTGTAATGTGGTCATTAAAGTGATTTTTTTTGATAGTTTTTAGCCGAAATTACTGACGTGGCGATGATGTGGTGCTGACGTGATGGTGATGTGGCCATTGCCACGTTAGCAATTTTGGCGAGAAATTGTCCAAAAATCACTTTAGTGACTATATTATAAAATATTTTAAAATTTTGTTATCATTTTATAAGGAATTGAAGTTTAGTAATCAAATTAAAAAGAATGTTAAAATTTTGTGACCTGTAATTTACCCTGAAAAGTAGTTTTTGCATGAACTTCCAGACAAACTTCACCGAAGGTGATTTGGTTTCCAAGTTAATGGGCATATGACGACCAAGCAAATTTATTAATAAGTCAAAGCATAATGCACCACTAATATTGCTTAATAAAATTATACCAACTGAGGAGGAAGGTGTGGACAAATTCTGAGAGATAGATATCAATAATGAAAATTCAATGGATATATATTATTTTTAAACTGTCTACTGATAGTGCAAAGTTACAAATTAAGTTATCTTCTAAGTGATGGAAGATTATTTCTAGTGTTTTTAAACAATATCACATTAAATTATACCCAATTATTATTATTTTTCTTTCATTGTTTATTTTTCTGTCACTTATTAATGCTACAAGGCTAATTGCTTCAGGAGATGAAACTTGTTTGATTTTTATCATGATAAACTGACTTTCTCTGTCAGTGGAGCTATAATTTAACAATAACTATTTATTATTTAATTTTTAATTAAATCTAATAATTTAACTTCAAACGTCCACAAAACAAATATGAATTAATTCAATTTTTTGACATTCAAATTTTAACAAATAATTTCATTTTAAGCTTCACAATATTCAAATAAAATCATATTTAATTTATTTTTAATATATTAAAATAAATAAATAAAACTGAACAATCTGAAATTATCAAATGATACATTAAAATTTTATTTTTAAAAAATTAAAACATAACATAAAAAATCGACACAAAAAAAAAAATATACAACAAATCATCGCTCTCTTTTAACACTGTCTTGTAATTTGTTTCTCTCAACATTGCCGGTGAATGAATTCCATTTGCCAGCCTTGACACATAAGCTTGGTTTTCTCTCTCATTCACCATAGAGATCGAAACTCTCCCTTCTTAATATCTGCATGCACACACAACGCAATATAAAAATAAATCATAATTTTTTACAACTCAAAACAAATCACATTATTTAATTTCGATTTTAACAATAAAATCATCTTCATCATTACCATAAAAAAAAACAACATAAGCAAACGATAAAAACTGAAGTACAAAAAAAGAAAATATACAAATATATATTTACACGCAAAAACAACCCAAAACAACCAACCGCCACCAACGGCCGCCGACGATCACTTTCGGTCGGAGATTCCCACTATTAGAACCTACCATTAGAAACACCAAGTTAAGGGGGTTAACATACACAAAAGTAGGCTAAATTTAACAATTAAATTTTCGTATATCTAATTTTTAATTTTTGGTCATAAGTAAAAAAACGCACTGGCAGTCGCCACCGGCCACCGTGGCCGGTGGTTTCCGGTGATCTGAGGCAACCACCCAACATCCAAAGACTTATCAACCAATATATTCAAAAACTAGCAAGATCCAACAACCGAATCTCTGTAGATCTAAGCTTAAAGTTTCGATCAAAGCCAAATAACGCATATATATGTATATACGAAGGATGTGTGCTGAAAATTATTGTGGACAGGTTTAAAAGACTTACCTTCTTGTAAATTGGAGCCAATGGAGATGTGCGGCAGACATGAGAAACAGAGAGAGGAGGCTAGAGCAAGCCCAAGGGATCTTAGAGATGAAGTTGCATGGGCGGGAGATTGAGAGAGAGACAGTTGAACTCCTAAGGATCAGTCGCATGGGCGAAAGACAACGAGCTTGATGGCCAGAACGAGAGGAAGAGTTGCATGGCCGAAACGATAGAGAGAAAAAGAGAGGGGAAAGTCACATGAGAGGGAGGGGAGGCTTGCGCGGGCCTTTGGTGTGTGAGAGGGAGGAAGTTTGGCTAGGGTCATTTTTGTAATTGCACACTATAGGTAGATTGGTAATTTACTCTTGGGTGGATTTGAGGATGTCATTGAGGATGCCCGAATAGTATTACTCTTAATGTAGAAAGCATTAACATTTAATAAATCAGTGGGTACCTCTCAAAGAAATGGCCAACACATAAAACTGAAAAAGTTAAAAAGTTGTCGGGCCAGGCATTTTTCCACCATCGTAATTGCCATCTTTAATTATTATGTAATTTTGAAACAATCTCTCATTATTGTAAAATTCAAATTATGGTTTTTAACAACTTTAATTTATTCATCTACCATTTCATTCAATTTTTCTCAAAATTTACAGTGAAGGACAAGTGTGAACTAATTAAGAAGGTAGCTTGAGATAATTTGACATATACCACGATAATAACCAACAATAACAATTACAAGTTTAATTAGTTATTAAATTCATTAAGTGAAGTTAATTATATACGAATTCTAAATTTTTAGTCGTCTTTATCAATAACCATAATATCTTCAGCAAAACAATTATATCCTTTTGTTTTGTTTTTTGTATTTTTTGCTAATCATGGAATTTATAAAGGCAAAAAGGCAACAACACAAACAAGGGTTCGGACGGCTAGACCAATATAATCAAAAACTAGCAAAGAAACATAGGGAAACAGTGGGATGGGGCCACAAATAAGACAAGAGATAGTAGCATTAGAGATGGGCAAACCAATGGGCTTCAGCTACATATTCATTCAGGAGAGGAAAACATGTTATGGACAAGGGGGTTATCACAATGTAGCTAATTAATTAAGAATATCCCAACCAAGGGCAAGAAATTGACCCAAGAGGGCGAGTCACCCAAGAGGGCGAGTCCGAGCAGCAAAGTAATCCACTTGAGATATGATTGCATAACCAACAACCGAAACAAAAATGTCTAAAGCACAAATTAAGAAATATCCTAGGTAACAAAACGACAAAGAAAAAATGAAGAAGTCTTAAAACTAGAAAGTAGAACTCAACCTCAACCACCTGCCTTGGGAGCTTAAGAATTATCGTTATCATCGGCAAAGTGGGGACCATACAGTGGAGAGGGCTTGAAATTGTCCATTGGCTTCTGATGCAGAGAAGAGGGGCTAAGACTTTATTGGTGCTTCCCAGGGGCTCATGGCTAGCTAGAGCAGTAACAACATTTCCATGAGAATGATCAAAATCATACGGTTTCTCTGGCTGGCTTAGGAAAAGGAGACTTCATCAATTGGCCTAAAATAATTAAGAGTGAACCATGAATTGATTATTCGTTGCAAAAAGGAAGAACTAGTGGCGAGTAGGGAGGAGGAGGCAGATAAGATATGGATGGATATCCAGGCGAGAAGAAAGAGAGATCTAGTCAGATTTAGACAAATAGAAAGGGCTTTAGTGGTGCGTTCAATCGATTTAGGGAAGGGTAAGATGGGGGAGGAGGGAGGGTTGAGGCAAGGGATGGCAAGACAAGAAGTTGAGCACATATCTGGATTTGACTACTACGTCGACTAAGGTTTAGTTGTTGCTTTGGAAAATGAGAAGTAGGAGACTTTCTTCATTATATATATATCCTTTACATGTTATTTCTAAAGATCAATTTCATATGGAGTTTTCTTTGATTTTCTCTCATTCTTTTGCTACAAATTTTGTTTTCTAATAAATCTACTCTCCTAATATAGGTCTTCTATTGATTTTTTTTGCGTTTTTTTTAAATTCACATGCTCAAATCATTTCAATTTGATATAACATGCATATCTATACATGTATATTATCTATTTGCGTCTGGTTGTGGGCAAAGGTTGGTGAGGCACCATGAAATCATCCATGGCAGTTGTTAAAATCTCCACTTCAATTAAGATAGTGCTTAATTATATTAAGCTAAACAAGAGATAAATATCATCAAGATCAGATTCTCGACAAACAGAAGCTTATCTGCATATATTTTAAAGCCAGTGTCAACAAAAGAGAAAGTGGTGCACTCATGTCTTGTATAAAGCTACCAAAGTCAATGGCTCAAATGACAGAGGGATTGAGGCTGCAAGTTATTAATTAGAGAGATAATCAAAGAACTTCGACTAATTGCAGAGACGAGTGGTGGTACTACTTGATTAAAATTTTCCACTTGATCTAATTAGTCTTCACGCCATAACCCTAGCTACAGGAAATTAAATCTTCCAGCTGCATCACTAATGAAAATCAAAGAAGTCTTTAAGAAGGGACTAAGGCATTGAACCATGCGCAGTAGCAGACCGATATCTTCCCAGAAGAAAGATTTCCAAAGGAAAGTTAACTAGTTTTTTGAGTTGTCTTTTTGAAAATTTTAATATATTAGCATCAGGAATTGAATTTGAAGTGTATTAAGATCGCCACCCTCTCATATATAATACCAACAAAAGCCATACAGTCGTTGATGTCTCTCTCTCTGGATTTGGTGTCAGTGGGTGGTCCAAATGTTGCAGCTAAGCTGCCAAAGTCAATTCAAAAGTACGTACGAGGAACTGAATCTGAATTATTGGATAGCATCATAGGATCCATTGTGGTCCTTAAACACGGATAAAAAGTCAATTCAAAGATCTCTCTGTTTGACATGGAATGGAGGCAGTACACACACACACACACTCTCACACACTCTCAAAGCAGTAAACATAAACAATTCATCACTCTACACCAAACAAACCACTGCCACACCTCGTTAATCAGCATCCTTAATTGACAAAGAAAACAAAACCAAAAACCAAAACCAAAACCAAAACCAAAACCAAAACCAAAAACAAAAACAAAAGCAAAAACAAAACAAATAAGGTTTGCTCAGGAACCCTAGTTATTCTACAAGATATTGGAGAATCCAAACACAGATATATATCTTATTTTTCGTAACTCTAGCTACCTAGCTCGCAGCTGAGAGCAAATATAACATGCAAATTTAATGTGCAATATATATCTGAATCGGCACCCTCTCCTTGAGCTGATGATGCTATCATGGTCTAGCAGCTGGTGGTTTTTCATGGCCAATACTTGGGCTGTGCCCGGGGCTTGTTGGCCTGTAGGCTTCTTGTTCAACCTTCTTGTATCGTTTTATCGTAAACCCACTAATGGTTGGAGGTTTAGGCATCTTCTTGTACCGGTTTGGCGAAAACCCAGTAATGGTTGGCGGTGTAGGGTCAGTCTCTCTCCAGACGCCGCCGTGGATGACTGGATGAAGCTTTGGCTCCCGGATCGCCATTGTTAGGGCACAGTGAAAGAGAACCATCATGCAGAGAGTAGTTATCGCATGGATTCTTCGGTTCGAGGCCATGGAAAATGAGAATAGAGAGCTGGAAAACATAAAACAGCTGTATGGAAGATGTGAAAATTGATGATGTTTGTGATCACTAGCTAGCTAGGGCTGGCTGGTATTTAAGATGATTGTGAAGGTCCCACGCTTGGCCTTGTTGGGTTATAACCAAGAACATAAAATTAACGAAGAACTGATGCACATGGAATTAGGGCTTTTGCTGCAGATAATTGATGCAATAAAGAATTCATGGAGGGCAGACGCATGGGAATATTTTCCATATTTGGCAAACATTGTATTCCTTGGCTCATTCCAAAATCGGCTATAGCTTCCCCCAGCCACTCATTCAAATTCCGGAACAGTGATCTTAAGGAAAGAACTTAAGGGTTATGATTAGACATCACAAGGAACAATTTTGCTTTGCATTTCTGGTTTGTTTAATTGTTTAATTAGTAATGAACCAAATCAATTTATTATATAAGGAAAATGCTCCATCCACTAAGCTGGAAAACAGTAATTTGTGACCAGGGCTTTTTCTCTCTTTTTGGTCTTCACCAGCAGTGTTTCAGTAAAAATATATAGAATATATTAAATTCTCGGCTAATTAAGCATCTGTACGTACGATCCATCAAGGGCATTGCCATTCACGCCATTGCATGCAGCACAATAAATTCTAGGAATCAGTTCTTAATTAATTAGAACACAAACTAGCGTTTATGTGACTCTAGTCTTCGAGATTATGTTAATTAATAAGATGACATTTTGTTTTCCATACTGTTATTTAATTAATTATAATCTTGATTCTTGCTTCATTATTTATTTTTGCTTGGTAAGAGCACAAACAGGAAACTAAACACCTTAAAGCAAGAGAGATTAGGATCATATTCCTGCAGGCTAAGACAATAGAGCTTAAAGATATGGCTTTTCAACAATGCTGATTAAGGGGGAAAAAAAAAAGCTTAGGCTTGTCGAAGTGGAAAGAGGGAAAAAAAAAAGAGCTAAAAGAAGAGGTGAAATTATATAACACAATATATATACCATATGATTTTTATAAGAAACACATAATTAATTTCTTTAGTCTCCTTCTATCTTACATATTTTACGAATAAAATTTTAAGAAAGATTCTTTGATATTTAACTCAAGTTGAAAGTATAAAAGAATTATATACTAACTCTTGATGAACAAGAGATAATACACTTTTGAATTCAAAATATAGAAAGTAAAAAATAGTTATTTCTTAATTTAGGAAAGAGAACCCTAGCTAGAGTGGGTTCTCCCTTGTCACCACCTCTCCTTTGCTTTAATGCACTTTTGTACGCTAGGAAACACTTGAAAGAGAGAGAGAAAATAAAAAATAATAATTGGTCCCAAAATGAATAATACAACTCTTCTTCTTCTGCTTCTTCAGTCAACATCACATCAGCAGCCGTTTTTTGTTTTAGGAAACCTCTTTTTATCATGGTTAATATCGATAGGGTGGTTCCCAATGTGCCACGACAAAGTTGGAATATGCTCAAATAACTTTCTTCCCAAAGCTGATGGCCAATCCTAGGCCAGAAACAGTGCATGCTCAGTGCCACGTGACTCAATCGAAAAGATCTTGTGGCATTACATGGCTGATCTAGGGCCATGCATCAAGAATAAATTAATTAAGTCCTAATTTATATTATAATATATTGGTCACGGGGTATCTTTTGTTTTGTTTATTACTCAGCCTAATATTACTGACAGAAACCCCAGTAGGATCTGTAGTATCCCACCAACTATCTAAAACCTTCCTCTAATTAAATTTCTGAGCTTTACAGCAAAGCATTAGATGCTTTTGGATGAAGGCAGTCCAGCTTGTCTAATCAGTTCAGTCACTTACACTGATCAAGCAATGTTGATTCTCAAGCTATATATTATAAGTATAAAATATTGTCATAATGGTTTAAGCTATAACCAGTAGTAGTAGTTTTTTTTTTTTTGTAAAAAAAATAAAAGAAATTTGTGGAAAAGATACTGCTAATATTATCTGGTAGTAACGTTTTTAATACTACGCTTAGCTAGCTGCGTTCCTTTGTGGTCATTCTCTTGATTTTTATTAGATTCTAAGTTACATTTTTTATAGCCAATAATTTGTATGAATGTTTGTTTCACTTAGGTTCTTCATTAATTATCTCCTATTTGATGCTACTTTTTGTCTTCCACGTGTATAGTCCTATTCCTCTCTCTTTTCAACATTTTATATTGGCTAGTGTGTACTCTCTCTTCTGTTTCTTTTTTTAATGTTTTATGTTGGCTAGTGGGTCGGTTCCTGATCTTATTTTTAATATTAGAAAAAGAACACATTTTTAATCATGTTAAGAAAATGTGGTAGATGTTTATTTCAGGAATTAATTAATATTACATCTTTGATCATGTTTTATTTGAAAGAGGTAGCCCTTAATTACTGGTCCATTCAAATGGCAATTCGAGGTGTTAACCTAAATTACTAAAATTGTATTCAATATTTTTGATATGCTATAAAAATTGACAAAATATAGATCTTTTTGATTAGTGCATGGATGTGCATTACGCGAGTGTATGGGTAGTAGTATTTAGAAATTAAAGGGAGCTGGATCGTATTGATTTGCTGGAATCCATATAAAAACCCAACTTAAGGTTTACTGTACGGAACTGCAAGTTGGGATTTTGGTTAATCAACAGTCAACTTGAGTTCGAATCGATCAGAAAATTGATGAAAATGTTATGTAGTGGGGAGGCGGCTAATTCTTCAGTCTTCGTTTTATCTATAATTAATGGAAACCATATAAAAACCCAAAGGTTTACTGTACTGAACTACAAGTTGGGATTTTGGTTAATCAACAGTCAACTTGAGTAAGAATCGAACAGAAAATTGATGAATGTTATGTAGTGGGGAGGCAGCTAATTCTTCAGTCTTCGTTTTATCTGTAATTGATTAATCCACCATGTGGTGAAAGCTGCCTGGACACTTACAACTCGCACTTCAAGCTATTTAATTAACAAGAAAGCAAGACACCAAGTTGGAGGATTGGAGTGTGAGCTTGCTTTGCTTTGTCTCTTACTTTTTTGTAGATTTCTTTTGGCAAACAACATAATATCTATCTCGAGAAGAGTTCTCAAAGGGGTATTTAAGGATAGTTTAAGTACTGATAATTGCGATCTAAAATTTAAATTTGATTGTGATTGGAATATATTTATATATAATTAAAGATTATCTTTATGACTTATCAAGATTTATCTTTTTTGTGATTCATCTTTTGATTAGAATATGAATTTGTTTTATTTTTTTTTTCTACCTTTATAGATGAGTGATAGATTTATAAATATGTGTCCAATATCTTGAAATTGTTAGTAGCTATATTACTATTATAGTAGCAATATCATCATAGTGATATTTTGTATTTTTTGCCTGTAGTTTTTCCTAAGTTGGGCTTTTCACATTAAACTTGTGTGTTCATTTGTTTGTTTGATGATTTGATTGTGGTTTGTTTTCCATCTAAATTTCTAACAAACTAGTATCAAAATCGTTGGATCAAACCATCATTTTTTGACAAATCTCAACGATTAGATTTGCAGTCTTTCATCATCTTCCATAGTTAAGGTTTCTAGTTGCCATAGTTGCTGCCGCCGTGGACCATAGTCGCCTATTACAAGAAAAGTGACATTTAGTGGCAAATTTTAGTAGTGACCAGAAGATAACCGTCATTGAATACAACTTGTTGGTTTTTTCTCCCTAACTAAGCCCAAGGCTATGATGTGGGTTAATCTATCATAGGCCTTAGGGCCCAGGATTGATAGCAAACTAAATGTCCAATCCACACAAATGGCAGCCCAAAAAGGAGATGGCCCAAAAGAAGCTATGGGGCCTTTGAGGGGGTTTGGGCCAAGCTTGGCCCAACCAGCTCAGGCCATATTTTGGCCCAGCCCAAAGCCTTAGTAAGCCGCCCATTACCCCTCATATATAAGCTGTTGGTTATTCTTGGTTGACCTAATCTTCTCTCTCCCCCCTTTGCTCGTTCGGCCGATTCTCTCTTATCCCCTTTTCTGTTGCGTTTCAAAACCCTATCCATCTGTTATGGCGATTTCAGATTGCTCCGTGTTTTCGTCGTCATCCTTTGAGTATTATCCATCCTATAATCCAGGTTTTGTTATCCCTCTTTCAGGCGGATTTTTTTGCTGGTTTGATGGCTATATATACTCGTTGTTATCTAGGGTTTATCAGTGAGAAAAAAACAGAGAGCAAGAGAGACAAGAAGAGAGGAGCCGAGTGTTGTCTTTGTTCTACGTGAGCTTTGCCTTTTGTGGGTTCATCAGTTAGGGTTTCCGGGCATCGCGACCGAAAGGGGTGGTTTTGGGCTGGGTGTTTAGCTTCAGTTTGGAATCCGATCCTTAGTGTTACCTTGTGTGGTATTGGACGGCTGAGCCTTGGAATCCTTATCCTTCAACCAAGGGAAGTATTGTTCTAATCCTTTGATTCTTCTGTTATATATATATAGCTTTGTGCTTGCTTTCACTTGTTAGGTGGACTAACCAGTGCTTTGTGTGCGAGGTTTTTCCAACAAACTGGTATCAGAGCCTTCTGTGGTGACCGCGACCGAAACCCTAGTACTCGGATCCTAGAGTCTCTCTCGTTGATCCGACAGTACTAAGGCTCGTGACCCTGCAACTCGATCTCTGGTCTTTGAAGCGCACCTCCGGTGGTGGCGCGCGGCTCTCCTCGGCGGTGTGCTCAGACCAAGGACGCTTGGTTGGTTATCTCTGTTTCAGCTTCGGACTGAAAGTCAGTCCGCTCAGTGAGATCCTTCTAAAACCCTAGTTTATTTTCCAGTACCTAGCAGGCCATCGTGTGGGGGTGGCCATTAGGTTGGAGGTTACCCTGTGGTTGGTAACCATTGTTTTGCTGTTATCTCTAGGGTTCTGTGTGATTCTGTGTGATTGGTCTCTTGCCTGATTATCTGTTTTTTTTTTATTATGGATTGTTAAGCTACCAGTAACTGTATAAGTGTCAGTTTGGGCATCTATTTTAAATCTGTCTCTTGTGTGCTGTGTGCATCATGTCTTCTCAACGCTTTGAGTTAGGAGTCTTTAATGGTAAAGGGGATTTTGCTATATGGCAACAGAAAATGAAAGGTATTCTAGTTCAACAAAAGGTGTCTAAGGCTTTAACTGGTTTTGTTAAACCTAGTACATCTGAGGAAGGAAAAGAAATTGTAATTTCTGATATCACAGAAGAACAAAAAGAGATGGATGAACTAGCATATACTTCTATCATTCTTCATCTTTCAGATTCTGTTTTGAGAAAGGTAGGAAAATTAGATTCAACTAAAGAATTATGGGAAAGACTTGAATCCCTTTACCTAACGCAATCCACCCCTAACAAACTCTTCCTACTTGAGAGCTTTTTTAGTTTTAAGCTTGATCCCTCAAAAGATATTGATGATAATCTTGATGTTTTTAACAAATTGGTACAAGATATCAATAATACTGGTGAAACCCTATCTGATCAATACAAAGCTATCATCCTCTTGAATGCTATACCTGATATGTATAAGGATGTTAAGAATGCCATTATGTATGGTAGAGATACACTTACTCCTGACATTGTAGTAGAGTCTCTTAAAAGTAAAGAAAAAGAGATAAAAGTTGAAAGAAATGATAGGAGAAGTGGAGAGGTTCACTATGTGAGGGGTAGGTCCCAAACTAGGGGTAGTGAGGGACAAAATAAAAACTACAAGAAAAAGGGAAGAGGAAGATCTAAATCTCAAGGAAAAACAAAAGGCAGAAAGTGTTATGGATGTGGTAAAACTGGACACTATATTAAAGATTGCTACATAGAAAAGAATAGACAAAAAGAAAAAGAAAGTAATGAAGCAAATGTGGTGTCTATTCAATGTGAATCTGGGGAAGTATACATGCTTACTAAACCTGAAATTAACCTGTCTGTGAATTCCCATTTATCTGAGTGGATCTTAGATTCCGGTGCCTCATTTCATGTTACCTCTAATAAACACTGGTTTGAACACTTATATGAATCTGATCATGGTAATGTTGTTACATGTGATAATATTGCATATAAAGTGGTTGGTGTTGGTAATATAATTGTCAAATTTGATAATGGCTATGTGCTAACTTTAATTGGGGTTAGATACATCCCTCAAATGGGTAGGAATCTACCATCAATGGGAGAACTAGAAAAGGTAGGTTTTAAAGGAGAAGTAGGGAATGGCATGATAAAAATGAATAAGGGTACACTTAGGGCATTTAAAGCTATAAGAAGTAATGGTATCTATATAACACATGCTGAAGTAGCTAGTGGCACTATTGCATCAGTTAACTCAGATCACACACAAAAATGGCACAATAGGTTGGCACACGTTAGTATCAAAGGGCTAAAGTATCTAAGTGATAAGGGTGTCTTTGGAAAAGATCAAGTGTCTGACCTACCATTTTGTGACCATTGTGTCTTAGGAAAACACCATAGGCTGTCTTTTTCTTCTAGCAGTCACAAAACCTCCAAAGTGTTAGAATATGTTCATGCAGACCTTTGGGGCCCGGGTAGCAATCCAACATTTGGTGGAAATAAGTATTTTCTCTCCATAATTGATGATTATTCTAGGAGAGTGTGGGTTTACTTGCTAAAAGATAAAACTGAAACTTTTCAGAAATTTAAAAACTGGAAAATGCAAGTTGAAAACCAAACTGGAAATAAAATAAAATTTCTAAGAACAGATAATGGCCTTGAATTCTGCAATGTCAATTTTGATAATTTGTGTGTTGAAAATGGAATAACTAGGCATAAAACAGTCCCATATACTCCTCAACAAAATGGAATAGCTGAGAGAATAAATAGGACTTTGTTAGATAAAGTAAGATGTATGATGCTTAGTTCTGGAGTGCCTAAGTCTCTTTGGGGTGAGGCTATTATGACTGCTTGCTATCTGACAAATTTGACTCCTTCTATTGTGTTAAATGGTGACACTCCTCATGAAAAATGGTATGGTAAATGTGCTGAATATTCAGTTTTAAGAACTTTTGGGTGTGCTGCATTTATTCATCAAAATGAGGGAAAATTAGAACCTAGGGCTAGGAAGTGTGTCTTCTTAGGATATCCTGAGGGAGTTAAAGGCTATAGGTTGTGGGATAGGAACCAAGTAGGAATTAAAATTATTATATCCCGAGATGTCACTTTTAATGAACAAGAAATGCCTTGTCTTAAAGAAGAGTCAGATTTAGTGGATAAAAATCAGCAAAAGAGCACTAGGTTTGAGGTGGAGAAGATTAGTACCCAAATTCCCATTACTCAAATTGAGGTGGAGGATAACACACAAACCATTGAGGAAGAGGAAGAGAGTGTCTTAGAGGAACCTCAAGTTGATCAAGGTCCTCAAATTGATTATCAATTGACTAGAGATAGGGAAATAAGGCCACATAGACTCCCTAAGAGGTTAGAAACCGACTTTAGTCTTAATTATGTTAGTGATCAAGTTGATAGGGAGCCAAATACATATGAAGAGGCTGTTAAGAGTGAAAATTCAAAAGAATGGATTAAAGCAATGGAAGAAGAGATGAGTTCTCTCCATAAAAATCAAACATGGAAATTAGTACCTAGGCCAAAAGATAAATCCTTAGTGGGTTGTAAGTGGGTCTATAAGATAAAGGAAGGGTCTAAAGGGGATGAGCCAATAAGGTTTAAAGCTAGATTAGTAGCTAAGGGGTTCACACAAAAGGAAGGGATAGATTACAATGAGATCTTCTCACCCATTGTCAAGTACACCACCATTCAAGTCATGTTAGCATTAGTTGCTCACTTTAATTGGGAACTCGAACAATTAGATGTAAAAACGACTTTTTTACATGGTGACTTGGAAGAACAGATTTTTATGTCACAACCAAGAGGTTTTGAAAATAAAAATAATCCTAATCATGTGTGTTACCTGAAAAAGTCCTTGTATGGTCTAAAACAGTCCCCTAGACAGTGGTACAAACGTTTTGATGTCTTTGTTCATTCTATTGGTTTTAAAAGAAGCGAGCATGATCACTGTTTATTTTTCCAGCAATCTGATTCTGTGTTTTTATTGCTGTATGTTGATGACATGCTCCTGATAGGTCCTGATTTAAAAAGGAAAAATGAAATTAAACTGACTTTAGGTAAAGAATTTGACATGAAAGACCTAGGGAGTGCTAGGAAAATCCTAGGTATGGAAATAGAAAGAAATAGGTCAGATTCAAGTTTATTCTTGCATCAAACAACATATATTTTGAAAATTTTGAAAAAATTTGGCATGCATGAATGCAAACCTGTGTCATTACCTTTGGCCAGCCATTTCACCCTATCTAAAGACCAATCACCTGCTAATGAGGAAGAAGAAGCATACATGAGTAAAATTCCATATTCTAATGTGATAGGGTCTATAATGTATTTGATGGTATGCACTAGACCGAATCTAGCTCATGCAATTAGCACCCTTAGTAGGTTTATGTCAAATCCAGGTCTTAGGCATTGGGAGGCTGTGAAATGGTTATTGAGATATCTGAAGGGATCTTTCGATATAGGCTTAGTATACAAAAACACAAATGAAGAAATAAATCTAAAGGGGTTTACAGATTCAGATTATGCTGGTAATAGAGATAATAGGAAATCCACATCTTCCTATGTGTTTACTTTGTGTAACTCTTGTGTGAGCTGGAAATCTCAACTCCAGCATATTGTTGCTCTTTCCACTACTGAATCTGAATATATTGCTGCCACAGAAGCCATTAAAGAAGCTTTATGGTTTAAAGGGTTATTAGGTGAACTAGGTGTTCTAAATACCAATGTGGTAGTATATTCTGATAGTCAATCTGCTATTCATTTGTGTAAAAACCCAGTGTTTCATGAACGTACTAAGCATATAGATATTAGACTGCATTTTATTCGTGACATTATTTCTCAAAAATTGGTTGAACTGGAGAAAATTCTGTCTGAATATAATCCCTCAGATATGGGCACCAAAATTTTGACTTTGAATAAATTTAAAAGCTGTCTTGAACTTTTAAATATTGGCAAAGGTAACTGAGCATTTGTTCAATCTGTTTGATATATGCTTTATGTGCATTTTTTCAATTCGTTTGAGCTATGCATTGTTTTGCATTTTCTGTTAGTCTACTGTGTGCTTTTATCTGCTGTGAATGTTTGCTGTTTGCTTGCTGGCTTAGTTAGGGATTAAGGTGGAGATTTGTTGGTTTTTTCTCCCTAACTAAGCCCAAGGCTATGATGTGGGTTAATCTTTCATAGGCCTTAGGGCCCAGGATTGATAGCAAACTAAATGTCCAATCCACACAAATGGCAGCCCAAAAAGGAGATGGCCCAAAAGAAGCTATGGGGCCTTTGAGGGGGTTTGGGCCAAGCTTGGCCCAAGCAGCTCAGGCCATATTTTGGCCCAGCCCAAAGCCTTAGTAAGCCGCCCATTACCCCTCATATATAAGCTGTTGGTTATTCTTGGTTGACCTAATCTTCTCTCTCCCCCCTTTGCTCGTTCGGCCGATTCTCTCTTATCCCCTTTTCTGTTGCGTTTCAAAACCCTATCCATCTGTTATGGCGATTTCAGATTGCTCCGTGTTTTCGTCGTCATCCTTTGAGTATTATCCATCCTATAATCCAGGTTTTGTTATCCCTCTTTCAGGCGAATTTTTTTGCTGGTTTGATGGCTATATATACTCGTTGTTATCTAGGGTTTATCAGTGAGAAAAAAACAGAGAGCAAGAGAGACAAGAAGAGAGGAGCCGAGTGTTGTCTTTGTTCTACGTGAGCTTTGCCTTTTGTGGGTTCATCAGTTAGGGTTTCCGGGCATCGCGACCGAAAGGGGTGGTTTTGGGCTGGGTGTTTAGCTTCAGTTTGGAATCCGATCCTTGGTGTTACCTTGTGTGGTATTGGACGACTGAGCCTTGGAATCCTTATCCTTCAACCAAGGGAAGTATTGTTCTAATCCTTTGATTCTTCTGTTATATATATATAGCTTTGTGCTTGCTTTCACTTGTTAGGTGGACTAACCAGTGCTTTGTGTGCGAGGTTTTTCCAACACAACTATTGGTAGCGGTTGTTAACCTTTGTCACTAAAAAGACACCTTTAATGACGACTGGACAAATTGGCCACTAAAGGTTGATAATTAGTGACGATCAGTACTCATCAGCCACTGAAACATGATGATTAGTGATGACTAAGAACAAGCAAGCACTAAAATTTTATCATTTGTGTTAGCCTATCAGGAGTAGCCATTAAAATTGGTCCATTTGTGACAATCTCGTTGGAGTGGCTACTTAAAGTTCATCATTTGTGATACTCAGTTAGTAATGTCCATAAAAATTGAATAATTTGTGATGCTCACCTTGGAGTGACTACTAAAAGTTAATTATTTGTGACAGTCAGACAAGAATGACCACTAAAATTGAGTCATTCGTGACAGATAATCAAGGGCAACCACTAAATTTAGTCATTTGTGACTCTCAATTGGGGCGACCACTTAAAAGTTAATCATTTGTCATAGTTAGCAACCACTAAAAGTATATCATTTGTGATAATAAGGTTAGGGCAGCCATTAAAAAACATTATTTGTGGTAGTCATAACTAGTTGGTCACTAAAATGAAAAGTATTAATTAGTGGCCGTCTTATTTGGTGGCCGCTAAATGACCTTTCATTTGTGGTCAATACTTTTGGCCGCCACTATTAATGTAACTATTTGTAACAAATGTTTTTTGTTGCCATTAAAAGTTCACAAATTTTAGTGACAATTGTTTTTCCGTCACTAACATATATATATATATATATTATTATATGTTAGTGACCAATCTCTTTCGCCGTCACTAACATTATATGCTTTTAGATTTTCATGATTTTTTTTTGTAATTAATATCCTAGAAAATATATTATATTTATTTTTGAATATATATTTTGAATTACATGTATTAATTAGGTTATATATTTTATAAATATTTATTGACATTTTGATGTATTGTGAGTTTATTATATATACTTTTTTTTAGATATTTCTTATCAAAGGTTTAATTAATTAAAATTAAAATTTGTTCACATCTAATTTAGGTCTATATATATTGTCTTGACCAGTGAAGCACGAAAATGGCTCGAAGACACTATTTCAATATTTTTGAATTGTTTTTGAAAAGAGAAACGTTTCCCGCTTTAAATTTTTTTACACCTATTCTTTTAGGAAAAAAAACTTATTTCTCAGTTTCTGTTTCGTATCGAAAACGTTTTGGTTTTCATTGTCAAGTAATACAACTAATTGCTTACTTCTTATTATTGTTAGGGTGCGTTTGATTGCAAGGATTTGGGTGAAAAGAAATTGAATTTCAGGGAATTAAATTATCTAGAATTAAATTCTAGGGAAAATATCAATTGAATGCGTTTGATTGGTTTAATTTTCTACCTAGAAATTACCTAAAAATAAATCAAATATACTATACAAAAAATTCAAAAAACCAAATATATATACACAAATATACATACACACACTCAGCAAGTCAGTTGCAGATCCCATCACCACCATACATACACACACCTAGCAAGTTGTAGCGCCCATCACTGCCACCATCGCTGGTTGTAACGGCCATCGCTGTCGTTGCCATATTCCCTACCCATCTCTCTCTCTCTCCCCCTTCCCTCCCAAACCTACTTCTTCTCCCTAAGAAGTGGGTTTGGGAGAAAACCATCAAAGTTTTCACTAAAAATAATTGAGACCATGAATGTCTTACAAGAATCTCGCCACCGCTCATTTCTCCCTCTATACTAATCCCCTATCCTCTCCCATTTTCCAACAAGAAGATCAAATAATCCGATAATAATTCAAAAACAAAGCCAACCAAATTCCTAGGCTCCCTTATCTCTCTCTATCTGGATCTCCCAAAATGGTTTTCTAGGCCGGATTCCTCCTCCTCCTCCTCGTCTGCTTTGGAATGATGACTGTGTCCTGTGTCGATGATTCCGACTATGGTGTTGCAGCCTTTGCCACTGTGGCGCGCTTCGACGTGGACTCCCTACATGCTCGTGGCGTCTTGGCGTGCAACAAGCAAGTTGGCGACTGCATCGATGATGATGAAGAGTTGATGCTGGACTCGGTGGTGGTGCGATGGTTCATGGAGGAGAGGTAGAAATACATCAGCTATGGGGCGATAAGGGTTAACATCGTGCCGTGTAGAAGGCAGGGGAACTCCTACTACAACTGCAACCAGAGAAGGAGGATGAACCCTTACAACCGTCGCTGCAGATCGATGGCTCCCAGCCTAGAAAACAATTTCTCTTCCCCCCTCCTAAGAATTCATTTTCCAGCAAAAGTGAGAAAAGAGGGTCACATGACCCTCAAGTGAGAATTTAATTTACCTGGAAAATTAGGCAATCGAACACCACAAAAGCTAGAACTTAGGTAGAAAATAGCCATTTTCTATGGAAAATGTGGCTAATCAAACAAGCCTTAAGTTCTTTAATCTAATTTGGAAACTCCTATGTCATAACATGGTAGTTAAACCTTATTCTTGTTGACGTTCGGAACTGGTTGACCGTGATTTATTTGGCCCGCACTGGTGTAATGAATCCGAGAGGGAGATATGAGTTATCTGATTTGGTTTGTTGGCTCGCCGGCCAGTTGGCCCCTGCAAAAGTACTCTAACACTCAAGTTAGTAAGCGAGTAAGGAGATGTAGAGTATCAGCAAGTTGGTAGAAAAAGCGTACCGTAGCTCTGGGAGAGCTCACTAATATATATAGGAGAAAGAGATGTCCTCCTGCATGTGTTGTACGTCTACAGGTGATGAGACAGAATATCTGGTGCTAGCAGAAGCGCCCATTCAATGCCAAGGTGTCAACGAGACCCTCATTAATGTGGATGAGATTCGTTATTAATGAGGATGAGATCTAAAGTGAGCGCGTAGAATTCCATAAGTGGCTATAATGATAATTGTTACAAGGGGCCAGGATGGGATTGACATGGGCCGAGAGGATGGGGCCAGGTTGGGCCTGAATGGCCCAGCTGGGATGGCCCCTAGGCCATTAACATTCTCTGGCATATGACCTTCTCGTTATGCGAGCTGATCAGTTAGGCTGGCAAACTGTAAGGGTCGCTAGGAGCTCGCTTGAAGTGTAATTGGGAGCTCGCTCGTATAAAACCCACTTGGTCCTGCGATCTGAGCTCGGGCTCTAGCAATGTGCGAGCTCGCTTCAACGAATTCAGTTCGGGGTCTACTGAGTTTTATATATGCGATTGGACCGGTCTACTAGGTTGAGCCCAACTCATAAAGAGTAGAACGAGAAATACCCGTAACAATTCTCAAACCTTCCAAATCCACACACATCTTTACTATTGTGATTGCAAATGGATTGGATTAATTTGGGTCCAAATTGCTAGCCAACATGAATTAATCCTAATTATATATATTTTTGATCAAATAATCTCAATTGTATATGATTTTTGAAATTTGGATTAAATTTGACGTATATATAGTCTGCATGACTCTTCTTTAAATGCTCATAACTCCTAATTTGGGAGGAGTTATGGGCATTCTAAGATATCATTGGAAAGCTTATCCAAAAACCTACGACATGACTAAACAACTAGATTGTTTAGGGGTTGATTCAGGCCTCAAAATCCATCAAATTCATCAATTTTGGGCCCTTTTTTCACTTTTGCATTATATTTTCGTTAATAATATGTTTTCATTTTGTTGTTATCCATCGTCGCTATGTCATCTAGTATTATAATTAATATATCTTAAATATGTCATAATCAATATATTATATATATATATATTTAATTTAAAATGGTTGTGTGTATTAAATTAAACGTACAATCTATTAATTTATTTACAAATATATATGTAAATTAAATGTGCAATTTATTAATATATTATATATATTTAATAAAAAGTAGCAATTATAAAGTGAATTACTTAAAAAACAATTATATTACTTGTTTTTATTTAATAACAACTCACAATTAAATTGTTATATATATAACCGTAATTATTATATATATAATTTTACTTTCAGCCGCCACTGAATATGAATTTTTGGGCGAGCAATCAAATTTGAGACGAGGTCGTTTAGGGAAATTTTTTACTAAGGGTGGTAATATGGGTTGGTGAGTTGTAATTATGCTGTATTGAGATATATGTATAACACGTATCAGGGTAACTCGAACATGACCTGTTTAATAATTGTGTCAAATTCTTTAAATTCGAACACGATTCGTTTAACTAAATGTGTCGTGTCGTGTCATCTGTTAACTTATTTAACCCGTTTAATTTAAACGGATCGTGCTGTGTCACCTGTTAAATGTATTATTTAATTTTAAACGTGTTATTTCGTATATAATCATATTAATGTGTTCAGATTAATCCACTAATCTTTTTAATTAAACGTGTCATTTCGTATATAATCGTGTTAACGTATTTGGATCAACCCGTTAACACGTATAATTAAACAAGTCATTATGTGTCTAAACAGATTAGATGGGTTGACTCGACCTGAATTCGATTAATCCCAATCCTAACCTGCTTAAGTTCGTGTCATGTCGCGTCGCGTCCAAAATTATCAACCCCAATTTTCACGCTAAAGGATGTCCTTTTGAGGCTGCATCTATACTACCTATATCTCCTACCTTCTCATGTTCGCGCCTCAGCACCCAATTTCCAGAAACTCGGCCATTTTCCTTCTCTCCATTTCCCAGAAACCTTCATTTTCGTCTCCCTCCCTCTCTCCATTTTTGGTCGTCGATCGCTGGTCACTGGTTGCCGCTGCTCGCCTATCGCCATCAATGGAAGCCCACTATTCTGTTTAAGTATGCAGTGCTCTCCAATCTATTATTTAGATCTCAAAATTCTTTTGTTTCTAATTCTAAATTTTACAGTTAGAAAGGAGAAAAAAAGGAGAACATCAAAAATTATTTTTAATGAAAAGTTAAGTACACATTAAGATCTTAAAAATTTTGGTATTGGTGGGGTCTCGGGGGTTGTTCTGTGGGCCCTGGGATGTTCTGGAAAGTGGTGTGTGTTGACCTCGTAGTGGTGGGGTCTAGGCATTACTCTGGGGGTTGGGTGGTGCTGCTTTGGGGGTTGGGTGGTGCTGCTGGGTTATAGGGTGGGGGGGCCGGGGGGTGTTGCGGTATACTGGTGGGGAAAGGGTGGGGTGTTATTGGGTGATGTTGATATTTTGTTGCGTTGTAATCGTTTTGGTTCTCTTTAATAAAATCTTGCTTTATTTATATATATATATAGTCTGTTACCCTAATGTATGTATATATATATATATATATAGTCTGTTACGCTATTAGAACAATCATAATGTATGTGTACATATATATATAAATATTGGTTGTTTTAACTTTCATAATGTTCTTATGGATGTTGTAACAACTGTGCACCTAACAGAGAAGAAAAAACAGTTTGAGAAACTGTGAAGATAATATCAATTTGAGGGCTCAAATGAAGGGATATTTACACCATTTTAAGATATGTTGCAGGCCAAACTAAGGAGATTACATATGAAATTAACTTTTATAAATTTTGGACATAATTTGCTCAAGGAATTTTGGGCATGATGATTACATATCGTTGTATGTTGTACTATTTAACGTCAATACTTGCTACTTGGTGCATGCTACTGGATGTTATCTCACTTTCTTGTTTCTAGTTGCTGACCTTTGAAGCTTACCTATATATTTAATCTCAAAATTTGGCTAAAATAAACTTTCTTTCTTTCATGGTGTTAAAGGAAGCTATTACCGATTTTTGTTTCTCCATAATCGTAGCATCCACAGAGTAGTTTGGAAAAATTGTATCAACTAGTTGACCTAGCAAGGCAAAGGTTACTGTGGTTGAATCGCTTAAATATTTTTTGTATTCTATTGCTTCTACGTCTCTTTTGGCACTTGAATTTGTTCTTTTATCAATTGTTGTTCATTTTTTTCCATTTTTACCAGTTTTTGTCATAGCATATAGCTCTATTTTTAAAACCTTTTTATTTTCCTCTCTTTTCATATCTCTTAGTGTATTTATGCATGTCTTTTTTCTTTAGTCACTTTCTATGTATAAGTCTATGTTGTACCAAATGGAGAGTATGGCTGAAACCAATGAACAAAGTCCCGTTTTCTATATATAAGTCTATGTTGTATCAAATATAGAGTATGGCTGAAACTAATGAACAAAGTCTTGTCACACCACCTAGTTTTGATCCAATTACAAGAAAAAATTATGTTGATAAGAAATAATCACTCTTTGGTTTAATAATTTGGTTTTCTCATATGTAATCTTTTACGTTTGAATAAAATAATTATTAGGTTTTATTTATTATCTATTTATTGTATAGGATCATCATCTAATGTAAGAAAAAGAGGTAGAGAGAAAACAAATAATAAGAAATTGATATTCTTGGCTCCTGGTCAAAAATTATAGTTGGAATTCAATCATTATAGTCAAGCCATTGGATCAAATGTGAATGAGTTTGCAAGCCATCTTGGCAAGATTGTTCAAGTATATGAAGATGTACCAATTTCTTGCAAATGTTGGGAAGATGTTCCACAAGACAATAAGAATAAACTATATTTTTATATACTAGTAAGATTAATAATTATTTTATATCATACTTATAAGAAATTGTATTAAATTGTTCTTGATGACTTGTAACGTTTCAAATAACTTTTTCTTTTAACTTTTGTAGGAGAAATTTTAATTCGAACAAAATGAAGTAATAAAAAATTGGATCTTTAGGAAGATGGGAACGGCTTTTGCAAATGAAAAATATAAGTTGAAAACTAACTACTATGACGCACATGACAATAATGCTAATAAAATGAAGTTTGCTCTAACAATAGACGACCAAGAACAATGGAGACAATTTGTCACTTGGTTGAGCTCACCTGAATTTCAAGTATACTATATGTAATACTCGAGAAAATTCTTGAGGTTATTAATGGCATATCAGGAAGGGTATAAGTGGAATTTTTGAAAGAATAGAGCTATAAGGTACACTAACACAATTTTAAGCGATCGAATCAACCGAAGGAAGTACCTTGGACTCTAGATAGTTAAGGAAAATGGAATAGTACTGATAAGTGATTCGAGGTATAATTTTAGGTATCAAAAGAAGTTAGATCGGGAATAGTTTTCGGTATAGCTGCGGAACATACTAAGAAAACCAAATCGACGTAGGAAACTTTCGAAAAGTCAACGGAATGTGCTGAGGACCAATATTTTATATGTAGAACAACATTTGAGTGATTTCGGGTTAAACAAAGGGAATTAGGGTCAAAACGATTGATTGGGTCAAAGTGTAATTTTTTAATTTTGACCAAGGGAGATCAAAAGGATAATTTTTTAAAAATTTCAAGGATGAAATGATGAATACAAAACTTGTGGGCCTTAGTGGTACTGTTAGAAAGATTAGGGGTCTCAAGGAAAGGGGCAAACTGAGACTGGAAGAAATAAGGGTGCAAAGTGTAATAAATGGAAAATGCAGTGTGAACGCAACAAGAAATCGGCCGCCGCACTACCACCGTACGTGGAGGCTATTTCCAGCGATGGGACTACTGATGAAGGGCTAGGGAAGGTCGTATCCGGTGCTAGGAGGATTGGGGGCCAAGCCTTGGCCGTTGATTAGTTGAAAAATGGTCGGATTTCGTTTATAAATAGCTAGCTTTTCGGTCGAGAATAAGGACACAAATTGATCACGATTGAGGGTGATTCAAAGAGAGTGGATAAAAGGCTTTTGATCCTTGCATCAAGGGGAGAAAATCTGGAGAATTTGGTGCAGTTTGGTGTGTGTTTGAAGATGGTTCGAAGTTTAGCCGAAGACATGAGGCAGACGCCTAGGGCCGATCTGCAACTCATTTTTTGGAAGCTTTTTTTATGGCTTTTCAGCCGGCAAGGGGTGCTGTTGTGATCGACTGAGGAAGGGCTTCAAGAGGGTGGGCTTAGTTTGGCCATTGGAGCCGTCGCTGTCAGCTGGAAACGAGGAAGAAGATCTGCGCGTGACTGCACGCGCCACCTTTCACGTGCGTGACACAGGGGTATTTTTGGAACTTTGCTTTAGTATTTTTCTTAAATTATTTCAGGAATTATCATGTTGAAAAATTTGAAAAAATGTTTGAGGGGATAATTATTTTGGAATTATCGAGATGAACACGAGGAGAAAAATAGAGGAAATTAAGGAAAATTGATTTTGATGCTTCTTTAATTAAATACGGTGTTTATGGAGTGTTGTGGTTTGAGATTCGGTATAAGTACGGGTGTTTGAGGTGTGGCACGCAAATCGAGGTAGTGCATGTGGATCGAGGCATTCCGAATACGTTCAAGATTAGTAGTTTACCCAAAACTTGACTTATTGTGGGTGTTTCTACCTTAAAACTTTGTATTTGAGCTACCTAAATGTGTTGTGATTTCATGCAAAATGGTTTTGTTGCATGCGAACGGTAATCGGTGACGGTTGGTTTCATGAAGGAGATTCATCCCTAAATGTTCTGTACATTTGCATTGTATTTTATAAAATGTTGTTTATATGATACATTGAGTTGTGAAATCTGGCATTATCACGCTTTTTATGTTGTTCATCTGGAATGTCAGCTTAGAATATTATCTGGATAATGTAGTTGTAATTCTCCAAGGGTGTTGTCGGAATAATATATTGGGGTATCTTATGCTGGTGTGTATGTCGGGATAGCTGCCTTGGTTTTCGTGTAAGGCCATATGGTCAGGGAAGTTGCACTACAATGATTGGGTGGTTCATATAGGATTTGAGTTAGGATTGGGTAGTAGTTTATGGATGCTTTTGAGTGGGAACGTAATCCCTAACGTAAATGTTGTGAGACAGATTCCTGCGTTGATGTGACCTTCCTGGGCTAGGAGTGGTAACGATTGTTCTCGAGATGTTGGGGAGATGTATTGACCTTGCCCCTCTTAAGCTAGGATCGCGTTGTGTCAGTGTGTCGGTGTGGTGGCATGGCCTTTAAAGAGATTGCTTTTTCCCCATGGTAGGGTTAAGCACTGTGTGAGGTTCTTTTGGGTTAGGGCTTGTCGAGTTGTGTTGGTTATTTCATGTCTTGCATTCATTCATAAAAATGTGTTTTTGAACTCTCACTTAGATGATTCATCATCTAATATGGACTTTGTCTCTGGAATATTCAAACATTCCAAGTGATGGCGATTAATGGATAGTTTATAATATGTCGTTTTCAATTACCCTGTTTATTTTGATGGCGTCATGTAAAACGTTGGATCGGCTTTTTGTTATGAATAAAGTGGTTTCGGTTATGTTTTATTGAGGATTTGATTTAGCTTCTGCATTTAAAGTGATTTAGTTGTCTTAGTTTATTAATGATTCTAAGTTGATATACTGAGAAGGTGTAATAGGATCTTCGGGAAACGATTTTTGTGTTGAGTTTTCGTTGAAAAAAAATATATATTCTTGGAATCTTATGTTATATAACGCTCTGGAAGAGTGGGGTGTTACACTATATCCTTTACTTTTTTGGTGCACAAGACATTTTAATTATTTAAATTTTTATTAATGCATTTGGTTTTACATATGTAGGCTGCTTGTGCTCGTAATAAGTCTAATCGATTAAAATAAACAATGACTAAAACCATAGGCACAAGAAGTTTTGCACATGTAGAGCTAAATAGGTATTATTTAAATCATTTATATGTCCTTCTCATTAACATTTTTTCTTTTTGTTGATTAACTTTGTCTATTTGATACAGGTTGAAATATTAAGACATGAACCATCTAGATGAAAAATGTTCAAGGTGACACACAAGAAAAAAGATGAGTTAATGGTTGATTTCACATTACAAGGAATAGTGGTAAATTTTATTTTAAGTAGTTTATGTTATTATTGTAATATATATTTTAGTATTATATTGGAGCATATTTACTTTATTTATTATTAAATTTCAAGACAAAATTTAATCTTTAGTGACACAAATAACGGAGGAAGAACTTTTTTGAGAGATTAATGAAATAAAATTTTCTCTTAAGTAATGAAGAAAGAAAGATATGAGCGTGTTCATGGGTATGAATTGGGACTAAGTCATTTTTTTGGGAAGGGTCCATCTCGTTATAAGCTCATTACAAAATTAAAACAATTAAGATAGAAAAAAATGAAGGGTTGTCGACAGAATTAGTTAGCTTGACGATGGAATTATAACAAGTTAAACAAAGACAATCAACTTTTGAATTTTTATGGAAGATGTTAGGGTAGGAAGGATTGGAAACAACAATTAACTAGACCTTTTTGCTTGAGTCTATCTATCTATTAACTAGAAACTTTTTTGGATGTAAATGGTTGGTTGTTTTTTATGGATATCATTTTTGACTAGATGTTTATTTGGAGGTAAAGTGTTAATTGTTTTTTTTACTATAATCATTTGTAAATGTATTAAGGCCATATATGATTGTTTGTAGGCTTTGTTTAACTGCCATTAAGTTTCAAATGAAGGTGTCTTGAAGTTTTTTTGATGATCATAGGATGTTTTATTGAGTTAGAATGTAATTTTTTTTTTATGAAATGAAATTGTTTTGATTGTCATGATGATTAGTTATAGGATGTTTTATTAAGTTCGAATGTAAGTTTTTTTTTTTTTTTTGTAGATTGTTATTTATTTTGGAAGCAATGTATTAATTAAGCAATGGGGTTTAGAATGTAGAGAACAAATAGGGTGAGAAATTTTTTTTATTAAAAATTACATTCAGTGGCAGTGAATATAAAGCTATCGCTAAAATAGGTTTTTCAACGACAAACATGTGCCACCATCACTAAAAAGTGTCTTTTTGTGACAATCACTAACTCACTAACTATATTATTTGTGGGTATTAGATAAGCTATCATAAAAAAAAAAAAAATTGTTTGTGACGAGCTGTGGCCCTGACTGAAGAGAATTAACAATGATAGCTTGTAAGCACCTCCACCCGGATATCTCAACTACCCGGGCTACTCGAGCGAAAACGCCTACAGAAGGAGAAATAATGAAATACAAGACAAGAACTACCCTGACATGCATACACAAGAATTAAAATAACAGAAACTAAACTATACACATGCATGCACTATGGGTACTTCGCTTGCATAGCGGTCACAAGATAAATAAATGAATACAATCTCTTGTGTCGACATACATGAGACACGAGAAATGACCTGGTACAGTAAAAATTATAGAGTAAATTCTACTAAGATATCAGAATTGACGGAGACTAACAGAACTGCTTGTACACCATACCGACTCTGCCGTTAGAAGTTGACTCCTTTGCCCTTGACTTATGTTGTCACTACTTGGAATGATGGAAAGCAAAGTGAGTCGAGAGACTCAGCAAGCATAAAGAAATGAAGGCTGAAGACTGTATATATCCAATAAACTCTCCCCCGAACATCAACCTCCAAGCACACACAAGTCATGAGACATTCAACACAATACAAAAGCGTAATTAAAAGTACGTAGTAGTTCTTGGGGCCCACACAAGACACACGGCACCCAAGTCCCATACCAACCTGCCGCTGCCCTGAAAGGAAACATATATCTCTAACAAACCTATGCGCACTATCCCAGGGTGGTGCTCTCGTCACCCGTGTGCTCGCGTCGGTCCTCCCGACATACGAGCTGTAGAATAATCGAGCTATAGGCTCTCTTGGAATGGTTCTCTCGTCCGAGACTGCTGAGCATATAGTAACCATGCAATGCACATAAAAACGTAATGGCGTAGTGAGCATCAACATGACACATTAAGGCTTATACATCCAGGCATCAGGCCATGCTCCGCCCACATAGTAAACCACACGCGATGCATATGCCTGTGCCGAATACAATCTAACCATGCTAAAATGTTTGTGTCCAAGCATACTCAATAAATGAATATCCCAACATGCATTTTGTACCCATGTACATATCAAGCCATGAACAGTAATATAACATATCGAATCATACAATAAATCACATAATGGCAGGACTAGTTAGCAGTGTTCAGCACCGGTCAACTGTCAGTGACTAGGAGTGTTCGCTCGACAGTCTACTTTAGGGCCGTACAATACTCAACTCCAACGTCACTAAACAGCCGATTTCTGCTCCACTGCTCAATAGCCCTAGCTTTGAAAAATCCATAATTACACCCACACATCTAGGAACCTAGTCCTTGAGTTGAGTACAACATCATTCTGGAAGGAATGGGGCCAGTACAAACCCCCGTAGGCACACAACAAATAAAATCCCAACGAGTCTCATATTTAATTTAAATTAAATCGTGCTAATAAATTTCTCGATTCGTATAATTAATACGCGAAACCAAAACGAATTAAGAGAAGGTGTGGGATTTACAAAATGAAAGGAGATTGCAAAGGTATAAGGGAGCTTGCCTCGTCTTAGCAGATTACAACGTTTTTACACTTAAACGTTACCTAATTAATACACGCTGCAAATTAATAAAATTGGACCCAAAATTAAATTCCAACCAACAGAATGTTTAAAACATAATTCTCTATTTACCTGACTAATTAAATCGCGATTAAACCTCATTTAATCTTGGATTTTCTCCCAAAAAAATAGCCTATGCGCGCACTTCTTCTCCAAATTTTCCTTTTCTGTTTCTGCTCGATCTTCTTTAATTTTCACTGCAAATTACAGCTTAAAAAGGAAAGGAAAGGGGGTCATCAGTGGCTACTGCATGGCAGCCCCTATTTACCCACCGCCTTGCCCAAAATGACGTCGTTTTGGGTAAGGAATGATTGGAAAATTTCAGCCAAAATTCCTCTCGCGTGTGCACCCGTGGGCTTGAACTCGCGACCGCCTCTTACCTTATGCGCGCACACGACCAATTGGGTTGGCCGCTTCGTTCACCTATTATACGCGACCCATTAAATTTAAAATGAACCATGACCACTTCCGCAAATCCCATCTTAACCCTTACACTACCCTTTAATTACACATGCACCTTGTTGTACGTATTTCCCGTATGGGCCAGACTCGATCTGATGGACCGGCCCAATCACCCGAAATCGAGAAGGCCCGGATGACCTCACTAAGGAAAGTCCAGCCACTACCGAAATCCAAAACTCGTAAAAGCGAGCATCTGGCAGACTCCCGATAAAGCCACCAACGAGTTCCCAGCAATCGACCAACGAGCTCCCGGACATATCCTTCAGATCGCTGGATCACCCAGGTCGTTGGCCTAAAACCAATCAGCTCGCATAAGTGGTAAAGCTGCTAAGACGTCAGAGGTGGGGACTATTCACTTTGTCTGCAACAGCCTATGTCCCTCGTAATGAGGATCCCACTCCCGATTTTGCGTAGGCGATAAGGGTTGTTTGTCCCCATTAAACACTCATTGTATTTCTTTATGTTATCTAAATTGTAAAAACCCCTCAGTATAAATAAGAATGAAAACAAAGGGCAAGGGACAAGAGGAATAATAAAAAAAAAAGAAACCGTCATTTTGAAGGAATAATCAGAGGGTGGTCGTGGAATAGGTACTATTCTGGCCGAACCACGTAAAAAATCCGGGTGTTGACTCACGCGAAGTTTTTCTTTTCTTCTTCTTGGCATTTTGGATCTACGGACGGCAGCCCAAAACGAATCACGGTCGGCTGAAATCGAACGTCGACACACCTTAACTTCCATTTGCACTTATCTCACTTACACCCCAAATTTTCAGGAAATTCACTAAATTAATTTATTTTATTATCTCCATAAATACCCTCAAATAAGATTATTAATTACCTTAATTTCTTATTTTCACAAAACAACATAAATTATTATTTTACTTTAAATTAACCCAATAAATAATTATTCCCACATACCATTAAATAATTCACCACTTCCTAAATTACCCAAATAAATTACTACATTCTCATACATCCCCAAAGATCTAGGAATTAATTACCTCAAGCCCTATTAAGAAGTTTATTATTATTATTCACTTTAGGTATAAGATATATTAACATCTCATTTAAATTACATTAACACTAATACTGAATATCTAATTTAAATCTCGAATAACAGGTCGTTACATAGCTGGTAATGGTGGTCACTAAATGGAATTTATTTGTGACGACCGATATCACAAAAAAAAAAGAAAAAAAAACTATTAGTGGGGAAAGAACATAGTCGTCACTAATTTTTTTTTTTTTTAGTGACAACCGTATTGGATCACCATTGAATGTGTTCTTTTAGTGACGAGCAAAAAATAATTGCCACTAATACCATTAGAGATAGTTAGTAGCTGCTTGTGGCAACCCTTTTGACAGCCACTAAAAATTTGTGGCAACTTTTTATGCTTTTATTGACGACCATGGCCTCCACTAAAAGTAAAGCTTCTTGTAGTGGCCTTTGCTCTGTTATTGACAATTGCCATTGTGTTTCCTACCTTCATCGTTGATGACGACATCCATCGCTGATTGCCGCCCCATTTATCTGCTCCAATCACCTTCGACCAACATGGACCATCGTTCTTCTACCTGTTAAATTGTTGCCATTGTTGACCAATGACGCTTTCTCCCTTTGCCTTTGCCAACGACAGCTCACGACTATTTTGTTTCCTCTTCTCGACCTACTATTCGGCCATCACAACTATATCACGACCATTATTCACTTGCATCACGACCGTCGACCATCTACTTTGTTATTGCCACTGACTGATTGACATTTAGCCTTAGCTATCGTTCTCCTCCACCTTCCCTGGTAGCTTTTATTTTTCTTTCATGTTCAGTCCCCAACGTCACGCCATAGCCTTCGACCCTCCATTTTTTTCCATTAATGAAGCTTTCCAAGCTTGCCTAGGTCTATTCAGATCTAGATCAAATATGCCCATATATGACCTATTCAAGTCCAAATCCAATTCCCCAAATTTATCTTGCCTAGATTTGTTGCCCAGATCTACTATCTTGACTTGTTTTCTATTGAGCTTTTATTTATTGATTATTTGACATTTTTAGATCTTTGTATTGGCTACCTTGAAGTATGATATTCCATTGTTAGATCGGAATATTAGATTCTCACTATAGTAGGTTAGGATGGGTGTAATTTTGGCACAAATAAATTTAGATGCATTTTTGACTTTAATAAAATGTCACAATCATGGGATATTGAAGATAAATAGGGTAAGGATCAGAAAGCTTTATCATAGATACATCTCCATTTATTGAATCAAATTTTGTAGGATGTTTTGAAAGAAAAAATTGTTCCTACTTTATGGTTGAAATTAGAACAACTGTGTATGACTAAAAGATTGACCAGTAAGTTGCATTTAAAGTAGAGGTACATTCTCATTAAATGGCAGAAGGTACGTTTCTTGAAAACCATTTAACAGTTTTTAAGAAAATTGTTTTTGATTTGAAAAGTATGGAGGTTAAATATGATGATTAGGATTTGGGCTTAATTTAGTTATGTTCTCTACCGACCTTATATTTAACGTTTAAAGACATCATATTCTATAGTCGTAACACTTTCACCTTAGATGAAGTTTATGATACTTTGTACTTGAAAGAGAAAATTGATAAGTAGTTATAAGGAAATTTAGAAAATCAGGGAGAATGTCTTTTGATTAGAGGAAAAACACATGATAAAAATTTTGGTAGCAAAGGAAAAGAAAGATTGAACTCTAGAAACAAAGACAAAACAAACTGTAGAACAAAAGACACAAAAAATGAGTATTTTAAGCTGCAGAACAAATTTAAGAGACAAGAATCCAACCAAAAAATAAAATAATTAGAGACTTCAGGTGAAATCAATGTTATTGAAGATAACAATAGTGATAGAGAAGTTATGGTGATAACTAATGAAATTACCAAATCTTGTGAGGATTGGATTCTTGACACTGCATGCACGTTTCATATGACTCTTAATATGGATTGAATTTCGACATATAAAACTTTGATTATTGGTGATGTGTTGATGAAAAATAATTTTTCTTGTAAAATTATTGGCATTGGAACAATTAAAATTAAGTTGTTTGAAGGCATTGTTAGAACTTTAATTGATGTCAGACATGTTCCTGACTTTAAGAAATTTTTTATCTCATTGAGTGCTCTTGATTTAAATGGGTACAAGTTCATTAGTAAAGGTAGAGTCATTAAGGTCAATAAATGTGCTCTTATTATAATGAAAAGTAAAAAGCAGTGTGGTAGATTATATGTTCTGTAGGGTTCTACTATTATAAATGATGTTGTTACTCTTTCTTTGTTAGATATTGATGTCACTCAATTGTGGCATATGCATCTTGGATATATGAGTGAAATATGTATGGTTGAATTAAGCAAAAAAAAGACTTATAGATGATAAAGTATTGGAAAACTTGGGTTTTTTTAGTATTGCGTCTATAATAAGCAAAAATGAGTTAGATTTAATAAAGGAATCCACAATAAAAGGGACATTAGACTATATCCATTTTGATCTTTGGGGTCCTGTAAGAGTACCTTTTAAAGGTAGTGTCAGATATATGCTAACTTTCATCGATGACTTTTCTTAAAAAGTTTGTGTATTTTTCTTAAAATAGAAAATTGATATTTTTGTTAACTTCAAACAATAGAAGACTATGATTGGAAAAAACAAATTGAAAAGTAGATTAAGTGTTTTTATACTGATAATGATTTAGAATTTTGTTCAAATAAATTTAATAATTTCTATAAAAAAGAAGGAATTCTAAGACATTTAACAATTTTAGATACGCCACAGTAAAATGGTATAGTCGAGCAAATGAATAGAACATTGATGGACAATGTACGTTGTACGATGTCTAATTATGGTTTACCTAAATCATTTTTGTTTAAGGTTGCAAAGATGACGTTTTTTGGCTAATTGGTCTCATTCTCTTGCCATGGATAAGAAAACTCTAAAAAGGTGCTCTAATACTCCTACAAATTATTTTTATTTCAAAATTTTTTAATGCACTTGCCCTTGTTGATGATGAAAAATTAGAACCAAGATATAAGTGTTAAGGGTTATAAGTTATGGGATTTAGAATTATTTAAAGTTGTAATTAGCAAAAATATTATATTTAATGAAATTGACACACCTTGCAATTTGTTTCTAAAAGAATCTAACCCTACAAGTCAACAGAGTTCTGACATTTAGGTAGAGCTTATAGTCTTTGGCTTAGATTAAGTCAAGTACTAAGGTCCAAAAGAAAGTGTCAATCCATCAGAATATTATATTGCAAAAGATAGATGTAGAAGAAATATCAAACCCTCAAAGGTATACTGAGGTAGATCTTATTGCCTATACTTTAAGTGTGGTTGAAGATATTCACTATAGTGAGCATTGTGTGGATTTTGTTGGTATTCATTTGGAAGATTAGGCTGCATTCTCTTTGTTTTTTAATTTTTAGTTTTGAGTTTTAAATTTTTTTTTCAGTTTTCTATTTTAATAATCTATTTTTAGAAAATTGAAAACGCGTTTTTTTATCATTTTGAAAAATTATTTCTCAAAATAGAAAATTAGAAAACGCGTTCTCTTTGAAATATTGAAAATAATTTTTTAATGATATTTTATTTAATAAATGTGATTATTTAGTAAATTAAAAATATTTAATGTTAATATATTATTTAAAAAATATATACATTTTAAAGTTAATGAATTTTGTAATATTTTTTCCATTACAATAATAAAATATAAATAAATAAATATATTTTGAGTTTAGAGTTTGTTTTGCATGAAAACACTCAAAATAATTTTTTGTTGTTTTGTTCTTTCTTTATAATATTTTTTTTGTTTACAAAAATGCATTTTTAAAAACAGCAAAGAGAACGTATTTTCATTATTTTAGAAAATTAAAAACTAAAAATGACTTAAAAACAACAAAGAGAACGCAGTCTTAGTTCTTCGTGATCTTGTTAGAAGAAAAAACTATAAATAATTTCATATTTAAATTTTGTATAAAGGTGGAGATTGTGATAATTGTGACCCAAAATTTTAATTCATCTATGATTGAGACTTTTAATTTGATCGTGATTAAGATTTCAAATTTAATTGTAATTTGGACGTTAAATTTTACTGTGATTAGGATATATTTGCAATTGAAGATTATATTTGTGGCTTATCAAGATTTATCTTTTTTATGGGTCATCTTCTGATTAAAATATGAATTTTTTAAAATTATTTTTAAGTACATTTATAGATGAGTGGTAGATTTATAAATAGGTGATCAATATACTATAATTATTAGTAGCTATATCACTATTGTAGTAGTTATATCATCATAGTGATATTTTGTTCTTTCTACTCGTGATTTTTCTAAAGTTGGGTTTTTTATGTTAAAGTTTAGTATTTGTTTGTATGTTTGATAGTTTGATTGTGCTTTATTTTTTTATCCAATTTTCTAACATAAGTGACATTTGTCTCCCACATACAAAAAAATATAAGATTGTAGGATCAAATTCTTTCATACTTCTTATTATGAATATTTCATGTAACTTTTTATATATTAATAGAAAAAAGAGAGAAAGTTACTAAATAACGCCATAGATATTTATTTAAAAATATTAAAAGAATGAAATTCAAACTTCTGGACCAAATAATATATGCATCTCTTTGGGCGGTGACAATTTTGATTTGAGATATATATTTTTTTATTAATCACATTTCTGTTTTTTTTCTTCATTATATACATACACTGTGATATCTAATCTGAATCAAATTAAATATTTATATTTATGCACATAACGCGTAAATACAAGAGTTTGCATGTGAATTTCACCTCTATTCAACTTAAAATACTTGGTCAAATACATATCTTATCCCTTATATTTGCATGTTTTTCTATTTAAGTATTTGAATTTTTTATTATTTTAAAAATACCTATAAATTATACAACTTAGAGTCAGTTGTACTCTTGAATTTTTTGTTATTTTAATTATATTCTTAAACTAATATAATTTTGAGTTAATTATACATTTTAAAAAATTTATTGAAAATAATGAATTTAATGGTATAATTGAAATAACAAAAAATTCAATAATACAATTAACTCGAAATTATAGGTATCTTTAAAATAATAAAAAAATTAAATATTTAAATAAAAAAACGTATCTTTATCCAACCATGCTCCATGCATCTTTATCCTAAGTGTGTGGATGATGCCCTCCTCTTTTAGGTCTTTTTTTCCCTAGGTTAGCCCATCTCCCAACAAGCAATACACAGATATAAATCATCATCTTTGGGCTCTTCGCCTTTGCCCAATTCTGGGCCCATCGTCACATTAAATACCCAACTCACAAATCAAACAATCTAAACCCAAAACAACTAAAAGTGTGTTTGATAACATCTTTATCTTTATATATATAAAAGTAGGATAGTTTGGCAAAGAGTTTTTCCCCCCAAAACTTGCATTAATTACTAAAAGTATTAATTATTATAAAATTAATAATAAATTTTTCAATTTATGAGTTTTTCAATACTAATTATGAGTTTTTTAATGCATTATTTTGTGTATATTAAATATTTAGTTAATATACACATAATAAAGTAAGATAGTTTGTAAAAGAATTTTTCCTCCCAAAACTTGCATTAATAATAATTAAATTATCTTTATCTTTATATTATTATTATTGTTATTATTATTACTATTATTATTATTATAAAAATAGGATAGCCTGCAAAAAAAAAATTCTCAAAACTTGCATTAATAATAATTAAATTAGTATTACTAAAAGTAGTAGTAATTAATAATTACTATAAAATTAATAATAAAATTTTTAATACATTAGTTTTTCAATGCTAATTATGGGTTTTCTAATGTATTATTATGTGTATATTAAATATTTAGTTAGTTAAAAGTTTGTTGTGGACACAATTAAATAGATGAATATACATGTGCACATAGATAATTTTTAATCTGTAGGAATGGATACACACCAAGAAATTACACAAGATGTGGCCAGAAGATCACTTTTATATTGATTTTTCATAGTCTTTCAAGTAAGGCTTACTTGCTGAAAAATTATTCAAAGTCATTTATAATGTGTATATTATTTATCCACCCTTTTAAATATTTAGTTAGTTAACTTCTAAGTATGGATTTTTCAATGCATTATTATGTGTATATAAATATTTAATTATTAAATAGTTTGCTAAACATTTTTTTTTCTCCAATAGTCTGTCAAAGTATTTTTTACCTCTAAAACTTGCATTAAATTAAAGATAATAATAATTAATAATTAAAGTAAAAAAATAAGCATGGTTTCCAATACTATTTATAATATTTATTTATAACTTAATTTTAAACTCAATTAATCTTCTCATCAATTAATTAAAATATTTATAATATTATTTTTGATTAATTCATCAATTAATTCCTCAATCAATCAAAAATAAATATTATTTTTGAAAATTATGAATAGACAACTTAAACTATTAATTAAGTCATAGAAAATTATTCATTTGTATAAAATAAAAATAATTTACATTTAGTACTTATTATTCCAAAGCACTTGGAGACCTCCTATAAAATATTTTGAAAATTTTCACTATCAATTAAATAAATATTATTAATAGAAAATTTAAATTATTAATTATGTCATGTATAGATATGTAATTTCTCAATGAATTAAAAATAAATATTTTTTTATAAATATTATTAATAAAAAATACTTATAATATTATTTTTAATTAATTTCTCAATTATTAAAAATAAATATTAATATATGGGTTTTTTGATGTTAATTAAGATTTAACATATCACATTTGTAAGATTATGGAAGAAAATTAATACATAGTGAAAGAAAAATAAGTCAAAATTTATATTTTTAAAGTTTTGTTATTATTGCAAAAATTAAATTTCAAGATTAGAAATAAAAATTTCAAATAAATTTTTAATTAACATTGAAAAATCCATACTTTCTCACATTTAAGAGTTTTAATTTATATTTATATTTATAATTTATAAATAAATATATAATATAATAAATAATTTTACTTTAATAATTAATCAATCACTACCTTTAATTTAATGCAAGACTAATGTATGAACTTTTTAATACTAATTAAGATTTAAGATATTGTATTTTCAAGACTAATATATGAATTTTTTTAATATTAATTAAAATTTAATTTTTAAATTTATTGTGATTACACCTCTCGTGCATCGCACGGGTGAACACTTAAAAAAAATATATATTTTTCAAATTTCATGAAAAATAAAATTCACTCATCCCTTAAATGAAATTTTTTATGAAAAATAAGACAAAACATGTTTTAAAATATTATACTATAGAATTCAATTTCATAAAAAATAAGAGTGTATTAGATTGGGGTGAAAAGTGGGCCGGAATTTCAATTCTCGCCCCACCTCTTAGAAATTATAATTTCTTAATTTCAAGAAATTTTTTACTTTACTAACATGGAATTCAAATTTCATGAAAAAAAAATTTATTTGATAAAATTTTCTAAAATTTAGATGAAAAATGAATTATACTTCCATTTTTCACCCCCTATCAAACACATTATAAGTGTGTTAAATAATAAAAATAGAATTTAATTTCTCAAATATAATATTTTTTATAAAATTTTATACTATCAAACGTACTTAAAGTTAGCCCATTTCATAATTTTAAATTGAGGCACCTCTACTAGGTGCATGCCGCATAACGACACATGTACATAATGTTCTATGTTTCTCACTGCCAAGCTAATGTCACTTTCTTAAAATTTCTGACCCATCTCTACTCACCAGACATCATTTGTTATTTTTATTGTCAAAATGGTAAAGACGAAAGCTGAAAATTTAAAATGAGCAGCCGCAGCCTACCAAACAGGTCCTTACATATTTCTGATTCATCTCTGTACTAACTCTTGCCAACTAAAAAGGCAACCTTGCATCCCAAATTACTTCAATTTTTGTCAAACAACATTGTCTGCCTATTACAATGCATTTATTTGTACGTTTCTTTTTGGTACAATATGTTTTCTTTCTTTTACAACACTTATCTGTACATTGCCGACAAGCATAGAGGCTTTCTCTACCTGCCAACCACTAACTTTGAAAATAATCAACTCTTTTTTTGTATTGCGTATCTATCTATTCATTAACAAGTGATAGAGAGATGACACATGCTCAGTCACATAGTTTTAAAGTACTGACTCTTAGATCTTAATCCCATAAAACTTGATATTAATTTATTGGTGCGACCCAAGATAATTGATCTCAAAAGATTTAGAGACAATTTTTAATTTTTCTACTAATCTGATGTAACTAAGCATGTATGAAAATATTAAAGATAAATTCAAATATCTTGACTTACTTTACTTCTCGAGAATTCAAGCCTAGCCAGTCTTTGTTTGGTTAGACGGATTTACCTCAAGTCAAGATAACCGACTAAAAAAATTTCAGAAATAAATCTCAGTATCCTAACTTACTTTGCGTATAAAAGTTAGTACCACAACAAAACTATCTCTAACTTTGTAACTCTTATGATAAACTTACTAAATATATATAACCAACTAAATTACAATAAGTTTTTATAGATAAAAGAATAATTACCTAAAAAAAATTACCCTGATCCTAAATCTCATAGAAACAAGGGTTGCCATACCTGCATTTACTAATTAGTTGAGGTAATAATATACAAATTTTTTATTTATAATAATATGGTTGACAAGTATTTATTTATTTATATTTCTAATAAAATGTCATAATTACAAGGATATTTCTGTCTTCTGATACAAAAATTTTGTATGATAACTTTCTTTTATCTAAGTTGTTATTTTATTTCCCAGTTAGCATGATTAGGCTCTTTAATGTGAAGGGCTCCCCTGAACTAACTTCTTAAATGAGGAATACCTGTAAACCCTATACATTGATGAGATGAGACCTCTTATATATTATATATATGGCTATGATTTTATTGCCTAAATTAATAATATTATATTTGACTCAATATAAAAATAAAATAAAAATTCATTAAATGAAAAATTATTGTTTAATGCATGTGACAAAAATCTTAACCACTCTACTTATAGCAGCATATGAGTCTATCTAAAAATGTTAGTCAAATACTATGTTGCACAGAAATGGAAACGGAAAACGTTTTTTATAGGAAATGGAAACGTGAAAACGGACATTTTTTAAAAAAAATAAACATAAATAAAGTCCGAAACAGGAATAAGAAACGTTTCGAAAATGAAAAAACGGCACTTATAAGGTGTTTCCGTGCAACATAGGTCAAATATGTCACTTATAAGTTTTTGAGATCAAATTTTATATTCAAAATCTATTCAATAGGTTACAATATGGAATTAGGTGCCACAAACTCTTTTCCTTTTTGATACGGTCGCTAATATTTAAGACATAGTCCAAGATCGACTCGACCAAATCAAAATAGTAGCAAACAGTATTTTAATACTTTATATATTTTAAAATTTTATTTCATGTTTGATTAAGATTTTAAAATTCTACTTGATTTAACATTTTACTTCATATTTGATTAAGATTTTATTTTTATTAGGATTCTAATTACATGATTTTATTTTAGTTGGATTTTAGTTATAAATATTAGATGAATTTAAATTAGTCAAACTCTATAGATATGCCTAGAACCTAGAGTTTGTAATAAGTTTTTCTCAATACAAATTTCATCAATCTATTTGGGTTTTCTTATCAAAGTAGTCTTATTTTTACGTTTTCTTAAAAGGCAAGCTTCGGTTATTAAAATTTATTCTTTCAAGAGTTTATTTTGATGTATTTTTTTTCACACATGGGCTACACGTTACGTCACTTTTAAACCCCTCAGGATAATTCAAGTGGTTAAGCACACGAAATTCAAGCGTTAGGTATGTCAAGATTGTGTATTCGAATCTTAGGCATTGTTGTTCGAATCAGCTATTGCTACATGAGGGGCTATGGGTTGGTATGAGTCTTCTTCGACCTGGGCTTACATGATCTCTAGGTATTGCTCGATCGACAGAACCTGTAGGTTATAGAGGATAAGGTGACGGTCTCTATTAAAAGCTTAAATACTAGGGCTTCCTTCGATTCTTACGATCTAAAAAAAAAAAAAATTCCTTATAATTAATTTCTAGCCTACTCAAACCAAAAATTTCGTATGGTAGTGTCCGTCTCAAATTTAAATTTTCAAAATACTTTTCAAACCCGCACCTATATGGTAGTGACCCCATATTAATTAAAACACCTAAAACATGCTAAGTCTTTATTAAAAAATACTTAGTTAAATTTGACTTATAGGTTTATCGAATCAAGTTTTATATTCAAAGCTTCTAAGAGACTGCCAATATTAAAAGAGTACCAGATGCAGGTCTCATCTCATCATCAACACCTCTTCTACTCAACAATGGAGCAAAATAGTGCAGCAGCAAATGGATTCATAGAAGGAGAAGCTGTGGTTCCATGTGGCGCCGGAGAAGGAAGACGAACTCGCGGCAGCTCACTCTCCGGCGGACAGATGGAGTCTCTCGCGGCTCTTTGTGACACCTTCTTGCCCGCCGTCAACATCTCCGGCGACACTTCCGACGACTACGTCGCTGCGTACTATCGAACTTCGGCGTCCGTGGCTCGAACTCCACAAGGGGTCAGTAACCTAAAGAACAATCTCCCTGTTCTGAGTACGTACTGTTTTAGTTTTCTATAAACTCCGAGAACACTTACAAGTTTCAAATGATTCTTAATTAATCACTTCCATTTCAGAATCAGTTTTGAAACTTTTATCATTTTCTGAAAGGGGAAATGGTTGCAGAATTCTCAACAAGAAAAGGGTGAATTTCAGCTCACTTTGCCACTGTTTTCACATTCTATTATGGATCATCCCTTAAAACATATCAACTTTTCATAACTTTTTCTCAAGTAAAATGGATAAGTTCGAATTTCCATTAACACTTGTATGTAAAAGTTATTCTGCTTATTAGGTTTGATTCGCAAGGTCTAAATCTTTATGTTTCAAACATAGTTTATGAGACGAACCAGAATACTCATTTTAATTTTAGTGGTAATATTATTAAATTCTTTACTCCTAAAATCGAGGTATAAAACCTTATGCTAGTGACTAATACCTCTAATGACGAACAAAGTTGGTCAGGAAACTTGCACTTGAACATGAATACGCATGTAACATTATTGTGGCTCATACACATATTCATATATAGTGGGATTATATATGTGTACATATGACGAAAAAAATGTTTTTTGTTTCTATTATTTGAGTGATGAATTGCAGATAGCAGAAATGATAACGCAAAGGTTGCAGCATCCAAAGCTTGTGCTAATCCGATTGGCGATATGGCTGCTGTCGACATGCTTTGGGACGTTGATATTGTGTGGCAGAAAAAGCTTGTCGAGCCATTTCCCATACGTGCAGAGGTTCGCGAAGGTGAGGGCTGAGAAGAGGGAGGAGATAGTGAAGTCATGGTCACTCAGCTTCATCTCTCACCTCAGAATGCTCTTCTTCACCTTCAAGATCCTCACTCTACTCGTCTTCTTCACTCAGGTACGTACTTTGAGCTTTACTTATATATATATATATATATAATCAATTTCCTATTTTTAATTTCAAACTTCATTTTGCATCACCATCGATCCTTTTCTTCTCGTCGGGAAGGGTCCCTTCTAATTATATATCATTTAATGAAGTGGTCAATCGGATGCAGGTGTTCGTTGAGTACATACACATTAACTCTTGTTCAATTAGGTATTAAACCAAGAAAAAACGACTAAAAAATTAAAACATGGAGAGAGCAGGAACACGTAGGGACTTTGCAGTTTTTGCAGCTTGGGGGACCGAATTAGTTAATGTGAGCATCCTTATCTTTCATGGTCACTTGCAGGCTTGCAGCAACGGCAAGCAAACACTGCCCCTCAAGCTAGCTAATTAATTTGTCCATATCTGACTCATCTCTTTTATCTGCATTCGGTCCAGAACACAAGGCTGCAGGCCAAATCAATACCTAACAATCAATTAGATTTCATTGTTCAAGGTGGATTAGACCCCGTGCCCACAGTTAGGTGGCTCAAATTATTTTGGAAAATGTGACTGTGATTACTCACCTGGAAGGACGATTTTCTGATGATTAATATCAAGTGAAACATAAAGCATTAAAACTTCACGTTTAAATAACTTTTCCAAGTATTATCCCTTTATCTGCTAGCTTCAACACTTACCTTATCTTACTGCATAACTATATACATATATATGTGTGTATATGCTGGGTGGACGTTTTATATCATTTTATTAATGAAAATTGACATGTTACCCCGCGTTGAACATCCATATATTGCTCCTTATAGTGCTCGACACAAACCCCACCACCACCCAATTTCCCCTCACCCCCCCCCCCCCAAAAAAAAAGCAACCAACCAACCAGTTATCACCACATACATATACATATGAAAATATTTTTCTATTTTTTAAATATTATTATAAATTATTATTTAAATAAATTATTACTCTTGTTCAATTAGAATTATTATAATTACTTTAATAATTATAACTATAATCATAATTAATAATTTATTTATTTTTTTAATTGTAATAAAATTTATACTCATTTCATATTTTTTAATTGTGTCTATCAAATAAGAGTGTAACCAAATTAATTAAATTATCCATAGAGACTTGACGTGATTTAATTGGAGGTAGAGGGGTGAAATTAATTGAATTATTTAAATTAAATAAATTGAGTTTTTTTAAAAAAAATTGAACCAATTTGATTGGATAGATGGTCAATTCGAAGAGATTGAAAAACTAAAAATATTAAATTAAAATTAATTGAATTATTCAAACTGAATAATCTAACCATTTATGTTTCCTGATACTGACGTGATTTAGCTAGTAACAAAGTTAAAACTCTCTTCAATTAAATTGCTTGTTTTGCCCCATTTCTCCCAATTAAATTATGCTAAGTCTTTTTGAATAATTTGATCGATTTGATTGCACTCTTATCTAACAGATACAATTAAAAAAATATGAAATTGGTATAAATTTTATTACGACTAAAAAGTAAATGAATTATTAATTATGATTATAGTTATAATTATTAAAATAACTATAATTTTAATTGAATATGAGTAATAATTTATTTAGATAATAATTTATAATAATATTTAAAAAATATAAAAATATTTATATATATGTGTGGGGATATTTTGTTGGGGGGGGGTGCCTGTGGCCCTGTACGGTGTGCGGGGAATTGGGTTTAGGGTTAGCAATCCAATGCAGGCAACATATTAGTTTTCTATCATCAATTAATTAATGTAAAACGTATCGTGTATGCATAATTAAGAAAGTTTGATTACTACAAGAATAGTCTTGTTCAAGCGTTGATTCATCTAGAACTTTTCTTTTGTTTGCTTGTATCTTTTCGGGAGGGTCGTTGATTTTGGCATTTTGTTTCATTTTGTGTTGGATTTTTCGATTGGACTTCAAGGGTTTAAGTTTTGGGTTTTGATTAGGTTGTCTTACTTAAAAGTTGATTTATTTAGAAAAAAAAATGTAGTTTAATCACAATTAGTATATATTATGAGTTATAACAATTTTTTAAAAATTAAAATCATAGATAGAAATTGTCTAAATAGTATATAAAATGCGTGTAGCACCATATTGTCTCTTAGACATAATTATATGATATATATATATAACTACGAATAAATTAAAAATTCAAAGGGTTAAAATTTATGTGACCAATTATATTTATAGACAATGATAATTTTACTGATCAAGTGGACATGGGAGGGTCAAATAGGAAGTTTCCCTCCTTGACCGGCAGAAGCATATGTTATTACTAACTTGGTCAAGAAAATTCTCATTGGGTTATGATAAACTGAGATTCGTATTAATAGATCGTAGATTTGATTGTTTATCCTGCTCAATGAGCTAAAATCTCTACTTATGATTTATCTCCTTTATCAAAATCAAGGACTAAAGTGATAAGGACTGCACAAGAGCAATCATTTCAAGATATTAGACTTATATTATTATTGTTTTTAAAACTTATGTTACACCTAGCTAAAAAACGAAAACTCTTATTTTTCTCAATTAAACCTAACTATAGTAAGCACAATACTTCTCATTAATATTAATGTGAATAATCATCATGCCAATTACTTGGAAATAAGGCAAAATATCAAAATTAGAATAACGTTATTCGTATAGATAGGGTTTTTACAGGTGAATTTATAGGTGACTTGAAAGACCATTTTACCTTTTTCTCTTTTCTCTCAATAATTATTTTACCCCTTTCTCCTCTCTCTCCCCTTTAGCACTGCCCATTGTAGGCCTCTGTTTTCCTCACCCTCATCGCCCGCTGTATCCTTGCTTGACCAACGGTCGACGCCTCACTTCTCGTCTCTTGCTTGGCCAACGAGGATTCAGCAGGCAGTGAGCGGTGAGTGCAAGGATATAATGGTGGGCGACGAAAGAAAAGCTGTGAGAGGCAGTGCTGAGGGGGAAATGGGAGAGAGAGGTGCGGTTGCTGGAGGGGGAAAGGGAGATAGGAGAGGAAATGAGAGAAAAAAATATTACAAATTTATCACGTGAAACCCACAATTTATCATGAAAACATCACCTGTAAAACTCCCTTTTATACGAGTAACATGACTTACAATAGCATGACTCTTAAAATTATGTGTCCAAATATATCTCGGTACTATATATGCATTTGATTACATGCCAAGCAATACAATATTATTAATTATTTTCAGGTAGACGATAATGGCGAAAACCTATCTTGGAAGGCCATCGGCTACTACGGACCAGACCCAGACTTCATCAAAACCGTAACTCGAAAATCCAGGACATCGAAAGAAACTGGATTTTTGAGATCAGATGACCCTGAAAACGAAGATCTTGTTCACAAAGAACCCATCTATGGCCCTCTAAATGACAGCCTTATTCATCTGAACAGTAATCCACGACAACTGGTTGTTGAAAGTCTTCGAAGATTAGGCTGTCCGGCCGCTATTCTTGATGGGAAAACAAATCCTGGCCCATCGTTAATCGTCAAATGCGATGCGGTTGTCGTCGGCTCTGGCTCCGGTGGAAGTGTCTTCGCCGGCGTTCTAGCAAAGGCCGGCTACAAGGTGCTCGTCTTGGAGAAAGGAAACTACTTTGCCAGAGCCAATCTCTCGCTTCTTGAAGGACCAACGATGAATCATATGTACATGGGAAATGGATTACTCGCAACTGACGATGCCGGAGTTGTGATCCTCGCCGGAGAAACTGTCGGCGGAGGTTCCACCATAAATTGGTCGGCTTCAATTTCGACGCCAAAGCATGTTTGCAAGGAATGGTGTGAGGAATACGGGCTTGAGCTGTTTGAGAGCAAACTGTACAGAGAAGCCATGGAAGTTGTCTGCGAGAGAATGGGAGTTCAATCTGAAGTTGAGAACGAAGGGTTTAACAATGCCGTTCTGAGAAGAGGGTGCGAAGAATTGGGGTATCCGGTGAACAACATTCCCCGAAATTCGGCTGCCGATCACTGCTGCGGCTGGTGCGGCCTCGGCTGTAAAGATGGGAGGAAGAAAGGCGGCGCTGAGACTTGGCTGGTGGACCTGGTGGATTCCGGCAACGGCGCAGTTCTTCCCGGCTGTGAGGCCGTGAAAGTCCTCACCAGGAGAAGGAAAGGAAGAGATAGAAGCATTGCAACTGGTGTTGCTTTCGAATTCCAATATAATGGAGGTGGGTATTCATCATCATCGCATCGTCCAAATTAATTAGAATTTTTTGGATTAACTTTTCATTATCTCAATCTTAATTAGTACAATTTATCAAGTGTTATTATAGATTGGACTCCGCTACAGGCGCATTTCGTGCCACAAAAAAAAGAGTAAATGACAAGAGGGATCCCATGGCCTTCTTCTCTCTTCTCCCTTCCCTTTTCCCATGGCCGCTCGAGCAATTATCTGTCGCCACCTTGCATCTTGCATGTCGACTGCAATTACATCCTCTACAGAGAGGGAAGATGTAGCGACGATCAGTGCATGAAAAACTAGACAGCAATAAGTTGCTAGAGACAACCATGAAAAGAAAAGAAAGAAGAGAGAGAAGGCAATCAAGGGGAAAAGGAGTAAATTTACAATTAAGTAGGATATTTTGATCATTTAGGCATGTGTTTATGCCTCTCTATATAAGTAGCAAAATGCTTATAGATTTAAGGTAAATTAGGCTCAAAGTCTATGCCTTTTAAATTCCTTATAAAAATTCAAAATAAACAAATGACCGTGAAAGCCATGTAATTTATTATTTATCTCAATATTGTATTAATGTCTATATTTTGTTCCATGCAGAAAGGAAAGAAACTTGCATCGTTGAATCTAAGGTCACCATTGTCGCCGCCGGCGCTCTCAGTACGCCGCCGCTGCTGAAACGGAGCGGCCTGAAGAATCGAAACATCGGCCGCAACCTCCATCTCCATCCTGTCACAATGGCCTGGGGCCACTTCCCGGAAACAAATCCATGGCCGGAACCAGACAAGAGGAGCTACGAAGGTGGGATAATGACGGCGATGTCAACCGTCGTCGCGGATTTCGATAAGTCCGGCTACGGCGCAGTGATTCAGACGCCGTCACTGCACCCCGGCATGTTCTCAGTCGTCATGCCGTGGATTTCTGGAATCGATATGAAGACGCGGATGTGCAGGTTTCCAAGAACTGCCCATATATTTGCATTGGCCAGAGATAAAGGATCAGGAAAAGTGATTTCGCCAAGCTCAATCAGCTATCAGATGGACAACATTGACGAAGAGAATCTGCAGAAGGGACTAGAAAAGGTAGTGGTTGTTACCTTGGGAATTAGTTTGAGTTTAATTTTGTGATTTTTTAGTAGATTTGGTTTATCCTTAAAATAATGATGCTCACTGTGACTCGTTTGGACTAAAAAAACTAAACTTCAAAAGAGCACGCGATCAATGTACTTTTTCGATAAATTGATCACTTATAAGGGTATTTTTAAAAACCTTTCTCCCTTGTTATATAGATTGGGTGAAATATATAACTGGTCTGTCTTTGCTTGGGCTTGGTAAGGATAGAAAGAGCATTTCACCCCATTGCCCAATCAAAGGGGGATGTTGGTCTGGCGGGAATTAATGTTAGTGTTCGTATCTCATATTTTGTAGAGGTTTATCACTACTTATCGTGTTTCTTGTGCCGAAGGTGTTGAGAATACTTACAGCCGCGGGAGCGGAGGAAATCGGGACGCATCATCGGAGTGGTGAGAGGCTGAGAGTGAAAGAAGTGAGCTCGAATGAGTTCGAGAGGTTCGTAAAGAAGGAGAGTTCGAGGCCACTGAAGGACCTGCTGACGCCGATATGCTCGGCGCACCAGATGGGGAGTTGCCGGATGGGGGCGGAGCCGAGGTCGTCGGCGGTGAACCAAAACGGGGAGACGTGGGAGGTGCAGGGGCTGTTCGTGGCGGACTCCAGCGTATTTCCAACGTCTTTGGGAGTGAATCCGATGGTCACTGTTCAGGCTATTGCGTACTGCACTGCCCAGACTGTGCTTGAGGTTCTGAGCAGGAAGAAAAGCAAATAGTAGTAGAGAGCTTGAAACAGTATTATTTGGACGTAAATAAATGGGCGAACTGCCCCTAAGCAGCCAAATTAATTAGGTATCTTATTGGGAATATTTAAATAAGTCACTGTATTTATATTATTGAATTTAAATTTTATGTCAAGGAATTTGGCTTCAAGTCACTTAGGCTGCGTTCTCTTTACTTTTCAATTTTTAATTTTGAGTTTTGAATTCATTTTCAGTTTTCTGTTTTGGTAGTGTATTTTTAGAAAATTGAAAACACGTTCTCTTTGTCATTTTAAAAAATTATTTTTCAAAATAAAAAATTAGAAAACACGTTCTCTTTGTCATTTTGAAAATAATTTTTTAATAATATTTTATATAAAAAAATTTGATTATTTAGTAAATTAGAAATATTTAATGTTAATATATTATTAAAAATATATATATATATTAAAGTTAATGAATTTTATAATATTTTTTTCTATTATAATAGTAAAATATGAATAAATACATAAATAAATGTATTTTGACTTTAGAGTTTGTTTTGAATGAAAATACTCAAAACAACTTTTTTTTGTTTTGAGTTTTCTTTACAATTTTTTTTTGTTTTCAAAAATACATTTTTAAAAACAGTAAAGATAATGCGTTTTCATTATTTTAGAAAATTGAAAACTAAAAATGACTTGAAAACAACAAAGAGAACGCAACCTAAATCTTTGCAAGATAAAAAATAATCAATATAAGCTTACGCTCTCTTTGTTATTTTTAAGTTATTTTTAATTTTTTAAAATAATAAAAATGCATTCTAATTGTTGTTTTTAAAAATATATTTTTAAAAATAAAAAAAATTATAAAGAAAACTCAAAATAACAAAAAGTTATTTTGATTGTTTTCATTCAAAACAAACTCTAAATTCAAAACACATTTATTTATGTATTTATTCACATTTTATTATTATAATAAAAAAAATATTACAAAATTTATTAACTTTAAAATGTATATATTTTTTAATAATATGTTAATATTAAATATTTCTAATTTATTGAATAATTAAATTTTTTTATAAAATATTCTTAAAAAATTATTTTTAAAATTTCATAGAGAACGTATTTTTTAATTTTATGTTTTGAGAAATAATTTTTTAAAATGACAAAGAGAACATGCTTTTAATTTTTTAAAAACAGACTAGTAAAATAGAAAACTAAAAATAAATTTAAAACTCAAAACAAAAAATTAAAAAGTAAAGAAAACGCAAACTAAGATATTTCTCGCACAAATGTTATGAAGATTAAGTTAAATTCTTGTAAGATGTAGAATGTAAAAGAAGTTATAGATCTCTTGAATTAATATTAGTGAAATATATTTTTAGAATGAAAATTCACTTATTTATAATTGAGATCGGAAGATTTATGATAATATTCTACGATATTTTAAAATTAACTAAAATTTGGACTATTATGGGCAATTTTGGAGATGTATGTTTATGCTTTGGTTCTGACAGCACCCTACAGTAGACTCCTCTAGGAGACTTTATAGCTCTTTCCAAGCTCTTATCATGGGAGTCATTTGACACTCTTCCAGGGACCCCTATGTCAAGAGTGTCTATTAGGGCCTTTTCATGTCAGACTTTTCTTCTTGGTCCTTATGCTGTACTTTAGGTTTTGTGGCTTCCTTTTTGTGAACTTCGTCATTACACCGATGCGTATTTAATGGGTGGATCCGTTTACCCTCATATCGTATCTTTTCTCTTAAGGTCTCTCTTTCGGTTTTCCTCAATGGCTTTCCTCTCCAACTCTCATTGGCTTTTATTTGATTAGGCCTTGCACTACAAAAAAAAAAAAATTATTTTTAAAAAATTTATCTTTAAACCTCAAAAATTTTATTTTTAATTAATTAAAGATAAATTTTTTCCTCCTCTAAACGGCCATAACTAAACAATTAGAGACAGATTTTTGCTTCTACCTTTAATTTAGAGATAAAAATTTTTATTTTAAAAAAAATATTTTGTCACTAACTTGATTGTGTAATCAGTCTCAAAATTGGTCAAATTTTATATTTAGAGATGAAATATTTTTCGTCTCTAAAATTAGAGATGAAATTTTTTCTATATATCCCTATTTTAGATTAAAGATGAAAAAAATTTCATGTTTAAGTTAAATTTTCTTCTATTTTAGCTACAAAACTATTCTTTCGCTAAAAAATTTTATATTTAGTTAAATTTTTGTTAATAAAAATTATTTATATTATAGCGACGTCGCAAAAACTTATAATTTAATTTTTTATTTTTTTTATTTCAGCTACGAAATTATTTCGTGGTTAAAAGATATTAATTTTAATTTAAATTTTTTTCTATTTAATGATGGAATTATTTCGTCTTTAAAAATTTTTAAATTAAGTTTTAACTTTATTTTTTTTACGTTTCCTTCACTAAAAGATTTTAAATTAAGTTTTAATTTTCTTTTCTTTTAGTGACGAAAAAAATTTAATTTAAATTTAAATTTTTCTCATTTAGTGATGAAATTATTCCATGGCTAAAAAATTTTAAATTAAGTTTTAATTTTATTTTCTTTTAACAACAAAATTATTCTGTTTCTAAAAGAACTTTAAAATTTTAATTTTTTGAAAAAATGCTATGTATTTTTAGAAGGGCATCACTAGCCATTATCCATGGTAAATTTTGACAATCAAAATTGATCATTGAAATGGTCTTGATCTGGTAACCAACATACCCAAAAACCAAATGATCTAACAATTGGATCTTAATAGATTTAAAAATTATTTTTTTAAAAAAAATGCTAATCATTTTTGAAAGAACATCGTCGGCCACCATCCATAGGTGATTCAGATGATTGGAACCAATCATCGAAATGGCCTTGGTCTGATAACCAACATACCCAAAAATCAAAACGATTCAACGGTTGAATCTCACAAGATTTGAAAATTAAAATCAAAGAACTTTAAATTCTTTCCTTAAATTGAAGAAACTTCGGTTGCCATCGTCTAGGACGACATTTAGTGGTTGGAGGAGAGAGAAGAGATTATCGAACAAGAGGAGAATAATGTAAGCCTTTAGTCGGCGACTACTCGCAAGGGAAGAAGAGGAAAAAGAGCCACGAGAGAGAGAGAGAGAGAGAGAGAGAGAGAGAGAGAGAGAGAGAATTGAATAGGCAAAAGTAAAGGAGAAGATGATAAGGAGGAGAAACAAATAAAGGCAAATGCAAGACCACAACCAACCACTGCTAGCTAAAGAAGAAGAAAATGAGAAGGAGACATAGACAAGAAGGAGAGGAACAAGTAAAGGCGAAGGAGAAGAAGAAGATGAGGACAAACAAATGAAGGCGAAAGTGAGTTGACGGCCACAATTGCTGGTTGAAAAAGAAAAGAATGAGACAAGTGAGAGGAATATGCAAAGGCGGAGAAGAATATGAGGAAGAGGAGAAACAAATGATGGTGAAGAGAGTTGATGGCTAAAGAAGAAGAAGAGAATGAGATAGGAGAGAGGGAAAGGAACAAGCGAAGGTAAAGAAGAAAAGGAGGAAGAGAAAGAAATGAAGGCAAACATATATATATATATATATATATATAGATTTATAGGCAAAAAGTTCTGTCTCTAATGAAAAAATTTATAGACTAAAATTTTCAAAATTCCGTCTTTAATTCTGCCTCTAATGGAAAAAAATTTAGAAATCGAATTTTTTTCGTTTCTGATATAAAAAATGGAAAATTCTATCTCTAATTCCTCTTTGAATTGAAAAATGTTCAAAGATAGAATTTTTTCGCAACTAATCCTATCTAATTTAGTGACAGAAAAATTCTGTCTCTAAAAGAAATTTTTGTTACTTTGGTCATTTGTCTTTATTAAAGACGAAAATAAATTTCATATCTAAATTTTGTCACTAAAAATGATTTTTTTTTTTTTTTTGTAGTGTTGTCCATGTATATGTATATTAATTGCTCTTTACTCTTTTATTTTGGTTTCTTAGAAAGGAAAGTCATCTTTGCTGTTGGGTTGCCTCCTCCAAAGAGACCCTTATGAGGGGTTTATCTTTTTTTTTTTTTTTTGTCGCCTGAACTTTCTCACAATGGATCATCGTCTCTTGTTCATCTAATTAACGATTGTGTTTATTTCTGAGCTTGGCCCAATTTTTTGATTCCTTTTATCATTTCCTAAAAGGGCCTTCAACTGTCAAAAGACTCTCCTCGAAAAGTCTTTCCTAGAGATTCTTCTAGTGGGATTCTTTTCTTTTCCTATAAGATGGTGAAGGTAAACAAGTTTGTAAGCTTGTCACCTTTCTAGAGGTAGTGTGGCTAATTCTTGTTTTTTCGAATTTTAGTGTGGGTTAGGCTATCTCAATTTTTTGTTTTCACTTGCATTCATCCAGGGCAAGTCATGAGTGAACCCTTGAATGTCTTAACTGGTCTTTTATGTTCATCCACATGTGTTTAAGGGTAGTCTTTGTAAGTGATCATCCTTGGACATCTTAACAAGTTTTCATATTTCATCTGAGTGCATCTAAGACGAGTCTTTGGTTCTTCAATACAAGTAACCCTTAGATGTCTGAATTAGTCTTCATGTTTTATTCACGTACATCTAAGATGAGTCATTGGTTCGTCAATGCAAGTGACTTCTTGATGTCTTAACAAGTCTTCATGTAGGTGCAGATCTAGGAATTTAAGTTTGGGGTAGGGTGGAAAAAATAAGACTGGGTTGGATTGAAATTTGACTAAAAAATTATTTTTAAAATTTAAATTTCATTATGGGTCGGCCTGAATTGAGGGCAGTTCAGAGATTAATTCACCCCTACACCTTTAGGGCAAGTCCTTGGTTCATGAAAGCGACCCTTCCCCGTGGATTCATAACCAATCCAAGTGATTTCTTGATGTCTTAACAAGTCCCCATGTTTCATTTGTGTGCATCCAAGGCAAGTCCTCGATTGGTTCATGAAAGCGACCCTTCCCCGTGGCTTCATAACTGGACCAATGCATATATTTATTAGGTGGATCGTTTTATTCCAAGTTTTTTTCCTTTAGAATCTCCCTCTAGAAATATATATATATATATATATGGATTGTATTTTGCATGCAGCTGGGTGCATGTGTGTATGTAAATACAATCGCCAGCATTGTCCGTACAGTTGCAGGCGACGGCCATTAAACTCAACCTACCAGTTTGGATGGGCATCCAAGGAAATTGAAACATTTAACCATTTCACGTTTGAAAGTTTATGATTCTTCTTCAGTCTTTTTTACTCCTAGAAGAAAAACAAAGAGTGTGTATATATATATATATATATAATCAACGTCAATCGAGCTTCTTTTTAGGTTATGTTTTACAACACATTTGGTATAAGAAAAGTTTTTAAATTATTGAAATTCATGATTCTTGATAATACTCTTAAAAATTTTTTATTTTTAGGATTTATGTAATTCTATATTTAGTTAGTTTTAAACAATTTTAGGAATGTTAGGTATTTTTTTATAAGAATTTTACATTCCTATATTTGATTTAAATACAATATTTTTGGAAATTCATGTTATTTTTTCAAAATTATCTTTATTTAATTTTTTATTTAAAAATAATAAATTTCTTTTGATATATAAAATATTGGACTATGAAATTATTAGAGGATAGGGTGTATGGGGTTATAAGAACATAAGAGGTATGTCGAAGATAATCGTGAAAGGGTTATGGAGTTTTAGTAGGGGTGTGTGCGTTGCGATTTGACGGGTCTGAATTTTTAGCACGCCAAACTGTTAGTGCGGTTTTTCGACCAAACCAAACTGCGGTCTGGTTTCGGTGTGGCCAAACCGCATCACATTTGCAGTCTGGTTTTGTGTGATTTATTGTGATTTGAAAATCTAATACAAGTGAGCCTTAAAATCACTAAAAATGCTAGTTAAAAATGGTAAATAAAGATACAAATATTGGTAAATAAAGACAATCAAAGGTAAATAAATAAGAGCAGAAAATAAAGACAAAACAGTGTAGCATACAATATTTCAACATTGAAACCAGAAAATAATTTATTTAGCAATGAATTATGCAATTAACCTGTTTAGCAATGTAATTAACTTGTTTAGAAAATAACCTGTTTAGCAAAAAATAACCTATTCAACATTGAAAGCAAAAAATAACATGTTCAACATTTCAACATACAATATCCAACTTGTTATAAATAAATAAAACATGCCATAATATTGTTATAACCTATTCAACTATTTAGCAAAACATTGCAGGGGCTGGGGTGCTGATTAGGGTTGCACGGGTAGAGGAGGGGGTTGTTGGGAGTGGCTTTTATAATAATAATTTTTTTATAATTTTTTTTTTATATTTTCTTGAGCCATTCGATTTAAAATCGAACCGTCAACTGTACAAACCACAAACCGCGGGGTTTGTACAACCCGTCCAAACCATTTTCGACCACAAAAATAAAAAATCGACCGATTCAGTCTGGTTCGGTTTGGCCTGGCCGATTTCTGCGGTGTACTGATTTTTTTGAACACCCCTAAGTTTTAGTCTTTTTATTTGTTAAAAACTTTTCTTAGTCTATGAAAATTCAAGATTCCCAACCTCGTGAAAATCTTTTCATGAGAAAATTAATTAAAAATAAATCTTAAAAATGTTATTTTAAAAAAAATTAAAAAAATTATACCAAATATGAATATAACTTCCTAACCTAATATTTACAGAAATTTAAAAATTTCTTCTATATCAAACGCCTTTAGAGTTTTGAAAATAAGAAATAAGAAGCCTTTATACGAAAGAAAGAAAAGAAAAGAAAAAAAAATGAGATGAAAGTCTATACATCCAAACAAAGTCTTATATTAAAAAAAAGACAAAAAAATACAAAGTCTTATATTATAAAAAAGACAAAAAATTGTCATCAATAAAAAAAATAAGGGTAATTTATCTATTAATTTATGAGAAAAATTAAACTACAACGAACTTTTATGAGATTAGGCTAAATTTAAGGGATTTTTTTCTCTATTTTGAGAAAGTATAATAATCTCTCGTGATGTATAAAAAAATTTCACTATTAAATTTTATTTAATACTCAAAATACTTTCGCTCTTTCTCTCTCTCCTCTGCCTCTGCACGTGTCTTTGTTTCTATATATATACATATCTAATTCCAAGTAAGAAAGCGATGGATGCTGATATCTCAGCTTGATGAATAAGACCCCAATAAGAAGAACAGGAGAATCTGGAACCAGCACAGCTAGCCCACGAGGTGGTGAAATTAAGAGAGCTTGGATCAGATCACTATTCGAAAACAGTCATGAACTCTGATCAATCAACACTCCTCAAGTGAGATAAACCAGTCAAATCATTATGGTGAGTCGTCGTCGTCATCTTTATTTCCAAAAGATAAAGTGAGATGATATAAAGCAAAAGTAAAAGAAAGATAAGAAGAGATTATCAAATGATAAAGGGACGAAGGCAGTCCATAGCTTTTATTAGTTTTTATATAAAGATATATAGGATAATTATTATTTTGATGGGTTATAGATAACATTTATAATTGACCTTAACAAATTGTTTTACACTACTCAGCGTTGCAATGAAGTATAATTAATACTTTTTTAAAGTAAGAATAACACATCGATCTCATGTATTCCCAAAAAAAAAATTATTTCGTTATTCTCTCTCCCAAACAGAGCCTTAAAAAAGGTGCTTATATTAACAAACAAGAGGGAGCTCTCCCTCACAAGCAAACTATTTCGTATCCCTTAAATCTCCATCAATGGGCCAAACCGTCACAGAAAATGGCAGCGTCGCCGCTCGTCCTCCAGCAACGCGATCTCACCGGAGCTCGCTCTCTTCTTCTCAGATGGAGGTCCTCGCCGCCCTGTGCGACACTTTCCTCCCCTCCGTCGACCTCCCCAGCGGTGACGACGAAGACACAACTCCTGACCCCGTCGCTACATTCTACCGGACCTCGTCCTCCATGGCAGGAACTCCACAAGAGGTGAAACAATAACGATACCATATATACTAACCCTTTATCTCGTTGCGTGAGCACAGCTGAACTTTGTTTCGTTGTAGGTTGGAGAAATGATAACGCAGAGGCTGCAGCATCCGAAGCTTCTGCTGATCCGGCTGGCAATATGGCTGTTGTCGACCTGGTTTGGAACTTTCATACTGTGTGGAAGAAGAAGCTTGTCAAGCCATTTCCCTTTCTTCCAGAGGTTCTCAAAAGTTTCCCGAGAAAATAGGGAGGAAATAGTGAGGTCATGGTCTTTCAGCTTCTTCTCTCTTCTCAGAATGCTCTTCCTGGGCTCCAAGATGATCACTCTACTTGTTTTCTTCACTCAGGTTTCTGTCAACTTCTTGATTTTCTACTTCTTCTGATGTCTTTTTCTGTCACCGTCACAAACCCTAATCGTAGTGGGCTACAGATGACAGTGGGTTGTAAAAATAGAAAATAAAAAATAAAAAGACAAACAGAAGTTACATATAAGATGGTGAGGAGTAGATTGAATTAATCATTTCAAAATTATATACATCATAAGCTTCAAGAAACAAAACAGAAAAAGCTAAATTATTTTTAGGTATTAGACCAATCATTTCTTCACAAACCCTAATCCTATTTTTAGGTATTAGACCAATTATTTTTAGGTATTTTTAGTGGATTCTATGAAATAGAAAGTGAAAGAAAATTTATATACAAGATGATACGATTAGGGGCTATTCCCAAAAAGGACTTGTTAACCACAATTCACTGTTGTTGATTAATTATGATTTAACAATTCTTGTGGGAACATTAATCCTTAACCTATCATTTCAAAATTATCACGATCACCATCAAAAACTAATTATTTCTATATGGTCAGGAATCTAATCCTACTAAGTGGGCTACAAATGTTAGTGGGTTGGTTAGGTAGAAAGGGAAACAAAATTTAAATGCCACGTGATATTATTAGATAATATTTTAAAATTAATTAATTTACAGGTTCTTGGGATGACTGCTTTTATGCGATGTCCCCCATAATTTTGTAAGTTCTTGTAGGAGGAAAAGATAATTAGAAAAGATATTGTGATCTTTTGATTTGATTAAGTCTTCTTCTTTAACGTTACTTAATTTAATTCTCTTCTTGTGTTATCATTCTTTCTTTTTTTGGTAATCGTTTGGCTATTCACTAAAATCCCAATTACCAAATATATAAAAATTTATATATGAAGTTAAGGACCATAAGGTGACTATAATCTCTTTATCACCAAAAAAATGAATCTTTTTTTGTAGGATTAAAATCTAAATAGTAAGGTGTATTACATACATACATATTTTTTTAATTCTTATACATTCTTATTAGTGAGTAAAATATTTCAAAACATAATAGATTTAAAATCAACCGATAAAAGTGTATAAAAATTAAAAGTAAAACACAATAAATATCTTTTATCTTTAAAAAAATATATGTTTGTAGGATAATGAGTTAAAAAGATTTTTTATTAGTTTGGTTTAATAGAGAGTTGTTGAGGCCTTTATTACAGCATAAATGTTTATAGTACAGTACAGCAAAGTCTGCAAAAACCCAACTCACCAGCCAATGGGCCACTTTGGGGTTGGCATTTGAGCCACTATTGGTAATGTGTAAGTGGACCCTCAGCTTGCTGTCCACTATAATAATTGTTGACTAAAATTATACTTCATTTTTGCCTAAAAAGAACAGTCCCAACCGTGTTTCCAAAATTGACAAACAAACTTCTTGTGGAACAAATTGAATGATAACATCAGTGATTTTTTAATTGAACAGATTTAAAAACTTGTGTATTATTTATTTTGTTTACATACTTTTTGAGTGGAAATAGCTCACGAAGCACATATATTGTTAAATTAATAATTTTTTTTTTAATTCAGTTTGAAATATATATCAACTATTAAATCACATAAAACTTTTATAATTTTTTCATAAACAAACAAAGTATAAGTATTCTTATTTGAAAAAAAAAAAATTGATCACCAAAGATAGTGGCTCTATTGTTGATAACTACAGCCACCCCACCCTCACTGCGACGGGCGGCGAGGCGACGATGCTGGCTGTGAGGTGGCGAGGCGCGACGGTCGCGCAGTCATGGGAGAAAAGAGAGAGGAGAGAGGCAAACACTAGCAGTGGCATCTTTTGAAAATTTGTATTTTGGACGAGAGTATTTTGGTCTTTTCGACCCTATTCTATAAGCCTCACTATAAGGCTTTCTGACCCTATAGTAGAACTCATGATCATATTCATTTAAATGGTCGTACAATTTATAAGTTCAAAACTAACTGAACTTGTAACATTAACTTGCATGACTGAATTTTTTTTGCCAACTCGGTTAAGCTAGAAGATGGCATGTTATGTTCTCAATCACCCAAATTTTCCCCTTAACCTAGAATAAGAAAAGGTTCAAGATCTAGCATTATTACACAAACTGCCTCACATATCAAAAATTAGTCTAGGTATCCTCCTCCATCCAGCAACAATGCTAAACATTGTTTTACAGGTAAACGACAGGGGTGAGAACCTGTCATCGAAAGCTATAGGCTACCCTGGACCAGACCCAGACTTGAAAACAGATCCTCCGAAAGCAAAAACATCAGAAGCAATGGCATCTTCAATACCGGGAGATCAGGAAAAGGAAGAAGACGCAAACAAAGAAGATCTCTTTGGACCTCTTCATAAGGGCCTCGTTAACCTGAACAGCCCAAAACAAATAGTTGCAGAGACACTGCAGAGATCAGGTTTTCCAGTCTCAATTCCCCCCGGGAAAAGCAAAACAAGTTCACTCAATCCTTCTTTGATCATCAAGTGTGATGCAGTTGTCTTCGGTTCAGGCTCAGGCGGCGGTGTTGTTGCCGGGGTACTGGCAAAAGCTGGCTACAAAGTGCTGGTCTTAGAGAAGGGGAATTATTATGCCAGAAGCAATCTTTCCCTTCTTGAAGGGCAAAGTATGAAGCAAATGTACATGGGAAATGGGTTGCTGGCAACTGATGATATGGGCGTCGTACTACTTGCAGGTTCTACTGTGGGTGGAGGTTCCGCAATAAATTGGTCGGCTTCAATTCGGACGCCTACGAACGTATGCAAGGAATGGAGTGAAAAGTACGAGCTAGAACTATTTGACAGTAGGGTATACGAAGAAGCGATGGATATTGTCTGCAAGAGAATGGGGGTTCAAGATGAATGTAAAGATGAAGGATTTAATAATGCAGTTTTGAGAAGAGGGTGTCATGAATTGGGTTATCCAATGACTGATATACCTCGAAATGCACCCGCGGATCACTATTGTGGTTGGTGTTGTTTTGGCTGCAAAGATGGAAGAAAGAAAGGTACCTCAGAGACCTGGTTAGTGGACTTGGTGAATTCAGGCAATGGTTTGATTCTTCCAGGCTGCGAGGCCATAAAAGTGCTGCACAAGCAAAAGAAAGGAAGAGATAGAAGCATTGCAACGGGGGTTGCTTTCGGATTCCAATGTAATGGAAGGAGAGAAACTTACATTGTTCAGTCTAAGGTAAGTATTGTTGCTTGCGGTGCTCTTAGTACTCCACCGCTGCTGAGAAGGAGCGGCCTGAAGAATCGAAACATTGGCAGGAACCTCCATCTCCATCCTGTCACGATGGCTTGGGGGTTCTTCCCGGAAACGCCTTCCTCCAATTCATGGCCAGAACCATACAAGAAGAGCTATGAAGGAGGGATAATGACGGCAATGTCAACAGTCGTTGCAAATTTTGATAAATCTGCCTATGGTGCCGTAATTCAGACACCCTCATTGCACCCTGGTATGTTCTCTGTTGTCACACCATGGATTTCTGGTATTGATATTAAAAAACGTATGTGCAAGTTTTCAAGAACTGCCCATGTATTTGCATTGGCAAGAGATAAAGGATCAGGGGAGGTCCTTTCACCAAGCTCTATCAGTTATCGGATGGGCAGCATTGATGAAGACAATCTACAGAAGGGATTAGAGAAGGTCTTGAGGATACTAGCAGCAGCAGGAGCCGAAGAAATTGGAACTCATCATCTCAAGGGAAAGACCCTAAAAGTAAAAGAGGTAAGCTCGAATGAGTTTGAGAGGTTTGTCAAGGAGGAGAGTTCCAGGCCATTGAAAGATCTCCTAACACCAATATTCTCGGCGCATCAGATGGGGAGTTGCCGAATGGGGATTGACCCCAAGTGCTCAGCAGTGAATCAGATGGGGGAGACATGGGAGGTAGAGGGGCTGTTTGTGGCAGATTCGAGTGTCTTTCCTACGGCTTTAGGAGTGAATCCAATGGTCACAATTCAGGCAATTGCTTACTGCACTTCCCAGTCTGCGCTTGAGGTTCTGAGGAGGAAGAAGATCAAGTAAATCAAGTAAAACTTCCAAAGTTCGAGCAGCCTGAAAAATAAATAAATAAACCAGTTAAATTGGCTCCTTCATTGAAAAGAATTAATGAGGCCTTAGTTCTTTTGAGAATAGAAATATGGCTATTCTCACAGAATCAATAAGATAGATACTACTATAATGACATCAGTGACTCCTGGTAGTCATTGGATTGTCGTTTAAGAAATTTCACATCTAAAACCTACTACTTGCATTATTTTGAAGATTTTTAGCATCAACTACATAGGTGAACTGAGTGATTAGGCTCAACATTTTCCCAGCTCTATATACTGGAAATGTTGCCAACCCGACGTACCGGGATAAAGCCTTGGTTTGTTGTTGTTTTATGTACTGAAGTGTCGAGAATTCTATGCGTTAGACAGATGTTCCATGCAACACACTGCGAGTTATCATTCGAGTCAAAAGTAGTCGTCGAACTCAATTGGAGTCATTTAAGAGTTCAAAACTTCTCCACATTGATAAGGATAATAGCAAGGATCTCCTTGGTAAAACTCACCGGCTCAAGACAAATCACAAAGAAAGCCCATAAGAGTCCATTGAGTTTCATTTAAGAGGCGACTCAAGCAAAGCATTAGCCATTAATTTTCCTGCCTGAGTGGGTTTAAATTTTGATAAGACTTCAATTACATTTAAGGTTCTATTAATTTGTATGAACTGCATAAGCAAATTACGCTCATGGACCCCCAAAATGCCAGCTCTAGTAAACAAAATTAAATAGCTGAAGACAAACCTTCTTCCAGAGTATGAGAAATGGTATCCAATGTGTTCTCTTTTTGATGAACAAAACAGAACATACGCACCAAACCCGACCTATTGGATAATTTTCCTAGATTCAGAGCTTTCTTCTCCATTGATCTCATCTCCTTGTTCAAATTCAATTTCATTAGCCTCATCATGTCTAAGATTCTTATGTTACAATAATGTTTCCATCCAATATATTGTCTCCCAGATCTACGTCTCCTCGTTTTCTCTCACGCATGCGGCAAGCAGTTATTTTACTCTTGGGACCACTCTATATGAACAGTAGTATTGACCACCATAGTTATAAATCCTGTTCCATATTGGCAGTACATACCCTAATGGAGCAATTCTAGTATGAAAACTAGAAAGTAGAAAGTTCCCTTCTGGCTAAGGTATCGATCAGTAACAGCCAGTACCGGCCAATACCAGAATTTTGCTAATATCTCAAGAACTCCCATTTTTTTTTATTTATTTTCGGCTCTCAGCTTCTCATAGCCTAGCAACTCAAAACCCAAGTATATGTCTTCTTTAATATTTTAAGTATCATTTTATTTAATATCTCTTGTTTTTATTTTTTGCTAGTTAATAATATCTCCCTTTTTTCTATATCTATTTTCTAATTTGCTTGTATATAATTTTGTATTAGTTTAGATTCAATTCTCCACAAGAAAAAGGTCAACGGTTAATGCTTTCTCATTAATGCCCAAAAATAGCTCAAACTAATTATTCTGTATTAATTTACTTTTGCTCATATGGCATTGTTTGTATTTTTTTGTAATACATATTATTAATTTATTATAGCAATATAATCCAAACGGTATCCAATGGTTTTTGGGGTGATGATGAAAAAAATGACCATCTCTATATTTGTTCAGAGAGCCTGATACTTAGCCTAGACTACGGGTATAACTTTCAGTTAACGAACTTGCAAAACAAGGACTGTAAGGACCATCTTGGGACTTGTCGAGAAAATCACTCCAATGCCTTAGTCAGACATGAAATAATAGTAAAGATAGAACAAATAAGCTAGAAATTGTAATTAAGAATGTTTTTCTCGGAGAAGTGATCCTCCTCTATTTATAATAGCTTAGAGATAATTTTTTGCTCAAGATTATGTCTCCTTGTTAGATAGTGTTTAGTAATAATTATCCTAAACAAATTTGCAGGGATTAAAATTATCCCTACAGAATGCATTCCTTAGATTTAGAATTAGGGGTTTATCCTAAGTTTATCAAGATTATGATAAATAACTAGATATAAGCTTTATTTCAAATCATGATCAAGCTTATCACTTAATTTTAGGTGAGAATCTTAGTCGGATTATATAATTCAATCCTAAGTAGACTTGCTTTGCTTTCGAGTATGTGAAAAACCCCCCTTCTTAAGTTAGGCCCAAATAAAATATCGAGATTGAGAGTGGCTTAGTTAATGAGGCAAGATCAAATGTAACCTAAATAAAAATGTACACGTGTCAGTTGGGCTATATCTCAAGTATTATCAAGAAAATTAGTTCAGATTGCTTTTCTTGCAATCTAAGGTCCCCAGAGGATCATTGGCAGGAAGAAAAGCAAAAGTCTCTTGCATTATTGCAGCAGCAAACACTGCTACACAATTGCAAAGGCTGAGTGCCCCAAATCACCTCAAAGCCAAGTTGAACTGGAAGCAAAATAATAAACCCTAGTACCTTGTGGTAAAGCAATCAAACTCCACAGCTTTTAATCGGCCAGAAAATTTCTCAAAGGAAAGTTACATAAAGACAAACATCAGGAACATAATCATTTTTACAACAGAAAATGAAAATCCCAAAACCCCAATTTCCTTAGACTATGATAAGAAATGGGAGTATGAGTAGCGGCAACAGATCGAAGGCGTTCGTATTCACGTATACTGATAGGGATTGCGATTCAAAGGTAATTACATTTCAGAAGGAAAAAAGAAACGTTCTAAAGCCCAAGAAAGAAGCGAAATGGATTTGATTACCTAAAAAGAGGAGGACGAGGAGAAGTCCGGCGGAAGGGATCGATCGTAACAGAATCCAACGGTGGCTGTGCTGCCGGAGATGGAGCAATGGCGCGGGGCCGCCGGGTATCATCAATTTTATAGTTTATTGAATCTTCATTTTAATTTTTAAATAATTTTATTATGGATAATGTAAAGTCAATAATTAATGATTAAGGTTTGTTAAAACGTTACGAGTGTCTATTTTTGCCATACAATTGAGCCAAAAATAGACACGAAGAGTTGGGCATACAATTGGGCCTATTTCAAATTAGGTCCATCAAACCAAATAAAATTAATTACATTGGTTGAGTTTGGTTTAGTTTTTGGATCTACCCAAATTCATAGACATTTCTAGGCCTAGTATATGCATTTTGTTTTAGACAATCTATATTTATTACACATTATTTTTAGTTTAAAAATAATTTTAATAGTTAATAAAATATTATAAATCACAATGTATTTATCATTAATCAATAGAAGTATTTCTATGATAAAAATAAAATACAATAAATGCACCAAAATTAAAATATATTTGTTACCCCTTAACCATTACTCTAATTAACTTTATACTTTTATCAATTGATTAAATATTTTAAAGCAACGTATATTTAATATCAACAATTAAGATTATTCAAAGACTAAAAACGAAATACAATAAATACACTTTCTTTCTTCAAATGCAATTTTATTGAGATTTGGTTAAAATCAAATGATTATTTTATTCTTATATTTAAAATATTTTTCTTTTTTTCTCTTTTCTCATTTTTTTCTTTCTTTTTCTCTATCTTATTATTGATAACCAATGAAAGGTTATCTATCTCAACTATTAGTGGTCAATTTAGGATCGCATATGAGTCGAGTCGTTCGCAAGTGATTAGATATTTGATTCGATAAAAATTCATTCGAATTCGCTTGTTAAAGTAAATAAGCAAAACTTAAACCCAACTTTAAATCTCAATTTATAAACAAGTCGAGTTTAAACTCAATAAAATTTAACCCGTTAGCTCGCTAACTTGCAAGTTGTCTCAATTAAAGTCTCACGAGCATACTCAATTATAGACTCATGAGTATACTTGATTAAAAGTTCATGAATAGCTTATAAATAGACTTGTTTATAAATATATTAATAAATTTATTTATAATTTTATAAAAATATTATTTAACATAAAATTATCAATCTTTAAATTATTATAATAATATCTTTAAATTTTATTGAGTTTGATTTTAAGAATGTTTTGATGAAGTTAATTAAATGCAAAAATTTAATGCACTTTCTCCATTAGAATGTGTTGATAATAATATATATTGTGACTTAAAAATTAATCGAATAATATATGAGTTCAATGGAGTAATAATCGTTTAATCGAGTAAATAAATATTTAGTTGAGTAATAAGTGTTGTACTTGACTAACTTTTTTTTTTAATCAAGTAAGATCTAAACGTTTAAGGGATTAATCGATTATATACTTGTTTTACTTGAATATACGATATAATAACATTACTTAAATAACTAAAAAGTTAATTGACAAAGTAGTATATTAGTCGAGTAACTATAATTTTTAACCAAGTAATAAATTTGGATCAAAATAACAAATTTATATACTTATATCATTAATCGACTAAGAAGAAATATTAATTGAGTAATTTCATACTTAGTCGAGTAATTAAGTATCTTAGTAGAGTAAAAATTATCAGATAGAATATAAATTTTTGTACTTGAAATTATTAATTAACTAAATAAAAGTTATAGTTGAATAAAGTCATATTTTATGGTATAATTGTAACTTAGAATTTAAATTTGTCTGTGATTGGAACTCTTAATTTGATCGTGATTATGACTTCAAATTTGACTGTGATTAAGAAATTAGTCAAATTCGATTTTAAGTGAAATTTATCTCATCTGGAGGAATATTTTCATGATCATCTTCTGATCAGGATATGGTTTCCTATATACATTTATAGATAATTTTAGGTCTATAAATAAATACATAATACTCTGAAATTAGTTGTAGTTATATTACTTTTGTTGTATTAATATTTGTTTATTGATATTTTGGTGTAGCAATATCACTTTTGTACTACCAATTATTTGCTTAGTGATATTTTGTTCTTTCTACCCGTGATTTTTTTCAATTTGGGTTTTTCACGTAAAATTTTATATTTATGTGTGGTTGATTGGTTTAATTGTGGTTTGTTGCCAATCCAATTTCGATAACAAACTAGTATCAGACCCGTTAGATCAAACTATCCATGTTTGACAAATTTCAACCGTTTGATCTGTACATCTTCGTCATCTTTCAACCAGAACATAGGTTGCCCAACTACCACTGGTCATCGTTCACTCTCAGCCACCGCTATTCGACCGACACCACCGTTAATCACATCTGTCTTCAATTTTAGCTTATAGAGCGGCCACCATCGACCGCTGATCAACCACCATCGCAGTCTCTTTTCATCGTTGCCATTACGTTAATTTGTCTTCTTCAACTAGATTTGGGCAACCCTTCATCTTTTCCAATTATCTTAACAGCCACCTCCATCATTAGCTCATTCACAGGTTGTTTCCTTCCTCGTCATCTCCATCTACCATCTATCTTGCTCCGACGTCGTCTCGCCCAACAACCACTTTGGTCTTCCTCATCGTTGATCTCAATCGCCAACCGCGCTTAGCTGACGATTGTTGACCTCATTTTGACCAACTGTCTTACCATTCGCCATTATTGTCGTTGGCAAGCCTCCTAACCTTCATCAACGGTCAGCCATTGAAGCAACCAAGCTTCTCAATTTCAACTTACCTAGATTTAAAATTAGATCTGATTTAACCTAGTAACCCATTCCAAATCTAACAGCCTAGATCTAGGTCTATTTTTGCCCAGATTTACTACATAGATCTAGTATTCTACTTTGATTTTATTAGGATTTTATTTATTGATCATTTGACATTATTTGAGATTATTTGATTTTCGTATTGATTACCTTGAAGTGTGATATTTTATTATTAGATCAGAATATTTGATTATCACTATGGTAGATTAAGATGCGTATAATTGTGGCATTGATGGATTTAAATAAAGGTGAAGTTACCAAAAGAGATATATATTGGAGAATATGGAGTCATTAAGTTGCTTATACTTTAGGTGCAACTGAAGATATCCACTATAATAAACTTTGTGTGAATTTGGATGGTATATGTTGTAATGCAGTTTTGATTGGTATTTATCAGGAGGTTAATTCTCCATGATTTTATTGAAAGAAAAAAATTTTGATAATTCCATATTTAAATTTCGTATCAATGTAGAGCTTGTTATAATTGTGACCTAGAATTCAAATTTGTCTTTGATTGAAACTTTTAATTTGACTGTAATTATTATTTCGAATTTAATTATGATTAGGATATTAGTCAAATTCGATTTTAACTGAGATTTATCTCATTTGAAGGAATATTCTCATAAATCATTTTCTAATCAATATATGATTTCATGTGTATATATACAGATGATGATTTAAGATCTATAAATAGGTATATAATACTCTAGAATTAGTTGCAATTATATCACTTTTATTGTAGTAATATTTACTTATTGATATTTTGGTATAGCAATATTACTTTTGTATTAGTAATTATTTGCTTGGTGATATTTTGTTTTTTATGCACGTGATTTTTCTCGATTTAGGTTTTTTACGTAAAATTTTGTATTCATGTGTGGTTGATTAGTTTGATTATGGTTTATTGTCGATCAAATTTTGTAATATTTTACTCGAGAATCGAAAAGATTTACTTGAGTAACCGCATATCTGACTCGAGTAATACCTAATTTACTCGACTAATATTATATTAAATTTTAAAAAAATTAATCTTTACAAACAATATTAAACACACATTTTAAGTATTTTATCCATAAACAAATTTTATAAACTCATATGACAATATAAAATTTATAATAATTTTATCTAAAATTAGTAATAGTTCATAATAATTCTATCAAAAATTAACAATAATCTATTATAAATTATGTAATATTATATCAGTATATATATAAATAATGGTTTCATAAAAATATAATAATTATTTAAAAGATATAAAAATTTGAACACATTTCAAGTAACATAGAGAATAAAAACTTTTACATTTTACATATTATAAATTGAAAAACACACTATATAAATAGTGTTCTTAGAAGGTAGCAACCTCGATGTGAATTGGTATGTGTGATTCGAATTGAACTGAAGATTGAAGAGGAAAGAAACGAAGAAGAGAGTTTAGACCACGCCCACAGTCGCCACCCACCACCATTGCAAGCCTTCATCTTAAGTGAATTGTCGACAACTACTATCGCCTCTCGCCACTGTCACACACCCACTCTCTCTCTCTGAAGTCAGGTTGTTGTCGCTGCAAGCCTTCATCTCAAGTGAGCCATCAACAATTACTATAGCCTCTTACCACTATCATACACGTCCTCTTCCTCTTTGAAGCCGGCCCGCCATCGCTGCAAGCCTTTATCTCAAGTGAATCGTCAACAGCTACTATTGTCTCTTGTCGTTGCCGCACACCCTCTCATTCTTTAAATCCAGCCCATCGTTGCTGTAAGCCCTCCTCTTAGGTGAACCATCGACAGCTACTATTGCCTCTCACCATTGTTGCACACCTCCTCCTTTTTGAGCTCAGGCTTGTCGAATCGAGCCTGCGCTCAATAAAGCTCACATACTCAATTCGATTCAACCCTAGACACCGATGATGAAAAGAAAACCTAGCATCAGTTATTCCCCATTGTCAATCCACCACTCATATAATATTTTTAATATTTTTAAAAACACAAAAATAGTTAAATGTTTTTAAACTGAACCTAAAGTGTGGTATATAAAATTTAGCCAGAATTATTTCCTCTTAGTGGCGTTTGGTATGAGATAAGTTTTTAAATTCCTAAGATTCATAATTCATGGGAATACTCTTGAAAATTTTTAATTTCAAGAATTTATGTAATTCTATGTTTTGTTAGATTTAAATATGTTCAGAAATGTTGAGTATTCTTTTATGGGAATTTTACATTCTTATATTTGGTTTAAATACAACATTTTTAAAAATTTATGTTTTTTTTTCAAAATTACCCTTATTTGATTTTTTATTTAAAAATGATAAATTCCTTCTACTATATAAAATATTAAGACCCACAACATGTCATTTTTTTTATATATTATGTATATATATGCATGTGTGTATATATATAATATATATATACATAACATCTACTTTAATATATATAATATGTTTGTATGGGGTTATAAAAGGGTAAGAGGTGCTTTAATCTTTTTTTTTTTGTTTATAAAAGGGTAAGGGGTGTTTTAGTCTTTTTCTTTATTAAAAACATTCTCAAGTCCATAGAAAACATGAATTCCCAACCCTCCATAAAAATCTTTTTATAGGAAAATTGCTTAAAAATCATTCTCATAAATCCTATTTTTCAGAATTCTTTTTATAAAATAATTATATCAAATATGGAAGATTTCCAACCTAACATTCTAGAAATCTTAAAATTTCTCCCATACCAAATTAACCTTGAATCTGATTATGGGCTTGGGCAAGCCCAATCTGCAGATAAGCCCATTACCCACTCATCTTTCTGGCTCGCTTCCTCGAACCTTCTTCACAGGCGTTGACTACAGCATCGTCTTTTCCACGTCCTTTATGCATCTATTTTCCCTGCAAATGGCTTCATAATCTATACAAATAATTTTTTTTTTACAAAGAATGACGTGCGTATTTATGGGTTCTTTCAATTTTAAATTTTGAAAATTGTCACTACTCCATCATTTTGATAGAATTTATTTTTATATAAAGACTTGACAAGAGATGACACTTTCCCCGGATCCTCCAACCCCCACAAATGAAGCCATCAGTTAAGGTATAATGGTGGAATTAAATTATCAAATTATCTCTTCCTCTGCAACCATGGGACTTTGAAGTTGACCATTTATCTAGTTCAATGCAAAATCCCTCTTGATTGACGCAAAAGCTTCACATATATTCCAAGACTCCCTAAATAGAGCAAAGCCAATGCTATCTCTCCTTCCAAGCAATGAAGAAAGTCTGCTTTGGAACAAAGTTTCAAGCCACCAACCCTTTTTCTTTCATTTGAGTGGCCCCCAAGCCTTCCTTCTCCCTGCGCGGCGGTTCCGGCGACCACCATGGCCAAGAACCACCGCTGGCTTCCACTAATCTTGTCTCTTATCACAGCCCTTGGATTGGCCGCCTCCTCATTGTGCATCGTCTCTGAATTCAAGAGAACAAAGGTGGGTTCTTGCTTCTATATATCTCCTAGCAACCGATACTTTTTCTTTCTTTTAATCAATCTTTTCATTTCTTCTTTTCGTCCCTGAAGAGGAAGGATCTGAAGCTGGACGGCAAGCTGTGTCATCTTCCCGGAAGCCATGCATTTGGGTTTGGGATTGCAGCGTTAATCTGCCTGTTCGCCGCGCAGGTTGCCGGAAACTTCATAGTCTGCAGAAACTCATGCTCAGGGGAGAAGAGAACAAGATGCAAGGCTAGAAAACCAGCTCTTTCCACCATTTTTCTGTTGCTTTCATGGTAGGTTATCTTTCTCTTGTCACATTATCCCAACCCTTTTTTCATATGAGAATTGTTCAAAATTGGCTTCACTCGCACCTCATCTTTGAACAATCCAAGACAACCACCAACTTCATATCAATCTCGGCTCTCTTATCCTTACCTTTCTTGTTTTCTTTCAAACTACCGTTCTATCTGAGTTGAATTGACAACTGGGATTCATTGGACAGGCTCCTAGAGGGAACCTTACCACATGGGCCAGGCTGGAGGGATCCTAATTTCTTAATCAGATTCTAGGATTCAACAGCTGGAACTAGGAAAGCAATTAAATGCAAAGGGAAACATGGTTTGAAACAATTAAGATAAACAAGTAATGGAATTCAATGTTTTTGCAGGATCAGCTTTGGAATTGCAGCCATATTGTTAAGTGTGGCCTCAAGCATGAACAGAAGGCAGCCTTATGGGAAGGGATGGCTAGATGGGGACTGCTATGTAGTCAAAGATGGGGTATATATTGGGGCAGCCACGCTAGCTCTGGTCTGTGTGGCTTTAGCACTTGCCTCAGCTATCATATCAATTAGGAAGAGCCAAACTGAGCAAGGCCAGAAGATTCATGCACAAATTTGATCAAGAAATTGGGTTAAAGAGAAGATAGATAGACAAGTATTATCACAGAAAGAGAGCAATTCAAGAGGGTAAGGAAGGGAAATCACCGTAAATCAAGGGGACCCACAAGAGGAAAAAGCCACAGGCTAATGAAATCTGCAGAAGAATAGAAAGTTGCAAGTGTTCCTACATGACGTTGACTTGAGGGATAGAAGATGAGAGAATGATTCTTGCCCACTTGGGCTAATGGTTCGTTTCTGATGTCAAATGGGAGGACTAATAATTCTAAGCAACCAGCCACTCAGAAGGGTGGCTTGTTTTGCATGTATTCCTTTTGTGTTTGGAAATTGTAGAGGATAGGGCCTGCGATGTGGGTCCCATTGGTTTAGGTTTGGCTTTCTGTTCCAGTCCTATTGTAGTCTAAATACATGATGGCATATATAGCTGTCAAGCCCGATTAGAAAATGGTATATCGAATAAGTCTTCTGCTCTCAGTTGTCTCAATCCCAAAAGAAAAATGACCACAAAGATCATAAAATGATGGACTAGCTTTCTCAATCTCTCTTTGCAATGAGAGACTGATTTACTATTGAGCATTAAGAGCATAGTAAACTACTTTATATCCAAATTCAATAATTTGTCCAAAGAAAATGACCCACAAAAGCTTGTATTTCTCAGGAAGAAAGAGCAAATATGCTAAAATTAATAGATTTTAAATTCCAGTTACAACCACGAGAATTATACATCTACTTCGGGAGAGCAGCCACCCCCTGACTTGTAGCCGAGTAATAGGTAAAATCAGGCAGCTTAGCTTGGTCAATCCAAACCATTTTACAACTCCATCTCCATTCGTTCCAAATATGTCCCAAACTGTAGAAACGGGTAAATATTTTGAAAACCCAACTGAAGAGCATGTCAGGCAAATACCAGGTTTAGCAGAACTTTAGCTTTGTATGACGCTCATCATAATCCCCTTTTCATGTTGTCAGTATGGAATGGTCGAGATTCATTCTAAAAGCAGCTAGCTTTACCTTTCCATCATTCAAAGTTGCAATAAATTGCATTTAAAGAACCTCCCCATATATCGTAAAGCATCTTGCTAAAGGCTATGATGGAATTAGCATGTCCTGCAATACCTTCAGCAAAGTTTTTGTATGCTCATGCTCCAAAATAGCCGCAAATCTGGATGATATTACAAAATTGCTCCCGCATTCCCAGGTTTGCAACTGAGAACTAGTGTCACAGATTGTTCACTGTTTGTTTGCTTCAAGGAAACTAAAGCAAAGGTAAAGCTGAGGCGGTTTCAAACTGATTCAACTATAATCTCCACAAAAGTCCATTCATGGATGATTGCAGCCTAAAAGAGTACCAGTAAGGCGAGCCCATATACCCAAAAAAAATAAGGGCATGAGCCCACCGTTTCAGTAACTACTACCAACTAACTAGCCACTTGCCACAATTTCCACACCTATGATCTTGAGGCTCATCACTGGAACAACACTGAGCAATGATGATAAGAAATGTCAATCGCATAACCGTAATACACTGGCAAACATGCACCTTTAAAGCATTAAAAATTCAAATGTCATGTGTGCCAGTTTCCTCCGCCCCTTCCATGGTAGTTATATCCCCTTCCCCGGCTATATGAGCCCCTATAGTTATCACTGCGTCCTGCACCATAGCCTCCATACCAAAGATGAGGTCTCGGGTGAAAACTGCCAAAGGTCTGTGAGAAAAATAATAAACTCAATAAGTCATAAATAAAATTAAAATACTGCAATTTTTCTTTCCTAAGTACATAAATAGATCGTTTAAGCCCTTATCATTCTAGATGTGAATATGATTATAATTGGCAAACCTCAGTATCCTGCTTCATTCGCTCTGAGAACCAATTCTGTCCATTCCTTGGTCCATTGCCCTGGGCAAGTGATTTGCACGAGAGTGTATCAAAGAACTCATCCTTCTTGTATGCCGGCTGCACACAGATCCAAAAAAGGTTTGGTTTCAATTTGGTATACAATATAGACATTGGCCATTGCTTCTAACACAATCTATTAACTCTAGTGCTGTTGTGTTGGAAAAATAACAAAAAGTAGAATCTGGGTACTAGATATACAAAACTTTCCAAGGCATACTTTAGGATCAAGCTTGGGTAATACTGGGCCATAGGCCCCCATATGACCAAAGTTTTGACTGCCTGCATTCTCCTCGATCCCCTCGGTTTGGTTCCCTTTCTTTGCACCAAGATAACCCCATACTTCTTCCTTTTTAAACTTCTCATTCATGGCCTCAAAATCAAATTCTTCAGTGAACTGCAGCATTGAATGTTTAGTTTTCATAAAACCTTGGGACAAACAACAAAATTCAGGTGCAGGAGGTAAGAACATGTTTTGAACCATAGCATAGCACAACTAGGAACCAGTATCATATATAAATACTTCAATTAATAAAAAAATATGAGGGAATAAAGCTTATCAACCATACAGGAAGAATTAATTTTGAACCAGCCACCAACCCTTGAGAAGCCAGCAAGTCCCAAAAACAGTAATCTAGAAGTTTAATGAACCAGTATTGTTCTCAAAGAGCAGCAGATGCACCCAAGTGGCTATCCATTTCAGTTACATCTAAGAGTCCCAGAAGCTATTGTGCATATAAGAGGGGGCAGTACTCGGTTTTAGTAAAACCCCACTGCAGGTTCAAATCAGAAAAGGGTATGATCTATTTTTAAAAGAACCCAACCTGACTAAATATATTTTCCCAAAAGTATCATCGATATTTTAGTGCAACACAAAAATATAATTCACGGGCAAGATTAAATTCTTATGGCCATGATAGTCTCCCAAGTAGTATTAGCTACCTAACCCAAACTCATGCCACCCTAACTCTTAAATTGAATGGGCAGTATGCCTGTATGGGTTCAAACAACAGAAAAGATAAATGTGCATGAGATTTTGGGACAAAACTCAATGCCGCTATTGGAAGGGTTTCCCTACTCAGGTCAAATAGCACTAGGTAAAGCCACCACATACCAGACTATTATCATTTCATTTCTACATTTTATTCAAAGAATAGATTCCACAAGTTTCGCATGCCAGAGAAGCCATGTTTTAACTCCAGGACCCAGCAAGATGTTAAATAAAAGACACATGCACCAGATCATGAACTTTCTTTGTTTTGGTCAAAGAAAGACAGAGGGGGGCATGTTTCCCATGCTGCGGAAATCCTGTTTCAATGCCAAGATCCAACAATTTGAAGCTTCAGTATTATGAGGAATCAAATTTATATTGTTTTATAACTTAATGATCAACAGGTTATGCCTTTTCATCTTCCAAACTATAAGTAGTAATGTGTTTGCAGTTTCATTGATAGCAATCAAAATAATAAAAATGTCAGTATGACAGATATTTTAAAACAGACACAAGCATCAAGATAATTATATCCTTTGTTATGCTTTACGAGGGCTTGCACAACTTACCCATATAAGAGAAACACTCAAGTTTTAACCAGAAGATCCTACAAATCTGCAAGCAACAAGCCACAAAATTGGCAGATCTAGGAATGACAACATGCTGGCATAGGACAAGGAAACACCGTTCCTACCTAAAGCCAACACTGCAGTTTCTCACCCATACCCAACCCAACCCCGAACTTGACCTGTCCCACTCCACTTAGCATTGAGAAGATTTGAAAAAATCAGCAGAGAGAGAGACAGAGAGAGAATATTGAGGAGGATAGATAGGAAATATTACGGAGGATCAAGGTAAGAGGGTTGAAGTGGAGATCTGTGTCCAGCACTTCATGCAATCTTAAAATCCCTCTAAAGCTAAAGTAAAGTCTTATTCAATGACTAAAATACCATCTTTGTTGTATGGCTTAGAATGTTGGATATAAGTACCAACATGTGCAAAATATGAGCATAACTGACATGAAAATGTTAATAGTAAATATGTCACCATATAGGGAAAGACAAAATAAGAAATTAATATATGTAATAAAATTGGAACAAAGCCTATTGAATATGAGATGTGGAAGACAATTAAGATGATTTGAAATCTGAAGAAAAGACCAACAGATTAGCAGCTAATGGATGAAATGAAAGAAATTTGTAAAAAATGAGGTAGAGGAAGACCAAACAAAAAGACATGGAAAATGCTTAAACATAATATAGGATATAATGGCTTTGCAGAGGACATGGCCATAGATAGAGATCTATAAGTCTAGAATAGCCAACCCCACTTATTGGCATAAAGGCAATTTCAAATGCTCAATCACAACTCAGCCAGCACATGTTTCCAAGAAGACCACAAAATTTACTGATGTGAAGATGAAGATCTGAGCCTATAGATTGAGATTCTATCTAAGAACATATGGGACCCATAAAATCAAACAGAACAGAAATACTATTTCATTTTTGGTCAAAGAAAACCACATTCAAAGTTCAACCATCACTCCATCTCAGAAATTTCTCCCACTGCAAGTTGAAGACCAAAGCTAATAAAGTTTTTAACCTCACAGGCCTTGCAGGAACAGAGAAGAGCTCAACTGCAACAGCATAAATAAGAAGAAAAGATCTAAGATTGAAAGAGAGGGAAAGATCTGAAGAGTGTAACTCTGGAACAGATTAAGAGACATTCTAGGAATTTTGTGTCTGCACGCATGTGAGAGAAAATGTACATGGATTCTTTTAGAGCAGGCATGGTGAGACCAGGTCATTGCTTCTCATCTCCGAATTCAGCCCTTACCCACAGTTAGGGGGCAGGGCTGGGGCCCGGGATATCAGGTTATACTGCCATCTCTAGGTGGATCATCAGAGAGGTAAGGGAATATTAGCAAACAAGGGGATTCCTTCTTGTGTCATACCATTGTCACAGCTACACTTACCAGGCAGCTATGCCCCATTCAATCTTCTAGGAAAGTTAAACCCAATGCTGGGGGAGAGAACTATAAATCACTGGTGCCAAGCCATATGAGGGCCAAGGTACAGACCGGTAAATACATATTTTTTACAATCTATAACAAATGAACAAGGTTGGCCCCATTCCCTTTGAGGCTTACACCTTGCCCAAAGTTAACCTCTTTCTAACAAAATTGTATGAAGATTGGACAATGTCAAAGTTGATCTTAATCCATAATGAACCGTAATTTTACTCGGATCATAGTTTAAAATATACATATATAGACGTCCAACTTCTCTTTCCTATCCATTTCTGAACTGAGGTTCACTTGTAATTCTAAAATATTTAATCTAATTAATAAAATGCACTCTCTTGTTTGCATCATTCCAGAGGTTAGACTTGCTATGCAAATCACTTTTTCCAACATCATCAATGACCAAGAAGCATAAGACCCTGTATCTACTGTCACCAATCTTCTTTCGCAATTGAGATCTGAGGGTGATAGTTGTCTTCTCCTCATTAATGTATAAGGCTCAAGCAACAATCAGCTTATTTGTCATGAGCAAAGGAAACTCCGACAGTTAACATCAAAATAAAGGAGACATTTGCATAAAAGTATTTAGCATATCAATATAAGATCCAGGTGAACCATCATATTTATTTCTTAGAAAAATTTCTTTCACTGTTATTAAACCTAAAGAATTGTAAAAGGTGATACTGTGAAGTCAAAATATAACATATCAACTGAAATTAAGCATCATTGAGAGAAACGATAACAACCTGTTGCGTAGAGGGTGGCAAGGGCAGCAGCGGTGCTTGAACTGCTGAAGTAGTAACCAGGGAAGGCGAATTTACGGATGCTGTATCCAGGGCAAGCATATCTTTCTCAACAGAATGGGGATTCTGTACAGAAGAAAGCAGAGAAGGACTAGTCTGTGCTAATTGATCTGGAGTTAACAAAGTATGCTGCAATTTTATCAAAGGGGCTGATGTGGAATCTGCAATAGAAGAGGTAGAATATGGCAATGACTGAACAGAAAGGGCTGGTATTGAGTCAGAACCAGCATTACCAACAACTGAAGCATCAGTAACATTCAAATATTGGGATGATGAAACAAATGGAAACCTGTTTAATCTATTAGCAGTCAGAAGTGAAATGTGAGAAGGCATACTGGAAGAGTAAGAAGGCTGTTCTGGAGCAAGAGCAGGGGTAACATTTAAATGTACAGAACTAGAAGTAGTAAGTAAAGATGCAGGAGCAACATCTGATGGATACATCAATCCAGAGGCTGTGGATGGAAGAGTAGTAGAAGGCTGTAAATAATTTTGCATTGCTGCAGGCAATGAAGTTGTCATAGAGGAGCTAGGAACTAACGGGTTAGAAAATTGTGTAGCATAAGGGATATTGCTTGATGCTTCATTATAACCTGGCCAATAAGTGGGTGAGGTTGACAATTTGACATTTTGAGTTGATTGCAAAGACCCCACCAGGTTTCCAGATTGATACGACGGCAATGGGATAGGATAAGTTAAATTTGCTGAAGTAAAGGGTTCCTGGTAAGGACTTAATTGTGCCAAGGATCCACTGCCAACTGAAACTGATTTTGATAAATTTGAAGCGCCCAGCAAGCTATGTGACTGCAAAATAAGGGAAATACGAATATCTGAGAACAGCTAACAGAAAGACCCATACAAAATGCATCCATTCAGGTAGTCAAATGGGAAATTAATACCTTTATGATGGCAGGATCATTTTGTATCAGCTCCTCTCTCTGAACAGGTGGCGAGGACTTCACTTGCAAATCCTGAAATTCACAAATAACATAAGAAAAATCAGTGGTGAATAACAAGATAAAGACTACTCCTACAAGCTCGATTGTAATTGGCATCAAGCTGGAATCATCTTAGGCCTTCACAATATGTATGATACACACGTACAAATACTAATACTCCCTTGGTCAAACTACCTACAGACTAAGCAAGCCATAATATCCATTTATGGTAATTGTAATACCACAAAAAACCATCATAAAAGGGACAGACTCTGAACTAAGAGGGAAAACTTATATATCTAAAGCACACATCTGTGATCCAGAAACTGCAATAAAGAAGATGTGCAAACCCAAGGAGTCCTCTCTCAACCAGGATCACATAAATAATAATGGTTTCCTTCAACCAATAAATAGAATGCTCTATAATTCTTCTTGTATCATAGGCTCTACAGAACTCAAAAATGGCTGACATTCTACGTTCTCCCCTGCTCAGACAGATGTAAGACCACAACCATAAGAGATCCAAACTGATGCCGACATCCATCAGCCAGAAAAGCAAACATCTTCCAAATCCGAACACCAAAAAAAGAAAGAGTCAAAAATGGGCACCAAACATTTAATTGAGGAAAACAGCCCCTTTTTCTGAAAAATTACTCCATAGAAAAAATCAGAAAACATGTTCAAATACAAAAATTTCCTAAATGGATAACAGAAAATCTGGTTTTCCAATTTTTCAAATTTGAACAGAAATTGAAAAACTATTCAAAGTTGTTTCCCAAATTTTCCTCACTAATTTTTAGCCAAATGAAAAGCAGTTTCCACATCTTTTCTAATTTTGAACCAAAAAAATATTAAATTCTATTTTATATTAATAAGAATATAAATAGTAAAAATGTCAATTTCAAAATTTACTTAAAAAATGGTAATATTATAGAAATATTAACAATATTAATAAAAAGTAAATTTGGAGTAATGGTAAATAATTTATGGGTAATGTCAATGGTTAAGCAACAATAAATGCACCTTGTTTTCAAACAAAGTACATATATTGTATCTTGTTCTTAACATCCAAACAATTCTAGTGGTTGATTAAATGGTTCAAAACAAGATGCATTTACGATCAACCAATAGAATTGTTAGAATGTTGAAAACAAGATGCAATAAATGCACATTGTCTAAAAACAAGGTGCATTTATTGCAACTAAACTATTGCCCCTAAGGCAAGGGTTAGCATTACCCATAATTTATTATACTTCAATAATACAGTTTTAAATTTGATTAATAATAAATAATATTATAATATGAAAATTTTAGATTATACAGGTGAACCTAGTGAAAACAAAGCTCTCTTAATTCAAACTCTAGGGAAGGTCAATTGTACACAACCTTACCCTTGCTTAGCAAAGAAGTTTATTGTCTTAGACATATGACCTGCAGGTCACAATTTAGCAACCTTACCATTGCATCAAGGCTCATAATAAATAGTCAAACCATTAATATTATACAACAACATATCCCACTATGTGGGGTTGGCTACATGAATTCTAGACTTCTATGTGGATTATAAATAGTTAAAAATAGTTAAAAAAAAATATAATGAATAGTCAAAATATCAAATAAAAACAAATTTAATATTGATAAAATTTCTAGATATAAAAAAGAATAAAAATTATGATTAATACCACTAATGATTATCATTAAGATTGTAATATTAGTAATATCATTGATATTGCATTGGTAACATTAATTTTATAATATTATCAATCTAACTTATTCATCTTTTAATGTAATAATATCAATATAAATTATTATTATAACTAAAAGTATGATATATCAGTGTCATAAATATTGTATCAACAACATTAATTTTATAATAACACTAATATAATATTGATATTTAATATTATAATAATATTATTAAGGCCAAAATCAAAATACCAAAAAATACTGAACTGTGCCCCATGTATCAATTATATACTGAACTTTAATTTTTATTAAATATATACTTAAACTTTAATAACTGTAACAATTACATAACACCATCAAATTTAAACTATTGGCACAACTTTCCATCCAAAAATTTTTTATTTGTACAATAATTTATCAAAAAAATCAGAAAAATGAGAAAATTCAAAAAAAAAAATGGTAAATTGCACTCAGACACCTCCATTACTGACTTCCTCACTTAAAACGTAATTAAAACAAAATAAAACAAAAAGTACTATCGATAGCTAGAACCCATTGCTGGTGATGGGTTTGAGCCAGTTGCTGGCCCAGTGGGTTCTTTGGAACCCACCAGTGATGGTTTCTCACCGGCAGTTGGAGCCCATTGTCGGTGGGTTCATCAGTGATTAGGATTGAGAGAGAGAGAGATTGAAATCAACTAAGGCTGAGCAAGGTGGTGGCAGGGAATAAATGGTCCTCATTGCGAGAGAGAGAGAGAGAGAGAGAGACTGAGAGGTAGTGGGACAGCGAGAGAGAGAGAGAGAGAGAGAGCAGAGGGACAATGGGGGGTTTTGGAGCCTTCAGGTATTTCCAAGAGATGGAAAAGGCGATATACAGTGGTGTTGTTCTTCTTCTTTGTCTAGGATGATTGGGGTTTTGAAGTCTTTTTAGATCAGATGATTGTTGTTAAGGTTTAATTATCGTTGTTATTGACAGAAGGGGTGTCTAAGCAAAAAAATGCAAACCACAAGGATTTCCAAAATCATTTATAAACCACAAGGATCTCTATGCAAATGGCCCAAACCACAATGGATCTAAGTGCAATTTACCCTATTTCTTATATTGTTCGGTGTCACAGCTGGTGACTTGGGCTGGCTAGTTATCTTAGAATTAATCAACAATAGCAGTAATGAAGTGAGGTAGAAAGGAAGGAAGGGAGAAAGAACAGAGGGAAACAAAGGAATAAAGAGAGAAAGAGGGTAATGGAGAGATTCAGATTGCTATTGATATTCTCGTTAACTGACCCAAAGGGTCTAGGAAGGATATATAGGCCTCTTAACATGGATGCAGCCATAGAGGATTCCTTCCCCTAAGCGGTTATAACAACCGGTTTGTCCTATTCTAGCCCTTACAAGTGGGCCTCCCCTGGAATATTCTCTGATAACAAACTATTACAGCTGTAAATTAAAACAATAGTCATAATAAGCAATAACAGAATTAAAGCAAACAATTACAGCATGCAAAAGAAAGAAAATCAGGGAGTAATATCGCCGTGTGTGACATTCGGTTAAATTTAGTTTTAATTTTACTTAATAATCATTTAATTAATTTAATTTAGCTTAATTAAGGTTTAAGTTTAATTGATGAAATTAGTAATAGAGGGGTCTAAGTGCAATTCACCATTTTTTTAATTTTCTCATTAATTTAGTTTAAGTAAGGCTTAATTGACAAAATTAGTAATAGAGGGACCTAAGAGCAATTCCCCATTTTTAATTTTCTCATTTTTCTGATTTTTTGATCAATTTTTGTAATAATAAAAAATTTAATTTTTGGATGGAAAGTTGTGTCCTCAATTCAAATTTGGCAGTGTCATGTAATTGTTATAGTTACGAAAGTTCAAGTATAAAGTATATATTTGATATACTGGGCAAGTTCCGAAATATTTTGGTAATTTGCTCTATTATTATTAACAATATATTGCAGTGCATAATAGTTTAAAACATGTTTTATATTTAACAATTGAAAGTATTTTTCAAATTTTCAATGGAAGCGGAAGACTGAAGATGAATTAGAAAATTTAGGGACCAAACAACCCCCAAATATCCCCAGCAAAACAAAATGAATGTGAAAACATCCCCAGCAAAGCTTCAATTGAGCATATTTGGCCAGAGAACCATAACAAGACAGCTGACTCGGTGTACTAACAAATTAGAGGAAAAACAATATGTGCATCTTTGTAAGAATTACTGCCAAGATTAAAAGGAAATAACATTTCAGCAATAAAAAAAGTGTAAAAAAATAAATTCCCTAAATCAAATGGCTGAATCATACAGAGAGAAGAAAGTAAGATTGCAATTTTTTCATCAAAGTGACATGTTTTGATAAAAATTCCAGTAAGGAGAGAGTGAAAAAACACAACCAAGTCATCCAAAGATAAATCTCAAGGATTTGACTCCCATGGCCATGGGCATGACAACCCAAGCTTAGCTTAAAGATAAATCCCAAGGCTTGACTCCTGCGAGTCCTGGTAACCCAAAATCATCCAAAGATAATCCCAAGACTTCCCTCTCATGAGTCAAAGATATATCATAAAAATAATACATCCTCAAATACATTGAAACCCAGAAATCCGACTCCATCAAAGACAAGAATGTTGAATTCCCCGTTTACCTTGATATCATTTCCTCGAAACAAAATGTATTCATACACTTTGTCACTTGGAGGAACTTGTGGGCCATCTTTCTTTCGTCCTTCAGTTCCAAAAGACCTTACTGCAGTATCAAGGAATACATGAAAGCATTAAGCCTTAACAGTAGGATTTGCACAAGACCAATTATTACAATAACAACCAGCAGTGTTCTGTGTGGCATAGAACAACACTCTTGAACCAAAATCAAACTAAATTATATAATACTTAGTAAGAAAATCAGTCCTTCTTAAATATATTGTTTCCTTGTGAAATATAATATTTCATCCTCATTTCTCAAAGACTTGAATTATAAAATATTCCTTTCTTGACAAAGAAAACATAAACAGAGTGAAAGCAATATCAATAGAGACTCATACCACTTAAGAAATCTAAAAACTCAACTGTCAAACATGTTTTGCTCTCTCATTGCTACAGAAAAAGAGAAGTGAACAGAAATGAAAGAAACATTACTACTGAAAGTAAACAAGAGTTCAGAAATGCTAATAATACAATGGAACACAGAACAAAACAAAACAAAAAAACTTGCTTGCACTTATTGCCTAATAAGTAACACAAATTCAGGGACACATGGTGGCAGTTTCATTTATCTTATGAATGAAAGCAAGGTCAAAATGTACACGGTGCATGCAAATATTTCATCCGATAAAATTAAAAGAGTTAATTCCTGATTAATTGAAGACCAATTCAAGAAAATCATAATAAAGTAGCACAAACTGTAAATTTTTATTTTTTTATTATTTGATAGCAGTTTCTTGAAAGAAAAAATGACCATGCCCTCACTGCTTGTGAGAAGAGTTCACTTTTCAGAAGATGATCTATTCACCCTACTGGAAATTCTATAGTAGTAAGGGATCTAGCACTAAATTAAAAAATTGGTTTATGTTGTATCACCATGGGCCCCATGATCCCATCAGAAACACCACTAAAATGGAAGTGGCAGAAAAAATTTGATAAAAGAGATTGGAAAGGTCAAGTCATTATAACAGAAAATTTAAATCCATTTATCACGACCTAGATAAATTAGGAAGTTATTAATTTTAATCTTTATTCAGTTGTTATTTACAATTACATATTAGGAGTAGTTAGGTGTAGTGGAGTAGTGGGAGTGGAAGTGGTAACTGCTGTAACCACTATAAATAACTGTTGGATAGCTTTATATAAAGCTATAACCCACAGTGCAGAGCATATCATATGTGAAGTAAGGAATATCAAAATTCTAGTTACTCCCTCGATTCTCTGATTCTCCCCCTATTATTCTGTCTATTTCTCCCTCATTTCTCTCGGTTTTCCCCTAATAATCTGTCAGTTTCTCCCTCATTTCCAATTCTATCTTCAAAGATAACCTTAGTTTGGACTAGGGTCCTGACACCATTGCAGATCGGGATGTACATACACAAAATGTCATGCACTTTGCATTAAAGTGCATCAGTTCAACCAATCAATCCTCTGAATAGTTGCTTCAAATTAGAAATATTACTTGGATAGGAAGAAAGATTTATAAAAGGGCATCCTCAATGCACAAGACTCCCCGCTTTTGAGAATGTTAAGAGGGTAGTTTTGACAATCTTACCCTTAACTTTTTGCAAATGGACTCTTTCTACAACTAAAAACCCATGACCTTCCAGTCACAAATGACCAACATTACCTTTGCTACCAAAAATTGCCCTCAGAAAGATTTAGTACGGAACTACAAAACATGTTAGAACCAGAGACATATTCTAGCATAGTTCACAACTCCTCTCATGAAATCCAGCATAACTTTAAGATTGGAGCATTTGTTTTCTTTAGACTCAAACTAAATACTGCATAGGAACAATACACATGGGTGGAAATATTTACCTAAATCCAATAAACGTTCATAGTGAAGGAGAACTAATATTTAACAAGACATACAAACATAAAAGCATGAACACGTGTATCCTGCACCTGTAATTTGGAATTAAAATTGCCTTTCAAAAAAATGTAGAATGCTGATTATTAATCTGAGTTATAGCTGCATAACTTGTAATGAGCTTGCTTCTGGATGGCGCTTCTTTTTTAATGTCATATTTCTGTTGCATAACATAATTTACAGTTCCATACTAAATTTTTATAAGGGTAAGCCTTGATAACAAGGGTAAGATCACTACTTTGTGACTGAGAGAACATAAGTTCAGAAAACAGTCTCTTTCCAAAAAAAAAAAGAAAATCAATGGTAAGGCTGCGAGGAACACGCGTCCACTTTCTTTTTTTTTTCTTTTTGTGCAGGTGTGGGTGTGGGTGTGGGTGTGGGTGTGGGTGGGTGGGTTGGGGGGTTGTTGTGGGCTATAATACTCTTCGCATAAAGTTCCACCCGGTATTATCCGCACATCCTATTCAACCAGAAAAATTCCAAACGGTTGTATTTAAACAAACTACGCTACGCAAACAAATAAAAACAAAAGGAAAAACTCAACTTCCCAAGCCCTATTTATCAGAACGTTGAAAACTGAAGAACATGTGCGTGCACGTACATACATGCACAAAACGATATTACCATAAATTCGTGAACAGGAGGAACGAAGCGTACCGTTCTTCAAGCCAAGGGTGGAATCTTGAGGGTTGAGGTAGTAAAGGACGCCCTCGTACCGGATCTCGAACTTCGATGTCAAACTGATGAAACTCCCTATGTACGAATCTACCGAAAAGGTAGAAGTTGAAGGCGAAGGCGAAGACGAAGACGGCATTGACGCCGGCGGTGGCGGCGGGCGAATAGAAGACGAAGATTCGTTCGCCATTTGTGGGAAAACGAAGCCCTGTTGATCGGGAAACGGACGAGAAAATGAAGGAATATTTTGGTGGCGTTTGTCGGTGAACCGGCCCTATAAAGAAGGTACAGGTAGGGCTTCTCTATCCAAAATAGTTTCCCTCTGATAATTTTTTAAAATTTTTTTATTAGTAATTAATTATATTATCATATTTAAATTACCTTTTAATACCTTATTCTTAAATTGTTTTATTTAATTCTTAAAATTTATATTGTATTTATAAATATTAAAAAAATCATTTGCCTCTATTGGGTCCTTTTCGTGCGGAATGCCCATTGGGCCTCTTTTGGCATTTTATTTTTGCCTAAGTTGTAGAACAATCCATCATTTGCTTAACGTATAAGGAATATGGTATTTAGTTTCTCCAATAAATATTGTCATATTTCATTCTTCAATTATTGGCTTTTGTTCATTTTATTCTTTTGATTAATTAAGAGTTAATAACTGAATTAACGATGATATGTAAAACGAAATTTTTATTATATGTTAGATTACGTAAAAGATTCCTAAACTGTTAAAAAATATAATTTTAACCCTTTAACTAAAATTTTGACATATTTTCTCCTCCAACTATTTGTTTTTGTTCCCTTTAGTATCTTTCAATTAACTAATAGTTAATAGTTAAATTATCGATGATAAGGAAGGCAAAACCTCGTTATAAGATTAATTTTGATAAAAAAATTTTTGCTTAATGGTAATTGTAAGACAAATTTTAGCAGTTGTACTAAATTTGATTCCTTAAAGAAATTGACATCTAATTGTACATAATATATTGACAATTTGAATATGTAAATGTGGTGGGGAAAAAAGAATTTGTCAAAATTAATTTCACGTATTATTGAGATATCGTCTTACTTATCATTGTTATTTCAGTCATTAACTCTTAGTTAACTAAAGGATACTAAATGAAACTAAAACAAATAGTTAAAGAAAATAATATATCAATATTTTAGTTAACAGGCTAAAAGCCATAATTTTTTAATAGTTTAGGGACTTCTTAGCTATTTAGCCAAAAAAAAATAATCTAACATATAATAAAGTGTTCGTCTTACATATCACCATTAATTCAGCTGTTAACTCTCAATTAACCGAATGACTATAGAGAGCGAAAACAAATTGTTGAATGATGAAATATGGCAACATTTTAATTAAGAGACTAAATGTCATATTTTTTAATAATGAAAAGACTCTCGCATTATTAATCCTTCAAAATTATTAAAAGTTAAAATAATAATAATTTTTGGTGTGAAATATCTATTCTAATATATAAAAGAAATCCAGTTTTTTGTGTTACCACGCTAAGCTTTATAACCTTGTCATACTTTTGAATATGAAGCTTTGCCATGTTTTTGAATTGCTAAAATGTCACTAAAAATATAAGGTTGCGTTATCTTTGATATTTTCAATCCATTTTTAGTTTTTGATTTTCTAAAATAATGGAAACACATTTTCTTTATTTATTATTTTTAAAATTATATTTTTGAAAACAAAAAAAATTATAAAAAAAAACTCAAAATAACAAAAAGTTGTTTTGAGTATTTTTATCTAAAACAAACTCTAAACTCAAAATACATTTATTTATTCATTTATTCATATTTTATTATTGTAATAAAAAAATATTACAAAATTCATTAACTTTAAAATGTATATATTTTTTTAATAATAGATTAACACTAAATATTTCTAATTTATTGAATAATCAAATTTATTGAATAAAATATTATTAAAAATTTATTTTCAAAATTTGAAAGAGAACGCATTTTCAATTTTCTAAAAACAGACTACCAAAATAGAAAACTGAAAATAAATTCAAAACTTTAAATTGAAAAATTAAAAAGTAAAGATAACACAGTCTAAGTGTCTTATTTTTGTTGGCATTTGTCATAAGCACCTGCAAATCGTTGGGAAAACACTAAAAAATTTCATAACTTTGGTAGTATAATTGACCTACTTTAACCAATATTTTAAAACGCTTGTTAAAGTTGCACAAAACGTTGATAACTTAGTGCCATTCTTGATTGTCAATGAAATGCCAAAAAAAGACGATGTCTAAAACAATGTTGTATTTGTCATGTTGATACCAAGAGCACACTTTTACACACGCTCCAACAATAATGTGGTGTGAATTATTTGTCAGTGTTTACAAATTGCTCGTATTGATTTTTTTAAAAATGCTAGCGATTTAGCAGCGTTTACAACCAAAACTGTCCTTATTTGTGATAATTAAATTGATGTTGTTTCTATCTTGGAAACCTAAGTAGGATATAGCAATAAAAAAACTAAAATGACAGTATTTTGTGTAGTTAACAATATTTGTAAATGTCAATTATCTAGTTTCAAATGTTATTTGTTTTCCCAACTTTTTAAACATTCAGAAACTAAAAAAAATGGTGTCAATTGGATCGAAAAACAACGTTTTTTTTTAGCTGAGACAATTTCGATACATGCATCTTTAACTTTTTGATCTTTTTTTTCATTCTTGCCTTTTCTCATGCAGAACAACCCTTCCCCCTCCTTCCGTCCATCTCATTCTCTCTGTTGTGTTATCCAAGAGTTATTCTCGTAGCTGATGTGTCTCTTAATGAATCCCTCTCTTTATTAATTTGTCTCTCTCATCCCTCTCAATTTTAACAAGTTTGGGGATCTTATAAACAAAGGGTTGTCGACGCCATATGATTCAAGCTCATTTGCTCTAGAACAATAAGTTGTTCGTCTATTCCATTGTCTCATTTTACTATTTGCAAACTGTGGTTGTCTAGGTTTGTGCAATAGTTAGGGTTTATGCATTTCATTTGGCAATTTCGACATTTGTCCATATTTCTTAAATAAGGAGAAACTTTGTTTTACTTAGATACTTAATCCTAATGTACAAATTGTGTGGTGGCATAAGCTATAAATAATTTACTTTTACCTCAAAATTGGTTAGACCAAATTTAAAGTTGAATTAAAACACATGAAACAACAATGATGGATCTAGAAACTTTTTTGAATAGGGACAAATTTTTATAATGAATATCTACGAAGATATCATCAATTTGTAGGGAAAGATAAATGAGGGAGATAAATTGAGAAAGTGAAAGGAGGAAGAAGAAGAGACCCACCCACTAATTTTAAAATAGTTTTTGTCTTTTCCATTGAATTGTTAGAGAAAAAGACAAAACTTATTTTAGAAGCTTTCTTAACAACATATATGAAATTATATCCACTATCAAGTGTTTTTTTTTTATAATGAGAGATAGCAGGGACAAAACTACAATTAAATCAAATTTTATAGGCTTTTTTTGGAGTGGGAGAGAGGGCGACAAAAACACTATTATGGAGCAAATATAAAATCGTGTATAATATTAAAAGGTTTGTTTTTTAGGGCACTTGCCCCACTATTCCTCTTTAAATTCATCCTTGTGAAGCAGGATATTGATTCTTGACAAGTCATAACATAATAATATGAACATGCTTTAGCAATGTAATTTCTTAAAACTTAAAGACTTAACAAAAGATAAATTTATACTTTTACATACATATGAAGAACTAATAAATTCTTGACTCCTTTATATTATAGATACAATTACATTATTTATCAATCATAGTGGAAAAAAAATCGTTTTTCATTTCACATAATGAAAAGTAATAGTGAAAGAAAGAATCTTAATACCAATCTCCTAGAACCATATTTATGACCAAATTGAAAACATTAGTCCTATAATCCTTAAAATTAAAAAGTCAAAAAAAAAGAAGTATTGTGTTTTATCATATCAACCTACAACGTGTTTTATTGTATTAAGCAATGGAAATGTGTACATTTTCTATGTCCAAAATGTCTTCTAAATTAGTTAAAAAAAAATATTAAGACATAATATAAGTATTGGAAGGTTTTTGGATTGCTAATGAAGTGTCATGTTTGGCATGAACATGGGCCTTCTTGGAAGCGTCTAGAAGTTATGGACTTGTAAGGAGGGCACATCTTTCAATTTGTTTTTTTTTTCTTGGTGCACATGTTGTTGTACTAAATAATAAGAGTGTATTTAATTATACATATTTTTTATAAAAAATATATAATTATTATACATTTTTTATGGAAAACAATCAAATACTCTTAACTTTTCTATAGAAAAATATGTATGGTACAAGTATTTAAAACTTATTTTCATGAAATTTATTTTTCAAGGGGGTGGGATGATTTTTATTTTTTAGGCAATATTACCTAGAATTAAATTCTAGATAATACAATTAAACACACCCTAAGAGTGTGTTTGATAGTATAGAAAATACATAAAAAATGTTTCATTCAAGGAATTGAATTTTATCTTTAGTGTTTGACATACTATATTTTTTATGGAATTCAATTTTATGGTACAATCATTAAAGTATGTTTTTAGCTTTTTTTCATGGAAAATTCTATCTAGAGGGAGATGGTTTTTGTTTTCTATGTAAGTTAGAAAACATTTTTCTTTCCACCTAAATGCTATCAAACACACTCTAAATGTTCAATATTAAATACATAAAGTAGGAAAACGAGTAATAAGTGTTTAAATATATGTTAAGAACATTTTCTATAATTATGTGTGCGATATGTTTAATATGTGATAAGTTTTTGTGATATTCGAGTCCATCATACTTTCCCAACAATTGATAGAATTTTAACGATAAAACTCTTATGTGCCCTTCTAGGAGGAGATTGATTCAATATTTTATGTGCCATACATTGTCAATTTGATGTGTGAGGGGTGAAAAAAAATATAAATGCCCTTTTATAACTCTTATTCCCATGGCGATTAATTTTGAAAATGAAAATAAAAAACTAAAATTAAAAACATAATCAAACTCTCTCTTAACTTTTCAACGCATCAATAATATACTTAACGTATACTTAATGTACAATATACTTATTTGATAGTTAAATGGGCAAATCTTTTTGTTTGAACTTGAATGTTCTTGTTATCTAGATCCTTATGATTTACTTAGTTTTTTTTATTTATGTTTTCTAGATAACTTTGGTTTTCTTCCTTAGATCTAACACCTCATCCCAGCGTGATTGTTTCTACTTTGATTTAAATAGTTATCATAAGTAAAGAAAGCCTCTAATGGGCACCCAATATCTAAGATGGATTACTTAACACCTCTATCTAAAATACACTTGTCTGCATTATATTGGCACCTTTATCTATATCCAACTGGATGATATTGAAGAGAAACAATTAGATGACATGGAACACATAGAAGAATACTCTAATTGGTGGGTTAGAAATAATTTACCCAGACTAATTGTACACACACAGTAAACAATGAAGAATATTTAGTTTGTTTCATGTCATTTGTTTTACATTTTTGCACATTACGAATTTTTTTAGCATTAGTGTCTAAATTACTCTATTATATTTTAATAAGGATGCTCCCTTAAAGGTTTTACTCGACCAATAGTCAGAATGAGGATGACGAGTACGATGCTCTACTACCTTTGTGGTATCCTAACCCAACCACCACCACCTAACTCTCATGACCCGAATGCAACCCGACGATGGAGGTAATCCATGTTTGTTCTTTATTCATTTTAAATATATTTTTACAAATGATGTTGAAACAATTTCTCAGAGTAACTCATCTTTTCATCCAAGCACGCGAGCACCTGTTTACATGAGAGACCCATCTTGGTTCAAAGATGGGAGCAAAATACACATTAAGCTCAATGAGAACAGGCAACCAGCATGGACCACCAGTTGAAAGTCGCTACACATAGCTAGGGGTGCTTGCACGTTCAAGGACATTTGCCCCATTATACTATTATGATTAGTGTAGAGTTCCCCATATGTACAAAGACCACATTTGGAATGAAATAAATGTTATGCATGTAACATCCCGCATCGAGTGATAGGAAAGATCGAAATAATTTATCTTAATTGGTCTACACGAACTTCTTAGGGGGGTCACCCATTCTTGGATTACTCCAGGTTAAGCACGCTTAACTTGGGAGTTCTTTGCCAACATTCAGCCCAAAAGGTATCCAGGTGGCGTTGTTTCCTTTCTTACACCATCCTCGATATATTCTAACTTCTCTAGGCTCTCAGGGTATTACATTCTCCCCCCTTGAGCACATGACGTCATTGTCATGCGACCTTACAACTGGTCCCAGACCTTCTCTCCTTGGGGGCTGCCATCCTAGAAGCCTGTCAGAAGTCGCTCCTTGTACAGACCCTCAAGCCTCGGCGCCACTCCCCGCCCTCGTCGGACCGCCTTCACCAAGGGTCGGCTCTAATACCACCTGTAACATCCCGCATCGAGCGATAGGAAGGACCGGAACAACTTACCCTGATGGGCCTACACAAATTTCCCAAGGGGGTCACCCATCCTTGGATTACCCTAGGTTAAGCACGCTTAACTTGAGAGTTCTTTGTCAACATTCAGCCCAAAAGGTATCAAACTGGTGTTGTTTCTTTTCTTATACTATCCTCGATATATTCTAACTTCTCTGAGCTCTCGAGGTATTACAATGCATCCACACTTCTATTGTTCAAATTACTATATATGTGTTTGTATTATACTATATATGCCCATGCTTCCATCCCATGTGTTTGTCGATTCATTTATTTTTATTTCACTACGTTATAGGCTCATATTGATGCCATGGATAATGTCCAAGTGGTTCACGTAATCAGTAGGTTAAAAGTGTGGCAATGATTCAAGTGTGAGTTAAAAGAAAAAGTACTACACACTATGGGGCAATGATGTTGTTAGACTGTCACTCAATCCAAATAATGTGTTATTGGAGTAATGGCAATATTTGGTTTACTTCCAAGGCAACCACAAAGCCCTGGTATCATTACCTTTTTAGTTTACTTCTTCATTTAAACCTTAAATAAGATTGGTATGTAACAAATATACGAGAGAGAGCATGAAAAACAAGTAAAGTTGTGCTAAGCAAAAGATCCTCCATACCCCAAGACTCACTCTATATGCAATAGTTGTTGAGAGGGTATGACTCTTCTCTTGTAATTTATTTTCTAGATTGTATTACATTTAACAAAAATGAGGATTGGATTTGTTTTATAGTAAGAGAAGAAGAAGAGTAACATGATTCCAAGTAGATTGGATTTCTTCATAATAATGCATACAAAGACTAATGGAGATGCAATCAATGAGGAGACGACAACTATCATTGTATGCGATCTTAAGAAGTTTAAAATGCAAACTTATTTATCTTCTTATATATTTTGACTACCGATACAAATCCCATTTGTTTAAGAAAAATTCACACAAGTAAAGAACACTTAAGGGGGCTCACCATCTAATCCTCAGGTGGATGATGCCCTTTTTTTCCCAAGTACTAGGGTTAAAGCAATTTAGATGTGTTAAGAGTAAAGGATTTGGAGTTATTTCTATTGCCTATTTTTGTTGTGGATAATCACAAGTACCACCATCGCCTGCAAAACAGGATCAAGTATAAGATTTTATTAATATTGATTAGACATTGCGAATAGTGGTTAAAGCAATGGCATCTTTTGGTGAACACTCTTAGAACTATGCATCAAAAAATGATGGTAATGACAACGCACAATTTACTTTTAACTTGTTTGTACTTTTACAAATTCATTTCTAACTAATTATCTTATCCCTATAGAGAAAAGGTGAGTGCGACACAAAAAAAACGTGTCCCTAAGATAGAATTCCCTAATGATGAGATACATGAGAGCATTAAATTAAGATCTTTTCCAAGGCAACGATTGAGGCACAAGTGGAGACAAAAAAGAAGAAAATGTGATAGTGTTAGATTGAATTTTGCTCAATCTAAAGGTGTGTTTGATAACATTTAGTTAGAAAAGAAAATATTTTTCAATTTATATGAAAAATAAAAATCACCTCTTTTTTAGATGAAATTTTTTATAAAAAAAGGCTAAATAATACTGTAATGATTGTACCATAAAATTTAATTCTATGAAAAATATAATATGTTAAACAATAAAGATAAAATCTAAATCCTTGAATGAGACATTTTTCATAGAATTTTTATGTTATTAAACACACTATAAATGTGACTTCTATGTCCCCAAAATTGCAAATGATAGATAATGAAAATATTAGTATACATTTGTTGGATGTCACTTCGCATTGCTAGTATTGACCACTAGGCACGACAACAAAGAAAACATGATTTGACTTTGCCTGTTTGCCCACCAAGAGAAAGCCAAGGCGAGCCAGCCCATTAGGCTCCCGAGCTAAGCTAAGCTCACGTTTGCAAGCCTTAATAGGCCAATCCTAACAAAAGTCTATCGAGCGAACATATTTTTAAAATAATTTGAGAATAATTCTTTTAAAAAAATATTTATTTAATTCATATCTAGGATATAATTTTTTTAAAAAAATGCAAATTTTACTTATAAGATAAAAATTTAGATTGTAGAAGTTAAAATTTTGAAATTAAAACTTTTAATAGTTTGCAATTCCTTTTTTAAAATACTATTAAATTTTATAAATCGTTAAAAGATATAAAAATTACTTCATATTTTGGATTTAAACTCCAACAATTGGGTATGAATATATATATTTATTTATAAATTTATAATTTTTTAAAAGTAATTATGCCTTTTTGTGTGTGAGATATAAATTTTCTTGTAAAAAAATGAAAAAAATTGTATGAGATATAAATTATATGAGATTTATTGATTATCATGATGAATTTGTGGCATTGCCTATATAATTTTTAAAGTATTAGAGTTAGTAAATTAAATATTAACAATTCAAATTCAAAATTAAATTATTTATAATCTTATTTTTATAAAATTAAAATTCGATTAGGTTGAAGTTGAGCCAAGCCAAGCCACATCATAGGCTCAAAAATGTTAAGCTCAACTCCACCCTATATAAATGGAGAGTTGAGTCGAATTTGTCTTATTACAGTAATGAGTTATATTAGACTTGACTTGTCATAGATGGGCTCGCAAGCCACCCAACTTGTTTGACATTTCTATTATATACATGTAAAAATTATAAAGCTTTAAAAGAGAGATATACTCAATGATATTTTACTTAAAGACTTAAACCTTTCATTTAAAACACTTATAAGTTTTTGTCTGGGTGAAAATCAAACAAAACATACCACAATTATTCATTTGATAATCTCAAAAAGTATTACTAGTAAGTCATTAATTAGAACATCTAACTTTGTTAAGTATACCAATTACCCACTACGTTGCAAGAGTATATATGTATTATTATTTGTGTTATTATTACAAGGCATCGTAAAAAGATTCAAGCTTTGTTACCATTCACCCATGTCTTCTTGTTTGAATTATAAATTTATGCTTATTTGTATTATTAGTTCACATGACTATATATGTTAGACTCGCAAATCATCTTTGATAAAATAATTTTTATTGTCATTTGCTTGGATATAGACAAGGGTGTTGAGCATAACGAAGACAAGTATATTCTAGATAGAGGTGTTAAGCAATTCTTAATGCATCTCGAGTGCCTATTAGAGGTTATCTTAGTTATAATAAATACTAAAATTGAAGTAGAACAATCATATCTTTGGCCGTCTTTTTTTATTTATTTGGATGGACCAAATTCAACTAAGAATCATTATCTTCAAATGGACAATGAGTCCTTTTGGACGGACATATATTTTCCATAACATATCTCAGAATAAATGATTATGTTAATATTTATTGTGTAGTATCACAAGGTTAGATGTTAGGAATGATTTTGGACTTTACTTATTTCTAATATTCTTTAGTAAACGAGGTTGGAAGAATGGAGAGGCAATTCCCTAAACCATTAAGAGATTAACATGTTTTGTTTAGTTAATTCAAATAAAAGAATTTTGGACACGCTCTTAGTTTTAACATGTTTTGTTTGGTTAATTTTGGTCTAACTAATTGGACAAGAAGTTAAAAGCATGAGTGTTTTCTAATTTATAACTTATGCTACATTTCACTAGTTTTTACATTGGGGTTAAATTTTCAAGTACATCAAGTTTTTTCCTTAATTAAGAAATGGACAAATGCCCAAATCAATAAATGAAATGTATAAATCATAACCATTTTGATATGTGATAAGTGTCTTTTATACACTTATTTTGATCTATAAACTTAGCATTTATACATTCAATGAGCATGATTTCTACTTGATTTGGTTCTATATATGGTTATGTAGATGTGGAGCATGTGTTAAAGCGGACATGGAGCAAAAATAGTGATTTTTGGTGCATGATGGGAGTGAAATGAAGCTTGGAGGCATGGTCGGGTTTCGAATTAAAAATAAACAAAAGAGTATCGAGAACAAGAAGTTGAAGATGATAAAGTAAGAGGCCAAAGAAGAAGGCTAGCGGGCTTATAGCGGTATGCATACCATTGTAGCACCGCTATAAGGTTTAATTTTTGGAGCTCACAGTCTTACAATGGTATGCATACCGCTGTAGGACCGCTTTAGAAATTATTTTTTGGAGCTCACTGGTCTGCAGCAACAAGCATACCGCGGTAGGACCGCGGTAAGGTTCAAAACTTCGTGACAAGGCCATTTTAAGCCCGTTTCAATCCAAATAAAAGAGAAATAGACTCCTTCAAGGTGAAGGACTTTGATAACCTAAAGAGGGCTATATAAAGGCTTATTTTTGGGAGATTAGGGGCTTTTTGGAGGAGGAGAAGACGGCAAGTTGAGGCAAAAAGAATAGATTTTCTTGAAAATCCTCGGTTTTGGTTCTATTTTTCTGTTCTTTATTCTTTGCAACATCATGAACTCCGTTTTTATTACTTTTTCGTTGATTGACACTATGTTAGGCTAAGTACTTTGTGGCTAGGGTGATTGATGAAACCTAGTTCAATGATGGTTTAATTAAAAGTATTTGGGTTTTATTATATTTTTGTCTTCCGAGTTGATCGTTTGTTATGCACTAATTCCGTTTTGATGGTTGGCCGCCATTAGAGCGTGTTTGTGATTTATATTGCTTTCGAGAGATTCAATATAGATTAGCACTTGGTAATAAACGACATAAGGTTCAATAATAAGTAAAGATACCGTTATGCCTTATGAAATCTTATTTTGATGATCATTGTGGATAAATGCATGTTTGTATATTTGCAGATTAATTAGAGATAATTAATCTCATATGTAAGCATAGATTCGATTGACCATCAAGAGAGGCTTTTGATTAATTTAGGATCATTGATTTTCAGCTCAAAGCAAGAATTATGAAACCCGATCACTGAGAGATTAAACCAAATATAGAATTACGGTGGATTCATGAACCCTGGTGCATTAGATTTCTATATTTAAAACCTAAATAATTGTCTTATGTTTTCCTTTTGGTGAGTTAGTTTTAACTTAATATAAAATCTTACAGTGATAATTATTTTAATTGTATGTGGTTTATTAAAGCTAATAGTGGTTAAAGTAAGGATCAAAAGCTAATCCTGTGGGAACAATACTCTATTCATCATTATATTACTTGTTACGATTCCGTACACTTGGGGGAGAGAAATAGCGAACAAGTTTTTGGCGCCGTTGCCGAGAATTGGTTATTTTGATTACTACTTTAATTAAGATTAGCTTTAACACTTATGTTGCTTTCCTTATGTTTGACGCTGAATTATTTCAATTTTTGCTATGTTAGGATTGAAATAGTGCATGCAGCGTTCAGAACGTCTTGATCTTATCGAGTTTGATCCGGAGATTGAACAAACCTTTCATCAAAGGCGTCGTAAACAAAGAGAAAAAATGGAACAACAGCAAGGCATTATGGCCAACAACGGAAATCAGCTTGTTCAAGTGGAGCGTACTGTTGAGATCAATGAGAGAGATATCTTGATGGGGGATTTCATGATGCCTCCCGTCGTTGAGAATCGGTCGAGCATAGTTTATCCTCCATATGGGCACGATAACTTCTAGTTGAGACCGGATGTGATAAATTTGTTCTCCAACAACATTCCATTCTATGGGAGAAGTGATGAAAATCCATACTATCATCTCTCTCGTTTTCTAGAGTATTGTGGCAACTTTAAGTATCAAGGGATCAACGAAGAAGCAATGAGGATGCGACTTTTTCCTCATACTTTGAAAGATAAAGCTCGGGAGTGGTTGGATTCACTATCACCTGGTAGCATCACTACATGGGCTGATTTGGTTCACAAGTTCACACTTAAATATTTTCCACCAGCCAAGATCAGCAAATTAAAGCATGAAATTTCGACTTTCCAGCAAGCTGAAATTGAGAATTTTCATGAAACATGGGAACGGTACAAAGAATTGCTAAGGAAGTGTCCGAATCATGGGTTTTCTTTACCATCTCAAAATCACTATTTCTATGCCGGGTTAACTCCTTACAGCCGTTCGACGGTTGATTCTACAGCAGGTGGTTCTATTAGAAACAAATCGGCTGGAGAGTTACATGATCTTTATGAAACAATGAGTGAGCAGTTTGTAATGTGGCCGGATAGGAGTTCAAATAGGAGAGCAGTCGAAGTACATGAAGTGGATATGAATACGTTGATGTTGGCCAAGATTGATGCTCTTTCAAAACAGATGGAAAACTTAAAATACTCTCCATCAGTTAACATGGTGCAAGGATCTCTTCCAGTTTGTGTAACTTGTGGGGCAAACCATCTGTCATCCGAATGCCCATTGACCGTTAGGGATCATTCACTCACAGAGCAGGCTGCTTATGCGCAAAACTTCCCGCGTCAACAAAATTTCCAGCGTCCACAAAATAATCCATATTCTCAACATACAATCCTGGCTGGAAAAACCATCCTAATTTTTCATATGGCAACAATCAGGGAATTCAAAACCCATCAAAACAAGGAAGACCACATGAGGAAACAGGAGGATGGGAAGTAGCAATTTCAAAACTAACGAAGTGAGCGAACCGATGCAGCCATAAAAAATATAGAGACTCAAATTGGGCAGTTAGCTAAAATCCTTACTGAGAGGCAACAGGGCACATGTCCAAGCAATACCGAAGTTAATCCTAAGGAGCAAGCGAATGCAATCACTACAAGGAGCGGGGTGCAATTGCCAGAAATTCATGTTAAAAGACCAAGTGTGGAAAAGAAAACTGATATTGAAAATGAAACAACAACTAAGAATAAGGAGCCCGAAGATATAACTGAACAAGAGGAAGTGATTCTACCAACAGTCAAGCCTTATATTCCACCTATTCTGTTTCCTCAAAGATTGCGCAAGCACAAGTTGGATGAGCAATTTGAGAAATTTTTGGAGGTATTCAAGAAGCTATATATCAATATTCCATTTGCTGAAGCTCTGTCTCAAATGCCCAGCTATGCGAAATTTATGAAGGAGATTCTATCAAACAAAAGGAAGCTTGAGGAGCATGAAACCGTGATGCTAACAGAGGAATGTAGTGCCATTTTACAAAATAAATTGCCACCAAAGTTGAAAGACCTAGGGAGTTTCACCATCCCGTGCACCATTGGCAGCTTATATTTTGAACGATCCTTATGTGATTTGGGTGCTAGCATTAATTTGATGCCATTTTCTATCTTCCAAAAGCTTGGGTTAGGCGAACCAAAACCTACAAGGGTGTCATTGCAGCTAGCGGATCGGTCCGTGAAACATCCACGTGGAATTGTTGAAGATATCTTGGTAAAAGTGGACAAGTTTATATTTCCAGCAGATTTCATTATTTTGGATATGGCTGAGGATAGGGATATTCCCCTTATTTTGGGGCGACATTTTCTAGCTACTGGACGAGCTCTTATTAATGTGCAAAAAGGACAACTCATGTTAAGGCTGAATGATGAGCAAATCACTTTTAATGTGTTTGAAGCGCTAAAATTTCCTACTACTTCAGATTCTTGTTTTCAAATTGACATTATGAACAAAGAGATAGAAAACACATTCACTTTGAATCAACCATCAGATCCTCGGGAAGCATGTGTGATGCACTCACAAGTGGAAAATACCGACTCTACTACTATTGAAGAATGTGTCAAATATTTACAAGGAGCTGAATTTATTCAAAAGGGAAAGCAATACAAGGCATTGGGCACAGGACCTCCACGACCTTTACCTTCCATTCAACAAGCTCCGAAATTAGAGCTAAAGCAGCTGCCATCCCATCTTCGGTATGCCTATTTGGGTGAGTCCTCTACTCTTCCAGTTATCATTGCTAAGTCCATTAACCAAGAAGAAGAAGAAAAGTTACTTCGGGTGCTTTGGGAACATAAGTCAGCTCTTGGATGGACTATAGCTGATATAAAAGGTATTAGCCCATCTCTTTGCATGCACAAGATATTAATGGAAGACACTTACAAGCCGGTAGTGCAACATTAGCGACGGCTAAATCCTCATCTACAAGAAGTGGTTAGAGTTGAAGTACTGAAGTTACTAAATGCTGGAATTATCTATTCTATCTCAAATAGTGCTTGGGTTAGTCCGGTTCAAGTGGTGCCTAAGAAGGGAGGTATTATAGTGGAAAAGAACGAAAATAATGAGCTTATTCCAGTTCGCCCTATTACCGGATGGTGGGTTTGCATCGACTATCGTAAGTTGAATGATGCAACACGAAAAGATCATTTTCCCCTACCATTCATTGATCAAATGTTGGAGCGCTTAGCAGGTCAATCCCACTATTGTTTCCTTGATGGCTATTCGGGATATAATCAAATTCCCATAGCTTCAAAAGACCAAGAGAAGACAACGTTCACTTGTCCATATTGTACATTCTCCTACCGACGGATGCCGTTTGGTTTGTGCAATGCCCCTGTCACTTTTCAGCGTTGTATGATGTCAATCTTCTCTGATATGGTAGAAAGATTTATTGAAGTGTTCATGGATGATTTTTCGGTCTTTGGTTCTTCGTATGACGAATGTTTAAAGAACTTGACACTTGTTTTGAAGCGTTGTGAAGAAACAAACTTGGTGCTCAATTGGGAGAAATGCCATTTCATGGTCCAAGAGGGAATTGTGTTGGGACACCGAATTTCAGTTAGGGGTATTGAAGTTGACAAGACAAAAATTCAAGTGATTGAGAAGCTCCCTCCGCCCACATCAGTCAAGGGTATCCGCAGTTTTTTGGGACACGCCAGCTTTTATAGAAGATTTATTAAGGATTTCTCCAAGATTACAAAGCCTTTATACAACTTGTTAGAGAAAGATGTAAAATTTGAATTTTCTGAGGAGTGCCTAAAGTCGTTTACCACTCTAAAGGAAAAGTTAATTTCTGCACCCATTATTGTGGCACCAAATTAGAACATGCCGTTCGAATTAATGTGCGATGCCAGTGACTATGCAGTTGGGGCAGTTTTGGGACAACGAAGGGACAAAGTCTTACATGTGATTTACTATGCTAGTCGGACTCTCAATGATGCCCAAATGAACTATGCCACAACAGAAAAAGAGCTCCTAGAAGTGGTATTTGCTTTCGAAAAATTTCGATCATATCTCATTGGTTCAAAGGTGATTGTTTATACGGATCATGCCGCACTGAAATATTTATTTTCAAAAAAAGAGGCAAAACCAAGGCTAATCCGCTGGGTCCTACTTCTCCAAGAGTTTGATTTGGAAATTCGAGATAAGAGAGGATGTGAGAATGTGGTAACCAACCACCTCTCAAGATTGGAGCAACAAAATCAATCCGAAACAGGGGATATTAATGAAAAATTTTCAGATGAGCAGCTTCTAAGAGTGGAACGAGCGAGTAGCGAAACAGAGGTACCATGGTATGCCGACTTTGTCAATTACCTTGAAAGTAACATTGTACCACCTGATTATGATTACCATCAAAGGAAAAAATTCTTTTCGGAGCTCAAATTCTATTTTTGGGAGGATCTCATCCTTTATCGGAGAGGAGCAGATCAAGTAATCTGGAGGTGTGTTCCAGAAGATGAGATGGAGATGATCTTAGAGCAATGCCATGCCTCCCCCTATGGTGGACATTTCGGAGCAACAAAAACAGCAGCTAAGGTACTCCATTCTGGGTTTTATTGGCCAACTCTATTTAAGGATGCTCATACCTTGGTAAAAAATGTGATAAATGCCAAAGAATGGGGAACATCTCCAGGAAGCACGAGATGCCATTACATGGCATTCTTGAGGTGAAATTATTTAATGTTTGGGGCATTGACTTTATGGGGCCGTTTCCATCCTCGTTCTCCAATTTATACATCCTAGTGGCAGTGGACTATGTCTCCAAGTGGGTCGAAGCAGTAGCACTACCAACTAACGATGGCTGAGTGGTGGTAAGTTTTCTGAAAACGAACATCTTTACTCGTTTTGGAACTCCTAGGGCCATTATTAGTGATGGGGGGAAGCATTTTTGTAACCGATATTTTGAATCTCTATTGGCGAAGTACAGGGTAAGGCATAAAGTTGCTACACCATACCACCCCCAAACGAGTGGCCAAGTGGAAATTTCGAATCGAGAGATAAAAAAGATCCTTGAGCTTACAGTGAGTACTTCTCGAAAAGATTGGTCTAAGAAGTTGGACGATGCATTATGGGCATACAGAACGGCTTTCAAAACTCCGATTGGTATGTCCCCATATCGCCTTGTTTTTGGCAAAGCATGTCACTTACCTGTTGAGCTAGAGCATCGGGCGTATTGGGCAATAAAAAAGTTGAACTTTGATCTCAAGCAAGCTGGTGAGAAACGGTTGCTACAGTTAAATGAAATGGATGAGTTCCGGTTGGAGGTCTATGAGAATGCCAAATTTTATAAGGAGAAAACTAAGAAATGGCATGACTAGCATGTACACCGAAAACAGTTCCAGGTGGGGCAAAAAGTGTTGTTGTTCAACTCGCGTCTCAAGTTGTTTCCAGGCAAACTACGTTCGAGATGGTCAGGCCCATTCACCGTGGTCCAAGTATACCCATATGGTGCAGTTGAAGTGACACATAACACCAAGGGCACGTTCAAAGTGAATGGGCAGAAGCTAAAACCTTATCTTGGTGGTGATTTTACAAAAGACAAGGTTTCTACTGCGTTGAGCAATCCGGAATAAGCAGCAGCATAGTCAAGCTAATGACTCTAAACAAACGTTTTTTGGGAGGCAACCCAATTTTCTATGCTTTCATTTTTTTTTTATTTTACTTGTGTTGGTTCTTTTATTTTCTTTATTTTGCATGTTTTAGAGAGTGCTTTGGGTAGGAGAAGTTCATCCTTTAGAGCTTAGGCTAAAAACAACCAAAAAACAAATTCAAAAGGGGAAGCTCACGCCATAGCTGCGGCATGCATGCCGCGGCTGCAAGCGCGAGCCAACAGAGTTTCTGCTACTCGCGGGCGAGCCGCGGCATGCATGCCGCGACCAGCCCGTGCCACAACACACTTGCTGTGGCTCGCGAGCCAGCCGCGGCATGCATGCTGCGGCTTCGCTGCAGTCCGAGTCGGCCTTAATAGGCCGACCCCCTACCTTTTAATTCCCCCCCTTTGCTCCCACTTTCCTTTCTCTCCCTCCAAGCACCCTCCCCCCACCTTCGCCTCTTCTCCTAGCTTGCCCCCATCCCATTTGCCAAAGTTCTCCCTCAAGAGCATCTCCTCCACTCCCTCCATCTTCATCATTTAAGGTATGTGTGAACTAATTTTTAATTTGTTTGCACGAATTGATACTTTCTTGTGAAAATGGGTGGTGAGTTGCTTGTGAATGAGAGTCATGATGTTGTGGTTGGTGATGTTGGGGTTGAATTGTTGCTTGTTGTTATGCTTTTGTTTGGGAAAATTTCATGGATCCTAAGCCCTATTTTCTGTTTGTCCTCTCAGCATGCCCACTAAGTGTTCGCTCAAATGCCTTAACCACACATCTCCACACATTTGCACACACATTGCATTAGGAATTGAAGGAATGGAATGAATTAAGTTTGGGGGGGGATCTTGTGGCATCTTTGGCTTCTCCAAAACATTTGTTTCTTACAAAATAAATAAATCAAAACAAAATCAATAAATAAACAAATAAATGAAAAACAAGAAATACACAAGCCAAGAATTAATTATTTTTTCTCTTATTCCTTCTCATGTTTGATTTTGTGCTTTCAGGACCAAGCCCAAGCAAAGATGGCACCCAAAACTCGCTACACTCCAGCTGCAAATAAGGGTAAAGCCATTGCAACAAGTTCAAACGCTTCCAAGTGGCCGCGAACTGATCCGCCATCCTATCCAATCTACCTCACCGCCAAAGCGGAAAAACGAACTCGAGTGATAGAGTCATGGCCTCTCCACTGAGAGCGAGAAGTTGACTTGGCTAGCATTAAGGTTACTGGGGTTTCTGAGGTTATTCATGCCAAGCAGTAGCTCAAATTTGTGTCAACCCTCCCAAGATATATCCCTCCGTGGTTCGAGAATTCCTTGCCAACTTCAATGACAACATCCTTGGAGGTGACGATGACGATGAGGAAGTTCATGCCTTCCATACATATGTGCGCGGAGTATGGGTACCATTCAGTCCCGACATCATTCAAAACTTCTATCAAGTGCCATCAGAGGCAGATCTCGCGTACATAGAAGATTGGAATCAAGTGGCTCACCTTTGCTTTAATGAAGACATCCCACCGGTGTGGCCACGCCACAATGTGGTGCTCCATAATGAGCTTAACCTCAAGGTGAAGATGTTCCATTACATCTTATCTTCTAACATCGCTCCATCTTCACACATGACTGAGATATTCCCTCCACGGATGCAGCTTCTTTATGCCTTGGCCATTGGATATGAATTGAATTTTGGTGAGCGTATCTTCCAACAAATCTTCGCCCTCGCCTTGACCAATGGTAATAAGAAAAGGATTTACTTCCCAGCTCTCATCTCAATATTATGCAAGCAAGCCAAAGTCCCTACATCTGCATCAGAGCTTGACAAGACGAAGCCCGCACCGATCAATTTATACACTATTCGGCAGTCACATACTCAGATTGCCTAACACCGACATGCAGCTCGCATGAGAGACACAGCAACAGAGGCCGAGAAGAAAGATGAAGCCGAGGAGTACATGGAACCCGAAGCACCACCAGCAGTGAGACCACCACCCTGACGCCAACCTGAAAGGGTCAACTTTAGCCCCACATTGGAGGCAATGCAAGCACAAATCCAAGAAAATCGAGCGGAACAGGATCGACAA